>OY292277.1:23531281-24776281 GCA_958496175.1 Sisyra terminalis
TAGCCGAATATTTAAATTATTATGAAATGGAAGCAAATATTACTTACAATTTGATAGGAAAAGTTTTAAAGACATCAACGTAAATAGAATGATTTGGAATATTCTTTAAAAAGCTCTAAAAACGCAGGAAGTTTATTTTTTAGGTACTCGGACAATATCCAAAGAATTTCTCAAATTTTTCGAGAACGACCCCTATCCCCAATTGATACGGCAATATTTTGGATTGAATATGTAATTAAATATGAGGGTGCTAAACATTTACGACCAACAAGTATTAATTTGCCTTGGTATGCATTACATTTAATTGATGTCTCTGTTAGTTTAATTGTTTTATGTATATTATTTTTGTTAATGTTATGGGTTTTTGTAAAATTTGTTATAAACTTATTATGTAAAACTAAGAAAAGTAAAGAAAAACATGAATAAATGTATTTCCAATGGGTTTTTTTTCCAAACTATTATCTTGTTCTTGTTCTAGATGAACAAATTTACTAATTGCATACAATTTTTAAATTGTTTAATCGGCTTAATCATTGTGCGAAAAATATCAATTTTTTGAATCTCACCACTTTTAATAACTTTTAATATTAATTTTCTTCTTATGAGAAGATCTATTCTAACGATTTTCTCTTTTTGTAATGTAAATTTTGTTTCCTATAAATCTTTCTGTATTCCGAAAATTTGATTAAAAAAATGGTTTTTCCAAAAATACATATACTAACATGTGGTCATCCAGTAACTACTAATTTATCTTTTTGCTACTGCAATGTGGTAATTCATAATGTGAATCTTTTTTTCTACACTTATGGCACTTATTCTTGAGAATCATACGACCGATTTTAAAGTTTTATTCTTGTGAGTTTTACAAAGAAAGAACTAACAACGTTTGAACTCTTCTAACGCAACAAAAGGTAATGCAAAATAGAATTCCTGTTAAAAAAGGCATTTTAAATGTGCAAAAAATCCATCAGAAGACTAAGACTTTAAAGCTATTAAAGGTATTTTAAATGTAATGATTTCAAAATGCCTCTAATTGCTTTTTTTTAACAGGGATTGTAAAATCTAATCTACTGCACCGTTTTGGAAATATTTTTTTTAAATTCCAATTTGAGGGTAAAGAGCATCAAAATCAGATAAGTAATGCATAAAACAAGTAAACATAGATTTGGGGCTCGTTTTTTATACTTTACAATAGACCACTATATAATGTATATTCATAAATATTTTTTTTAATTGAAATTGTATAAAAACATTTATTAGTCGTAAAGAAAAGCAAAAAAAATAGGTACTTTTATTTAAGTATTAAAACATAGGACATCAAATTGTGGTATTCAATATTGGCAACAGGTTTCAAATTCAAATAGAAATGAAAATTAGCTAAATTAGTATGAAGGAACAGCGATGGTAGCAATAATGGCAATAGCTATTCTCAAATTTTCAGTTGTATAAAATAATCTGAAATTAAAACCTTTGCAATTGTTACAAATACTTTTTATTTCACCAATGAGAATGAAGAGAAAGAAATTTTTTTTTTTAAACTTACTTAAGAAATTATCACAAAATGATTTATTGAGTTTTTGAATTTTTTGAAAGTTCTCACTTACCGACGGATATGGACACAACGGACACAACGCTATCTGTTAGATTTAAACATAAACTACGCGTATCAATAGTTTGACCGATCTTTGCGGGGTCAAAGGGGACAGAAGAAGACGAACACATGCATCAGCTGTTCAAAACTGTGACGCTAAGCATCGATGTACGTTCACTAGGAAAAGCAGATGGCTTATTGCAGGTGCAACAAAGATACAATTAAATTTTCCACGGAATTGATACTAATTTACCATTTCGCATCGAAAGAGTGGGGGCTGTGTGTAGGTGTTTGAGCCGAGAGCTTGGTCCTGCTGCAGACCGCTGCAACACACGGGGTTCTCGTTCTCATCAGAGTCCTGGATTCGGGAATAACTTAAAAACATTTCGCACATATCCAGGAAGTGGTTGTAGTTTTTCTGTGTATTAATGTGTTTAAATTTTTTTCTTTCTTTTCTGAAATGTGTACTGTGATCTTTTTTTAAATTATTTTCTTACTCTAGTCTGAATCAAAATAAATCTCATCCCGAATATGAAAAGCAGACGGTGGTTTTTCATCCACACTTCCGTGCAAGATTAATCTCAAAAGGTACAACATTTGTTTTCCCTATTCTTTAATTTTCATTAGTATACAAATTTACTATTCAATTGTTTATAAATTTAAATTTTATATAATGAATTACCAAAGATTAAATTCTACTTTCACTTCGCTTCATTGAATTGTTGAAATATATGCGATTTGTTACATAAATAATATTTAGACCCGCGAAACGCATTAGTTTCGCTAAAGTTTCCATTTTAATGAATCAATATGATCCAGGAAATTTTCCACACAAATCACCGAAGAAATAATTGTTTTCACTAATGAAAATATCATAACAACAACTAATTAAGCAAATTGTATTTTAAAGAGGTTTAATGTCCTCTAAAAACAATGAGTTTCATTGATTTTGAACAAAGAAGGAAATAAGTCATTTATGAAGTCTTAAGTATGAAAAACAGGACATGATAATTTGCTCGTAACTATAATTTCATAAGGTTTAACATAAATTAAAAATTATCAAAACCATTTCGTTACTTTTAAAACTTCATACCAATTACGTTAATTAAAGAAAATTTTAATGATTTATTATTTTTATTATTTCGAAAAACATAAAACGTATGCTTAAATAATTGCCTACGACAGTTTTCAAAGATAAAGAGTATTTATTGTTGAATAATTATCTTGGGACGTTTCGTATGACTTTATTACTTCTTTAGGAAGTTAAGTGTTATAATTTTCTTTTTTACTTTGTGCAACTAATTGTCACTTTATCGTTTTACAACAAGGAGGAAATAATATTAATATGATAATTTGACCATAAAAAATAAAATTCTCATAAATTTAGACGATTCTACGCCAATTTTTTTTTTCGAAAACGTTAATAAAAGCCACCAAGCGGCTAAAAATGCATATGCAAATTAAATTTTTCAATTCTTTTTCTTCGTTACTTAAAAGAAGTTGGAAAATTCGGTGCATGTCCCTTTTAAGCAACGTTGCATTATCTAGTGTGTTTTTAATTGATTTCTCTATTTTTTTTTTGTTAATCGAAATCTATTATCGTATAATTTTCTTTTTTGTTGCTAAATTTTCATTATGACCCGTTTCATTCGCGAATTAAATTAAAAAAAATCTAGAAAATACAACGTTGCCAGATAATACCGTTGCAAAAAGGGACATGAGCCGAAAATTCTTCTTTGGATTTTATGAAATTTTGAATCATATTTTGTGTAGTTTTCCTGATTTTTACACCAAAATTTCTTAATAGTTAGTATGAAATAAAAGTTCGAGAACAAACAAGTGTAATTGCACATATATGCAGTTAGCAAAATATATTTATAATTATTTTATATACCAAATTATAAAAATATAAAGTAAAAAACTTAAAGAATTTTTCTTAAGCCCAACTAATAAAATGATGAATTTATTATGTAAGATGTAAATCTTTAAACCTTTAAAATTTATATCTTCAAAATTTCATAAGAAATATCAAATACATCGTCATACTTATAATAATTTATGATTTCTTAAAGATATTGTGACATCTGGATTTTTTTAAAACTAAAAAACGAAATTTTGTTAATTATACGTACATTTATGTTCATTGTACAATTGCCAATCACATTATGTACAATTGTACTTGTTTATTCTCGAAATTTTTTTCCATACTAACAATAAAATAAAAATTAACTACAATTCATGTAAAAAGTAAAAAATAACATCAAAAAAGCCAATGTAAATTTATCAATTTTAATTAATCTCTCATTGTCATCTATCACCTATGACCATTTTCTAAGAAAATTAATGAATAAAACTACCCATTGTTTTAGCTAGTTGGTACATAATTTCGTGGTAAAATCAAAGAGCAACTTGTTAAAGACATTTAACGAAGAGGTCAATAAAAGAAAATAGAGTAGATGATTAAAATTTAATCAACCTTGTTTGTATAAATTCGGAAAATCATAAGTCTCATTTATTTTTATTATTAGGTCTGCGCCCTGTTTGGTTGAAGGAATAATGCCTCCTGGGATTAAACCATTTTACTTATGATCTGGACCATTGATATATTGGCTCATGTCCCTTTTAGGGACGTCAATATTTGGCAGCGGTGTATTTTCTATTTTATTTTTAATTTTATTCGCGATTAAATCAGACTATAAGTTCAATTTAGCAACAAAAGAAAAAATGCAATGTTTCTTTGAAACATAAACATTTTAATATACAAACAAACACAAGATTTATAATTATGTTAATAGTGCATTGGTTTACATATCTGATTATGACCTGGAGTAATCATATATTCTGCTGAAAAGCATTAAGGAAGTAACTTTTTGTCATATATTTCATTATTATCAATAAAAATATAAAATCTTCCATATTAACTTTTATTCGGTATTTAAAACAATTTGAAAACCAATAAATGTTTTTGAAAATAAATAAAATATTCGAATTTGTTTCCACGCTTTCCACCTATTTCCACCAATTTATATTTACAACGTCCAAATGTGCGAATTCGAATTGCTTTTTAGTCATGATAATCAAAATAAAAAGGGTTATAATTTTTTTCGTTTTACATTGTATTTTCAAATATAAGTGCACATTTATTTCGATGAAATTTGGAAAGTGTTTTTCTTATACGATGCAGATATATAATAAGAAAAGGTTTTTAAAAATTCCTACCCTATAGAAGTGAAAAATAGTGGCAAAATTTGTATGGGATAACGTCTAATAAACAATCGAAATTTCAAATCTCATAACCAAAGTGCCGTTAAAGACAAAATATTATTTCTGCTTAATATAAAAAACAGTTGGTTTATTATTAGATACAAAACCTTAGACCCTGCTTAAAAATTTAAACTCTGATAGATATATCAGGCTAAGTTTAGTTTATAAGTGAGCATTAAGTTTTTTTGACTTTCACATATTGTAAACCTGAAAATCAGAAATACGTATTCGCAAATAAATACATTAGTGACCGAGTACTCCTTGAAATTCAGCGAACTAAAAGAAAATACATACCGGCATTTTCGTGAACTAAAGTTAATGGCTCCTATCGACAGAGAAAGAATGACAATTTAAAGGGGAGGAGTGTTTAATATACGGTAAGTTATAATGTTAAAGAAATTTAAATGCTCTTCCAGAGTAAAAGGCATACACCAAATCGTATATGATGAACTCGAGACTATCCAATATGGTTTAATTGTGCAGTTGAAATCCAGATATTTAGAAATAAGTGTGTAGTTGCACAATGGTTATACTTGATTATAAAGGAACTGGGTTTCGTGCAATTGTAGAAATTTCAATTTCGCAGTAGTGTTGTACATTGCAGGAGGGTAATAGTTTTGGGAAAAAGGTTCATTCGAGAATCGACACAATGAAATGGGATTTCTATTAATATTCTAAATGTAGACCCTTTACTTCTGTTATTTTGACGTGAATGTTTTTATAACTTTTTACTGTTTAAGTCATAATTAAGACCGACTTTATTGAACTTGGCAATATTTTTTATTTATGTATAGATACTGATTGGTTTATGGATTATTTGGTTCACGATATGTATACCTACTGTAGGTATACGCAATAGACCATACTCTTTTTAGATATTTATACATATTTTTTGAAAACTAATTGATCATTACATACGACTATTTTATTCTAAGCAACAGATTATTAAATGTATTTTTAAAGTCGAGAAAATAGTGTTTTTAAGTATGATTATGTTTTTCGTAAAAGAAATCAGAAAAATAAAAATTTTCATATACCACTACAAATAGTAAATCTAAAAAAAATATAACCAACACCTACGTTACGCAGACGAAGTTGCAGGCATCAGATAGTAAAATAATATAACTTTTGGGAACTATTTGATATATAGTGTAATTGTGCAGCTATATTATTTAAAGATTCGTACAATTTTTAATATTATTAGTTGAATGATGAAATGAAATTGCGGTGAAACTTGTTGTTGCTTATAATTGGCGTACTCCTTATATTACGATTAATTTCTCCGGTTTATAATTTTCAAGTTATATCCCATTGAGAATGTATCCAGGCTATGAAATGATACTTGAGACGACAGTTTCAACACTGTGTTACTGGAACAATTCAATCTCTCATTTCTCTTCATAAGTTTTACAAGCATCAGGATGAAATTTGATGCCATGCTTCATAAAATTATTATATTTTGTACTATCAATGTTATTTTGGTTTATATCCTTTTTAGAACCGTCAAATTTGGCAATGTTGCATTTTCTACTTTGTTTTTTATTATATTCGCGATTTTTTTGTTAAGTTTCAATTTGGCTAAATTTTCATTATGAGTAGATTTATTCACGAATTAAATCAAAAAATAAAGTAGAAAATGCAACGTTGCCAGATTTGAGGGTTCTAAAAGTAATATGAGCCGTTATTTTCTCACTTTCCACAAAGTTTTTACACGTTAGGGAAGATTCAATAGATTCGAGGACGCCATTAACTGATAAAAACATTTTAAATTACTAAATACATATGCACAATTGGAATAGTTATATTTTTGGCTACCAGATCGCGTAGGGTCAAGTGATACTTAGCATTAATCCGTTACTTTTAAATTTGAATATTTTAAATCAATGCCTTTACTTTAAGTTTTAGCTATTTGATAAATAACTGAGACGAAGTTGAGTGTGTAAATTTACAAAAATTATTTTTTTAATACACCCAATTTCTTTAACTTTTCTATATTTTCTATAGTTGAACTCGTATATAAAACGATCCAGACGTAAATTTTGTTGTTCACTTTTAAATATCAAAAACAAAATACAATATGGATACACCATTTATTATCGTTTTAATTATGGCAATATTGTAATCCATTCTTACTACTCAGTATTCGTTTTTAAGATGAAACTGCTACTTTACATTTATTTTGAATATTGAAACAAAGGATATAATGCTTGATAATACGC
The DNA here is from genome assembly GCA_958496175.1 of Sisyra terminalis. NCBI lineage: Eukaryota > Metazoa > Arthropoda > Insecta > Neuroptera > Sisyridae > Sisyra > Sisyra terminalis. The sequence goes on from OY292277.1 coordinate 23,538,356, forward strand.
AGAGGAATTAAATAGAATTAATTTTGCTGACGGAGAAATTGCTTGGAAGAGAATGTTGATTTTTTAAGGTCTTAGTATGTACTTAAATTTAACAATTAAGATCTATCTTCTTAAAGGATTACATGAAGTGGAAACTTGTCAGTGTATAATAGTTTACTTTTATCGCCAGATCACTAGTGTTTATTTACATCCAAACAAATAATACTTGTATACAAAATTTCATATGTAATTTAATGAATAAAAATTACGAAAAAGAAATTGAAATTAATTTTTGCTTCTAAAATCTGACAAATGAAATTGAACTACCATAGTTTCGGTGGTTATTGGTTCGTCAAGGAAAGTGTCTACTACAATTACTTGTATCGTATATTGATCGAAACTTGCAAACAACTGAAATAATTTTATGAAAATACATTTTCAGTTTCTAATAATTAATTCATTAAAAATATATTGTAATTATATTTATGAAATATCTTAAATAAGCTTCTCCAGCAATAACTACTAACTTTGCATTAGAACTTTAATTAATAGTTTAATTTTTCATGCTTTCGAGTAATTGCACGTTCATTTTGTAAATGCAACGCTGATTTTTCGAGAAGGTGCTTCAGAATTATGAATATTTTATTTCTCATTTGCATTAGAAGTATAAAGCACTTCAAGATTACATTAGCCAATGAAAAATTAAAACTAAAAGCTTCAATTATATGAGCGAAGCTTACAGAAAAAGTTCAAAGAAATAGCATTTAATCACTTAAAAGTAAATATTATGTACTATGAATAAAAGAATATTTTATTCAGACATAATAAAAGTTACAAAATTATTATTTACAGTCGGTAATTATCAAATAGAAAATATTTTAGGACTAAAATTGTTAAATTCATAATTCCATTCTTGTATTATCATGTATATTTTAGTTCACAACCTAATTTTCAAATAAATGGCATTGGTAGCTTTTAGACACATCAAAAACTGTCGACGTGTCATTTTTTGATTTTTTTGTTAATTCAATTCCAATATCATATAATTTTCATTCTCTTTGTAAAATTTTCATTATGATCCGATTTATTCGTGAATTTAATTGAAAATAAAATAGAAAATCAGACGATGACAGAATTTGACGTGTCTAAAAGCTACCTGTGTCGAATAAATATTCGTTTCCATTTGTCTCTTTATTTTCAACCAACTGTAGAATCCGTAGTAAGGGATTTGGGTGAAATTTTGTGTTCACATATAACTCATAGTTACACACATGATTGGAACAATAAATATAATCATATAGTTATGATAATAATAGGGTATATGAGTACTGCTGATTTTTGTTATTGTAATGTATCGTCATTTTATAACTAGTAAGGTCTTTAGCAATTTTGGATCGGTCAAACCACTCTGCCACCAGTAGGCTTGCTAAAAATTGTTGTTTTATTTATTGTAGCAAAACAATCAGATTACGTTAATATTTGTGTAGAATTGTTTTATTTGCAATAAAAATCAATAGTAAAGTGTGATTCAGAATGGAAAAAAGTACGCGTCATAACGCAGTTTTCAATATGACGCGGATTAGGTGACGTCACACCAAAGTAAAAAGCGCCTTAAGGTTGTTTAGAAGTACGGTAAGGAAAATTAAAATACTGGGAGATTTCTTTATGCTTATACAGTAGGCGTTGTAGATACTTTTACAATTATTTTTGGTCGATAAATATGTTTAAAATACGTATGAGATGAAGCCTTTATTGATATTATAATCAATTATAATCATATTCTACTCTCGATTATTTTTCAATCCTAAAATTATGAATATTAAAAAAAAAAACTAAAAATAAGGAATAATCATGGCAACGTCGCCGTGTATTACTCTTAATAGCGCAAACTCAAAACTCTTATGAAAAGTAACATAACTTCACATAATTTTTTTATGAGTGAATGTTTTGATGGGTGTTTATATAGGTTGATATAAGTTGAAAACCATGAATCCTGATAATAGCGACAGTAAGCGTTTTTTGTGAATTAATTTTACTTATTTACATATTACTTCACATGCACTCACTCTCTTGTAATCCATCTCTCTCTTTAGGTTTGAAAATGCGGTGTTGCCGTTTATGTCAGACACTCGGGGTGAATTTTGACGTGATTTTTTATCTTTATTTTGAAATATTTTGCTTTGATATTCCCAAATGTTGATGATTTTAGTATTAATCTACGCGGAATATTTCAAAAAATGCATCGCTAATTTTTCAAAAAAAGTTCATTTCCACGAAAAAAGCTATCGCAAGTTAATTGCGATCACCCATAACTTTCTCCATGTACATTGTGTTAAGCGGTTCAAAGTTACGTAACTTTACGATTTTTTTATTCCGTTAATAACCCCCAAACTGACTTGAAATTTTACTAATAAATAGCTCAAATGGTTGACTACTTACAGTATTAATTTAAGTTTTTTCTCATTAAATCATGTTTTTTATAATTATTGAAATTTGTTCCACTAATAATAATTTACAAGTGGATAGTACTATTATGTACAATTACATTGTTGAAAATTCAAATTTATATACGTTTGAAGATCATTTTGATGTAAGTCGAAACCAAGAATGAAATTTGGTAGATTATTAACTATAGTAAGTATAACAACTAAAAAAATATATAAATATAATTAAATTTTTACTCTATTCGCTCCGTGCACGATGGAAACGACATCTGATGGCTGTACTAAACTATGCTCGATAATTGTCGGGAGTGTGGGACGTATTTATTTCCAATAAAAGCACAATGAGCATAACCTAACGAAATTTCGACCACTATTAGCGCTAGGATCGATTCAGTTGTCACCACTATAACTTCGCACCCGGCGAATAGAAGTTAGTTAAAACTAATTTATTTAAAAATGCAATTAAATTCTATAAGCTCATATCCTATTTACTAAAAGGAATATTTTTATCTCATTTAAGTCTAGATTATATAATTTGCTCAGCGAAACGGATGACGGCTACTTGTAAATAAGAAGGCAATTTGCAGAAATACTACTACTGAATTGATTTTATTCTAAATTTGAAATCGGCTACCTTGACCAATAATGTTCCGGTAGATAGACATTTTTTTGTAAGGTTTTGATGTTACATTATTAAAATTAATATTCTCGAATGTATCAATGCTAATACGACTAATACTACAGTATTTGATCATTTTTTGTTTTATTCTTCACCTAATAGTTCAGTTTTCTGCGTGGTTGAACTTTTCTTTTGCATCGTCATCATGATTTTTTCCTTTTTAGGTATACTAAAGGGTATTTTGCTCGATTCGATTATTTTTCCCCGCATCGATGACAAAGATAACTGTATTGTTCTAGTTTAAACAATTTTGCTGAAGGATTTTTTATTTTTATCTCTTAAATACCCATTTTAGTTTTGAATCAATATGAGAAAATGTTCAAAGAGAAAAACTTTTAATTGTTTGAAAACATTGCTATTAGGAAAATGAGACCTCAAGGCTCTTTGTAATAATTGAAACGACCTTGAACTATAATTAACAAGTTTTTCATTTTAAAATAAAAATGTACTAATGTACTACAAAAAAAAATTGTGTTATGAAAACACAATTGTAAATATAAGAAATTGTCTCGAAAACTAATCTGCCTTGAAACTTTCCAAGAGATAATACTTGGTACGAGAAAAAATTGCTAACTAATTAATATCGTTCATATAGTACTAAGTATCTAAATTCATAAGACAACAGTATAAAATATATATACAATTCATACAAAAAAATAATGTAATTTTTAAATTATCAGACGCACTTTTTTAATATTATTTACTCTTTACGTATAATACAAAATTTGGCCTAATTGCCATTAATTGCTTGAATTATACAAAATGTTGCATAATTTTCTCAAAAATTGTCCAAATGCCAAATTTGAAATAAATAAGAAGATTAAGAAACATATCAGTAGATGGTGAAACGTATAAACTATTTTATAGATTAAATTGTAGTATGGTTTTTAGTTTTGTTCGATTTACGTATTTAAAACATGTAGGGTAATGGTACCAAATACTGAACATTTTTGATAAAAACAACAAAAAGACATTTCATACAAAATTGTTATTTAACCTAATGAACGGTTACAAGCATTTATATTATTATTGAAATATTAGCTTTCAATTTTTAATGTTTTTTTTACTCTATTATTTAATAATTTACTTAAAATTATGATAAAAGTCATTACAGTCGATTGTCCCTAATATTGAACACCTAGCACTTAATATTGACCGGTCATGTTCCAAATATTGAACAGTAGTGTCACATTTATGATAGTTACAAAACTATACTTATTTTTTATCTGGATTATTAATTTTTTTATTCTTTGGATTTTTATTTTAAAATTATAAATAATTTTAACAAATTAACACGTTAGTCACTATCGGAATCAATCACAGGTCTTTGGCATCGTTTTTTGGTAACGCACCTCGTTGTATCTTGTTAGGTGCAGTGAGTTTGATCAGTTCTTTTTTAATCTTTTTTTCTATATTTTCCTTTTGTTTTTTTGCGTTGTTCTTCTTTTTTTTGTTCACGTTTTTTCAATTTTTCAATCGTTGACCTAACTTACAGGGAACAACTTGGTCTTGTTTTACTTTGTTAAATAAAGTACCCTTTGGTATATTATATTGCTGACTAGCTTTGTTAATACTTAATTCCGAATTTTTAACGCTATTCACAGCATTTTCTAAATCCTCAAGACTATATTGCCATCTCTGACGGTTTTGAACTGACTTTTTGTTTTTAATTAGAGGTTTTGATGTCATTTTAAGACACAGTTAAGTAAGTTACCTATCTAGAATGAAAATAAAATAAATACTTGCTTTAACTTAAAAAAAATATGTATTATTTAAATTTATTATTAATTATTTTGTGAATTCTTTAAAACTGAAACCATAAACTTTAAGATAAACTTATCATTATCTGCAAATAATACCCTGGTCATTCAATGGTGCCTTAAATTTAATAAATGTTCTAATTACTGACCAACGAACATTTTAATGGTGCACTCGATAATTCACGACACCAATTGTTGAACAGATTAATATTTAAATTGCAGCGACAATTATAATAAAAACAATTACTGACAACTAATCTTTGCTATTTTAACTTCATGATAAATACTAAATTATTTATTACAAAGTTATTAAACTTATAAAATTTGACTGTAAAAGTACTTACTAAACACAACAAAGTTAAGTTTCTAATGACCAGTTTTCATGGTTTACTGACAGGTGTCCACAAACTTTTTTTTTTTAGTTTCATTGCGCAATATGTTTGCACATGTGACCATTTATATTTACAATATAAGTATTAATTAATAATTAGGTATATATTCAATATGAAATCAAACTTCAAATTATTCTAAAAATTAAGTTCCTACGCAGCCCGTTCAATAAATGGAGCCTGTTCAATATTTAGTACCGCTACCCTATATCTAATATTTTTTGTGAATTATACAATCTTTCCTGTAACCTATAATGGACTGTGATTATAATCTACCCTAATAATATTGAATTTATTCGGATTGATTTTTAATAACCGGAATTGGTTAAAGTTATATTTATATATTTCTTATCTTAAATTTTAATATTAAATTTTCATGCTATCTTAATGCAAATTTTGCGTGTTTGATTAATAAAATCATTTATAAATTTAAACAGAAATCATGTTATACTTGCATTTTAGTTTGATATTTTATTATTTATTAAGTTGGTTTTTCAATCCAGTTTTCTGTAGATTTCAAAATACGTTTAGCTGCGATAAAAGTATATGAAATTTCCATTAACAATTTTAGTGAGCCAAAATTTAAACTATTATGTCATTCGATTGTCTATGCAGTTAACATGAAAAAAATGTGTAGTAGAGAGAAGAAGTGTTATTCCTAACTAACTACCTTCGGGGACTTTTCGTTATTGGCTGGTGACATCTTAAGGCAAACTTATGCGACACAGTTTTCTTCATTGTAGGTTTATTTGTAAAAATGTTATTATATTTTGTATCTATAACTACTATCAGAGCTGTGAAACATACTTTGAAAAAATTATAGATACTAGATAAGTTACTTTTTTAAAAAATATCCGAAGTTTTTTTGGATATTTAGTTACTCTTTAAAAAAAGAACTCAAATATTTATCTTAAGTTACTTTTAAAATACTTTTTAAGTTGCTTTGTATACTATGGATGTACTAACTTTCATAGCGTATTAGACAAAGTTGTTAGATAATCAGATAATGTATCTCATCTTTCTTAATTTAAGAAAAAATAAGTATGTTAGTCTAAATTTCTGTTCATACAACACACTTAAAAATGATGGAAGATTAACATAAGAGGTTTAAATTGAATCTTAAAGAGCAAATCAAAATAAAACTCTGTATTTAATCTTTCGGTATCTAGGTATCTAAGTTAGTTTTTACTATTTAAGATACAGTTTTTTTTTTAGTTACAAGATACAGTTTCTTTTAAAAAGTATCTAAGATATCATATATTTTTTGTCAACAAATAATGGAACTAAGATACTTTGAAACATAACTTATTGATGTATTTGAATTACAATATTTGACTCAAATCCATTTTAGCACACCCACAATCTGACAACGTTGCATTTTTGACTTTGTTTTTAATTTAATTCGCGGTATTTTTGTTAATTCAATTCTAATATGGTATAATTCCCTCTTTTGTGGCTAAATTTTCATCATGGACCGATTTAACCGCGAATTAAATTAAAAACAAAGTCGAAACTGCAACGTTGCCAGATTGTGGGTGTGTTAAAATGGACTTGAGCCCAATATTTGATTAACAATACCAACTCTACCTCCCGTCACCTACTGCCAAACAACGTAACATAGTAACTGTTTGTTTTGAAAAAAATAATTATTTTAGCTTATTTTAGGGAGCTGAATACCAACGACTTATCTGGAAAATTTGGGTGTAAATTGCTAGTACAAATTACAATTACTAGTACCTACGGATTACTCTACAAGGGCTAATGTATTCGTGAGATATACTCGATTAAATACATTTGTTGTATCACTGTGTAGATCGGGCAATAAAAAAAGATCCCAAAGGGCTTCAAAAAAGGGGGGTCAAAATTTAGCTCATCCTTAGTTACTTTTTAAAATATGTAAAAAGATACTTTTTAGTTACTTTGTGTATTATGTATGTATAAAGTTTCACAACGTATTCGGTACAGTTCTTAAGTAATCAGATAATCTACTTTTATATAAATTTAACTTATTACTAATTTAAGTAAATTTACTTAATTTACGTAATTTATTTAATTTTACTTAATTTTACTAATTTAAGGAACTGGATAGTATGCATGTAAGGACATCGCACTTTAAAAACGATAAGAATACATTGAATATTAAAGAACAAAACAAAAGTAAATCTTTTATCTAATATTTCGTGCTACTCTTCTGTGCTACTTTTCGATATCTAAGATACTTTTTAAGTTATAAGATACAGTTCCTTTTAAAAAGTAACTAAGTTACTTGTTACTTTTTGCCAAAAAATAGAGGAACTAAGATACATTATCTGAGATACTCCAAAGTAACAAAAATACTTTTTTCTGACAGCTTTACCTTCTATATGGATAATTTTTTTTTAAAAACTGCTATTAGAAGTAAAATATTTTAATGTGCAACAATATTTTGTTGGATATAGAATAGTTTGGTAATAAATCTTATTATAAAAATGATTTTTAGTCAAACAAAATAATGCTTCTACTATATTGTATATCTCGTAGACAAGGACTTGGGTGGGTATCAGTTAAACCTTTATATAAAAACTCCAACCCTATCAATCTTGTTAAATTTATTTTTATATTATTCATAACTCCTTTCCAGTATAACAAGTAGCACTTAAACTTTTTGAAAGCAGTTCAAAATTACTTGGTTTTAATGTTTTTTGTTTTATTTAAGAAAGAAATATGTTACTTGACAGAGAAGGGGTTTTGGTGAAGGGTGGTTGCAAAACATGAACCCTCCTTGTTATAAATAAAGCTTAGTAAGACGAGAATACCAGCTGCAAAAATATTTGTGTCGGGAAAGACATTTTATACGAAAAGCAATTTTCTACGTTAAATCCTAGACTTATTTTGTTATCTTAGCATAGTTTAACCTTTCAGTATTACTTTATAGGAAACTTTGCATCGGAACTCAATTGAAAAATACACGTGGACTTATTTCAAATTAATCGTAACTATCTGTTAATAAGTTGTTTTTTGAATTACTATACCATTTACACAAGTTTTGACACGTAATTAAGTGAAATCCTTGTACTAAATCAATCTAAATATGAAAGAATTGGTTCAAGAGATAAGAATTTATTGGTACTAAATATTTATAAGTATATTTATTTTCTATTGTTAAACTCAAATGAAATTTCTTGTTAAAAACATTAACTTTTAATATACTTCTAAGCATTGTCAAACAAAAAATGGTCAAAGTATTGCCAGCCATAAACAATGAAAATACTTGACATATTTAATTCTAATGTGCTTCTAAAAGTATGTGTAACGGTATATGGTAACTGCAAACATTCTTGTTTTGACAGAAACTATTTGTTACCCGTGAAATATTCACAGCCAACACTGACAAAATATGATAAAAAATGGCAATTGAATGAAATTGAAATGATAGTTAAAACAAATAACAACAATCAGTAAGTTCAAATTTGAGATAACGATTATCATATTTGATTTTCACTCATATGTATGGGCTTACATTCTTTAAACGCTAAGGTGATGTACTTCTTATTATATTTATTTGACTTACAGCCGGTATTTTCACATCTAGATAAAATTGTATTCGAAGAATAGAGAAAACATGCGTATTTTCTCCTTAGAATAGTGGTGTGTGTATCTTTCTATGAGTGAAAATACCAGGGCTTAATATTTCTCTGTAGATCTACATGTCAATGGAGGACATTTATTTCCTCTAATATTAACATATTCAGCTTTAACAGCCATCTCTTAATAATCATAATTATAATAGGCAAACGTATGGGATATGAATGGGTATAGGCAAAGACAGAACAAATATTATAATAAACATACGTTTTAGTGAAACAAAAAAAACAGCATATGAATGAAAAGGAAATATAAAAATCGGCTTATTTGACCTTTTTAGAACCGTCAAATCTGGCAACATTACATTTTCTAATTTTTTTATTCTGTTCGCAAATAATTTGTCCCATAATGAAAATTAAGTCACAAAACAGAAAATTATGCCACATTAGAATTGAATTAACACAAAAATTGTGAATTTATTTAAAAAAACAAAGTAGAAAATGCAACGTTGCCAGATTTGACAGTTCTAAAAGGGAATTGAGTCTAATAATTACTGTCTCAAATTTGATTTAACTAATTGTTGTCATAATTTCTGTTACTTCGATTTCATTCAATTGATAAGTTTTGTCAGGTGTGGCGTCAGTGTTGGATGTGAATTTTGCACGGGTGGTTACTAGTCAATATAATAAAAGGCAAACATATCTAGGTAATTACTTTTTATTGGCAGATAGAGAGAACAAAGAACATGAATACACACGTGTGAGTAAAAACCAAATAGTTGAACTAACTGATTTTTGCCATTTATCAATTGTTATGTCAAAAATTCACGGGAGAAATAATATTTTAGTACACACTTAACAAACATCTCCATCGTTTCTTTCGAAATATCTATTATTTGTTGGATCGATTTCTATAAATTTTCTACTGATTCAATGCGTCTTTACCGAATATTGCGTTTTCGTTTTCCTTAGTACATTTTCCTTAAAATGGCTTATATAAATATTGCCACATTACTCTTAAACATAGTTTTTGAACACATGTTCATGTTCACATCAACTGTTTACTTGATAGTGTGTAGTAAAAGTAATTATTAACCATAATATCCAGGGTTCCCAAAATTCAGGGAAATTTAGGAAGTCGGGGAATTTCATTGCGTCCAAGTAAAAGTCTAGGAACTTGATGTGAAGCAACGTAAAAAAGCTTAGTCACTTTTCTTGGGGTCAGAATACCCCTTATATAATGTTATGTAGATGTGCAAAAATTTTGTTTTTTCCTGGACTTAATTTTATTTTCATTGAACAATCGACAGTTTCGTTCAATTTTATTACAGCCCATTTCCCATTTAAATTACCCAATTCTCATTAAGGTGAAAATAAAAAAAATCGTATGTAAAATATAAAAGTTATGAAAACAGACTAGGATAATTAAACATAACATAATTAATTTGTACGTACCCTGACGTTGATATTCTGGTTTTATTTCACGTTTACCATATACTCGTACTAAATAAATAACTACCTTTTTTTTGTAATTTTCAACTGTAATTAATTATTCCTTTTCTCATTAATTATACACACATTAACAACGTGTGTAAATAAAACGAAATGATCCTGCATTACTAATCTAATTGCACATTGTATTATATAAAAAATCAATCTTTTTTAAATTAAATATAAAGCTACATACTGGCTACCCTATTTCAAATCCCATATTCAACTTCATTAATTACAAAACAAATACAATTTAGTACATTTACCTTCAAGTCGATAAATTGAAACTTTTAACTACGTATTTAAATTATATGTTATTTCAAACATTATCCTGCAGTTTTCCTTTAGCAAAACGAAGCGGTAAACCTCAATTTTTTACGTTTAATCGCTTTACATTTTCATACCTAACGATTTAAAAAACTTTTCTAAAGTCTAGTAAAAGAACTTTAACTATAATCCTGGTATCTATGAGAAAACATTTTACATGGAATGATGTTACGAGTTTATACTATATAATGTTGCATGGTATTAGTGTTATATTACGATAAGTAAGTTAACAAAGAATTTATGTTTAATTATTTTAATAAAATAGAAGACAAGATGGAAAATATGCCAAGAGTATACTCGTAGAGTTTGGAAAACTACACCATCATCCATACCAACAAGACATGAAGAATGCTATTTATTTTCTATTTTCATTTAAAATCTTTGTTGAATAATTAACAAATTAAGTCGTAAACGTGAACGTGAACAAGTGACTTTTTAGTATATTTCGATATTATTTCACCTATATTAGACTACAGACACGTTTTTTTTTCTTTTTTTAATCGATAAAAGCGCTATTGATATGAGAAAAAAACAATTTACAGTTATGAAAAAATTGTATTTTGCCAGGAAAAAAAGTGTTAATTTTATTGAGCAAATGAGAGTCCGAAAATGATAAGTGTGCTTATGGGCTTTTTATGACGTCACAGTACGCTTATCGAAATCAAGATATAAACAGATCATTGGGCGGTTACCATGACAACAGTAATAATTTACACAATTTCTGACATTTTGCACAATTTTTCCCCATGGAAAACATTTTTATAATGTAAAAATTACTATCAATTTGTTTCCTTAGGAATAGAGGTTGTGTAGATTGTCAATGGCTTAAGCAATTAACATAATAATATTTAAACGGTTTAAACAATCTTTACCTTTGTCTTTAAATGCATTTGTGATAGAAAACCGTCCGTGAAATTTTGAAATTTCGTATCGTAACGTCATTTTAATGCTGAACCAATAAAAGCTCGATATAGGCATTTTGAATTTAACGGTTTTTTGCATTTTGAAATGAATATTTCTTAAATTTTATCTACTAAAATTAAAAATTAACAGCTACATTATATTTTGATAGTAGCTTAGAACATTTTAAAAACATTTAAAATTATTTTTACATCATGTGCATGGTCTACAGAGTTATTGTATCCGTTGGTTACAGCTATATTTTATTGTATTAACTTCTTCTTTACGTGCTTTGGTGTAAAAAGGGAACTTGATCGCTCTATTTACGAGGATATTATAAGCTGCCATTTTTTGGATTTCTTGGGCGGAATGATGTATTGTGGATGTTTATGCACGTAGTTTTGGGTTTCTAGAATTGTCAATATAGGTATTTTGACCCGGAGACTCCGGGCTTAGTGATTTTTCTCCAGGCTCCGGTTTTTCAATAAAATTCTCCAGATTAAGTTCTAGTTAATCCATAGACGTGCGACGCAAAGTAGAAATATGATAAATATAAGACAACTGAATGTTAATGTTGTATACTGTTAATTACGGGCACGCTACTGTTGCGATGAATTGCGGTTTAATGGCTATTCTACAAATTCCAGCAAATTAACATCGTAAATCTCGATTTTTATGATGTTATGTATTTTTTCTCTGGGTCAGCGATGTATCAATTTTTGAATGTTGGCAACCCTATGGGTTTCCTATATATATTGTATGATTACTTTCCGTATTTGTTAATGATTTTTGTGTCTGAAAATTAGATAATTCCGTTCAATTCATGTTTTGAAGCGAATTTTATTTTCTTAAGGAAGTTCAGTATAGTTACAAAACTTGGATAAAGGTTCATAAACAATTCGATATTTTTTTGTGTATCACCTATTGTTTTTGTTGATATTAACAGTTTGGAACTTTCAATGAAATGCGTATGCATCAAGAAAACAGTATTTTTCCGGAATCGTATGGATTTTTTTTAGTAATTTCGAGACATTTGCATCATAAAGTTTATCAAGAAAAATCTTCATAATCCTTTTTTTTCCATGAAAATATACTTTTATTTCTGAGGTATTTGGCAATCGGACATTTTTGTTGTTGACAGAGCTGTTAGAAAAGAGTATCTTAGTTTCTTTGAAGTAACTTAGTTACTTAAGATATCTAAGAAACTCCATCTTAGTTCCTTTAATTTTTGAAAAAAAGTAACTAGTATCTTAAAAGTAGTTAGTATCGAAAAGTAACTTGTCAACGTAAATTATTATCTAGTATCTAGATACTTCCCTAAAGTATCTTTGACAGCTCTGGTTGATGATTAGCAATTTCTATGTTAATTATTTTAGCTTACAAATGAAAGAAGAACTGGAAAATGAAATGAAAAATGTTATTTCTACTTATTCGCTTTTGTTCCAATTGTAAATGTATCTATGTGAAAAGGACAATTTCGTATTCCAACGATTAACATTAAAAACCCATTAAGCTAACTGAATGACTTATATATAGTTCGACCTCAATTCTAAGTTAATTTCTCTCAGAAAAGTTAATATTTCTGAATTAACTTGGAAATTAGTTAAACTAACGTTGATATTAAATTCGTAAAACATTGCAACAGTCTTTTTTTTTTTGGAAAGGAAAAACATAGATTTTTAATTAGGTAAATTGCGTATCAGTAGAATAACCCAACGCATTGGTAAATAATATGTAAGCTGGTTTATCGAAAAACTATTTTACTTAATCCTTTTTGGTAGACATGTAATCACCGCCGTAAAATATATTTTAAAAAATGTTGCCTTTAATTTCCTATTGATTATTTAAGTGCGGTAAGTTTGCCGCAACCTGCATTTGAACGTGAAGAAAGTTCCACATTTCTCTTCAGTAAAACTTTTATTTGCAAAAACTGTTAAGGTTGTCTCTTGTTAAATAAATTTTCAATCCCGAATAAAAACCGACTAAAGCAAACAAAACCGACCAACATTTACCTGCAGTCCTTTAGCAAACATTACATTTTAATTACTTTTTAATTACGATAAGATAAATTGAGGTTTTTGATACATGAAAGTTTTATAATCGAAAATGAACTGATTTTACTAAACCTCATAAATTCTGTGGGACAATAACATGTAATTTTCACAAACTCGCAATAAAAATCTTTGACGCCATCCAGATATTTTATGCATTATGTGAATAAATTATGCAACATTTCAAACAAATAACAAGTTAATATTGTAAATTCATATTTCTACGAACTTTTATGAGACAAATCGCCCTTTATTTCTTTGCACTATAAGGACAAAGAATTATTGTAAGCGCAAACATATTTTGTTGTGAGATTTTGATGGAAATAGCATCATTTTTACCATCCCTAAATTCAATCTGACTATTTTCAATATAACATTGGGACTCACAAATCTTAAAAACGTTTCGACTTATTGTTAAACACCTAGTGGTGCACCTCACGTTTTCCATGATATTTGATCCTCTGACATAATATCCGCAAACCAAATATCCCGAACAAAATATTCCAAAGACAAAGAAAATAACAAAATATTCCAACAATAGAATATTTGGCAAGACTACGGCTCTTTCGGTACCATGGTTTTAAGACGAATTCTTATAGATTTCGATGAAGTATAACAAAAAGAAAGAATTTTTTAATCATTTTTTGATATTTCGCTTAATTTACAAGATATCAATACTTAGAAAATTGAAAAATGTTTTTTTTCCACTTTTTTAAACGGATTTATGTAGACAACGGGTTCAGTGGCGAAATATGCTAAAAGTCTGTTTTAGCATTATCAATATCTGACAACGTTGCATTTTAAACTTTGGTTTTAATTTAATTCATGAATAAATTGGGCCATAATCAAATAAGCATTCCGAATATTTTTATTTGAGAGGCTTCAGTGTTTTTGTTATTAATCATTATGAACCACGATCTTCTGCAAGATGGAAAATGTATCAAGATGTGGCGCCGCTACTAGAGTGTCTGGAGTACCAACTTATGTTACCTTAATTACCTTACAGAAAGTATATAGTTTCGGTTTCAGTTAGTACTGCAACTGCAACACTATTGACGGCGCCACATCGAGATATATTTCCCATCATGTATTGCAAAATTGAAATACTTTCTTAAAGCTTGACGTACGTTCTGAATATTTGCGCTGCTAATGACCAAAAAGCGAAGTATGATCTGGGTCTGTTATTATGTACATGAGTATTGTGAAAAACTTATCCCTTTCAAACTCCTTGTATCTATACTTCGTGATTTTGACATCCATATGTTACTTAATTATCAGACCTTGTATTATTCATTAATTGGCAAAGTAATATGAATAGAAACTAGAATGTTCCAACGACGATATTAGCCTTAAATATTACCTGAAGAAGTTGAAAAATATATTAACGTAACAATGCAAAATTTGAAAATTTAACATCTAATCATTTCGTATCCCAGCTTCCCAGAAATGAGAATAATCTTCATTTTTATTTTAATACGACATGTTTCTTCATATGATTTATAAGATTTTAAATATCAACAGGGTGTATACTTTTGTGATTAAAAAGACTGAAGCAAGGATAAAGAATACAAATGTAAATCATTAGTTTACTAAAAAAGTATAACTCAGATTTCATTAATAATGGAATATATTATAATATAAATATAAAAGAGTTGAAGTTTTGGCTTATGTTTCTTTTAGAACCGTCAAATCTGGCAACGTTGTATTTTCTACTTTATTTTTATTTTAATTCGCAAATAAATCGGCCCATAATGAATGGATCTAAGTCTTCTTCTTCCTTTGTTTTTTGGATACTTTCAGTGTTTCTTCTGTAACATCTTACATCATTAGCTATATTTCTATTTACCACACTATTAATGTTCCTATTAATTCTTATTAATGTTTACTAAAATTAAAAAGTAGCCGGTAACAAACTTTAAAGGAAAAGCTTTTTATTGCAAGAAATTGTTTACCTGAAGAATTAATTATGTATCATGTTTTATGGCAGCTGTTGCCATTCAAATAATTTTCCTTCAAATAAAGAATTTGCCAAATAAAAGATTCATGATTCATTATTTATTTATCAACGGTTCCCAAAGTTGGCTAGACCGCGGAACACCTAAGAAAAATTTCCGATTCGGAACTCATCTCTTGGTTTTCACAAAGAAAAAAAAGCGCTTATCTATATGAATGAAAAATCGTTGAAACAAATAGAATATAACATTCGGTTTCAATCCTATTTTTCAAGGTTAACCTAATATTCGCTTCCGACCCACCAGTGGGTCGGAAGGATAGGATTAATCGCAGGATAGGGTTCCGACCCATACTTTGGGAAACGATGCTGCAGAAGTGTAAGTTATCTAGCATCACATTCCAAATCTCTCTAGATACTTTTTCCATTTTCTATCCTATCACATTAAAATTTAGTATTTATCAATCTTATAGTTGTAAACTGTAAAGGAATCTTAAAGGGAAGGATTTTTTTTCTTTTAAATTTGGGCAATTTTCAAAAGTTTCTTGAAATTTACATGCTAAAAGTAAGTAATAACAAGCGATCGTTTATTTTTGGATTCTTCAAAACTTGTTTTTATAATATTCATAATAATTATTCCTATCGCAACCAATTTAATGTTTTAATGACCGCAATATATGTTTAAAGGTACTAATTATAGACTAATATTAACGCAAAAGGTAAAATGAAAAGAATATCTCAAGGCTTTAATAAACAATATTACTTGATGTGTGCACGTTAATATTTATGTTTCAATTCATTCCAAGAATTTCAGTTTTCTTAAATTATTAATCAGTATTTTCTCTCACGTTGTTTTGAAACGATCTGAATTCATTAAAATGTTAAATGATTATTTATAAAAATAGATTGCATAAATATGTGTTTTAAATATTTTATAATCTTCCTTACGAATACTAAAAATTACCAATAAAGTATTAAATGGAAAAGTTCCTCCTAAATATTATAATGGAACGTTGGTTGTAAAGAAGACGGAATTGTAGAAAAATGTAAAAAGGTTTAAATAACATCGTAATTGTAGAACCCGATCAACTTGGAAATCTAAGCTCACTAGGAAATTTATATTTTACAGTAAAAATGCCAGGCATTTTAGCCGACTAGTTTGCGAACTATTGTGTGGAAATAACTAATTAACTTTTATATGAAAGGTGATCCTGATTCGATAAAAATATCAGACTTTCTATTAAAAAGGTTTCAAAGGACTAAATAATTCTGTATATCAAAGTCAGTTGCTTTGATAAAATTTGATCCCATTAAACCTTTACCATTGAAAACTTTAAGGGTTGAAAATTTACATCTTAAAAATGTTTTTAAAACATTTACCTATGGTACCCACAGGTTTATTTGATTTCTTTAAAACTTCCAACTAAAAATCTGGAACAAGGACGTTAGGAAAAGTATTTAAATGAAATGATCCTGTTCAAAGAATGCTAGATTACAGACGGCTTAAACGAGTAAAGGTAACCTTCCTACATTGCGGTATCCTATAATACGTATTTCGCTACAACAGGGCTTATTAACCCAACGGCCACCAACGTATTACAAAGTGATATCACAAAAAACAGTGCCCTGTACGTCAGCCCTGTGCCCTGTATCATCGGTGATATCGTGACGTATACATGCTGTATTTTATCTATATGGTAGTATGGAAATCAACTGTGTGTATTTTTTACACATTAAACTATCATATCGATCTTAAGATCCTCTACCGCTATTATTGGTTCTAGGTCTCATAAAATACGGCATTTTCTAGGAATCTATCTACCGTGTTATAAAAGGATTGCCTGTATTAAAATTGGAACTTAAGAGAATTGTGGGGAGTAAACCTGCGAACTTGTAATGGAAAAATGCCGGAAAAGAAGACTAAAAAACTAAAACTTTTGATCTAATTTCAAAATTCAGAATACAAGTAACTATTCTTTGTCTAGGTAACGTGAATTAATATCAAAATATCTCTTGCTAAAGTATGAAGTATATCCATACCTAAATTTATTATTTACGTAACAGATATACTAACCATTTTTATGTGGTACTATATAAAATTAGTAGTTTCCGACCGAAACTAGTTTTTTCGGCCGAAACTTCCATATAAAGTCATGTTTTTGTAGAAAAAAAAGGTAATCATAATTAGTGAGTCTACTTTTAAATCCTTTTGGTATTCTACCTTTTGACCCCAATATTTGAGCTAATCATTAACATAACATATTGCAACGTGACGTCTCAAAACTGTATTGAGATGGCGTTTATTCGTTCTTTTAATTTCTTTTGGAAATAAATAATCACTTTCTCACTTAACAATCACTTTTTTTTATTACACAATTACACTTGTCAAAACTTTCACTTAAATGGCAATAATCACTTTTAATTCAAATCACACTAATAATCGCTTTATTGTAACGGAAATTCACAACTGAATTTCTATACAGAACTGTCCCTGGGCTTGAGCTGAGCGACTTATATACCCGCAACCCAACATTCTAGAATGTACTCCATTGTTCGCCAACGTTCCACCACCTACAAGATGTTTCCAGAACAATCTATATGTACATTCGCATTGGCAGGAGAGAGATAGAAGTCACTCAGCCAATCGCGTGCCGGCATAGTACAAAAAGAGAAACAGACTTTGTCCCTTTCTGTTACAATATTATAATTTCTTATTTCAAATAAATTATTTATTTTCAAATATGGGGTTGTTTTGAAAGAAATGTACTTAATATTTCTTTTTAATATTAGTTACGAATAACATAAAATAATAAAAAAAGTTGCAAACAAAAATACTTCTTACCTAATATGTTTTGGTACACAAAATAGAAAGTACTTTTTCTTATATGTAAAAAACAAAATAATTTCTTCTAAACTTTGATAAGTTTTCTTTAGAACTGAAAAAAATAATAAAGATAATATTAAACAAATTATTAATGAACTGATAGTTAACAGTATTCATAATTGAAGAATCAAATAATAAGTGAAAAACAATAATTTTTTAACATGTTTATTTCATTAATTCAGTTTCAGTCGTAGTTTCGGCTTGCGACAGCCGAAACCGAAACTAAAACCGAAAGTTTAGTCGGACACTAAGAATTAGTTGTTGAATAAATTTAGTACTCCTTTGTTTTCATAAGTAAATACGAATTTGAAATGTGTCTTTCAATTCTAGCGAATTAAGGATGTACGGAAAAGAATATACATACATATTCTATAAAGACATAAGCAAAGGAGATGTTATGGGGGATATTTTGTAATAAATATAAACGCGCTCTTTGACCAATAGTAGCATAATTACAATATTATTGTATATATTATTGTTATTCTGTAAGAAGAATAAGTGCATTATCTTAAAAAAACGATTTCTTGCACCTGAAATTTTCACAAAGATTCGGGATGTAAAATATAAATATTAAGTTCATTTGATGGATATATATATATATTATAGTATAATGTTATTTTAAATTAAGTCCTTATTTCTGTACAGTTTTACTTGAAGGGAATTTTTTTATGTAAATTTCTCTGTGGAGAGAAATTTAAATAATGTTATATTTTTTACTCAATCTTTGTTTTGTTACATTTCATGAAGTATGAAATTTTATTTCAAGTATTTCTTTAACGTAGAAATTTAATTAACATCTAAAAAAAGAAGAAATTTCGGTAAATATAACCACATCTCGATTTAATCTGATGGAATTTTTTTTCCCAAATCATTTTATGATTTTACAATCGAAACATTTCCAATACTAACGAAATAATGGAGATATGACATAATCAATTTTCCTTGTCATTTATTTTTTAATCCTTTTATACTATCGAATATGTCACGTTATTAGTCCCACTTGTTTTGCTGAAAATAAAATTATTTTCCTCGAAAAATTCGATTTGACGCCAATTGGCAATTCAGCTTGTCATATATAAAAATAAAAGACGAACGTGACCAGAAATTTTTCGCGACTAAAAGAAAATGACATATTGACGAGACGTTCAAGTAGGACGAAAAGCTTTGTCAAGCTTCGTAGACAATTTTCCGTAAAGCTTTTCAAAATATATACCTATACTCGTGAAAATATTAGATATGGCAATTAAAATGCAAGATTCTGGGCGTTTTCCTCGAATCGATTATTCCGTTTGTGACGTAACGGATATATTGTAATAATTTTTGTTTTAAATCCTTGAACTTATAGATTATATATTATTAAAGAAATAAAATTTTGTTTTGATGATTTTTCTTTCTTTTTTTGTCGGAACAAAAGAGGCAGATGTGATTGAAAAGAAAAGGTTTACGAGATAGAAAATCTCTTTGATTTCAGGGTAGAAAATAATTTAATTAAGACTTTTCTTTTGAAACTTTTCACTTAAAAGGATCAACAGTTCCCTCGTCAGTATCTATTTAATTAGATTTGAAAAATTCATGAATTACATTGAAGTAAAGAAAAATCAATTTTAGTTTTTCTCGGCAGGAGATAATATTATTGGCAGTAAAAATGAAAACAAATATTCTCTCTAAAAATAATAAATATATCTAGAAACTATATTTTGGAGAAGAAGCAATGTTTTTCTCTCGTTTTTTTTCCTTATTCTTACCTTCAAACCAATATTTGATGGTATTTGAAACAAAAAATATGTTTTACCTTTTGCGCTCTATTAAAAAAGAAAATGAAAAAAATCAAATTATGGTAAGGTTTTTTTTAGGGATATTCGTGTATACCCCTCGGGAAAATTAAACTCATTCAGAACGCCTCATGCTAAAAAATGGAAAAATTGTTTTCCGTGAAAATTTCCCTTGTTGGTGACTTAGGAAAATATTTAAAGCAGAGATACTACAATGGAAATATGGTATCTGTTAAAGCTCTAGTATTTTTGTTTTATATTTTTACTTGAGTCGACAAAATAATTGAATTCTTTTAAAGGTGATTCGTGATTGACATTGGTTAATTTTTTTCCTATCAAAAGATCACCATTTTAATGGTTAATACAAAATCCTTTACAATAGCCATAGGGAAATATAAACTGTTTACTAAGAAACTTATAAATTTCACTCTAATTTAATCATTCAAAATCTATTATCTATAATCTATATTCTGTAGCAGGGGTGGGCAAACTTAATACTGGTATGATTGGCAATAATTTTTGTTATTTATACGCCATCGACTTCGAAAATTGGATTAATTTAAAAACAAATACAAAAAAAAAAAGAGAATGAGTAGAAGGGCGTATTAGAAGCACTATTTGTAGAATAGATGCGTGTTTAATTTTAAATCCTAGTTTCATTGTCTGCTAAATTTTAGTACACATTTTCAATTAAAAGATTTAAAATTTACCTAATTTGTTTTAAATGTCTGCGATCGATTGTCGACCTGTTCGTGGTCTTCCGTTTGCCTACCCCTGTTCTATAATCTATACCAGGGATGGCGAACTTTTTTGAGACGTGGGTAAATTTTGTTTATTTTTTTTAGTACTAGCTCTTGGGTCATTAATGTGTATGGGGTCCCAATAGCGCCTTACAAGGAAAAATATAGAGGGAGCGATACAAGTGCTATGGAAGTCTCTTTCTACAAACATAACAAACAAATGGTTGCCTAGCTATCGTGGGTCAGTTAAAAAGCTTGCGTGGGTCAGACACTGACCCACGGGGCCAAAGTTCGCCATCACTGGTCTATACAAATATATGCTTATAATGTTCTATGGTAAGACTATCCACTTGAAAAGTACACGATTGTTTTTATTCGATGTAAAATATCAAAACCCAGCATCGATGTTCATCGGTACATCATTTAAAAAAATCGTTTTTTTTGGATATCAAATATTTTCCGCAATACTTTGATTATCAAACTTTCTCGATTCATCCGTTTTCCAGTTGAAGTGTATGTACTATAAAAAAATAACATGATCTACATATTCCCGATAGTCAAGCATTGAACGCC
This sequence comes from Sisyra terminalis, assembly GCA_958496175.1. Classification (NCBI taxonomy): domain Eukaryota; kingdom Metazoa; phylum Arthropoda; class Insecta; order Neuroptera; family Sisyridae; genus Sisyra; species Sisyra terminalis. The sequence continues at coordinate 23,559,859 of OY292277.1, forward strand.
CTGGCTCCAAACTGACCTGGGAATGTAAGGAAACCCTTACAAACCTGGCCACCAGAAACAAAATCAACTTAGGGTAGGTACCAAATCACAAAGGATTCAGGACGAGAATTCACAAGCTCACAACCTGTCCTTGGTATCACAAAATCGGCATTGAAGAATACCATTAAAGATTGGATTTATAAAATTTCATCTCAATATGGAAAAACTCCACCGGACAAAAGTCAATAACCAATGGTCCCTACAATAGTCAAGTACTGGAAAGCAATTTCTAGTTACTAACAAGTGTCACTATCTGCTAATGGTATTTATTAATAACTAAAATAATTCAGCATGTAAAAATAAATGTTATAATTGATTTTTGTCATTAGTAGCCAAAATTATATAGATTCAATGCATCGATGTTTAATAAATACCTTTATTCTAGGGTCTATCTGTACATTTTAAGTCAACTGTTCAACTTCTTTATCTTTCTCTGTCTATAATTTCTCTTTTAACTTAAGAATTGCTGAACCGATTTTGATAAAATTTAATATTTTCATGTAACTTACTGTTTCATTTACAATATAGTTTATTTCATTAGGGGAAAAAAACAATAATAAGGCAAGCCATCCCTTATTTATAAGGGTGGAAAATAATACGGCCTAAATAATCGTTTAAAATTTGAAGTATCATTTGATAGGTCTTTAAAAATTAATAAATAGGTTATAATATTTTTTTATATTAAGGGTCGGTATTTTCACTCATGGATAGATAGACGATAGACCAGCTATACTTTACCTTTTTGTGTACCAAGTTTTAGATTTTTCCCACCATTATCGTGAGTATGATAAATAAATAAGCGACAACTTGGCAAAATATATGCATTTAGCCATTTAAAATTCAAACCTTTACAGGCACCATTAGAATTTAAAATTTAAAGCTTTTAACTTTGCACATATTGTTTTTTATATACCTTGAACCTGGTTTTACATGGAGGTTTTGGAATTTCAAAAGTGTTCCAAATTGCGACCCCCCCCCCCGAGTCTATCGCTACTTTTGTCCAGCAGTGTTTCGGAAGGCTTTATGAAAAAATCCGTACAAGTTTCAAGATTTTTAAACATAAAAGCCTCAATAAGAACACGTTACTGAAATTTATTACATTAAAGAAAGTTGCGTTAAATTGAAATCATAATTTTAATTTGTTTTTTTTTTTTGTTATTTTCCGTCGCCTTATAACTACTATGGTGTTTAGTGACTTGATAGTGTTTAGCGGTTATTAAAAATCTGTAATCGAGAAATATCGACAATTTGCTCGATCGACCACAACACCTACTAGTTTTGCAGCGGTCACCTTGACCACTCAGCCACCAGTAGAATAATGGGGCGATTTATTTGCGAATTAAATTAAAAAACAAAGTAGAGAATGCAATGTTGTCAAATTTTAAACGATCTAAAAAGGATATGAACCAAAATTTCCACTCTTCAATCAAAACTTTATATCCATGCCTATGGTAATCGTATCGCCTACAAAACAAGGAGAAAAATCAGTATCTTTCTGCAATTAATTTTTCAATTGATACACTATTTATTTGAATTTGTTGATGGTGCGGACATTCAAAATGATTTGCATGACATCTAAAACCTCATTGATTATATATTTTGATATTGTTAGTCCAGATGACGAAATGACAAATCGCTTCCAGGTTGGTTTTGTCCTATTTATCAACCGTTTGGATATAAATCATTCGCATTTGTTCAATGAAAATTGCTAGTTGTCATAGACAGATGAGTCAAATTCGCTCGTGATAACATCACCGAAAAGATAACAAAATGAAATCGGAAAAACTCATTCGAACTTTTCCACCTTATTGTCTTTGCGACGTTTCAATTTATTATCAAGATCGCAAAGCCTGATACGATTTTTCCCGTAGTAGAATTCAATCGCCCCACATTTATTGTTTTATGTGGAAATTCAGCAAAATTAAATTTTCCATTCAATAATAGAGCCAGAACAATGTTCAAAATGATTCAATTATTACACAACAAAAATTACACAGCCTATAACTAAAATCATTTTCCAACTCAATGAACCAAAGTATTTAAGCGACTAGCATAAAATTTGTAAATACACATTATTCATTTTTCCTCGTATTTTTCATTGAAAAAATTGTTATTGTAAATGATTTAGCATTTCACCAAATAACTTTCATCAAATTTATTCATTTTACTCTTTGTCATTCTTTGAAAAGTGGATTGAAACTTACAGTACTGAAATATGATAATTTTGTAATATGAATAAATGCTTGTGTTTATAAATTCAAATCGCCAACCTAAACCGTAATCATTGCAATGTAATACAATGGGCGTATATTGAAAAAAAAATACTCTATTTAACGGAGCATTTTATCTATTTGTTATATTATTGACATTGCAAATAATGAACGTTAATGTAAATAGTTTACAAAATGCAGACAATAAAAATTCGTTTGTAATTATAATAGCAGAAACGACATCGTCATTGTGATCCTTTTTGATAATAATTAACGACAAAAGCTAATTTGAAAAATATAATTTTTTTTGATAAGAAATAATTGTACTTAAAAAAATTTCATTGGACTTTATGGTTGTAAAAAAAGTGTATGTTTGTAGTGATGAGCGCACGTAAGAAGTTATACTTCTTTGTACAAGTCTAGTTCTTTTCTGGAAATAATTTTCACTTATTCTTGTTTTATAATTATAATTCTTAACAGAAATTGTATCATTATAATTATAAAATGCTAATAGCTACCCATGACATTTACAGTGAACGCCGATACAACTGACAAATGATAAAAATGGACAGTTGAATTAAATTGAAATAATAGTTGAAACAAATGATGGCAATCAGTTAATTGAAATTTGAGACAATGATTATTGGGCTCAAGTCCTTTTTAGAACAGTTAAATCTGGCGACGTTGCATTTTGGACTTTGTTTTATATTTAATTCGTGAATAAATGGGTTCATAATGAAAATTTAACCACAAAAGAGACAATTATACTATATGAGAATTGAATTAACAAAAAAATCGAGAAAAAAATTAAAAAAACAATGTGCAAAATGAAACGTTGCCAGATTTGATTGGTCTAAAAGGGATTAGAGCCGATTATTATATGTGGGTTTCACTCACATGTATATTTTTGCCTTCTTTATTCTGTCTTTGCTGACATACCTATATACCAACCTTTGTCTAGTTTTATTACTTTTTAAACCATTAAAAGGAGACGTATATAGAAGTTCAATTCTGTGTTAAAATGAGGACGTATTTTGGGCTAACATGTCGGTAAATCCCAAAGCTTTTATTAGCCGACCACCAGTTGTTGCTGTATAAAATTAGATTTGGCAAAGGATAATTTTGTACAGCGACAACTAGTCGTCGGCTAATAAAAACCCTGAGATTTACCGAAATGTAAACCCAAAATTCTACCTTCCTATACAAAATTCCTATAAATGCATATAAGTCTATTTTCTCTGATTTTTATTCAGTTTAAATTAAAAAAAAATTGCTACAATTTAAGTAAATTGTTGATTCTTCGCCACAAAACAGAAAACTAATTTACAAAATTTAAAATCATAGAAGTTACTGTTTAAATACATTCTATAAAATATTTTGTAGTCTTATTTATGTAATATTATTCACAAAAGTAAACGTAACATAAATTTGAACAAAAGCTCAAAAAAATCCTATATTTTATATACTGTTTAAATAGTATATCTGTTTAAAGTCAACGAAAAAATATAATCTGATAAAAGTTACTTTTAGTTTTAAAAAACTAAAACTTAAAACTTAGCCATAACCTCGCGTAGTTGGCTTAGTGCATTTGTTTACAGATAGTAGAAGTTACTCGATTGGGTACAGGCACATTTGCATTTTGTTTAGTTCATTCCAAATTTGACTACTGTTCAGTGAACGGAACACTCCAAACCAACTTTCTTAATAACATTTATTTATTGCCTCTCATGGTTAGTCTAAAGAAGTATAACTTAAAAAAAAAACTGAGAATAAAAGTATCTGAGTTTTCTTTTTACGTTTGTACTCACATGTGAACATTCGCCTATCAAACGCTTTTCGGTTTTTATTGTATTATTTAAGTAGGTATATGCGTGAAAAGAAGAATTTTAATTCTTATCAGTAATACCATTAACAAAATTGGAAAACTCCTACATTCTTTTGATAATATGAAAATTATAATTTGTCAAACTTTTGTTTTCAATTTTTATAAAAACCCTAATGATTTTAATATAAAAAATATATTTTAAATCCAAAAGAACATATTTTAGGCTTTTCATCAAATATTGTATATTTGAAATGCAATTATTGTTTTAAGTATGAAAAGAAAATCAAAAACTCTTATTTAATAAGAAATTTGTCCTTCTTTTGTCCTCTTTTTGTCCTCTTCTCGAAACCATACCTGAATTACTGCTTCTACCATATTGATTTTCGTCGTACAGCCCATTATTTGTAGTTTAGCTTTACAGATTATCCATAAATTTTCAATAGGATTTAAATCCGGTAAGTTTCCAGGCGAGTCCAGAATTTTGATCTTCTTGTCCTTGAAGACAATCATGTCATCATAGTTTCAGAAACATGGCATGGAGCTGAGTCCTGCTGAAAAATTGCATTGCCTTTGGTCTGAATTTTCTTCAACATCTAAACCAAGCATTAATCTAATATTTTTTTGTATTTTTCACTAATTTCATCATTTGTAACATTAACTATTTACTATTCCTTCAATCGAATACGTTTTTCTGGATCTGAGAATGAAAAACATCCCCAAAACATTTTTTGACCAAAATGAACCAAAACAACAATTTTTTGGTCTTGTTTTCTTTAGTTTGCACAATACTGTATGTATTAAGTGGACCGAAAAAATTGACAATTATTTTTTCCCAAAAATATTATTTAGGATGACAAAAAACTTATATTGTGAAATTTTGAGCTTTTAATATTGATAGTAATAGGTCTACCATCGCAAATTTAGCTTTGTCAATTTAAACCGGATTTTTTACTCGAATCTTTTGAATCATTACATTGAAGGAATTAAACAACATATATTTAAGGAAAATTAAAGGCTCTACAAAAAAGGTCTAGTTGTAAATTTTTGTTAAACTAACCGTTTCCTCACAATCGAGCCTTAAACATTGATGTGTTTTTCCGATTTAATTTTTTTCTTTAGAATTTTGTAACTAATAAACAAATTGATATTTAGATGCTTTTTTTAAATATTCTTGAAGGAAATCATATGTTCTACAAAAAAGGTCTCTTAGTATTTTTTGATAAATTTACTTTTCTCAAAGTTATTAAAGGCCAAAGTTGAATAATTGGCCTTGAATAACTTTGACCGAAGTAAATTCATCAATAAATACTAAGAAACCTTTTTTGTAGAGCATATGATTTGAATATCAATTTGTTCACTGGCTACAAAATTTTAAAGAAAAAAATCAAGTCGTAAAAACAGATGTTTAAGTACAATTTTTAAGGCTCGATTATACGAAAATGGCTAATCTGATAAAAATTTACAACCAGACCTTTTTTGTAGAGCATTCAATTTTCTTAAAGAACATATATATTTTTAAGTCTTTTAGTGTTATGATTCAAAAGTTTCGAATAAAAAATCCGGTTTAAATTGAAAAATCAAATGTTGCGATGATAGACCTATTAATATCATAATTGAAAACACAAAATTGCACAATATTTGTTTTTTGTCACCCTAAATAATGTTTTTAACATACTTTTGAGAAAAAATAATTATCGTTTTTTTTGGCCCAACCTAGTACGTATATTTATATTATACTTCTACCTATCAAAAGACCAAACCTTACATTTCAACTAAGATAAAAGGTTTATAGGATTAGGACTTGTAAGGACTTGGCTCTTTATATAATCTAATAACTTTTTAATAGGGGAAACATAATGTGCTTGTGGGCTTAGGCAACCTATTTTACATTAAATGATTTGGTGGGATTAATAATTTATTATCTGACAAAGTTAAAATAAATTAACGAAACGTAACTTCTGAAAAATTAAACAACATATTTAATCGAAATCTAAAGTATATATTTGTTTTGAAATACTAAAAAAGAATAATAAATCAATAAAATGAATGAGATTAAGAATTATAATTTTATATACCTAAAAATTAGTCATTAAAATATGTTCTTTTTTTACTTTATGTTTTGAATTTTTAAGGAAAATTAAATTACTTTGTATTCGTCCTTCTCAATTGAAATTTACTAAATTAGTTGAAAATATGAATATCAAAGACTTAAACTACACAGATGGATTGATATTTCCTGACATTATTTCAAAAACCACTATTCAATGTTAGTTCATCAAGTTAGTAGTCAAGTTGCAGACATTACTATACATAATTAACGAAGCGGCCTATCAAATTATATCCATCGTTTATTTCTAATTACGTTTTAAATAGTTCCATCACAGTATTTAGCCATTTTGAGCTTCAATAAATGAATAGATAGACAAATATTGATAAATTAATTTCATTATCTGTAAACTATCATGAATCAATGAACAGCCATTAAGAACGAAACTTCTATTGACTTACTTTTTTATAATACTTTTTCTACTTCATAACTTTGATGTTGAGAACTTGTAAATTTGTTATGTAGATAAGTATGACAAAAAGTTATACGTTTTTTAGACTATAGCCTGTGAAAAGATTTTAAAGAAAACTTTTAACGTCTAAACAACTTTATTATGGAAATTAATGTTCTCGTCACAAGCACAAATGTAGCAAAAGTTTAAAATGCTAGTCATGTTACAAACTTCTCATCATATGTCATATAATATGTCGGAACTTTCAAAATAATCTTTACTTTATTATGTAATGCATGTTAAATGTTAGAAGCTTGAAATGTTTGATTCATATAGTTTGAAAGCTCGTTAACAAATTTTGTTTTCAATGTATAAATAACTCCATTCGCCGAGCTTTGAGAATAATTTCTAGTTACTATGAATTGAATCATACTATATGCATAGCAGTACAAATGATACAAAATACAATGGTATAAGAAAAGTGGCTGTGCAAAAGCATTGTGTTGTTACTAAAATTACTATAATAGCAGTACCAAAGAGTAACTGTACTAGTACAAAATAATTTCCTTTATTAGCTACACATTTTTGCCATCTTTCTGACAATTTGTGGATATCATGCCCGAAAAAATTGTTCATCTTTTGAGCAAAACCCGTCATCGAGTCATTTTTGTAGATCTTCGTAAGATGTGAAATGCTTTTCCGCAAAGTCTAGGGAGTAAGCTGCATGCGAAAGTATTTTCAAACTCAACGCCTCAATCATATCCTTCCCTCGTTTTTCTGTATGACTAGGGGAATTATCATGCAACAAAATCGCTTTGTATTGCCTATTTTAATATTCTAACCGTTTTTCGCGCGAAAGCTCGATTCAAATCTACTATTACAAGTCGTTACGTTTGACTGACATTCTCTTCCAACAATCTTTACAATTCGATGTTTCTTTTTCTTCTTTTCCTTACTTCTCCACGTTGATATCGGTATTTTCAATTTTTTCAACCTCTCAAAACACTGAGATTTCCTAAGAGTATGCTCAACGTAAGCTATACCAAGCATTCAATGTAATTCCATAGTATTTTTTGTTTAATTGGTAATAAAAAATCAATGCTGTCCGCGGATCGTACTTTTTAGGTACAAAAATCGGTATGTTCAATGCTATTAAAAATAATGAAGCAAATGGGAAATCTTTGTCAGATATCAAAACAAAAAGTTTTGTATTAATGGCATAGTTTAACAGACCCTCTATTGGCAAATAGCACCATTTATTGGTAAATTCCGGTTTCAAAGTAACACATCTAAATACATAGGGAAAACTAAGGCAAAACGACCTCTCTCGTATTTTTTGAAATACCTATTAAAATTATCTTTGAATAAATTGCGTCATTCGATAGTAACTTCGGACTGAGCTTTAGTTGAATGAACTCTACACTATCTCCATGTGTATTGCTTTAACAATATTTTATCGATTTTGGATTTTTCTAATTTTACGAATAATTTTTCTTACAATTTACTTTGTTTTATAGTTATGTTAAGCATATATTTCTCCAAACTGTATGAGTGAATACGATAACAAAAATAACAATAACGCAATTGTCGTTAACTAAAACCAATCTATGAACAATAAAGTGGCAAAATTTTTACTGAAACTAGTTTTATATTCTTACATTTGTTTTACTTCACTGTAACGGTATTAGGCTCAATCTATAGAAACATGAGACGAGATTTGTCTCGTCTCATCTCGAATATTTGAGACTTTACAGATGCAAATTTCCACACCGTTATAGAACTTACATATTTGAATTTTTACTCCATCTTTTAAAATTAATTTATGAATTTATCATTATTTAGTATAAAATATCGAAAGACTCAATTTTGGTTTTGTTTTCTTGTCTCGATCTTACTTTTCGCAACTTCATTTCAGTCTCGACTTGTTTTCGAAACGAGATTGAGACTTTGTCTCGTCTCGTGTACACCTTTTAAAAACTGGAATATTTTTATTACTAATTTCGCTCCCAAGAAACTTCTTCAATTTTTGTATATTCGAGGTTTATTGGAGAACAATAAATTCAATTACAGAAGATCACCATTAATTTTCAGATACAGAATAATTGAAGAAATCAAAATATCATATATAAATTGTATCTTTTTAAATTATAATCTGTTCCTATTTGTTACTATTCAGAATATAATTTGTAAGTAAACTATCAGCAGGTAACAGCAGGTTTGCAGCGATCAGTTTTGATATCTGACTAATTAATTTTAGAAATTTAGAAATAATTTGAAACAGTAGAATTTAGCTACTGATGCATACTTTGCAACTCAGTATAATTAATATTCTTAATAAATAAACAAAGTCCAGTAAATGTGAATGATTGATATTTTCATTAATATTAAACTACTAGTAACTACCCGTGATATATTCACAGCCAACACTGACACAACAACTTATATATGACAACAATATGTTAGTTCAAATTTGAGACAATAATTATTATATTTAGTTTTCACTCTCACGTGTGTATTTATAATCTTTGTTTTCTGGTTTTGTTGATATACATACATTTGCCTATCATTATATTAATATTTTTTGTAATGTAAACGTATGTATATATACGTACATAAGTCACTTTGATAAATTCTTAATCCGGATTAGAGATCCTGAATTACGCAATGCATGCAATTCTATGTATAAATTCTGTATTTTCATCAAACCACTTTTGAATCATTATCAGAATTTCAACTGTGCTATAACTTCAATCATCTCATTTGGAAGATTTTAGTGAAAACTATGAAAACAATAAAGTTTATAAATGATGTATCAAAGAATCTTCGAAATAATCAGAGCATTGCAAAGGGACGTCTGCGTAAGTCATCCCACATACTAATGCTTCTTGTAAAATTTAGGCACCCTCAAAAAGTAGGTACCATATAGGGTGAGTTACCTTTTCATCACAATACGCCAACGCCACTGATTAGAACTAAGTTAGTTAAAGTATTTTTAAGCTTTTAAGTAAAAATTCAAAACTAGTATTTTTTACAAACTATATATATTTAACCTATGTATGGTATATACATAAAGTTATTGAGGAAACAAGAAAAAATTAAATTAAATATTCTAATATTGTTTCAATAAAATTTTCAAGAGACCTAAAAAAATCGAATTAATCAAAATCCGCTGAATTAGTACTGTCAATTTACTATTTTTTTGTATTAATTGTTACTGAAAACCTAAATGGAACTACGCATACGTCCATTTTCATTTATTTTTTCAGATTCTATCCGAAGAAAAATTAGGTATTCAAATCTAAAAACAGCAAAACACTTTTAAAGAAAATTGGTAGAAAGATTCAACGTAGTACTGTATTTAAAACGCAAGCTTCGTATTTATTGAAATATCCCGAGGGAATTGTTTTTATATTTCAGCTGAAAAGAGTCTGTTGTACGTTAATTTAGGCCAATCAACACTGATTTTTGAAATAGTAATTATATGGATGATGAAAGAGAAATAAATGATGTCCCTTGGGCGTTGGATTTTGCTCTGATATAAAAAGCATTCGGAACGTTATCCCGGATCATTATCTATCCATGTGCAAAGCTTTATAAATCGATTAAATCCTTTCAGCCTGATTGAATAACAAAGCCTTACAATAACTTTGGAATATTAATAGATTAGTTTTGAACTAATGCAGCTTTAATTATATACTTACATGATACTTGACCTTATTCTAAGCTTACATATTCTTTAAACTGTTTGTAGAGAACTATTTTTTATGTCACCATAAACGATGTACATATCTACATTTAAACAAAATATTTCTTAAATATTAAATTTCTCAAGCCAAAATTGGTAAACCGCAAAAGATTACACAAGTTCTGACCTTAACATTTAAATTTAAAGATACATCATTTTAATCGAAAATTTATTATACTGTTGCTTTATGCAGTGATGGTTTTTAACAATTTTTGGGAAGGTTAAAAAAATATATAGGTATGGAAGTATTACAGCTTTAAATTATTTTTAACAGTGTCTAGCAAAATTAAGTAAGTTTCAGTTGGTGTCTATTTGCTACATTAGAAAACAGCTTGAAATACTATGACATCCCTAGTTTCAACAACAATGATTTAGAGTTCTTTTAACCCGGAATGAGTTGTTGCACACTAATCCGTAGGGTTGTAAATCAGTGGAGAGAGAATTGCCATAACAGTACTCAATATTTGGATACCAACATGTACAAATAATTCACAACCCATGAAAGAACTCCCAATACTCACCACATGACCAGTATTGGTCCAGTTATTAATTGCCAAGCCTTGGCATGCAAGTCTGGTCCAAGGCTTGGCCAAGTGTCAACGCCAGAGTTCAACCAAGATAAGTGAACAAAAGAAATTTCATCATAAATAAATTCGTTTTTAAATTGTAATGGATTTTATATTATTTTAAGTTGTAAATTTAGTCTAAATTGAGATTGGTTGGCAGGCTTGGTCCATGGATACCATTTCGTAGTTTAGCCAGTCTTAGGTCATACCTGGACAAATTATAAATTCCTACCTGGAAAGCATAGTGGTGAATGTATCAATAACAATGGTATTTATTAGAAATCGGCCTTCCTTCAAAACTTCTCAATTATGCAAACATCCTACACAGGAAAAAATATCTAACATTTCTTCATTATTTTTTGTTATTTTAATTAAAATAATATTTATTTAGACTTTTAAATAAATTGAAATTTGACGACATATTCGTGTTATAAAAGCTGAATTCATAAAATTAATTAAATTGAAAAAAGTGGTGTTTAATATGACAAATTTTTGATCCTAAAATTGAAATTAACGATTTACATTTCTTTAACTTAAATAATATTAGATTACAATACATCCCCGGATTATTTAAAATCTTTCTTAATACACATTTTGCGCCACTTATTGTTTTCACAATTAAAAGAAAAACCAATAGAAAAGCATAAGAACTCGTCAAAGCCATTAAACTCAAATTACTCGTATACATTTTGCAAAAGAGGAACTAAAATATTCCAGGGGAGATGGTTAAAGTTACAATACATTAAATATTCCGGTACTTATACTTACTGCCTATAATGAAAAAGTGATGATCTGTGGAAGAATTACTTAGGTAATTGGTGCCAAATTTTCTTTATTGAAATTACCAGTTTCTCGCCCCCAGCGAATTAAGAATCGACTAGTAAACCGTATATGAATTCAAGTATCAGAGAGAAACCATAAGTTATGCTTAACATATAGGTAGATGGGTAATTAGGTAGAAAAAAGTTTCAAAAAAAATATTTTAATTTTTTTGCCAATTTTGCTGTATTAGATTATTCAACCATACCGTGTTCTGTTTATGATCTGTGAAGTATTGAACTTGAGTTGAACTGCAAAGTGTACATCAGAAGAAAAAATCTACCATTGTCTTATGTTTATATAAATTGATTGTTCATATAGCAAAATCAAATCATCGTCAATCACGAATCATCAATCAAATTGTAGTTACTAAAATTATATAGGCTTTATTTCTTGATGCCTCTATGTCCAAAGTTTTACACTTGTGCGTTAAATATAGTCTTGTTGATGCTTATTCAATCAAAATGGGCATCAAGGAAAATAAAAGCTGAAGAAAAAGTAACTTCCAATTTTCAATTCTTGTATAGGGAGACACTGCCATCCTGCAAGTCTCTGCTTTCTTCCTGCTTGCAAATGATATTTTTTGGTAGAAACTGAAATAAATCTGTATTTTTGCAATTTGATATCAGATCAATGTTTAATGAAGATAAATTTTCTTTGCAGATGCGAATAAAACAGCCCCGGCGGTAAGGGTTTTCTGGCGTGCCCGTTATGGTTCCGTGGGGCATTTCGAGCCACCTCTACAAGGGACTGGCCACGCTAGTGATCGCCTTAATTGCTCTTCAATACCTCTTCGGATCTGTGCTAGAAACTCGTCATTCCGATCCAATAATACCAAGCAACTCACCTCCAATGTAAGTATTTGAAATTCAAGCTAACAATCCAGTCAACTTCTTACTCTCATCATATAGACATATAGTTATTTTCAACCGAATTCAAATGCTACGGTTGACATTTGAGAATTGATCCAAAAATAGCAAATGGAACCTCATTTAAATAATGCATGCGACTTTTTAAATAGATAATTAAAAAAGAAGGCCTTCGTGAGCGGAAGGTAGGACTAACATTTAACATTAATTTATCATAGCATATGAAAAACCATTTTTTTTTTTGATTTTGACACGCAAATACCTACGCAAAGTAAATTGATTCTAATCTTAAATCATATAATTTAATTAAATTTTCAAATATTACATGTTTTAATAAACTCATTGATAACAATTGCAGAAATTCGTTTGTGAAAACTCCACGATATTATCACGGATCGAGTTTAACTTTTGAGAAAAATGAAAATAGTTCAATAAGTAATGGATCGACTGGTAAAAATTTCACCAACTCTTCATCAATTATTGCATCGTCGATTTCAACTCCAATAGTGAATGCGAGTAATATAGAGGAAATGGGAAAAAATGATGTTCATGATTCGAATTTCATTTATACGACAATTACTAGTAACGACGCAACAATGTCAAATGTAACAACACCGAAAGTAATTACAAAATGTCCAATAGTTCCACCGAATTTGGGTATGTTTCAATTAATTTTGTTACATAATATTCGATATCTTAAAATCATCTATTCATTAGATAAAACTGAATTAAATTTTCAATTCAGTGATCGGTTATCAATTGGCTATTTTTGTAGAATACTTGCAAATAACTAAACTAAAGTTGGAACTATAAAAAAATATGTAAGCATTATGTAAAACACAAGTAGTAAATAATATATGATCAAAACTTCAAAGCTTTCACTCTTTTATTTACTGTTGTTTTAACATAGTCTACACTCTTAACAACTTTTAATTTTTAATTAACCACTTAAGTATCTAAGCTCATGGAAAAGCTTTTATACATCCTAGACTGGAGAATTAATAGAAATATAGGTGTTCTGTGTTCATTTTTTTTTTCATTATAAAAGGATGATGCAAGAAAATGAAACCGATTTTCGTATTAGAGGTTTTAATGATTAATCATAAAACTTCTGCAGCTTTCTTTCGGATTCTGTTATTTATCCGACGCGTTTTAATTCCATAGAAAATCTTTTTCCAATCGAATCTTTCTGTACTATCACAAAAGATAATCTACGCCTCTTCATTCTTTTTATCTAAAATTGAAATTAGTATTCAGAGCAGATTCGGTAATCATTTTTATGATCAAATTAATGGAAAATGGATGCTGCTAGATTATTTTTGGTTACAATTAAATCTGGTCAGCTGAAGCTGGTCGTCTGTGTAAAATGTTGTGCGCTATCAGTGTTCTATCTAGAATCAGCTAGGGATGTGAAAAAATAAACTATTTCTTCTTTAAAAATCGTTTTTTTATTACAATAAATCGATTAATTAAGAATCGATTTTTACGTCCACAACTCTTCCGAATCCAGGCAGAAGTCCGGAGCGGTAAAGAGTACCGGAGTGGCAAAAGTACTTACTTTTTCCATTTTTGATAATTAATAATGGTGGATTATTATTAATGGCGGATAACTATTTATCGTTTTCAATTCATCACACTTACCGTAACGCATATAGAAGAAAGAAAATATTCTTTCAAATAATAGGAGAAATCAAGTTTTCCATTTCCGAATATATTTTGTAATAAAAGTTAACTAAATAAATCAATTTTTTTTCTCAATGTCACATCCCTAGGATCAACTGGGGAGCGTATTCTGGGCGCCCTTCGTGCGAAAATGAAAACACGAAACTTAAGAAAAATATTAAAAATTTGTTTTTGGTTGATTTTTATCATCAATTAAAACTAAAAATTGTTTTTATTAGTATTTATTCAAATCTATTTACTTGACGAAATGTGGTTGATTTCTTGAATACCACGTCCGGTCAACGGAATATTTTATATAACACATATTATTTTATAATAAACAATCATTAACAACCAACCGATACGCCATCTGAAAATTTGGTAGTATTTATATCCTTAAAATATTTATAAAAAAGCTAATTTTTTTTCTTGTTTTCTGCCTGACGGCAGGTTTGGTTTCTTCTCTCCTTGCATAAATTCTTCTTTGAAGTTTAATAATATTTTTGAAAATTCCAACAGATTCTGTATTCATATCCTTACACTGATACTCACTTGTAGATATCCAGTAGTCAAGGAAATTGGGAGAGTTGGGAATTTCATTTGATTAAGGGAAATGTCGCAAAAGTAAAAAAACATGACTTTTGCAAAAAATTTATGTATTCGTTATTTGATAAACATTTAGATTGGAAAAAACGTAGATGGCATCGTAAATAAGCAGATAATGTAAAGAAACTGTACGCAAAATAATAAATTTACTAAAAATATAAATAAAATATCACTACGTTTTTATAACTCTACATTTTTAAGCAAAATTTATAAAAGCCTGTAATTGATATTTTTTTATAGATAATGCCAGGAAAAAAGTGAATTATGGTCTTGAAAGTCAGGAAATTTAAGTTAGAGAAAAAACTGAATCCACTATTGTATACTATCCGAATTAACGATACTATCCGATCAAATCGATTTAAAACGTAAACATGTGAAGTGGGTTTTAACTTTAGTAATAGTCTTCATATTCCTATGTAAATATACTTTTTACAACAATTTGCCAAGAACTACGGTAAAATGGCGGTTCATGTCCCTTTTAGGAAAGCCAATATATGGCAACGTTGCATTTTTTACTTTGCTTTCACTTTAGTTCGCGAATAAATCGAGCTGTAATTAAAATTTAGCGACAAAGGAAAAAATCATGCGATATTAGAATTGAATTAACGGCTGAACCGAATTGAACCAACATTTTACCGTAATTCTTGGCAAATTATTGTAAAAGGTATATTTACAAAGGAATATGAAGATTATTACTAAAGTTAAAACCCGCTTCACATGTATACGTTTTAAATCGATTTGATCGGATAGTATCGTTAATTCGGATAGTATACACTAGAGTATTCAGTTTTTTCTTTAACTTAAATTTCCTGACTTTCAAGACCATAATGCACTTTTTTCCTGGCATTATCTATAAAAAAATATCAATTACAGGCTTTTATAAATTTTGCTTAAAAATGTAGTGTTATAAAATCAAAGAACGTAGTGATTTTTTATTTATATTTTAGTAAATTTATTATTTTGCGTACAGTTTCTTTACATTATCTGCTTATTTACGATGCCATCTACGTTTTTTCCAATTTAAATGTTAATTAAATTAATTTTTTTCAGAAGTCTAAACTTAACTTCAAACAGAGTAGAAAATGCAACGTTGCCAGATATTGACGTCCCTTAAAGGCGCATGAGGCAACATTTCTTTTCTTCGTTAAATTACTTTTTAATAGCCAAAAGTTGATCTAATTTATACAGAATGGTGAAAAGGCATCAAATTTTTTTTATTAATTTTTCAATAATTGGACAAATAGTTTTCCAAAAAATTATGCTTTTTTCGTTATATTTTAGTGGGACCAATTTCTGTGAATATAGATCAAGTTCCTTCAATAAATGAATTAGAAAAACGTTTTTCGTGGCTAGAACCAGGAGGACATTATGCTCCTCAAGAATGTCTAGCTCAAAATGTTATCGCTGTGATAATTCCGTATCGGGATCGTGCCGAACATTTACTTCTATTTCTCGCCCACATGCATCCGTTTCTCAAAAAACAGCAACTTAACTATCAGATCTACGTAGTAGAACAAGATGGTAAGACTTAGTGATAATTTTTAGTCTTCTTTTTAAAAAGCGTTTGGTTGTAGGCAATGGGCCTTTTAATAGGGCGATGTTAATGAATGTTGGCTTTACCGAAGCATTGAAACATCATAAAATCGACTGTTTTATTTTCCATGATGTCGATTTACTGCCAGAAGATGATCGAAATTTATACAATTGTCCAGAACAGCCGCGACATATGTCTGTTGCGGTCAACGTATTTCGATATCGGTAAGTTATAACTAATAAATTTGATACCAAAAGTGAATTGATCTTGTTTTTAGGTTGCCATATAATTCAATATTTGGTGGAGTGTGTGCGTTAACTCGAGATCAATTTCGTAAACTCAACGGTTTCAGTAATCTGTTTTGGGGTTGGGGAGGTGAAGATGACGATATGAGCAATCGAATCACACACCACAACTATCATATTTCAAGATACCCAATCAATATTGCTCGATATAAAATGTTATCACACTACAAAGAAAAAGCCAATCCGAAAAGGTAAATAGAAGAACGTAATTTTGTTTGTCTTCGAAAATATATTTACGCCAAATATGTTCTAGATACGAGACTTTAATCGAAGGAAAAAAACGATATAACACAGATGGTTTAAATAGTCTCAAATATACATTGAAACAAGTCAAATTTAATTTACTTTACACGTGGGTATTAGTCGAACTTCATCCACCGAGCTGATGGAACGCCCTTGCCGCATTGTGGCACGGATAAAAGCAAATAAATCTAATCAAAAATATCACGGTTTCGAGAAATTGAGCCATTTTTAACTTAGATTTGTTAACACACTAGAAAACGACAAAAAAGTTTCAAACAAGTTTCCTAGATATTACTAAAAAAAAAAAACAAAATCAGTACCGCAGGTTCTTTAAAAAGATAAGAATGTAAATCTTCCGGGCTTTCACATACTATATATACTTATAAGCCCAAATAGTCATTAGTTTTGGTAGAAAAATATTTATTATATATGAAATATATACGAGATATTTAAATAGGTTTTAATGTATATATATCACTTATTATTACAAACTAGATGAAAATTATATTCCAATTTTTAGGATTTTTTGAATTTTTCTTTTTACGTTGTGATATAAAGTTTTGTTTTTAGTTTTTTAAAATAGGTTTTACTTAGGTACCTAAAATGCTGAATACAAGTGAGATTAAATTTTAAGAATGTACTTTTAAAATAATATTCTTAACCATTAGAATATCTTTTTTTCGTTTTGAAAAATTCCAAACCTACCTATTATAATGAATAAAAAAAATGTTAATTTCTTTTTTTTTTTTTTTTTTTTTTTTGAAAACTACTTCCATTATGAATTGATTTAAACTCGAATAAATTTTATTTAAAATTTTAATTCACTTTTTTTAAATGCACAAATTGACGATTGTTTGAGAGACGGTAATTATTTATTTTTAAATTGAGGAATCCGTACTTGATCCGATTAAAAAAAATCAATTTTGAGCCGTAAATAAACTATAATGTAGGATTTAAGGCTTTTAATATACGCTAGCTAGATAATGGTTCAAATTTTCTAAGCTGAGAAAATTACAATTTCCTTCCAGTTTTCACTTCTCCAGATTTATATAAATTTTAGGAGTATTAGCTTAATTTACGTCGAGAATGTTAGAATTGTAAGTTTTTTTTAGGGTAATTCTTCTTCTTTTTTTCCTTGAAAAATCACTCCGTGGTAAAACTGGGATTTTCCGTAGCGGAAAATTGGAGTTTTTTTTACTTGGAAAGCTCAAAGAGTTAGAATTGTTCATCATATGCACGAAATTGAATTTCTTTTAGCGGATTCTGCTACGATTTCTTTTAAAAATATTTTGGAAGAAAAATATTTCAATCTTCATATAAAAAAAAAATATTAAAGTAGTTTTTAATATTATTATCATAAAAATCAGAAATTTGATTTTTAGGCTTCTGCCCCTTTTAAGAACGCCAAAATCTGGTAACATTTTCTACTTTGTTTTTAATTTAATTCACGAATAAATTCGATCATAATGAAAATTCAACCACTAAAAAGTAAAAAATTAGAATACCATATTATAATTGAATTAACAATGAAATCGCAAATAGAATAAAAAACCGAATTGATAATGCAACGTTGCCAGATTTTGACATCCCTACAGGGGACATGAGTCGATTTTTATTTAGATTAATAATTTGGTGCTTTAAATTTGAAACTCAAATAAGTTCATTCCAATCAAAATCGTTTTACCATTTTTATACTTAAAATAATTAAAAGAACACAATCTATCTTATCTTCCTTTATCATAATTGGAAAATATTCGCAGGATCGATCACAGGTAGAAGAAAAATGGGACTTCGAGATCTCGGGATCCGAAAGAATTTAAAAGAAAGCCGCATTGCTTAAAGTTGTATTTCATGTAAAGAAGAATTCGTCATAATTTTTTCTGGAACTTCTAACTACTGTGATCGTACCTAAATATTTATATTACAATTTTTAAATTTCAAAGTTCTGCTTACTCTAATAAACTGATATTTTTAGAGAATTAAAAAAATAGATCTGAATCATATCCTATTTATCAACATAAAAATACAATAATATACACAAGAATGTTATATTAATTTCATTTTTCCATTTGGGGAATGGCTGCCGTTACAAAAACATTTATATTTCTTTCTCAATCAACGAAATAGTCTGAAATTGGCATAAGTGAGATAAAGTTTAATAAAAAAAGTCCTTTGATTGTGCCAAAAATTAGAAGAAAAAAAATCACGCTTAAATTGTTTTCCCCTTAAAGATTATGTGTAAAACTTTTGTAGAAAAGCTGTATTTAAATTATGAAAAATAATGTTTTTACTAAAAAATTTCTTCAAATAAATATTAAAACAATAATATTTTGTTTAATTAGCATAATGCACCTTTTCATTCACTTGTAGAAGTTTTCGAATTATATCTGTTGGATGAACAATTAAAAATTTATGGTAAAACATCATTATTTCTTGAATACGGGGATGATTTAAAAATTCCCAAGGACGGACACAACCATTTTCATCAGGTTTCAAATCAAGGAAAACTTGTTCAATTAAACCACGTAAGCTGTTGTTTTCGATACATTTTGTGCGAATATGCCACGGAAATAAAGCAGCCATCGTAACCAATGTGGCTTCAAATGGTATTAAGTATGCTCTTTCTTTATAAACAGCTAGTTCTTCGTCGGAATACATATGGAGAAGACTTAAACCAATGTATCCTCTTTCAGGTGTAGCTTCTTCTTCAACCATTTCAACTGAACAAAAAAAAATCATTTGATTGAAAATTATCATCCAAAAACCTTTGCTGAGATAAAAGATTGAAAATGTAAAATTTGCTGCACGATTATTTTTTCGAAAGGATTTTTTGGTTTTCTAGCTAATTAGAAGTAATTTATCACCCCAATAAAAAGTTTTAATTGAATTTCCGGTTAAAATTACAACAAACATAGTTTGTCAAAACTTCAATTTCGTCAATTCACGTCAAATTCTTCAAAATTTAAGTAAATACCAACGTTGAACTGTAATTAGTTTTACACGTATGAAATAGAAAAGCCCAATCCAAATTTTTAATCTTCACAAATGTTATTGGATTCTATAAAAAAAACATAGCCGCTAGTGCCGCAATGAAAATGTAATCATTTCAGCAACGTTTTAGCCAAACGATGAATTTTGAGTTGTACTCTTATTCTACGGCGGATGTGATATTTGTAAGACCTATAGATAATATAAGGACAGTGAATAGGTAGGCCCACTTTTAATTTTTCAAATAGAATCCATTTACATGAAAAATTACCTCTCATTTTCATGATTGATCAATCAGCCTTTTGAACTCATACAACTTGCTGATCTTAAATATATCTATGTATTATATCTATCTAAATATATCTATCTAGGCTCTACATTTCTTTTATTCTTTTCCTAAATAAATACTCGCTTCCAGATGTTTATTAAAAAAAATCAATTTATTTTCTACTAACATTTTGCAATAACTTCATAAGAAATTATTCTTAAGTCTAAGTTCTTGGCATAAGAGTTCATTAATTTGTGTTCATTAATATAAAACACGAATACGAAAAAAACTTAACAGGGACTAGAGCAGGGGTGGGGAAACTAAATACTGGTATGATCGACAATAATTTTTCATACTTATACGTGATGGACTTCGAAAAATGGGTTAAATTAAAAACAAAGGCAAGTTTAAAGCGAGAATGAGTTGAAGGAAGTATTAGAAGCACTATTGGGGATCGGTAATATCCGCGGTAGAATAGATGCGTGTTTAGTTTAAAATTCAAATTTCTGCTAAATTAATATACATTTTCAATTGAAAGATTTAAAATTTACCAAAACAATATTTAAAGTGCCTGCGATCGATTATCGACATGTTCTCGATCGACCGTTTGCCTTCTCCTGGGCTAAAGAACAGCTAAAGAATAGAATATCACAGTGAGGGTAGTTCAATATTAACAGATCAAATACCCAGCAAATGCATGTAGTTGAGAGAAAAAAGTACCTAAGTAAAGAACGCTAAGATGGACAGAAGCGTTTGGTTTATATATTATATTTAAATATGATGGAAGAAGTAGGAAAGGGAGAAGCAAACTACAAAAAATTGTATCAAAGGCCAGGTGACCAATATTAGTAAGGAAAGTGAACCCCAACACCACCAATCATTGAAAACTCGAAGGGTAAAGTATGAAAGCTAAATAGAATTGAAGGTACCAAAAGGGTATTCACAATCTGAGAATCAACAACTACCCTAAAACCTACCAATAGAAACTTTCTTAGCTCAATTCTCAATCGATATTGCATCTCCTGTGCTGTTTATAAAGTTATACATGGAAATCCGAAACAAACATCAAGGATACAAGGAATTCTACACTAATGAATCGATCCTAACTTCAATTTACACCTGCAAGGCTGCCGCAATTATTAAAGACTTAGAAACCATCGAAAAAAATGAAACCGTCAGTCATCTACATCTACTCACTGTAATACCTAAATTTCCTAAATAATCGGCATATTAACAATAAAATAATAAAATACCTTTAAAAAAAACTTGAACATATAGTCAGAAACAAGTGTCTAAAAAAGCTAATCTGGATCCCTGGGTACTATGGGATAAATGGTATTGAGGACAACTAGGAGTTGAAATTGGAAGACTGAAAAAAACAAGTAAAGATTAAAGTCCAAAAAACTTGGGGCAGTATATGGAGGAGTACACCTCAACACTTAGCCATGGTGAAGAACTCAGTCCAGGAGATATATCTAGGATTTAGATTAGAACACATAAGGATGACGCATCAACATATAATGCAGGAGGAGCCCTAACTATGACATATATGTGAAAAAGTGCTTACTGATCGTCGTCTTCTAATTGACTGCCCAGCTCTAGTCTACTAAAGGAAGAGGTGTGGATTAGGATATGACCTTTCGAACATACTTAGCAACAGAGATGAAGTAAGAAGGATCATAAAAAGTGACCGGACTGCTAAATAAAATTTAAAATGAAAGTGCCTAATAACTAATTACTAATCAAGAAGTATTACAACCAACCGAAAGACAGTTACCTAGCTTTTTAGATTACTATTTTATAACTTATTTTTAGAAAAATTTCCTTTTAAAGAATATCATAGATAAATATGTTTTTACCGTTTCCGTGGTTGAAATCTTTCCCGACAAATGACGAACTTGTTTTACTAGTAACGGCTGATTCAGTCAGATTACTTTCTGGATTATAACTAAAAATATCAGTCATTCCACAAAAACATTCGCCACTTTCTTCATTTTGATTCATCAATCGCATTTCTTCGGCCAAACGCTCTTCCTCTATTTTTTGTAAATACACCATACCCTCGTACGAATTCCAACAAACCATTGAACGTAACGCTAATGCTAATGCTTTGCCCAGTCCGGCAGTCGGTTCGTAATCCTTACAGAATGCCAAAAGCATTCCTGTATAATTTATTTGATCTTTTTTCGCTTCAAACATAGAAAACAGCAGGTCTTTAATACGTTTATTACGAATGTTTTCCTCAACAGAGGAATTAGTTGACACTGTCGCTGTATTTACATCCGAAAAGTTAGAATCACAGTACACTGGTTTTGGTTTTTGAGAAGATAACTCGAACCATAGTGTGACTTTGTTGTAAGTTTCTCGATCAATTAATTCATGCTTGTTTTCATCAAACAACCCATATGTGAGCCACGCTTTCAAGAGTTGTTGTTCAGTAGGAAACGGGATGCTCATGTTTAAAATGATAAAATCTCGCCAATCAACAAATTCAGTATCTCCGAAAATTTCACTTAATAACTCTTCAATATTTGCCGGATTCATTTTGGTCCATAACTCAGGTACAGAATCGCGGAAACCATCTTCTGCGTTTTGAGTGACCAAATCTTCAATTAGATAGATTAATGTTCTTTCCGGAATACTTCCGTAAGGAGCCAAATCGAAAAATATTTCATACAAACGAGTTAATTGGTCTACGGTAAAATCCCCATCGCTTAAACGTTCTTTACTTGGAGTCGGAGGAGGTGTTGGTTTATCTGGATATAAAAATGTGTTCATATTTACTAAAAATTCATCACCTTCTAACACTAATTCAGTTTGAAATTTTATCCGTTCTTCAATGGCAATCCCAATTAGTGAACACAAATTTGTAATACTTTTTATTTCGCGATCAAATCGCACGGCAATTTCTTTATATAAAGAATGAAATAGATTTTGGCCACACATTAAAACTTCCGCTAAACTTTTTTCCGCTTTATATCGAATCGCATTGATTCGAAGTCGAGTTCGCGATATTTCACTATCTATTGCACACATCCATTCTTCAAACAAACGAATTATATCCTGAGGATTAACTCCTTCCTCTGGTTTCTTTTTCGCCGGATTATAAGCAACTTGATTGTCTTGTATAACTTTAACCATTTTTGCTGCCCATTGATCAATTTGCACCATCGCCAAACTGCTATTATTATGTATAAAACTAATCACCGGTATTGATTCAATATCAACCGTTTCTGGTACAATCATAGCATTAGCAACGGAATTATTAATCATAATTCCCACATCTGTATATTGTCGTGGCATTTTATATGATACAACATTATCTCCATCTCCGAATTCTTGTCGTTTGATTGTCTCGACTTTTGGTAGTTCCAATTTTTGAGGTCTTTCATTAGGATCCATTTTTTTACCTAACATTGTGAAGTAATAGTCTTGGATGAATTGAGTCGTATCAGCACAACGATCAACTTCCACTTGCATTAATGATATAAAAATATTTGTCAAAACAATCATATGTTCACTTATCCAATTCTCGTAAATAATTCTTCGTCTTTCGTTTTCCGCTTCATTCATTCGATTATCGGAAATAGAATATAGTTGATCTTTCATTTCAGTCAACCGACAATGTAACTCGGCTTGAACTTCCTCATCATCCCGTATATCTTCTTCTAAATCGTTATACATTTTTTGAAATTTGTAAACTATATCCTGCTTGTTATCGGGTCTTTCGATATATTCTTTCATATGTTTCCTAATATAAACCGTGTACGGAACCAGTGTATCTCTGTGACTTCTTTTAATAAAGAATAATTGTTTTGTATCATTTACATAAATAATTTCAATATTTTCCCAAATTGTAGCCAAAGCATAACCCAGAGAATCATATATCGGCAAATCAACGTAAATATAATTATACTCGCCTGGTAACACTATTACTGATTCTTCTTCCAAACTTGGTGCAGCATTTTCCTCATCACAGACCAGCGATGTATTTTCAGGAATAATATAAGTTTTCCTGGAGTCTAATTTCCCCGAAGCCTTACTTCCAAACTTTCCAGCCATTTCAGTAACTGTGTCTCCAAAAAGATCCAAAGAGGATTTCAAAGGTAGTTGATAATCTCCAATAATCAATTTTCCTAAACGTTTGATCACTTCAAAATCAAAAACATTATAATACAATGCGTAATTAACTCCTTGATCTGTATAAAACTTTTCCAAAGGTGGAGCATCTTCGGAAAGAAACTCGAACTCCTCATCTTTTTCGGCTTTGCCTACGGAATGTTTAATAGAAATAAAAGCAGTTAAAAATGTTTTGTGAATGTCGGATCCGGGAGGTTTGTATGGGTTAGGAACTAAAAGTGAATCTTTAAATGATGCAAGTTGGTGCATATTACGCGTACTAAAATTACCTCGTGTAGGATAATCAACTAAATCGTCCATATCATCGTATTCAGTTTCAATAATTGGAACATAATGTCCAGTAATTACAGATTCTAAAATTGCTGCTTGATTCATAGTAACAGGATAGTTCAATAAAGCCCATCCTTTCCACTCAGTTAAAGTTTTTAAATATACAACTAACATGGCTACTAAGATGTGATCATTCAATGGAACACCTAGGCTCATAACTTCGTAGGCATATTTACCTAGCAAAGCTGCTTCACCTAATGATCCCACTGTTTCTTCATCCGGGATTTTTTTTGGAGTTTGAGTCGCTTTTTCTGAAAACGGTTCTTCAACGTGTGCTTCTTTAGCTTGGCGTGCTAGTTCAACAGATTTGCCATTTTTTGGGTCAACTGGCTGAGATACTCTTTGACTAGTATCTGGTTTCGGAAATAGCGAAATATTTGTCTCATTTTGAAGAACTACAGTAATATCAGCGACTCCGATCATTTCATTACGATAGGATTCAAGACAGTAATTGATTGCGTTGGGAATTTCAATTATCTTGATTTGGGGTTTTAGTAAAAGTTCTTGAAGTACAGGAAGGAGTCCGAATTCTTTGACTCCAGTTATACAAACTAGGACTTTAAATGGTGGAATATCTGCAGGAGGAGGTGGTAGAGGAATTGGATACTTGATCAAAAATAATCGATGAACTATATGACCTACAACAAACAACCCATTTTCAATTATTTGTTCAGGTTGCTCAAAATCAGGTATAAGACTGAATAAGTCCCATTCTCCTGAAAAAGATAGATAAGTTTGGAAATCGCTTTCGTTAAGGACTTCTTGTCGTTTCATTTCTAAAGCCACAATTTCTTCCACTTCATCTGAAGTTGGTATCAGCTTTTGAAGATCTTTCGTCTTCTCAAAAATTGGTTCATCTTTGATAAACAACGTTTTCCACTCGTCTAAAGCTTTCTTTGGAACCTCTTCTTTTAAATCAGCAGTATATTGAGCAACTTTTACTGCGACATCAACAAACGCATTGAAAATATTACGACAAAACTCATAATGTCTCATATATTTTAAACGCAGTTTTTCAGCATACAAACGTTTATGTAGTTCTTGTACTCGTTCTTTTTCAAAATAATACTTTTCAACTTCTCGATTTTTAATATCTTGTTGTTCTAAAACTGCTCGAGAAAATTCATCTTCGCGTTTTTTAGCTACTAAATTTTCGACCATTTTTCGATTGTCAGCTATTACTTTTATTTGTTCGCGAACATCAAAACATTTCGTAATCATTTGCTTTTCATATTCAGATTGCTTTAAGGTTTTCGCTGTTATTAAATTATCGAACTCTTCTTCCTGTTTTTCCATCACTTTGTTCCATAAATCATTGACGAGCATCATTTGGAGTTTCGATTTAGCTTTTTCATCGGCGGCTCGCTTACGAAATTGTTTTTTAATCATCGAAACATACCGATTGGCCACTTCTAGATCCAATCCAGGAATTTCCATATTTTGAGCTTTTCGCATTAGTTGTTCCAACTCTTCGTACGTCCAATCTCGGGATTCTTCCATATATTTTTTTTCGAAATCTTGAAGATCATTTTGAAATGTTTCATACTCACTTTCCCGGCTCTGGACATTTTTTGGCACTGCAGCGAAAGATAACTTCTTTTTGGCATCAGAAATTTGTTTTGTATACTGCTTTTTTGTACGAATCAACTGTTTTTCAATTTGTTCATATTTTTTCCTGTACCAATTGATGACTTCTTCGTGTTGAATCAAAGGTTTTGATAAGGGATTGAATGGGCGCTGTTTTGGCACTGATAACTGTTGACGTACGTTTAGTATTTCAAATCGGTTGTTACCCACTGCTTTTTCACGTTCTTTTTGTTGGGTGACAAAATATACTTTGTCTTTACTTTCCAATGCCAAAAATAGTTGATAAAATAATCGAACTGCAGTTGATCCATTGCTGTTAGCAATTTCTTGCATTACCTCGGGATTGCATTCTACTTTTATGTACCTTAGCCAGTTGGATATATATTGCAGATTTTGCAGTGCAAGTCTGGGATCCTCAGTGGCCACAATTGTTTGCAGCTGATCTGCATTAATAATATCATAGGCATGAAGAAGTTGAGCAATTAAACGACCATCGCATACATGTTTACCAAAATACCTTGTATTTATATCGACAATGATTCCCAATCTATTTGTTATCCATTTTTTTATTAATGCACTCATAGTTATCAATAGTTTTTACATTCTATAGTTTGACAACCTCAATTTAAGAAAATTGGAAGTTGAAGTATAAAATGAAAAGATAGCCATGAAATAATAATATTCACTAATTTCAAATCAATTTATACACACACCAATGTGATATTATAATTCCTATAGCTCGTACAAATAAGAAAATCGTAAAATCAAATATCTGTAACTATTAATACATTTTATATAAGTGATTCCCATTGTTGCGTTATTCCAGGTCTCTTTTTCCTTTTTTTGCGAATAAAAATCAAATTATATTTACAGTAATTTTTAAAATTATATACTAATAATTTATCTTTGCCTATCTCCAATTTTGTGAGTAAACTGTAACATCCGTAGTTTAGAAAATGAAGACAATTTTGCTTTTTAGTGATTCTCTCAGGTAACAGAAAGCTCTTTATTATGGTGAAGTTTTCACCATAATAACTTCATTCGGTTTTTAACTTCATTCGAATTTGGAAGAAATTCAGCAAAATATCGCTTGCGATACTTGAATGCAATATTGATTTCTTAGTATTTTGGTTATTGTGATCTTAAAAAAGTTTCTTACATTAACCCTCATTTATACGTTAGATCATCCATGTTACTTTTAAAAACCCATAGTCTCTTTGTCTAACTGTCTATTTGTTTAATTGGGAACACTTTGGTCACGACGTCTGGTGGCTAAAAATAGTACTAGTTTTCGTGTGCACTCTATTATACAACTATATCAAGTAGCTGACTAAAATTAAATTAAAAATCAAATACATATTTTTGTGTTGAAATGGAAGTTATTAAATTAACTCCTTGCGTAAAAAAAATAGAATTTACTGTGCTATAAATGGTTGTGGTAGTAAATCACCTGACAATGTAGAAATAAGTTTTCTTGCTACACCCAAGTTTGGTGACAGTTTTGTGTACGTAAAATTTGTTCGAAATTAAACCAAAAATTGTTTACTACTTCCAAAACTGATCCTTGAATTTCGTGAGATTTTTTACATTAGATCATTGTAAACAAAACGCTGTAGAACATTACTGCTTGTATTTTCCTTCTCTTACCACATTTAATTGAGCAAATTTCAAGCGTTAGTAAATAACATTTTTTTGAGCTGGATTCGATCCAACTCAGCCGAAAAATTATTTTAAAGTAAAATAAAAATTAGTTCAAATAATAACAGAAAGCCAATTTAAACTTATAGGTAATAATTTTGTTGCTCACAATACGTAGCCATGTTTTTAATCTCGCCTACTGGTTAGTTCTCAATAACTTGAAAACTACAATTCTAATTTACCATATAATATGTTGTTGTTTTTAATTGTAAATAAACTATCTCATTAGTTTAGGGTTACATTTATGCTTAACCGCTGGAAACTTAAAAATGAGCAATAACAATTTTATTGAGTCAAATCAAGAACTACTTATTTTGTCATAATTATGATTCTTTTATAAAAATGCCATCCGAGAATTAATTTATTTTTATTTTTTTATCAAACACTGGAAAACAAGAAGTTTACATCCCCTAAGATTTATTTTTGTAAAATTTAAAAGGAATGAAACCTACTGGTGGCCGCTCCAAAACCGGTAGGTGCTGGGTTCAAATCTCGAAGCGAGCAAATATTCGATATTTCTCGATATAGGGATTTTTGTTAACACTAGATTCGCTTAGGTATTAATTTGATTCATCAAATATCTAATAAAATAGTCAAATTTTAAAATTGTAAAAAAAACATATGTTATTCTGATAGTTAAATGAAATAAATTATCACAATGCAGTTTTTCTATTTATCTAGGAAAAAGTAATAATTTTATTTAAAAATGAAATAATCTAAGAAAAAAAAAATTGACATTTTCAATTAAGGTTTACATAGAAAAAAAGTTATGAAAAAAACTATTTGTATTTCACCATTCACAAATTACTACAGTTTTCACTTTCTTTAATATCTTCTTTACTCTTACCTAATATTCTTTTTCATATCTAAAGCCAAAACTTATATTTGATGGGAAATCATTTGCATAATTTTTAGTTACTAATCACAAAATCAAACAAGGTTAACCAAACTTAATGTTTAATAATTTTGAAAAAGAAAATAATGGGTTCTGTATCACAAAAGAATATAGCATGAAATTCCAATTGCAGACACTTAATTTACAACAATCATAATTTTGCTAACTTTGGGCAAATCAGCTACAATTTAATCGTTACAGTTTTTATCATGGAATACTAAAGTTTTTTACAACTCTAGAGTAAATGAAAATCCGTAAGTCAAAAAATATCGAAAATTCACTCGATACTAAAATTCATTCGAAGTCAACACCTACCAGTTTTGGAACGGCCGCTTAGACCACTTGGCCACCAGAAAGTTCGTTACAGTTTTGTTTTCAGCGAATTATATTCTTTATATTTGATTCATAAGGATCTTGGAACTCTTGCCGTACCTAAAGTTGACTAAATTTGACAAATTTATTAAAAATATGAAATTTAATAATAGTTTAATACATTTTTATGAAAATATTGTAATTCATCTTACGAATATTTTAAAAACGTGGAACCCCAAAATGTTTTCATGGAACCCACTTTGACCACACCAGAGAGAGATTATTTGGTTGGTGAAATCAATGAAAAAAATTATCTATTTTAATGCGTACTGTTAAAAAAATAACGAAAAGGATTAACGAAGGTCACAATAGCTTTATAGACAATAAAAAAATCAAAATTCTTAGTCTAAATTCTAACTATAGTTTCTTATGGTTTATAATTTTGAGATTTAGATGATTAATTAGTATCTATACATACTTGTGAAATTAATCCAAAATTGCGTCGTTCTAAACAAAATTTGAATTCGTCCCTGTTTATGTTCTTCAAAAATTGAAAATCAACAAATAATAAGCAACCAATTGGATTTTCACAGATTTTTCTTTGCGAATATTCGAAGATTCTTTCGCATTTTTCGTAGTGATTCGATTTCAAGCCAAAAATGGTAAGTCGAAAGGATCTAAAGATCTAAAGACCAAATTTTTATTGACTTCTACCAACTTCTACTTTCTTTTAATTCAGAGCTGTCAAAAATACATTTGGATACTAGAAAATACTAGAAAACTTACTTTTTTAAAAAGTATCCGAAGTTACTTTGGGTACCTATATAGTTACTCTTATAAAAAGGAACTTAAATACTTATCTTAAGTATCTGTTAAGATACAATTGCTTTGTATACTTTGGATGTACTGTTTCGTAACGTGTTAGATAAAGTGGTTAGGTAATTAGGTAATGTATTTCTTATCTTTAATTAATTTAGGAAAAAGGAAAGTAAAGCAGGCCATTTACGCTCCGACTTGCAGTCCAACTAGTGGTCCGACTTTCGAAGTTGGATCTAAAGTCGGACCGTGAATGGTGTTGTTGGAAGTTGAATGTCTAACGGATCATTTAGGCGATCCAACTAGTAGTCCGACTAGTTAGACTGCAAGTTGGAGCGTGAATCGCCTGCTTAAGTTGGTCTAAACCTCTGTAATACAACACACTTAAAAAAACGATAGAAGCTGAATACAAAAGGTATAATTTGAATCTTATAGAACAAAACCAAATAAAACTATGTATCTAATCTCTCGGTATTTAGCTAATTAAATTACTTTTCGGTATCTAAAATACTTTTTAAGTTATAAGATACCATTCCTTTTAAAAAGTATCTAAGATACTAGATACTTTTTTCCAAAAAATAAAGGAACTAATGCAGTACCTTAGATAATATTTTTCTGACAGCGCTGGTGGTATATATACATTGAATTTTAGAACTAAGCAAAACAAAACTCCAAACGAAATAGAAAAATATATAAAAGCACCGAAACGTATGTACAGTTTATTTGAGTAAAATAAAAATAATCACATAATAAAAGTAACCATTACTTTGTACAACCAGGTAGTCAGGTACCCCACTTTATTATTTACTGCATACTTTGTTTTTAGTTACTTTTTGATATCTTAGATACTTTTTGGTATCTGATTATTTTTTCGATAACTAAGCTACTTTTTTAAGATGAAACGAACATTTTTTTTAAAAAAATATCTAAAATATTAGTTACTTATTTGCTAAGAAATGAAGGAACTAGATACAATAACGTAGATATTTAAGTGACTAAGTTATTTCAAAGTAACTAAAATATTGATAATATTGAGTTATTGGAGTTATCTCTAAAGAGTTTTCTGAGTCACCTGGTGATGATCATTAGATAAATTTCTGGTAAATACGTATTCGGTGGACAAATAATAAAAAAAAGAAAATTTTTTTCGAACAATAATTTAGAGCAATTTTTATGTTTGTGGTTCCATAATTTTTTGCCGCGATATCTATTTTAATATATAGGAATGGTAATATTAACTATCTAAAAACCAATGAAATATTTTTTTTTCATTATTTTTTTTGTATAAGTATCTATTCTTTTTTAAGTAAAGAACATTAAAAAACAACTGATGACTTCACTGGGTACGGAACTCTAAACAGGCGAACTCATCTCATAACATTAGTTTTTCATAACCCGTTTACCTTCAATTTATCGATTTATATTAAGAAAAAAAAAATTTATGCTAAAAAGATTTAAATAACTGAAATGCTTGAAGTGATATGTATCTATCTAAAAAAGGAGTCGTTTTTTATTTGAAATTATAATATTCGAACAAAAATGTACCGGCTTTTTGTGTCTATTACAATTATATTATTTGTGCCCCAAATATTGTGCGATGAATGTGTCCAAAATAAAAATACACCAAATATATTAATTTGTTCAAATGTATCACAAGATGAATTCAATAACCTCAAGCAAAACGTAAGATTTTTATTTGTTATTTAAATTTTATAATGGAAAATCTTTTTTTTTAGCAAAAGATAACAGAATTACAATTGATAAATCTACAAAATTTTACATTTGAACTTTCTGCTTTTTCTAATTGGACTCAACTGAATGATTTGAAAATTATAAATTCGTCAGTGAAAATTGTACCAAAATTTGCGGCAAATTTAACGAATCCCAAAAGTTTTACATTAGCCAATGTAGAAATTGGGAACATTACGGGAGACATTTTCCATGAGTTGGACAAGTTAAGAAAATTAACAATTAGTGACACCGGAGAAACGAAAAAAGAAGATAAGAAAAATGTATTAAATTCTACCAAAAGGGAATTGTTTGTAGGAAACGAAAAAATTTTTGCTTCACTAACAAACTTAGAAGAATTGAAGATACAATCGAATATAACGGGGGCGATTCCATCTCGAATTTTTAGCAATTTATTGAACCTGAAACTTTTAAATTTAGATAATAATAATATTTCAATAGTTCCTGAAAATATTTTTGAACTTTCAAATAGTTCGACTAATAATTTAACTGAATTAAGCATCCGAAACAATAAAATTAGTAAACTTTTTGACGCTAGTTTTAACTATTGTGATAACTTACAAATTTTAGATCTCTCAATGAATAATATTCAAGAAATTCCAGTAAAAATATTCAAAAATCTAACTAAAATCGAAAAAATTGACTTCAGTAGCAATAAAATTGTAAATATATTTCATACATTTGAATTTCTTTCAAATTTGGTCACTTTAAATCTATCTAACAACCCAATCAATTACAATGAAAATAAATATTCGGTTTTAAAAAAATGCAAACATCTTTGGCTAAGCCACACTAACTTATTTAAATGGAATGAAACTTTTTTTAAAACTTTAATCCCAAACGTAGAAGAATTATTCCTCAATTCCAATAACCTAACATTAAATAATGCAAACGAAAGCTTTAAAAGTTTTAATAGTTTATTATACCTCAACTTAAATCAAAATCAAATACACATTATTAAAGCTTACCATTTTTCATCTTTAAAAAAATTACGAAAGCTCACATTAGAAAATAACAAAATATCCAAAATAGAAAATGACGCTTTCAAAGATTTAGAAGCCTTAAAACATTTATCCTTGAATTCAAACAATTTAACAATATTTGAATATTTTTCCGATAACGAGGAAATTTCTTTACCTTATTTAGAAGAAATAGATTTGAGTAACAACCAAATTACTTTAATTAAAACATCCACATTTGCGGAAATAAGGAATTTGAAAAAAATCAATCTTTCATACAATGAAATATCCGAAATTGAACCAAAAGCTTTTGATGCGTTAAATGACTTAACAGAGCTTAACTTGCTGGGAAATAACATTCAAGCTCTACCCCTCGACATGTTTGATTATTTGATCAATTTAAAATCATTAAATCTTGCCAATAACAAACTATCCTTCATTCAACCCCATTTTTTTAAAGGCCTTGATAATTTGGAGGAATTAAGCTTGCAGGAAAATAACTTAAAGTTTATTCTAAAGGGAACCTTTGATGTACCAAAACTACGAAAGCTCGACTTAAGCGTAAATAGTATTTATACCTTACCCCCTAATATTTTTTCAGTTAATAACTTAACGCATTTGTACATTCAGGGTAATAGATTGTCGTATTTGAATAGAGAATTTTTCAAAAAATTTTCGTTGAATTATTTTGAATTCGGAAATAATCCATTTCAGTGTAAATGTTTGGAGGATATTGTGGCATATTTAAAAAGAGGGTCTATTGGCAAAGTAGAGATTAATAGTAATTCGAAAAATGATTCAGCTTGTATTGAATATAAAAAAGCTTTTTGTGTTTATGAGGATCATGTTTATAAAGATTTGGAGGAGAAATTCGATTCATTGTTTTCTAATTCTTCTATTTCATACTATCGGTACTTCGAAAGAGGTATAGATAAAAGTGTATAATCAATGTAAAATTTAGGTTAAAACAAAAAAATTGTATTCTTTAATGATTAAATTCCAATTTATTTTTTGTATTTTTTACTCAAAAATTGAAAATGTTTGTTCATCTACAGATAATAAAGTATTAATAATGACACATGTATTTTATTTACAAAATATAATAACTTAAGAATTAATTTTAAATAAAAAAC
Organism: Sisyra terminalis; assembly: GCA_958496175.1. Taxonomy (NCBI): domain Eukaryota; kingdom Metazoa; phylum Arthropoda; class Insecta; order Neuroptera; family Sisyridae; genus Sisyra; species Sisyra terminalis. Next base: position 23,593,655 of record OY292277.1, read on the forward strand.
CGTTCGAAATAAACTACACGCACAAATTATATCGGCATTTACGATAGACAAAAATGCTTAAATATGTTCCTAATAGAAAAATGTTAAAAGCTAACCGGTGGCCGAGTGGTCTAGGTGGCCGCTCCAAATTTGGTAGGTGTTGGGTTCGAATTTCCTATCGCGTAAACTTTCGATTTTTCTTTATGTAAGGATTTTTATCAACCATAGAATCGCTGAAAACCTTAGTAGTTATAAAGTGACGGTAAATAACAATTCAAAAAAACGATGTGTGTGCTTATGCATGCGCGTAAGAAGTTATACTTACTTATTTGTCGTAACTAAAAAATGCTTTTAATCCACTGCCAAAGCATCCATAGCATATTCCGGTAGTGACGGAAATGGTACATCAGTTTTAAGTAGTATGTGATAACTAAAATATGATACAATTTTAAACACAATTTTTACTTTTAATGTCAATATAATAGACAAATGTATGTATGGCGGTTTGCCGCCATGTCTTTGGACATGTCTTTGGACAGAGAAAAAAGAATGGAAAAACATGCATTGAATGTAATACAGATTTAATAATTATTATTTATTTTGAATTAACTAATTGTTGTCATTGGTTTCAACTGTCTTTTCGATTTATTTCAATTGATCATTTTTACCATTTGTACGTTTTGTCAGTGTTGGACTGTGAATATTTCCGAAAAAGTTTCTAGTTTTCAAATAATAGATTAAGTCGTTGGTTCATGTCCCTTTTAGCGATACCAATTTGGAGCAGTGCATATTCTATTGTTTTTAATTTAGTTTGAGATATTTTTGTTAATTCAATTCTAATGTCGTAAAATTTGCTCTTTTGTCGGTAAATTTACATTATGACCTAATTTACTCACGAATTAAAATAAAAACAAAGTAGAAAATGCAACGGTGTCAATATTGATGTCGCTAAAAGAACATGAGCCAAATTGGCTATTTATACATATTGTATGTATACACGGTTGACTATTTTTACATACTCTATAGTATTTCACAATTATATACACAATTGACTACTTATACAAATTTGTATCTTACATATTTTATGAATTAACTGTTTATCAATGTAGCATGGGTCTCTAGTTCGAAAAATACTAATCGAAAACTATTACTTTATAGAAGTGGATTGTGGTCATTAACTATCATGTTTAGATATAAAGAAACAATCAATTGCGTATTATTTTAAATATTGTATTGAATAATTTCGATAAATACCTTTCTTTCAATGTATTTAAACTATTGTGAATTAATATGGATAGGATTAAAATTATAAAAAATGAAAATCTTAAATACGACGGTATCGATGTTTTAAATATAAAATAACAACTGATAATGACTGTTACTTCGTCATCGATCATTTCTGTTGATTTTCCCTACCGAAAAACAAAAGACATGTACTAGCGTCGATCGACTCGATTACGTTTTTAGTACTATCAAAATAGCTTCCAAAATCAACCAGCTTCGGTCTGAAGTTACTCGTAACTTTCTACTGTAGCGACGATGTTACCTTTTATTAAAAAGTCTAAAGAAATATATCTTCAAAAAATGAAAATCGCAAAGTCGGATTTAGGTACCCCGACAGGTTCGTCCGAGACTCTGGGACACGAGACTGAAAACCGATAACAGTCTCAGTCAATCGGGACACCTTGCAACCCTGTATTATGTGATGTTAGTGTAAAGGACGGCGAATATTATTTTTGCTCGAAGCAGCAAAATCGATTCGATTTTGTGAATCGATTGCAAAACATTGAATTTCTTGTCCTTTTTTTGAAACTTTTTGCCTATTTTGTGCAAAATTGACGCAACTATTTCCAAATTAGTTAGAAATTAATATTATATTTCCACGACAGTAACTTTAAAATGGAGTTATATTGAAAAAATCTAGAAATTATTGAACACATACAACGATCAAGACTTGTTATTGGCTTGAGGTGGTTTTAGAAAAAATAAGAGCATCTTAAAGTTGTAAAACTCCTTTTTTTGCAAAGTATCAAAATATAGTAATTAATCATTGAACTTGATTATCTTCATGTACCAAACTTTCCAAGGAAGCGAATGTTGTTATTCAATTTTGAAATAATTTATAGGTAAACATTTAAGTAGAAGATGTTTTTATTCTTTCTTGATATGAGATTATAAAAATGTACAAAAATAAGTATTACATACCCAAGGACGTATTAATTACGGCAGTTAGGCAGTGCCACACAAAAGGGCTACTAAATAGTGCAAAAAAAAATGTGGAAAAAAATTTAGTGAATATTATAATTTATATTATATAATAGCGATTTTTTTAGGTTCACTTGTACATCTCGGTTTTTTCTTAGTAATCGATGCTAGAAGATCATATAGAAGATATCAATAAAAAAATGTGTTTTTTACAATTTACTAATTTGAATACTAGTTTGAATGTAAAATTAATTTACCTAAGTTCTTCTAATTTACAAAAAGCTTATTATAAATCCTTACTTTACTTCATCAAAGTAAAAATAGGCAATGTCGTATGGTCTTATCTTTTTCAATATTTTAATATTGTCATAAAATTGTTTGTAAATGTACCACGCCATAGTCTTCTTAGGGAACTGGGATCCTCATTGTGCTAAATGCGGTTCAGTACGTACCTGTAAGAGATAATAAGTAAATTAACGTTTTTGAAACATTCGAGTTCAAAGTTTCGATAAATTTAATGTATTAAACACACTTTTAAATTTTGTTACTTAATTCTAAATCTCTATTTACATAATATATAGAATTACAAATTCCTCTTTCCACGAAGGCAAAACCTAGCACTACGACAGTAATATATGTCGTAATACGGCATGAAAATTTTGAATGCTGGTTGGTTCATTGTACGCTTTTTTTTATTTTATTTTTTTTTTTTTTTGTAATTTAGCCATCTCTAATCTTATAATTTGAAAATAAATTTTAATTTGCTTGATATTGTTTTTCTCTATACTAAAACTGGTTTTAATGTCTCAGTATTGTATGTTTGAAAAGTTGACCTTAGATTCACAGATTTTTTTAGATTTCCGAGGGCGTTAAAAACATTCAGTATAATAATTGATACAAGAACGCTATATATACATAAAGGTGCAGTTAAAGTTTGTTTGTAATTAAAAGAAGATCGTCCATACCTAGTTCAACAATGAGACCTCAAAAGTGTGGCCTACAATTGGTCGTTATTTTTAATTTGTTTCTAGCTATTGTTTGTATTCAACAAATTTCGGTAAGTAAAATTTGTTTTTTTTAATTTAATCTATTATTTCAAACTTTTGATACTGGTTTGTCGTATTTAAAAATCAAATTTTGTTAAATGGATCATGCATATTGTATATCACTCAATCCGTTTCAAAAACTTATTAAAATTTAATCGGATTTCTTAAAAATTCATAATTATTCAAGAAGCAAAATGGGAATGCAACCAATAGGGTTCCAGTAGGAGCATAACTCAATAGTAACTACAATAGTCTTCGCAGCTTTGTCCAAACTATTAACTTCCAGAAAATTTAAAAAAAAATTATCTCTATAATCAACTTCTTTACTCGAGGATACCTTGATTCTTCAATAAAATGGTAAAGATCAGTAAAGATCTTTTATCAATTAGTTCACCAATCGATTTATCTCCTAATCCGATATTACATGTTGAAATCATACAAATTTAATTTCAAGTTCAAAATTATTCACCTTATTAAATTACTATATCTAATTACTTTTACTAATCAAAATACTTTAATGATTGTACCGCAAAATTGTTTATATCAAAGTCCCAACTATTATTTGTCGCAATATTCCCAATGATTTCATATTTCGTTGGAGTTTCCCTATTGAATACACTCGTATAAGTAGATCCATAAAAAATGTTGTAAAAACAGAGACTTATCAATATGTTAGTCAAAAAAAGGTATTTTCAAGTATCTAAGATAGATCTAGATTTTAGTTCCTTTATTTTTTGGCAAACAGTAATTAGTATCTTAGACACTTATCAAAAAGAACTGTATCTTATAACTTTAAAAGTATCTTAGATACCGAAAAGTAACTTCTATACCGAGATACCGAAAGATTAGATACAGAGTTTTTTGTCGTTTAAAAAAGTTTAACTTATTTTTTATTAATCTTCTACCGTTTTTAAAATGTGTTGAATGACAGGTGATAAGACATACATTAATTACTTTTTCCTAAATTAAATTAAAGATAAGAAAAATATTTTTTATTACCTTATAAATTTACCTAACACGTTATGAAACTTAGTACATAAGTACATAATACACAAAGTAGCTAAAAAAAGTATATTTTTCAATATCTTAAATGTAACGTAAGATAAGTATTTAAGTTCCTTATTTTTAAGAGTAACTAGATACCTAAAGTAACTTGGGATACTTTTTATAACAAAGAAGTAATTTATCTAGTATCTAGATACTTTGCCAAAATATCTTTGACAGCACTGATGTCGGCAAAGAAAGAGTACTGCAGGAAGTAGTACTTAAGGAAAAGATTCTGATAATTTCCTTATAATATGTCTTTATATATCGCTTAAAACCCAATTTTTTAACACATTTTACTGTATTGATGACTAAATAACTAATTTTTCGATCATAATTAATTAGTTATTAATATTTTGTCACAAATAAAACGGGTTCTTTCACAAACCTCTAATAACGATTTCTCATAGATTGGCAGAAGAAAATTTCGGAAGATCCAAACTCTAAAATTTTATTGACTACTTGGTACAGTGTATATAATCCCATACGTATAGGGGTGTAGGTGAAACAAAAACAAAACCATTGAGTGAAAACCAAATATAATAATCATTGTTTCAAATTTAAAATAACTGATTGTTATCGTTTGTTTCAACTGTCAATTAGATTTGTCCGATCGGTCCGATCCATTTGTCAATTGTGTCAATATTGGCTATGAATAGTTCACGGGTAACTACTAGTCATATAGATTTGCGACTTTCAGATTTAAACTTTTTTTTGTTGCGATTTTTGGTTTGTAACTTTTGTCTCATTACCAACTATAACTCTTTTCAAATTCCGATTTTAGTTAATCAAACGCATAAATTAATCTTATTTTTTTCTATATTTTCTCTTTTTATCCTATAGAAGTCTAACTATGCTAATGTTGAACATTTTTATAAAATAATGATTAAAAACCAAAATTGATAGGTAATAATGTGTTCATATTTTATAACTAATAACGTTCCTTTTGCTTAAAATTATACTTATGCGTATGCCACTACTTCTGCTACCCCAGACTCCCGGGGGTACGTCACCGAACAGAATGTAGTTTATTTTTTACACATTCTTTATTTTAAACGAATTTCCATTCACCGAAACCGTGTTTATTCACTGAGCTTAAGGGGCATTCATTAATTACGTGAGACAATTTTAGCTATTTTTTCAACCCGCCCTCCTCCTTTTGGTAAGATTTCATGAGGTTTCGCTTGACCCCCACTTTTAATATCACGTGAGATTTTTTCAAAATCCTTATTTGCAATGTAAATCTGTACTTCGATTACATTAGGTTTATTTAAAAGAACAATTTTAAAAAAATACGTGATATTTGCCGAGACCATCTTCTCCCCCACCTGAGATTGTATGAGATTTTTCTCACAGATCCTCCTCTCTAAACATCTCAAGTAATTAATGGATGCCCCTTTAATTAAAAAAATCAGCACTGAATATTTATTATATTTTTCAATGGCTTTATTATACCCTGTTCAAAAAGAGATTTAGAAGCATTTTGAATCATTGCATTTAAAATATCTTTAATAACTTTAAATGACTTCTAAGTGTTTAGGTTTAAATGCCATTTTTTACCAGGATAAACAGACGAAAAAGATCATATTTAATGAATTGATATAAGAATGAATTTGTTACTAAAAAATTGATTAAATTAAGGAAAGTTTCACACGAGACCAGATTAGATATGTCTCGATATAAAAATATTTTTTCTCGCCTTGAATTTAAGATTAAATATATAAGCTTAATTGAGTTTCGTTTCAGGAGTATAAGAATAACAACATGAAAACCAATTTAGCTTTAATGTCGCTTATCAAAACTATATAAAATTACCATTTAGGTGTACAAAATATTATTACTTGACAATTTTTCAAACTCGAAATTTTCAGTATATACTCTTATCGATATCTCGTGCCGCAAACTACTCTCGTTTTCGAAATGAGTTATGGAATTATTATATTTTTAGTAGAAAATGGCATTAGTAAAAACTAACTTAGCCATTCCTTTTTTTTTCTCTGAGTCAAATATGAATATTCTTGCAATATAATTCTCATAAACTATAATCGGTACAGGTTAAAACATTTAAAACGTTTTACAATCATTTATAATTATAATTTCAAATATCTTTTTTAAATTACAAACTCTTGCCCTTGAAATTGTCTACTTTGATAAAAATTTTAAAAATAATTAAGACAAAACTACCATTATGAGTGAAAAGTAATATATATTTAATTAACTGATATATTGTTGCAAATCTATTGGCTCGTTTTTTGGAGAGATTATCTACCCAGAACATTACTGATTTATAACCTGTATTGCTCTAAGTAACAAGTTGTTTTTTTTAAATTAATTCAAACAAGAACCCTCGGAATAAAAACATGGTAAGAACATTAAATTTTATTGTTACATTCACAAAATTTAATTTCCGTTCTCTTCATTTTTATATGGGAAGCATTCGTAAATTCGGTTATGGCTTTTTATCAATTTAATGGCCAACAAACAGAAAAACCTATTTAAAATGTACAAATTTACTGAACCGAAATATTTATTTTCATGTACATGTTTTCTTATCAATTTAAAGGAAGAAAGAAATATTTTGGAAATTATAAATATTTATTAACTTAATTATCTTTATGGAAAAATTTTCAAATATTTAAGAGATATCTTTTTTCAATTATTCTTGTAACGGGTGGTGCAAAAGTCCCGCTACTATTTTGATTACGGGCCATCCTGGTTATGTAACGTTTAGATCAGGTTCGCTTTAAGTTTTGTGTTGTGTAGAAACCCTATTTTTATAATGGATAAATATACGCCACAAGAACGAGCAGAAATAGTGACTATATTTATTGAAAACAATCATTCCATTATTGCCACTCAGCGGAAATTGCGTTAAAAATATCTTAATCGTCCAGTGCCCCACAAAACCACAATTTATCGTTTACATGCAAATTTTCGACAGTACGGTTCGATAGCAGATAGACCTCGTTCTGGAAGACCACGGACGTCTCGTAGCGCTCAGAATGTGGCTCTGGTGCGCGATAGTGTTGCAGTCTCCAGAAACATCAATTCGGAGACGTGGTTCCCAGTTTCACATTTCTGCACGCAGTTTAAGGCGAATTTTGAAAACTGATTTGAAAATTTTTCCGTACAAAATTCAATTAGTCCATAAATTGCTACCGGGAGATCTTGATCAAGAAGTTGAGTACAGTAATGCAATCCTAAGGCTGTCTGGTGAAGGTGAAGATTTTTCATCCAAATTGATAATAAGCGATGAAGCCCATTTTCTTCTCAATGGCCATGTCAATGTTATTATTGACCGACTAAATTTATAAAATGAAGTAAAAAGGGGATACTACGATACTGTTTAATACTACTGTGGGATACTGTTTTAACGGATTCTTATAAATCTCGACGAAAAAAAAAAAACGAAAATGAAGAATAAAATTTTTCGATATCTCGCTTAGTTTACGAAATATCGACCCCTAAAAATGAAAAAACTAATTGATCTTTTTCGCTTTTTTAAACGGATTTCTCAAGATTCTCATGAAAAAAAGCTAAATGTTTACAACCGTAGCTCCATCAATTGTTTGTGCAAAAAAAAATAAACAAGGGGTCCAGGGGCGAAGCCCCGGTGAGGGTTGAGGGCAGGCCCCCCAAAAAAAGAAAAAAATGAGATGTTTATTTAATTTTCTCCTGACTGACTCGCGAATTAAATTAAAAACAAAATCGAAAATGCAATGTTGCCAGATATGGGTGACGCTCCCCAACCCTCACCGGGACTTCGCTCTTGGAATCCTTGTTTATAGTTTTTTTAGCACAAAAATAATTAGTGGAACTACGGTTGTAAACATTTAACTTTTTTTCCATTGAAAACATTGAAAACCAGTATTTTCTTCATGAAAATCTTGAGAAATCCGTTTAAAAAAGCGAAAAAGATCAATTAATTTTTCTATTTCTAGGGGTCGATATTTCGTAAACTAAGCGATATATCGAAAAATTTTATTCTTCATTTTCGTTTTTTTTCGTCGAGATCTATAAGAATCCGTCAAAACATCGTGGCGCCGGAAGAATTGTAGTCTTGCCAGTAAAAAGCATAAACTAATGGACCCGACCCGAATTTTTTATACATTAAAAAGATGATAAAAAAATGAGGTTATGTTAAAAATATATATATTCCCCATTTTTTTTACAAAAATTACTCAAAGCCATAAACTGGAAGCCAAATGGTAGAGTTCATGTTGACTTCCATTTAATATTACTATTAAAAATGCACATAATACTATAATTTTTATTAATTTATAATTGCAGGCAGAAACACCGGTAATTACTAAAATTTCTGGCCACTCAATTTTGGGCGAAGGTCCCCATTGGGATGCTGATCAACAAGTTCTGTATTATGTGGACATTTTCGGTGAAGTTTTCCACAAATATAATCCATCCACTCAAAACCGAACGACTTGTAGTTTAAAAGGAGCACCTGTTACTTTTGTAGTTCCAGTGGCCGGAACTTCCAATCAATTTATTGTCGGTCATGGCCGAAAAGTTGTGAAGGTTACGTGGGATGGAGTGAATATCAAACCGGATGCGGTTGAAGAACTTTATGAAGTGCATAAAACAGGAGATGAAGTTAACAATCGGTTTAACGATGGAAAATGTGATCCTTTTGGACGCCTATATGCAGGTAGCGATAAGTATTTTGGTGAAAAGACTTTTCTATCACTATAATGAAGCCAATCTATTTTTTTCTTTCTCAAAAATAGTTGTACAAAAAAATTAAAACTTTATAAAAATTAATTATTTTAGGTACAATGGGACCAGAACCTCAACTAGGAGTGGTTGAAAAAGGCAAAGGTGCATTCTTTCGTTTTGAATCTGCTTCCAAAGAACCAAAACTTGTACAAGACAAGATCAGTATTTCAAATGGATTGGGTTGGGATTTAAAAAAGAATCGGTTCTATTATATTGATACGCTGGTATATAGCGTAGATCAATTTGATTATGATCCAAAAACGGGAGATATTTGTAAGTATTCTGGAGTCATTTTTTTTCTTTTAATTAGGTTCAGAAGTTTCGTTTTGGTCTAAAGAGACATCTAATAAAATTTAAACTCATCAAATTAACATTTAGAGATGCGCATCACATTTCTTTGTAAAAAAAAATAAGAAAACTTTCTTTTGCTTCTACCATTTCTACTGTTTTTATAGCTTATAGCCAATGATGCACCCCACAAAAATTGTTTTGTATAGAATTGAACGCTTTACAAAAAAGGTGTTTTATCGTTTTTTGACTAAAATTCTTGTTCAAAAATTATTTCAATTTCAATCGTACTAGAAGAGAATAAGTACTAAATATTCTTTATTTTCTTAATATTAAAGTATTAGAGTTGAGGTATAACTTTGAAACTAAAATATACTTTCTATATGTTTACAATGGTGTATATATACAGGGTTAAAGTTTGAATAACTTTCGAACCAGATGTGAACTGAACAACAAAAAATAATATGATAATATCTTTGTAGAATATCCAATTTCTTTCAGAAATATGTTTCTAAATTTATTGAATGACATCACCGGTTTCTTATAAAAATCGGAAGAAGAAAAAAAAATTTCATCATATTATTCTTATATCAAAAAAATAACTTGTTACATCAAAAATTTGTCTTTTTAATCAAACATTATTTTTTTCATACTTTGTTCTTATCCTCTTTATAGCCAACCGAAAACCAATGTTTGATTTTAAAAAGAACAACATTTCTGGTCTTCCTGACGGATTATGTGTGGATGCTGATGGTAAAGTTTGGGTCGCATGTGTAACCGGTGGCCAAGTTATTAGAATTGATCCTGAAACTGGAAATGTAATGCAAACGCTTCAATTTCCCGCTAAATTAGTAAGAATTGTTCATAAAGTTTAAATTTGCATTATTTTGTATTACATTATATAATTTTTAAGGTTACATCAGTTGCCTTTGGAGGCCCGAATTTGGATGTCTTGTATGTTACCTCGGCTGATCGGGATCCCACAGAAAAAGGAGGAAATGCTGGACAATTATTCAAAGTTACTGGGCTGGGCGTCAAAGGTTTACCAGGAGACAGCTTTAAAATCTAAGTTTATTAATAACAAATATATTGTTGCAAAAACTATGCTGTTATTAAAATAACTATATGGAAATATATACTTATGTTTTAATCTTATCAATTGTTATTTTTTATAAACGTTTTTTCTCAAAAAAAAATATATATATGATAGTATCATTCGATAATCATTGTGTTGTTATTATAATATCATTTCAAAAATTCGAGTTTCAGCCGATGGAAAGAGTATGTAAGTAAAATATATATTTTTTTTAAAATATAGAAATAAGTAGCTACAAAATAATGACAAATATATTTATTTTTTTCTAAAATGCTCATTAGGTATTTCTCAACTTTATTTTGCAAAACATGAATTTATATTCTTATATATTGTTGGTAATATAGTGTAGTTTATAATTAGTCTACACAAAATTATGAAAATACAATACTCCCTACAATTTCCCAAATAAAGTATAACTTTTTTAAAATTTTATTTTATAATTTGGTTTGTCTAATTGAGAATTATTTCAGCCCCATTGCAAGATGTACCTATAGCTTAATACAAACGTCCTTATTTAAGCTTTCCCTAATCCATGTGAATTCCTAAAAATATATATTGATTTCCAACTAGATTTTCACAGTATTTTCCTATAAAAATGTATGGGATTACACGGTAATTTACAAATTTATTTTGCAAAACTTTGAAATTTTACAAATATATGCAAGTTCATGGCGTTGATAAAAAAAATGAAGCCATAGCCTTTAGCGCATAATATCTTGTAATCTCGGTTGAGCGGATGACAGAATTATCTTTCTTTTAATTTTAAAATAAAATAATGATTATTTGATTATCCGCTTACTAGAGATATTGCCTCTAGCCCTTGCTCTCTTTATTTTCCGTATAAATCTATGCTTTCCTATGTAATTTCCTACATAAATTCATCCTTTTCCATGTGGTTTCCTTTTTAAACCCACTTAATCTATCCTTTCGCAAGTGGGTTCCACATAATCTATAAGAATTTATGTAGATTTTTTTTTTTTTTTTGATAGAGTTGCTATTTTATGTGATACTAGCTAAACCCGGCAGACGTTGTCCTGCTAGCCAATAGTTGTAAATAGATAAATTGAATTTAGGAAAAAAAAGCTTGAGAATTATTAGAATCACCTCCCTTATCAACCCGCAGCATCCCTCGTTCTACCAATTATAACTCACCTTCAATATATACATTAATCACTTACGTTTTGAGAACCTCTACCTCTAAAAATCACTATACGATCATAACAATAAAGTATTGACAGTTAATGATTATTGTATTGACCGTTGCAAAAGCCGTTTTTTTGTAATCGCAGGTATGTTACTGACTCAAGAAAAGATAAAGCTATCATTAAAGCGGATTACATATCCTAACAAAATTTGAGCTAAATGGATACAAAACTTTTTGAGTTTTTGAAATCTACACAAACCATCATAACAATTCTATATAAGTAGATAAAACATAGATTATTCATTGTTTATTTAAATCAGAGATTGTCCGAGGTGACCAACCCGCAAGATGCATCAGACTTTTATAAAATGTATACATTTTATAATGACCATAGTGGTGAAAATCAATATATTATAAATGTTTACAGTGTATCTAAATTTAGTATGGAGAATTTGAGATATAACTTTAATGGTGGCCCGCGGAGTTATGATGCATTTCCGAAGTGACCGGTAATACAATTTGGTTTGGCCACCCCTGACTTAAAATAAGCTGATTTTTTGATATCTTAAAAAAATATAGATATTTAATTAAAGGGTCCAATTTATATCCAACTGATGGATGTCCATTTAATAATTTTAATCGGGCTTCTTCTAAATGCAACTTTTATTGTTTGTAACTTTTAAGATGTTTTGTAAGATGTACTTGAAAACAAATTATTATCAAAATCAATTAACCTGTTATTTAATCATACGAAAGAATGCAGGTAGGCAGAAATTTACGTTCGAATTATCGAGCTTTGATCCATAATGATCAATATTGTGACCGACACCGACTTAATTCCAAGCTGATATGAAATTGCAAACGATTCTCTACCTGCTATCAACGGGTGGTATAAAATAGCATAGTAAAAGCTTGAAGGGCAAAATGTGTGAAAAAGGTAAGCTCAATGGTGTTACTAATGGATTTAGTAACAGATGTTAATGTAATTATAATTGACAACAAATAATAAATACCTCAAACTGGTTCCAAATTCCTTAAACGATATATTTAAAGCTGCCATTGCAATTTTGACCTCATATGCATAAGAAAAATCCTTAAATTCTCACCTATATATGAGTTTAAAGACATACATAGATATTTCTGAACATATTTTTGTATTTGTCTATTTGTGTCTTTCAAAATTGTATTGTTTTTTTGGCCAATTCGATCCAAAAGATCGCTATTAATCAGAGACTGGAAGCTTACTGGAAATATTCCTGTTTTCTTTAGTACTTCCTTAAACATATTTGTTTTATGGGCGAAACGATATCATTTGTAAACTACTATTTAGTTTCTGAATATTGGCCAAGGAGTTTTTACAATCATTTCCTATCCCATAAACTAATGAGCGTAATGGATCTAGTGATGGGACTAATTGGGACAATTTTACTTTTCCACCAGTACAACATAACCCAGTAGATTCACCGCTGTATATTAACGCCTGACAATATTAGCAAATGATTGTAATTTCCCCAATTGTTCCTTATTACAATAAATATTAAGCAAAATATGTAAATAACACATAAATTAAATAAATAAAAATACCAAATTCAAACGTTGCTAAGCGTTTTTCAAAATAAATCACAGACATCAATGATTACAAATAGTATATAGGCAAGTAAGCGTAAAAATTTGCAGAAGATGTCGAGGGACATTTTAATCTTCTAGAGGTATTTAATATACTTTATATCCGATTCCCATGCCTACGGAATATACATAGAAAATTTCATGAAAATTGATCCAGCCGTTCTTGAGTTATAAATAGTGTAACTAACACTACTTTCTTTTATGTATATAGATTTTGTTTTAATTAAAGCAATTAATTATCGAGTTTAGTTTCGTTTTTATTGTACTTATTTCAAAATTTAATAACGACTGACAAAATTGTATTTCAAAACCGGCTGATAGCGAGTAGCACACGAATGTTTTTATTTTATTTGTCATGAATGTAAACATCTAAAAATTATTTAATTAATTAATTTTCTAAGCCTGGTGGTTTTCTAATCTTGTCTTTAATGTATATTACTTGTACAAACTCAATGTTTCACATCTACCAGGCGTCCCGGGACGGTTCATATTTTTTGTTATACCATTTTTAACAAATGAACGGCTGACTTATATTGTTATACCACGTTTTATTTCACGTCTCACGGGAACGGGATAAAAAGTATTCTATGTCCTTCTCCTAGTTCTTAGCTATCTCCCTACCAATTTTCAGTCAAATCGGTTCAGCCGTTCTTGAGTTATAAATAGTGTAACTAACACGACTTTCTTTTATATATATATAGATTATACCAATAACAAAGTAGTGTACATCTACTTTACATGTCTAATTTGATGTTTCTACAGTTTATCAACTACGAATTGTTGTAAATATATCTTGATATAATCATTTAGTAAATCTATAAAACATTTAAATCAGGAAAAGGGAAAGGATCATTGTTTATAACTTCAGAGATATATTTTTTAATATGATTGTTTTTCAATTTTAAAAGTGAAATGGATTTTTTGAAGAAAGGCTGGGCTTTTCTTCTTCCTAATTGAAGGAACCAGAAATGCAAACATATTATACATTTATGTTAAGTTATTTTTTGGCTAAGTTAATTTGCATATTCAAAATATTTTTTTTATGCTTTGAATTTAATATTTTTGAAAAATTTATTCTAACAAATATCAGTTAACTGATGTAGAATACCCAATTATCAATAATCTTTATTATTTGTGTCTTATTCTTTGTTGCAAGAATATATTAAATAAATTCAAGCCCGATGATAAAAGAAGAAATTACCAATGATTATGCAAGCTTTTTAGTTCAAAAGTAAAAAAAATAATAATTGATTTGATGAATAATTAATAATATCTTAATTCAAGTATTTAGAGGTAAATATAAAATCGATGTATTTAAATAATTTAAATTTCATTATCACATATGTATTTTATTTGATAAATGACCTTAGCAGTTTTCATCATTTCATCTGTCGCCTATTTGATTATTTTTACAATTGCACATATTTCAGTATTACTTTTCCAATCAAAGCAATACTTCTCAACATTAACATGACTCTCCTGTATAAAATAAAGGCTACAACAAAACGGTTCACTGTAGGAGAAGGACCCCATTGGGATGCGGAAACTCAAAGTTTATATTTTGTAGACGTTTTAAATGAAAATTTTCATAAAATTCGCGAAAATGATAACACAGTCCACACATGTAAATTTAAAGGATCTCCAATTTCCTTTATTATTCCTGTAAAGGATAAACGAAATCACTTTGTGGTTGGACATGGCCGAAACATTGTTCAAGTTGAATGGAATGGTGAAAATTCAGAAGCACCAATTTCTACCGTTAACCTATGTGAATTAAGTGGTTCAATATCAGAGCGATTTAACGATGGAAAATGTGATTCATTCGGACGACTTTTTACTGGTAAGTGTTTTTGAAAATTTATAATTTTTTGATTATTAAGTTCATGAAATTTTTATAGGAACTATGGACGAAAAAAAAATTGGTGACGTGGAAAAAAATAAAGGATCACTTTTTAGCTTTGATTCAAACACAAAAGAGTTAAAGTGTTTAGTGACAAATATAAGTGTTAGTAATGGTTTGGATTGGGATACTATGAAGAAACGTTTTTATTATATTGATTCTTATGCGTATGGCGTTTATCAATTTGATTATGATTCTAGTAGCGGAATGATTTGTAAGGAAACATGATAAAATAATTTTGTGGTGGTTTAAAACAATTTAATAACTTTTGTAGCAAACCAAAAGATTATATTTGATTTTAAAGAGCATGGAATTCCTGGTCTTCCAGATGGAATGTGCATTGATGCAGAGAATAAACTTTGGGTAGCCTGCTTTAATGGATCTCGGGTTATTCGCATTGATCCTAATAAAAATAAACTTTTACAAACAATTCTGTTACCAGCTAAGCAGGTAAATTTTAATATCAATCTTTAACATTTAAGTTATCATTTGTTCTCAAAAAGATGCAACATAATACAATTTTTATTTTTATTATTATTAACCGTCGTTTTATAACTTCCAAGATCTTTAGTGATTCTAGAGTTAATAAAAATCCATAAATCGAGAGTATTCAAAATTTACTCGATACAAAATTCGAATTCAACACTTAACAGTTTTGGAGCTATCATCTTAACCACTCGGCCACTTGTAAGCTTGCAATATAATTGCGTGTACCTAAATGTTGTGAAAATAATTGGGGATGTTAATTACATTATCCAGTATAGCACATTTTATAATGTAATTTGGGGCTTAATTAATTCATTTGTGATCAATGAACGGTTTTTATCAATATTAAATAGTTGAACGATTGTTTTGAACAATTTTTCGCTATTTTACGTTTACAGCCACAAAGTCAACAAAACAGTGCTTTGGAGTTAAAAATCACGCAAAATTATAAGTAAAACAAAAAGTTTTTGATTATATGAGATTAAAAAAAGTCAATTTAAATAGAGTAAAAATAAAAGAAATACAAATAAGCTATCGTGTATATGATACACTGGTAGTGTATACATTAACGTGAATGTGTACTTAATGTATATCTTAATAATATAACATATATTTTTTTTTCTTAACATTTTTACTTAGAATACATAGGTTTGTCTGTTTGTATATATAGTAAGGGCCATTCATGAAAATTAATCGCATTTGTCAATTATTTTATCTTCTTATCAAAGCAATAGCGGGTGATAAGCGTGAGTGGTGCAAGCGGTGCTTCGGCACCAAACATCGAACGAACATAAGACAAGGACATATTCCCATTTGCCTCGTATCAGTAGTTGAAGGTAAATTTAAAATAATAATAGATTTTTGAGTTCTATGAAATTTGACCCTCCCCCTCAAAAAAAAAAAAACACCCGCAGGCCAAATATCCTTCAAAAAATATACCTAAGACAAAAAAATACTGATAAAATACCGACAACGGAATATTTACCAAGGTTATGGTTTTTTCGGAAGACTGATTTTTACAAATCTCGACGAAGTAAAGCGAAAAGAAAGAATAATTCGTTTATATCAATACTTAAAAAATTGAAAAAAAAATTTTTTTGTCACTTTTTTAGTCGGATTTCTCTAAATTTTCAAAAAAAAAATTGTAATCGTTAACAATCTTCACCTATTTATTTGTGCTTAAAATCTATGCACAAGGGGCGAAACCTATTAAAAATCCCTTTTAGCAACATCAATATCTAACAATGTTGCATTTTCAATTTTTTTATTTATTTAAATCGCGAATAAATCGGGCTATAATTAAATAAGCAAATATTTCAAATATTTTCAAATACTTTTATTTGGGATCAAAGGCTTCCACCAGGGCTTCGACTTTGGACCCTTCGAATATAATTTATGTGATAATATTTTTTAAAATAAAAAAAGTTAAGGAAAGAGGAAGGAAAAATAATGAATAGTGAAGGGAAGGATTATAATTTGGGTGCTTTTTTAATTATGAAAAAAACAGGGTATAAAAAATATAGTGACCAAAAATAATCGAAGGATCAATTGTCGAGGGTATTTTGCCTTGGTAATATTTGGTAATTGGTTAGGGGATATTTTGTAGGAATTTTTTGGGGGATGGTTTGTTTGGGAATATTTGCGATGATACTTTGTTGAGGGATCAAAACACCTGATACCAATTTTTGTTATTAAATTTTGATATTTAAATCATCATACTTACATCTGTTTGTAGTAGGTATTTTATTTTTAGATTTAACTAATTTGGGGGGGGGATTGATATATAATCACAATTACCCTATTTAGAAAAGAATTTGATAATGTCTATAAGTTAGTAGAGGTGCTCTAAAAACACTAAAATTTTCATTGAATATATACATATCTTCTGAAATACGACTGGGTGCATACTTCGTTTTATTTTTTTTAAGAAAGCTTTAAGACTCGATATTTTCCAGTCACCTAATCTTCTTCTAGTTTGTAGTTTTGGTGCCCCAATATTTCTATGATGTACCTGCCTCTATAATGAACAAATTTTCAAGCGTTTATGTTAGTATAAATTGTGGTATGTTTGAAAAACAAATTATTGAGACGAAAAATAAATTTCGATAATTCTAAACTGCAGTTTTAATATTGTGTATCTTTGTATGTTTTGAAGTATTAAATAAAAATTCGGGTGGAATGGACGAATTTCACTAAGAAAAACGGAATTGTATTGATCTAAAAGAAGGTTTTCATCTAACTTTCATCGGCACTATTGTAGTCCTCATTTTCTACGTTTAAATTATACAGTGAAACCACAGACTGGGATAGTTAAAGCCCAATATTTTTTTTATATTCAAATCGGTTATTTTAGACAAAACAATAACAGAAAAATTAAGTTTTAAATTATCGAAGCTATTTACTTTGTGATACTGAAATTAATTAATAAAGGCAGTCGCAAAATTTATGAATTAATAGCGATACGATAATTATTTAATACTTCAGATGACTTTGAAGAATAAAAAAATGAGATAAATAATAGAAAAGTGATAATTAAAAATAAAATAGATTAGAAAAGAACAAAATAAAATCGTATTTCATTTTATTTATTTATATTTTTTCATGGATACTTAAATTTGTATTATTTACTTGGAAGGCATTAGAAGAGTTGATTGAGTAATAGTATTCTTGGAAAATATTTTAAGCTGGTTAATAAATCATTTATTATTATTGGCTAATTGTAATACTAAGTAATAAAAGTATTATGAAGCAGAATGGATGAAATTGAATAAATAATCCTAACAGCATATATATGGAACATGAGTTCCGTACTTACATCAGAAACATACATCAGGCACGAATAAAAAATTTTTTTAAGGATGAGGGGAGGGTATATTTTTGGGTTAATTTTTCCTTTTGTCAGAAAATTTATTTCAAGCCAATATTTTGATAAAGTTTTAGTAGATTATTCATGTAATATACGCGTTTGAGTAATGTGTCTAATTAACATTCATTTTTACGATTTCAACATTTAGAAATTGGTAAAAATTCCTTTATTGATTGATTAATTTGCTGTCCATTTTTACTCCATTTGATCAAATATTTAAAATGAAAAGATAGCTGGCAAGAGGGGTGTACTCTTGACAAATACATCTATGTTTTTAGTCAATCGATGTAAAGCTATCGATACATCGTCTACAAACATCGACTTTTTGAATATCGAGTGTTTCCGTAATAATTTGATTATCAAACTTTCTACATAAAGAACAGAAAATATATATATAAAGCCTTAATCTGCGTAGAAAAACTTAATTTTAAAATTTTAACCAGTCAAGCCCAAAGCGGTTTAAGCACAGAAACAAAAGTTTACTTAACGATTTTCCTATCATTCGATTTCTTTGCTGGTTACCTAATTGAGCACCCTTTGAAATGAACGTTCGAATGGAACAAAAATCCACCCAAAAAGCAAAGAAAACTGAACTTTTAGGTCACTATATTACAGGATTCTCGTTGAGTCGTCCTATTGGATTATGAAAACTTAAAGATAGTTCATATCTAACGGCATTTATTAAAATGTAAAATAATTCAGAATACTAAAACTTTAATTCATTACTAGCCAGAGAGTTTTTTTCATTAAATCGATCTATTTTTTTTAAATCGATGCATCGAATAGAAAGGCTCGTTGTCAAAACATCGCATCAATTCGATGTATCGTATGGTTCCCTATTAAAAAGACATTTAGAGGCATTTTACAATCATTACATTTCAAATGTCTTTAATAACTTTAAACAACTTCTAATGGATTTTTTGAACATTTAATATACCTTTAATTGCCTTTTTTGGACACGGTTAACAACGAATAGATGTGTTCGATGCATTTATAACATTTATACATCTATTCTCTTCTTCCCTTATATTTACAAACATAACACATTTAATGTAAGGGTAATGGTTAATAATTGAAAATTTTAATTTTAGATAACTTCGGTAGCTTTTGGAGGCTCCAACTTAGACGTCCTATATGTAACATCAGCTGCTATTGCTGAAGAATCTTCCAATCCAGAGGCAGGAAAGATATATGTTATATCGAATTTGAACGTTCAAGGAACAATTGCAAATAAATTTAAATTATGAATAAAAATGTATAAATAATATGGTAATTTTTATGTTTGGAAATTTACAGTTCGATAACATATATATTATTTATACAGAAAATTGATAGGAGAATATTTATTTCAATTGCATAAGATCAATAAAGTTGTTATGATTATTTAATAATAAAAAATTATCCACTTCAACAGAAATATACAATTGATAATACTTATACTATCAGTGGTATTTTTAAATAGCTCTATGACTATGATGTAACTATGATAACTGTATGTACCTACTTATATTGTCCTTTTACAATTATTTTACGTATAAGCAAGTTTAGAAACTAAATTTTTATTAAGTCAAAAAATTAAATCTATATTAAAATTGTACAATTTTTAAAAATTTAAAATTCGATAAAAAACGATAACTACCAAGAATTAACGAGATAAGATAGTTTTATAACAAAAAAAAATTATTTTCGATTATACCAAATCGTGTTAGGTTTAAAAAATAATTTAATATCCTTTATTGCTTTGTTTTCTCATAAAATATAATACATAGATATCATAAAATACAAAAATCTCCATTGAAAATTCATATCTTTGTACAATAAAATTTTCTGTTCCTTTATCAGACGCAAGTGTGAAACTTATCTCCTAATAATTGCTTCTATTCTTTGGAATCCTCCCATAACATAAATGTTTAATTGATATTCTGAAACATGAAGAACATAAAAGTGGCGCGACACAAAGGTCAACCTTTGAAGATTAGAAAATCCACAAAGGCCTTTATTCATCACATTTCCTATAAATTCGGTGGACACAATTAAAAATCGTAGTATCAATTTTTGATTGATCCGATCCACCACTCAATTGTGATCTTTAAATAGTATTTCCATTTCGATTAGTTAAGCTATCTGAAAAGGTAAGTGATATCAATTTAAAATATTAAATATTAACACCTCTATTATTAATTTTGCAATCATCAACAATGATTATTAATCGATTTTGCTCTTCTAAGCAATTAGTTTCATTAGTGCTTAACAACTCTTGTCTTTTAGTAAAAAGAAATTTTATTAATTACAGTAAATTGGGCTTTAAAGCTTCCGAATTTAATATTCATTTTTCATCAGTAAAAAATCCTTATTTTACTATTATATTTCTTTATTTACTTTTTTGTTTCTAGATGTCGTCAGTTCAAATTAATCCTATTTCTAAGCAATTGAAATTAGGCGAAGGTCCGCATTGGGATGCCGAACGCCAGGTTCTCTTTTATGTGGATATTTTTGGTCAAACATTTTATAAGCACAACCCAATAACTGGAGAAATTACAAGTTGTAAAGTCGAAGGAGCTCCTTTGGGTTTGGTTGTTCCAGTGCACGGGACCAAAAACCAATATTTGATTGCCCACGGCAGGAAATTGGTTAAGGTAACTTGGGATGGAAAAAGTGCAGTGCCATCAGCTACTGAAACGCTTGATGAAGTCGATACCATTGGTGATTTGGCGAAAAATCGCATCAACGATGGAAAATGCGATCCACACGGTCGCTTATATTTTGGTAATAAAATATTTTTTAATAAAAATCATTACAAATATTTTAATATTTCTTTTTCCAATAAAGGAACCATGGGTCCGGAACCAAAAATTGGCGAAATTGTTAAAGAAAAAGGATCTCTTTTCCGTTTCACTAATGAAAATGTTCAAAAACTTGCGGACAAGGTATCTATTTCCAATGGTTTGGCTTGGGATTTGAAAAAAAATCTCATGTATTATATTGATACCTGCACTAATCACATCGATAAATTTAACTACAACCCAAAAACAGGAGAAATCGGTATGTTTTTTTCATAAATTTTAATTTTTGTAGTGAAATCTCAAAAAATTATATTTACCCTAACATAAATAAGTACTATAGTTCGATATTTTTATGAGCATATAGTTTAATCGTGGAAGTGAAACTTTTGAGTGAACTCACTAATGAATACGTAAAAGCAGATTATCCTATAAACTGATATATGACTCCTTTATTTTGAAAGTAACGTAAGTCCATTTCAACGACGGTCTATATGGTGATTCTTCTTCTTGTAACTAGAACAAAGTATGTTAATTATTTAACTGCTAAGTTTTGACAAATTACTGATTTCATTTTAGTTGTTAACAAAAACGCCAATTATTCCCTCCTCCTTAGTATTTTATGTTCCTATGGTTAAAAATGATAACACTATAGGGATTGTTCTTTAAATAGACTTAACTCACTTTCAAAATAAACAGTTCATATAAGGTCCCAAATATGATTTCAACTAAAAAATTTATCATCCTGGGGCGCCGACTCCCCCATCCTCAATATTGACTTTTCCAAAAAAAAAAAAAACATTTTTCAATATTACTTTTGAGCCTTGTTAAAAATCAACAAAATAGTTATCATTAAAATAAATTTTTTGGAAATTTCCTATAAGAAAAGTTCCTTGATAATTTCCTATATGTACCATATTAAACGAAAAATTTACGGTTGAAAACATAGGAGTATTTACATTTTCAAAAGTTTTGTTACGTTATTGTTAATATTTCCAATAATTATTGGCATTTAAGGAAAAAATAGGAGCTAATTATTTTTTTTTATTTACCAAATATATTTTCTTATCTGGCAAAAGTTCCAAAACTTACTAGATTGCAATATTTTTTTAAGAATCCAATTTATTTCTACATCAACTACTTATATCGACAGCCAAGAAGTAATGATTATTTGGATTATCCTTTCAATTATAGATTACTTAGCAGTCGAATTAAGTAGATATGTACAAATATTTTTGTGCCACATAAAATACAATATAATTTATTCCAAATTAGTAAAAATATTTTCGATTTGATGTATTAAAATTTTACTTTTTCTAGGTAATCGCCAACCTGTGTTCGATTTTATTAGTAATAAGATTGATGGTCTCCCCGATGGAATGTGCATTGATGACGATGGAAACCTTTGGGTTGCATGTTTTAACGGAGGACAAGTCATTCAAATTGATCCAGATACCGGAAAGTTATTGCGTAAGATTGGATTCCCAGCTAAAATGGTAATTATATAACATTATTAAATTACAATCTTCATTCATTCAACACAATAGAATGCATAGCGGTAAAAAGTAAAAAACCTAATTTAATTTTCGTAAGCAAGTTGAGGTTAAAGGAAGGACAAAATCGCACTTTTATAATCTCGGGAACAATTAGAGGTAGCAATGTTTCCGTAATAAAACAGCAAACTATTTCATTTACCTCATTTTACCTACGTGTGTTTTCGCCACCCGGGGCAGATCGAAAATTTGCTACCCTATACTTTTTTCGTTAGTCAAAAAAATTGGCTAAAATTCAAATACCTTTAAGTTGTTTAATTGTTTAAAAATGTGCTTTTCGTATTTTTCTCTAGGTAAAATGTTTTTTGGAATTATCAATGTCATTATGCCACCCCATTTTCATGTGTTGCCCAGGGCCATGGCCCTCCTACGCCTATCTAGCTAAATTATTGGCATACATGCATTTTAGCGACACATTAAATATTTTAAACGCAACAATTAAAACAATAAATAAACCAACAATTAAAGAGTCAAAATGTCTTGGTACAAAATTGAGAACACTATAAAGTTTATAAAAAAATTTATTAATACTGATAGTTTTTTATTTTTACTTGAAATTTCTTGGATCATCGAATTTTTCTAGCTGACTAGTCCTGAAACTATGATGTGACTATTCTAATAATATTATATTTTTTTAAATTGAATTTTTTATATAATTGCCAAAATAGATCTGCATTCATTTACATCAGTGTTTCTTAACCGGTGTTGCTCGGAAGGTATTTTTGGAGTTGCGGAGTAGCCCAATATAAATTCTTATTTTTTTTAGTAAACAATAAAGTTCTCAAAAAATGTATTTTCTAAGCTAAAAAGCTTTTCTAAGCTTTTACACCATTATCCTTCATTTTCCATAATTTTATTTTGAGACAACTCAAGTAATTGCTATAATTGAAATTCGGGATTGTCTTGGGAAATTTGGGATATACAGTGAATTAAAATAAATAGTTTAAGATTGCTGACTTTCCATACAGATTTCCATTTGATTTAAAAAGAATAATTATTTAAGCTTTCTGATAAAGAAGTAAAAAAATTAAATTAAAAAAGAATTTGACTGAGACTTTGTTTTAATTATCAAAGTTCCCTCATATACCTTTCAATGTATATTTTTCAATTTAGAAAGAAAACTGTTCCGTTTTTTATTTGTATTTACTTTTGACGGGTTTGTTTGGATTTGTGTTGCAGAACATACAACAATAACAAATTTATTTTATTCCACAAATATTTAATACACCACAAACTTATTTATTCATTTGCAACAATTGTTTACCTTACTACTTAACTTATAACTGATTTATCACTGATTCATAATTGATTGATTAACTTTTTATTCTTGATTCATCAACTATAACTGATTGTTTTCCCCCTGCCACCTGTTAACCTTTTTAAAGCGGCTCAAACATGCTTTTCGATTAATCGAACTTCCAGAATCTTCCATCTCTAGCACATTATACCTGAATTGTTACAGTCAAGCCTTTTTTTTCTTAAGCCAAAAATCCTCAAAGAAACATCTAGATCATCATTCATCTCATTATGCGTGACCGCTCCTCCGTTATTTATTTTCACGATTCGGTGAGCACACAACAGGACACCAGATGCAATGACCATGCATATACACACATAATTCCACACAATATGCTCACATACACTTAATTTTCACGTATGAAACAAAACAAATGAAAAAATTAGGGTTTTTCTCGATATTGTAGAACTATTTATGGAAGTTCTTAAAAATAGGATACTTAGAAAAAAAATCATTTAAAAATAAATATAAGAAAATCTGCTCACTTTGGAATTTACAGAATTAAATTTATAATTATTTATTTTTTTTTACGGAAAGCAAAAGTGTGAAAATATAGAAAAACTATAAAGTTTTATTGAAAAAAATAAAATAAAAAGATATCACTTTGGAACTTACATATTCAAAATGGATCAAAGTAATTTTCATGAAATAAAATCAGAAATCAAAAATGGAGAACAAAAAATTTGCTGATTTTAATATTCAAGACAGGTGAAAGTAGAAGTATTTATATGAAAAATAAATCAAATAGTCACAAATGGCAAAGTTCAAAAAATTTATTGATTTTAAAAAAAATAAATAAAATGTACTTAAACTGTTTTCCTCTTTTTTACCTAAAAAAGGGTAGGAAAAAATCGTTTCCATTGAATAATTTTTGAAAAATTTATGACTTCAGGAAAATCTACAGTAATCGATTTGATATGACATACTTCTAATTTTAATTTGATATCTAGAAGTATTTTTTTTTAAATAATATGTGTAAATAGCCTAACTTTATAGCCTTGTAATAATTAGAAAAATATTTACATTATAATGCAACCCTTGCAACTCCACTGCGTACCAATATGCCTTTTACAATTAAAACTTAAGAGAAATGTAATGAATGTTTGAATTTAAGAATTTTTTTTATATTTCAAATATTTCAGACTACCTCAACCGCTTTCGGAGGGCCAAATCGTGACATTTTATTTGTAACCTCTGCATCTTTGGAGTCAGAAGCTCTCAATCCTGAGGGAGGAAAAGTTTTTCAAGTTACAGGATTAAACGTTAAAGGACCCGCTGGAGTTAACGTTAGATTGTAAAACATTATATGCCAATTCATACAACACTAAAAGAATATTTTTTAAAAAAATAGCTAATAATATTTTGCATGTTTTATGTACAGTAATCAAATTCAAAGTAATTAATTGTAACTTGGAAGAATGTTGTATGTTATGTAACTGACTTGGAAATATAAAATTAATTGAAATGTAGTCTTTTGTTGTTGTTTGTCTTCTCCCCACTTTTGTAATTAAAAACCTTAGGAGCAAATAATTATATTTTTACTATATTTCATTATCACAGTGATAGGTAATTACAGAGACATTTAATTGCAATATTATCAAGAAATGCACAATCCGTTGCAGTGTAAAGGTCATTTGTGGTCATAGTAGAGACATATATAAATAGCTGAAAAAGTAATTTAAAAATTGTGTAGTTCCCCATATAAGTTGAAATCAAAAATTTTAATCACTTTTGCTCTAATCACTTCTTCTAAGTAAGTTGGAAACTTTTAAATTAGCTGAAAACTTTTTTTTTCTGTTTAAATTTTTTTTTCAAGTATATCTTTGTGCAAAAACTGTATAGCAACTGAAGTGATAACGACAATTACTGTTCGCATAAAAATAAACTTCCAAATGCTGACCTTTTTTATCAAAATCGCACAAAACTCATCATAAAATTTCTACATTCAGTCATAAAACAAACATCTACGAACATTTCAGACAAAAGACAATGTCGAATGCTAAAATTACTGCTATCTCAGATTCTTTGAAACTGGGCGAAGGACCGTATTGGGACACCGAACAACAAGTTTTATACTATGTGGATATTTACGACGACTGCTTCTACAAGTATAATCCAGCCACTGGAAAAACCAATGTGTGCCGTCTTCCGGGAGCTCCGGTGTCAATTGTTATTCCCGTCGATGGAACAAAGGATCAATTTATAGTTTCGCACGGCCGAAAAATTGTGCGGATCATTTGGGATGGGGAATCCGCAAAGCCGAGTTCGATTAAAGATTTAGCGGAGGTTGATAAAGTTGGAGAAGGAGTTTTCAATCGAATTAACGATGGAAAATGTGATCCTTTCGGGCGATTGTTTGCAGGTGAGTTTCAACTGTGATCACATTTTTAACAATGGGATTTTAACAATAAAAAAGTGACGAATTTATGCTTAGCCTCGTGGGATCCGGAACTAGGGTGATATGCTTTTAGAGACGCCACGTCAAATACACCACTATATAAGATCAATTTAAATTTTATTTTTTTACTATTTAGTTCCTAGGGCTTAAAGCGACATTAAACTTAAATCTACCACCAGATCTAAAGTGACCAAATTTATAAATTTAAACTTTGGAACGCTATTTTAACCTCCGATTATTCAAAGATATTCTTAGAACTACTATTTTTTAAAATTCAAATCATTAATTTTTACGGTTTGATTATAAGAAAACGTTTTTCTTTAAATATTTTAAGCTTCCACTTCAATTAATTGACTGCTTCAGAAGTTGTATGATAAAAATAAATTTATTAGAGGTAATCTTATAAATTTAGGATTCAAAATGAGTGGTAAGAATTAAGTCAGACCCTAAAAAAATTCGGGATTATGTTAGTAGTAAAACTATTAAAAATCTTCACAATTGATAAATTTAAGTGTCAAGTATTAAAAGCATTTATTTGAATTTTTAAATGACCTTATAACCGAACTTCGTTACACTTTCAATTCGTCACTAATTAAAATTTTTAATTTTAGGAACAATGGATGCCACTCATGATTTGACCCAACTTAAAATGAATAGTGGTTCCTTATATCGTTTTGATGCCCATGGAATTGTACCTAAATTAGTGATCGACCAGATATCCATTTCCAATGGCTTGGCATGGGACTTACAAAAAAAAATGATGTACTACATTGATTCTTTAACGCATCAAGTCGACCAATTCGACTATGATCCAAAAACTGGAGAAGTTTGTAAGTTTTCTCCCACAGAAAACTTAGTTTTTAAATTATTCATTACTATTATTATTTTTAATTTAGCCAATCGACGTCTGGCTTTCGATTTTAAAAAGCATCAAATTCCCGGTTTCCCCGATGGAATGTCAATTGATGCAGAGGGAAAATTGTGGGTGGCCTGTTATTCAAGTGGTAGAGTCGTACGAATTGATCCTGAAACCGATCGTCTATTAGAAACGATCCCTCTTCCAGCCAAACGGGTAATACGATTAAAATTTTAATAAAACCAGTGTCAGATTAATATCAATTAATTTTTAGACTACTTCGGTTGTTTTTGGAGGACCAAACTTAGACATTCTTTATGTAACTTCAGCGAGAGATGATACTCCAAGTTCCAACGGAGACGATGGAAAAGTATTCAAAATTACAGGATTGCATATTAAAGGATGTTCTGGAAGTAGAATGAAACTATAAAAAAGACAATAGAAATAAACTATTTTTTTAAAGTTTTTTTAATTATAAATTTTTTTAAAAAATTAACAAATCAATTTTTTTTCTTCATTGCTTATATTTATCCATGGGGTAATATTTCCTATATTTTTCTAAATGTTTTTTCATTTGCAAATATTGTTCTCTGAAAAAAAAAAGTAAAAATAAATTTCTGTCAAAAATTAAAATAGTTATTTCTTACTCTATATGCGGAGGCATATCACTATAAACATCCGTAAAAAGTTCTTTCCATTCAGGTTTTAATTTCTTTTCAGCTTTTGCAAATGTATCCATTACTTCTTTTCGAATTTGTTTTCTGAAATTCTGCTCACGATCTTCATCCCACAATCTTTGAGACTCCATATATAATCGCAAACGATTAATTGGATTTACCATTCCTGCCCATTGGGATACTTCTTCAGCACTTCGGTACGCCGTACTATCATCCGAAGTGGAATGATGTCCAACTCTAAAATTTAAAGAACAAGTTAAAAAATATAATTTTAAAACAAAATACAGAAAAATACCGGTAAAGCATAGCTTCGATTAACACAGGTTTGTTTTCTCGCAATGCAAATTCTCTAGCATATTTAGTTGCATTATAAACAGCAAAAATATCGTTTCCATCTACTCGAATAGTGTTAATTCCATAACCAGGACCCCGCGCTGCGATTCCGTCGCCTCTATATTGATCTTTTGTCGATGTTGAAATTGCATACCCATTGTTTCGACAGAAAAATATTACAGGGGCGTCCAGGGTAGCTGCCATATTAAAAGCAGCATGTGTGTCGCCTTCAGAAGCACATCCTTCACCGAAGTATACACATACTACACGACCATTTTTCTGTTGACGAAAACCGTAGGCTGCTCCAACAGCTTGGGGAATTTGTGTGCCTAATGGACTAGAAATGACGACAAAATTATGCTCCTTCGATCCATAATGAACGGGCATTTGACGACCTTTCGAAAGATCTTCACAGTTTGAGTAACATTGATTCATGCAGTCATTCAATCGAAATCCTCGCCAAAAAAGCACACCAACTTCTCTGTACTGTCCGTAAATCAAATCTTCATCATGCAATGCTGCAGCACTGCCGATATGGGAACCTTCTTCGCCAGTATTAGTCATATAAAACGAAATACGGCCTTGTCGCTGAGACTCATACAAAATTCCATCCATTATTGACACGGTGACCATGTCTTTGTACATTTTTTCAATAGTTGCTTCACTTATTTTTGGAAATTGTTGCTGGTCTAATATGTGACCATAAGCATCCATTATTCGATACATAGGAATTATTTCGTATGACTGTGGACCGGTAAACTGTAAATTTTGAGTCCATTTCGTTTCTTTGATCCCGGGAAACATGGGTTCAATAAAATTTGGAAAGTCGGCAACGGGAGCTGCTTTAATTTGTCTCGTAGGCCCATACTGTTAGATTTATACATAAATAACTTGGATTTAGTTGAATAATTTTAAACTATATTTACCCTGAATTGAATGGAGCGAACCCTTGATAAAACTTCTACCGATTTTCGAGTTGGTCCAGACATTTTTATTTTAAGTTTTTCCTATATTACCACACTAAAATGATAATTGAATTACTATTAAAGCAAACGTAATATTATTTGTTCATTTACATAGAGTTTTGTTAATGATATTCTCACAAATTTAAATATTGATTAATTATTTTTACATTAAACACAATCAGCATTTATAACAAAGATTTCAAACTTAGAATTCAAAAACGTAATTCATTAAAAAATCACTTCGCAATAACTTTTAACTAACATATGTGCCATCGGTGCTATCTTTGCTAATAATACTATTTTTTTAAAGTATATTAAAATATTTTTTCTTATCTTGTTTCTAATATAATTACGTTTATCGTAATTATTTGGGGCTTGGAATACACTTATAAATGTAATAATATGATAATCACTCTCTTGCATCCATGCAGTAGAATATATTTGCCAGATATTATTTGAAATTATAAGTTTTTAATTTCTCAATTATTGTTGCGCTTAATGATAGAAATTTAAATATGAAGAAATATTGAAAAAGAGCAATAATGATATTCGGCTTTTAGTAGCCATCGTTAATTGTTTTTACAACTTTATAATTATAAATTAGATTTGTTTTATAATTAAATTTCATAACTTTCTTAAAAATGAAAACAGCAACTAAACAAAATTTGTGTTTAAATATTTCCAATTTCTTAAACGAAATTTTTGAAGAAGTAAGGCACCTCGATAATGGTTGACAAACTATTTGATCCTAAACTATAGTATTATTATATCTTTATAATCGTATGATGTCGTAAGATATGGATTGTCTATTATCTATGGATATAATATCGATAAATATTTTCTCATGTTTTATTTTAATTTTACGTTACCCAGGTTATTAAAGATGGGAAAACCGATTGCAGTTTTTCTCAGGAATCAATTCTTTCTCAACTTTTTCTATCTACAGGTTCTTTTGCCACTTATCATCAGTTTTACAATCAAAAGAGTAATCCAAATTACCTTTGCCTAGTCAAAGCAGTCGAGTAAAAGATAAGAGCGATTTAGTCGAGCTATTAAATCGAGTAGATAAGTTTAGGGTTTAAATCTAAAGTATGAATCAAGTTGTTATGTTGACTGAGTAAGTTGAATGAATGAATAAATTAAATTACTCGAGTGAAGAGTACATGAAGTGAAGAGTAATTAAAAATATGATCCTTCAGTGACTGAGTTGAGCAATTAAACCGAATAGATGAGTCAAGTAATTAAATTGAGTGAATAAGTCGAGTGTATCCGTTAAAAGGGCAAAGGGATTTCATGTCCTATGTAAGTTATAAACTCAACTTCAAATTCTTCTGGTATGTAAGATAGCTCACGGTTTTCAATGTAAAATTAGAAAAAAAAGCAAAATAAATATAAATTATTTTAACGAAGGTTATGTTATTTAAGATTTCTTTTATAATGTTAAAAATAAAATTTAATTCAAGCTAATTCAAGCTTACTATAGATTGTTTATAGATAAGGTTTTGAATTGTTAAAAACAACATTTTGTATACGAATAAGCAACTTAGCGACTTTTTCAAACGCATATGAAGAATAGAAATTAATTTTTTGTTAAACATCCGAGTATTGTTTTTGGAATGGAGTTGATTTCTTCCGTAACTCTTTAAAACATTTGAGTTAAGTGGTAATGAGCTGTAAACTATTGAAGTAATCTAAAGCAGGCTATTTACGCTCCTACTTGCAATTCAACTAGTCGGACTACTAGTTGGATCGCCTAAATGATCCGCTAGACATCCAACTTCCAACAACACCATTCACGGTCCGACTTTAGATCCAACTTCGAAAGTCGAACTACTAGTTGGACTTTAAGTCGTGAATGGTCTGCTTTAGAAAAACTCATTTCCATCCAACTTTAACATATAGGAGCAATAATAATGACGTCATACTGTTCAAGTTTGTATGCGTTTATGTGATCGGGAAACATTAACAACTGTAAAGCCGATGTTTCTCGATCACACTATATATAGTCAACATCTATAGCCACTAAGTTTTAAACAATTCACTATATCTAAGGGTATTTCAAGAACTGTATGATCTAGAAGGTAAATCTTTTTTATTATTAATGTGTTTTTATCTACCTGTATCTATGAAGTTCTTTCCTTTAAATAAAAGATACAGTAAAATTATAAAATAAGAGTTATATTTAAAATTTGACCGAACCGTTATCAAAAGAAAATTGAAGCATTTTTCAAACTCCTTATCTTTTAGATGATAACTTTATTATGTTAACTAAACATTATGTTATTTACTGTGAATTCAAAACATATTCATCTTATATTTTTTATTTGTTAAAATAAACTTATACATTGCGTCAAATTAATATCATATAAAATAATGATTAATGGTCATGAAAAAAGATGGTACAAGTAAAAAAATAAAGAAAATAAAGGTCAAAATGAACTGTTTTTTCCAATGTTCCAAAAAAAAAATCATAAAAATCAGAATAATCTAAATTAAACTATGAAATAAAATCTTTGAGAATATTTAGACTTAAATCTATTTCCAGAAAATATAAAAATAAACTTAGTGCAACCTAAAATTCATCGAATAATGTAGAATATTTGTAATGATTATTTTTATTTTATTTTTCTAAAAATATTCCAATAAGTCTTAATGAATTTACTAGTTATAAATTATCAATGCTAGTTTTTTCGCTTCAATTACCTCATAATATTAAGAAAAAACCAAGCAAATTTTATTGCAAAATATTTACAGCATATGTTTTTTTATTAAATAATTTCCACATTGAAATACGTAAAGTATTATTTTTTGGATTATTTTCCGTCTACACTTGTTACATTTGTATAATTGCTACTCACTGACCTTTAATTGGATGATGAAGATTCCAAAGTTTCTTCTTCTTTTAGTATTTACCACATATGTACGTAAATAATACACTTGATTTAAAAATTTAATAGTTCGTATATTGACTTTTTAAGCAAGTATGGATCTAAAAGATCCAGAGATTTATCACTTAAGCTGTTGTCCTTGGTTACTTAAATTGATCGTGGATATATAAAAACTATGAAACTACTTGTAATGTTGCTTAGTTTTTGTCAGGTTTTCGTTTTATAAAGATAAAAACCAATAAAAACAGATTTGAAGCAGACTTTCTCTTTTTAAAGTAGTAAAGATATAAAATTAAGATTTTTTTTAACCAAAATATCTATAAAATACAAAAATCTATTTAAATTATATATTTGATCAAAGAATTAAAAATTAATTAAAGTAAATTTAATTAAAAAAGGAAAAATTTCATCTTTTTTAATGAATTTATTATGGATTTTAGACTCATTATGAACTTGAATCACTTGAATAAATTGCTCTTTAATTTTTGAGCGACTGAAAAATTCATTAGTGATTTTCTTTATTTTTAAATCAGTAGTATTTAATGATTTATTTGTGAAAAAATATATTTATTTTCTCTCAAACATTTAATTTTTTAAACCTTTTAAATTTTGGTTAACCAAATTTAGTTCCAAAATATTTAAATAATTTGCAGATGTCGCCAGCGTCGACAACGACAAAAAAAAACAATTCGTTTTATTTATGCATAAGATTCATAAGCTGAATGAGTTGAATCATATTTGAACATAACCAAATAAAGTAATGACAGTTTGTCTTCCTTTAAAGTTCAATATTTTCTTTTACATCAAATCCGTTTCTTTCAAACTTAATTTGTTTTACCCGAAGTTTAGTTAATGATTGAAAACACCCGTTCAACGCCAATATCAGCAAAATCTCACGTTCCCAAAAGTTGGTTCGTACAAAAATCCGTTAAAGCATTTCGGTTTCCACCCAAATGCTTTCCTCACTTATAAATCCACGATTCCTAAACGTATCCTTGAAGATTTTGTTCAACATGACTCATCAGTGATTTATTCATATTCCAAGTAAATATTTGGTATTGCATGCTCGATCCAACACTAACCCAAAGTATGTTTATAGGCCAGCGTCGATATGCCTTTTAAATTGCGCTTAAAGAAATCGCGGCAGTACAATGTCGTATCTAAATCCCTATTTGTTTGTGGTGTCGAGTTGCTCGATGGTGGATCTTTGGAATGTACGCTTGGGTCGGAAAGCACTGGCAAAGATTGTCTGGATAATGTTTGCCAAAGACTAGGACTAAACCAACCGGAATTTTTTGGGCTCCAGTATGTTCCTAGAAGTGCAGGTAATACCACTATAGCCACATATCCTTTCCATAAACGTGAAATAACAATTTTATTATTCCTTAGAAACCAACAACGGTCCGCGATGGTTGGAAATGGATCGACCAGTTAAACGGCAGTTGGATAAATATGCCATAGGACCTCAACTTCTTCTGCGTGTTATGTTCTATGTGACATGTCCTGTAAATAATTTGCTCACAGATGAAACGTCTCGTTACCATTATTTTTTACAACTGAAGGTTTGTTATTTGTTATAAATTTCTTCTTTAATTTATTAAATTTCAATTCATTTCAGACGGATGTTATTGAAGGTAGAATTGCGACAACACCACAACAAGCAGTCTCATTAGCTAGTTATAGCATGCAAGCTGAATTTGGAAACTATGACTCAGAGCGACACACACCAGAATATCTGAAAGATTTTCAGTTATTTCCAAAGGTAGTTAATAGAAATGGACAAAACAATTTGAATAAAAAACGCATTTATCTATCAGACTTGTTCACAACAAACTATACCCACAAATTTTCGAACAAAAATCGATTATTATAATTACAATATCTAATCAAAACCATATAATTTTAAGTATTTTAATCTTAGTTCAAAACTTGAACTTGTAAACTTCGGAGAATAATGGTGGAGATATTAGGTTCTAAGAGATAAAATATAGGTGTTAGTTTCTTTTTTCGATATTATCTTTTTTTTCTTTCAATCGCATATAAATCAAATGCAGTAAATTATTACTCAAAAGCATCTTTCAGTAAGTAGAATAGTCACTATATTACGTCATTGTCATTACTCATATGTGTACCATATAACAAAATTTTGTACACCATTCTGCGGAAAAAATTAAACCCGATTCATCTAATGCAGGGGTCGGAAACCTGCGGCTCGCGAGTCTCATGTGGCTCTTTAATCCTAATCCAATGGTTCTTTAAATGTCAAACTCTAAGTTTCAACTGTTCAAAAAAATTTGGGCTCAAGTCCCTTTAACAACAGTCAAATCTGGCAACGTTGCATTTTTGAGTTTGTTTTTAATTTAATTCGCGAATAAGTCAGTTCACAATGAAAATTGAACCACAAAAGATAAATGTATACCATATAAGAACTGATTTAATAAAAAAATCGCGAAAAGAATAAAAAACAAAGTAGAAAATGACAACGTTGCCAGATTTGACTGTTGTAAAAGGGACTTGAACCTAAATTTGTTTTTTTTTCTTTAAATTTTAGTGATAATAACATGACTTACTTTTCCCCAAAAAAGAAAAAAGAAATTTGACTGTCTAAACAATAAAGTAATAATAAACAATCCCGACTCCTGGTCTAATATGTATGGCTGCTAAAATCGAATAAGCGTGTTATATGCCAACGATTTTTAGATTGACTCATTGACTTCATCGAAAAAATCTATTTTGATTCTCTAAAATTGAAAGTCGTCAAATTTTTCATGTCTTAATAGTTATAGAAAAATTTTGTTACATTCTTAACTAATTTCTTAAACTATAAAATTCTCCAAACAATTTCTGCTTGTCGAAATAATGTCTTGCGCATCTTTTTATATAATTTTTATATTTAGTTATTTAAAGATCTATTTAATATACAACCATTAGTTACCTTAGCTTATAATATTGAGACTTGGCAAAATGTATGGGTAATTCTCATAAAACCTCGAAATTCTTGTCCTTAAAGTTTTTACAAAAAGTTAAGTGGTCTAGGATGGTATTTATTTCCTTGAAAAGAACACTATTTGGGCTAATGATGATGGGTATAATTTTTGAACCATATGAATATGTCTATAGAATAATAAATAAATAGTACCCAAAAAATCATTCCCTCACTATGTCCCAAGCTTAAGATTAACCCATTTTTTTACTTTTAAATCAAAAATTTAAAAAAAAAATGTTTGCGAATTTGACTAAACGATTAAAAACACAATAAATTTAAAAAAAAGTTTAAGTTTGGAATGAAAAGTAAAGAACACGTTTTCAAATATATTTTTTATGTGTCCCATGAAAAAAATCGTTCCCTCACACCTTTACTAACAATCGATATATGAATGTATTTGTAATCATTGATGAACGTTTTCATCGCTTTTTAATTGTTGGCAATACTATCAATTATTTCACATGTAAGTCATCTTACATTATGAAAATTGTTTTAAGATTACATTTTCGCAATTCCCCCACATTGAAGAAAAATAGAGGTATTTAACATATCTTAATAATAATTGCATAATAAAGTAGGTTGTCAGAGACAGTAAACTTACAAAAAAATCAGTTGTAACGAAAGTTTATGTACCAAAATTTTTTAAGTTACACTTCATTTCCTCATTCCAGATTGAAACAAGGGATTGATGATATATGAGGTAATAGCTTTTAAACTAGTCGATTTTTTTTTATTTAGCTATTTAATCCTTAAATTCACCGTTTTTTCCTGTTTAAAGATAGAAAACACCATTCATATTGACTTTAGTGAAAATTATTGCTGTAAGTACAATGCAGAGATACAAGTAGTGAATTTTGACGGTGCAGGATAACAAATAACATTTTACAGAGGAGTATTATATCAACGTAATAATAATACTGTTAAGGCCCAAACTTTTTGCTCTCTATCAAACAACCGACACGATTCAATGACGATATAGAAGAACTATTTCCTCACTTTCAAAATTATAATTCGTCTATTATAAGTTTACTTTGGGGATCACTATATTGAAAAAATCTAGTTACACAAATAGCACAAAATTGACAAAAAAACAACACATTTTTAAAAATATTTTTTATATTTTTTTTTTTACTTAATTTCGGAATTTGATGAGAATTACCTACTTAATAACAACATAATTAAATATTCACTCTTCTGCTTTTAACATAAGATTGTTACGAGTTGAAGCCGGTTTAAGTTTTAATAACTCCGTTTAGTCCCATCTCCAGCTTCAACATCCATAACAATCTTCCGGTTCTACTGGTAAGAAGAGTTTCTTTTAGTTCGGAAGTATTATATGATATTTCATCACTAATTCTAACTCCAGTTACTTCTTAATTTTAATTTTCCAAAATAGTTGTGTAATAATAGTCAGATAAAGCAAATTCAAGTGAAAATAACAGATGAAATATTGTTTTATGTATTATCTTATTACCGACCCAATTGAATTTATAAAGAATATTATTTTAGCATTTGACTGATGCTGAAAGGGACGTGGTTGACCGTTTAACTGAAACTGCCACTTTGCAACACGCAGCTTTACGAGGACTTCCTCCTGGAACAGCCGAAGAACGCTACATTGCTGCCTGCCAACAATTGGATGGATATGGACAAGAAACCTTTTTAGCCAGAGATCAACAAAATCAAGATGTAGTCATAGGAATTAGTTTAAACGGAATCACAGTAGCTAATGAAAATGGAAATGAAGAATCAAAATTTTATTTGTAAGTCATAAAAATATTTGAAATTATCGAAATAATCTGTTTTTTTTTTAATTTTAGTTGGAAGGACATATCGAATGTTATTAACCACAAAAAGTATTTTACAATTGAGTGTACAATACCGTCAAATACTGTTCAGTATCAATTCGAAGATGTGGAATGTGCGAAACATGTTTGGAGAATGTGTGTGCATCAACATACTTTTCATACAAGATTATTACAGCAACAACAGCATGCGGCGACAAATAACTCAAATCCTACAACGACTGATCATTTGATAAACGATGATAAACCTTCCGAAAATTTTGAAAATTTACAAAATCTTCAAATACCTGTAACAGTATTACCACAACGAGCTCAATCGACGTCATGTCTTGATTTAAGCACTGATGTCGAAAAACTACGTGCCTTATTACCGTCATATCGTGCGGCTCCTGACTACGAAACTGCTGTTCAGCAGAAGTATCGTACTGCGGCTGTCGCTTTACGACACCAAGAACCAGGACGTGGCCTTTATAGTTCTCAACCAGAAATTGGACAATCGGCAGAAGGATATTCAACTCGATTACGTTATCCTGATGTCACTCATAATAATATTGAAAATGCTGGTGCTCTTTTACACCATCACCATTTATACCCTACTGTAACTCAAGCTCGGTTTCACTATAATCAACCCTTACGTACGGCTGGTTCCGAACGACAACTTCAACACTACAATTATGCAGATTTAGTTGAAGGAATGCAATTGTTACACCTATACAAACCTCCGCCTCCATATCCTAGTAATAGATTAAGTTCCAACTCAACCCCAGATCTGGCTGTCGCCTCGCAAAGATTCAATATTCCAGTTCATAATTTTTCAACTGGACACGTTTCCGGCTCAAGCCCTGATTTGGTTTCAACCCGAAGTGTTCTTAACCGCCAGTACTTAAAGCATGCAAATAATTTACCCTATGAACAACAAATGGCACATGGATATTTAACCAATACTCATGGAACATACGAAAATTTGGCATCCGTTATTGACAATAAGCATTATATTTACGACGCACGAGTTCGACAACCGGCTGTAATAATGGAAAACCACGAAGTTACAAAGCATATACAAAAAATTGTCGACGAACATGGTAATGTTATTTATTGTATGCCAAGCGTAAACCATTCGTATCCAAGAACGTCTTCAGGAGCGTATTTAAATCCACCACAACCACCAACTGGAGTAGTCGAAGACCCAAAT
This sequence comes from Sisyra terminalis, assembly GCA_958496175.1. Lineage (NCBI taxonomy): Eukaryota > Metazoa > Arthropoda > Insecta > Neuroptera > Sisyridae > Sisyra > Sisyra terminalis. Next base: position 23,631,796 of record OY292277.1, read on the forward strand.
GAACCAATTTATGAAAATGTTCCATTGCCTTGGCAAACTAGTGATGAAATGCGTCATCGTGCTGAAAGCATTCAATCAGCACCGGAAATATTACCGGTTTTAAATCATAATTTATACAATAATATCCACCAAGTACCATCATCGCTACGAACTAGTCTACAAGGCATTCAAAGTCAGCAGGAAGATACGATGTATGCTAATTTACAATCGCAATACATACAGGAAAAAGAAACAATTAACAACAACACGTTTGTTAATAAAAGTGAAAGAAATTTTAAGTCTTCCAATTCAAATATTAATCGGGCTGTCGATGAAATGGATAATATAATTCAAAAACCATCATCTTTGCAAAATTTAAATTCGATTTCTGTTCCAAAACAGACCAATCCAACTATAGTAATTTCACAGAGTAATCATGTTCCAATACCGGAGCCTAGAACATTTACATCGACAATAACTCATCAACCACCGGTTCAAATGGGAATACATAAAATGTCTACGGGACCCTCGAAGACAAGTATTACGTCTTCTGAAAGTAAAAGCAGATGGAACACAAGCGATAATTCTGTTGTAACAAACGATAGTTTTGCAACGAGCACTTCCAAGAACAATACCAGTTATTCAATGTCGACTTTGGAGACTAGTCAAAGCAGCACATCGTCTAGCAAAGATAAAAAGCGGCGACGATGGGGTCTTTTGGGGGGAAAAAGTAAGGTAAAATCGGCTACGTTGGGTCGAGAAAAGGAAAAAACTCACAGCGAAGAAAAAGCCAGACATCGATGGTCAACAGGACTTCCGCGACTGCAACCATTGCCACCAACAATCACAAAAGAAACGATGGTATTAGTTAAATAAATTTATGTTCAAATGAATAAAAATTTACTAACTGAAGTGATTTTCAGTGCCAGATATTGGAGCGTAAACTAATCGATAGTCAATTATTCTTTGAATTTGAAAAAATTCCTAAGAAGAAACCAAATGCTGATTTTACAACGGCTCTTTTGCCAGAGAATGCTTCGAGAAATCGTTTCAAAGATGTTTTACCGTATGAAGAAAATCGCGTTCGATTAGCTCCAACAAAAGAAAATAAATATGGGTATGTTTGAATATAAATGAGATATTTTAATTTTAGATGTTTTAAAAATTTAAAATTGTAACGCAAAATGTTCTCTACTTATTAAAATTAAGCATTGAACTATTTACACTTAAAAAAATAGTAACATTATTTAGTTCTCGTAATCTAAAGGCGAAATTAAATAGCTTATTTAGTTAAGATATATTTTTTACAAGTCATTAATTTTGGTTTTCTAGAGCAGTGTTTCTCAAACTGTTTTGGTACCATATTCCTTACTATGAGTAGGCAGTATTGTTGTAAAGGATCGAATGTATGAATTCGAATGGTTGATCCAATATGAATACTTTCTAATTTTCGATTCAACTACTCAAAAACCGAAAACAAGTATAAACTAATATTACCTATCCTCGAATACATATATTCGTAGTTTTCAAAAGGCCATTAACAAATCATATTGTAATAAGCAATTTTGGACTACCCCTAACTAAACTAAGTCATTTTTCAAAAAAAAAAAATGACATTAGGTTAAATCTTTGGTAAATTTTGATTATGGAGAAATGTAACAAAAATATATTAATGTTAGAAAGAGAGACACCTAAGTTAGTGCCATAGAAATTTCGTATATAATTTCTATGGTACCACTTCATATATACCTCTTTCTATTCAGTCTCGCGTTTTTGGATAACTACGATTCTATTATCCAATATATTTTCATGATTTTGATAGGTCTTCGTTTTAATAAATTAATCGTTCTAAATGTATTTACAGATACGTGAATGCTTCTCACGTAACAGCAACTGTAGGAAATAAACAACGATTTTATATAGCAGCGCAGGGACCCACTACGGCCACTCTTGAAGAATTCTGGCATGCTGTTTGGCAGGCGGATGTTTACTTAATTGTTCAGTTAACAGCTGTACATGAAGATTTGAGATATGTTCCAAGTACACCTCATTCTAGTCTTACAGTTGGACAGGTAAATATTTTAAAAATAAATTATTAAATAAAAACGTTAAAATGATAAAATATACCTTAGATTTTGAACAAAAAAAATAAAAATAGTCAGTAAAAGCATTTTTTTCAAGATTTCGACAGAGAGGAAAAAAATTGTTTCTGTTGCTCAAATACGCCTATACTATTTAAATGTTTAATATTAGTTGAGTATCAAAAACTTTAATGTTCAAAAAATTCTAACAATAAATCGATAAAATATACCGTTATCGTTGGAATAATGACATTTTAGTCAAAATACCAATTCATACAAAACGAAAATATTAAATATATCAAATATATTTAAATTATTTTTGACTAGAAAAGTCATCAAAACCAAAATATAAAATGAGCCTACGGTGACCGAGTGGTCAAGGTGACCACTAAATTCTAGAACTGGTAAATACTGGTTCAAGTTTCGTAGCGAGCAAATTTTCGATATTTCTCGATTTACGGATTTTTGTTAGTCCTAAAGGCGCGAAAACACCTTGGCAGTTAAAACATCAGTAAATAATAATAAAAAAATATAAAATTAACAAATTTAAATGGAAAAGTTTTGAAAGATATACTACTTATAATTTACATAAATTCTTTTGATTACATGTGAACTTATAACGTAGTTTGATTTTATTTCATAATCTTTCACAAAAGTGCTTAATGTTTTTTTGTCAAGAAGCTTATAGAAATAAAGTTTAAGAAAAAAAATTGATCTGGAAAATCAGGGAATTTGTATTCAAGAAAAAACAATACATCCTACCATCTCAATGATGATACTTTTTCAACTACATTAAAGAGTTTATCACGAATAAGACTTGGGTTGTTCAAAAACTACAGGACCTAACTTTTGAATTCTTGAACCTATTTTTTTCATTTTGTGAAAATTTTCTCTTAATATATTCAATAATATATACATTTCAGTATCAAATTTGGTCGGAAGTGTGCGAAGAAAGCGAACATTGCGCCACATCAAAACTACGAATATGTAACAGTCAATCCAGACATTATCGTTCAATATGGCACGTCGTTTATGGTTTATGGGGAGACCAAGGATGTCCTGCCGCCGGCGAAGCTCATTTCCTAACTTTTCTCGAAGAATTACGTTCCGTTCGGGAACATAGCGTAGCTCAGGATGTTCCACCGGGCCACAATCGGAACCCTCCCACATTAGTTCATTGTACAGCCGGAGTTGGCCGCACAGGTGTTGTGCTGCTTTGTGATTTACTATTGCATGCTCTCGACTACAATCAGGAATTGGATATTGCACGTACATTGTCCTTATTACGACAACAACGAGCTCATTTATTACAAACCCATGCTCAATATAGATTCGTTCACTCATTGCTAATTCACTATTTAAAGCAAACTCGACTTATTTAAAAACCGAATCCATTTTAATAAAATCATACGAAATATTTTTTAGTATTAAGAAATCATTATCATTTATGTTTGTGTGTGATACTTATAGATTTTTAAAACTAAAAAGATTTAAGCTCATTTATATTCAATATTATTATAACAAGTATTAATGAACAAAAATTGAAACTATTCAGCTAATTGGTGCAACTAGCAAAATATATTCTGTACCTATATTTTCTCAAACAATTTCTAATTGTAACATTCAATTATAAAGATTTTCATTGCCATAGTTGAGAAATAAGTATTTTTTTAAATTATCTTCGAAGTATTAAAACAGTTATTTTTTTATACTTTTTCATTTGTAAATTATCTTTAGATATCGCTATGCAATGTATGTTTTTATTATAAGTGCAATTACGTTTTAGCATATTATAAAAAACTATTTTTAATAATTAGATAAATGATCGTGACGAATTATGTCAATTAATTTCAATATAAAATTTATTTGTGTTTTGGCATATATACTTAAATGTAGAAGTTTGTTTCAAAGTTACGTATATTATATTAAGTTTACAAATTTAACCTTAAATATAGGAGTAGTAAAGTATAAAGTTGTATTTGAACTCAAAAATGTTTGTGTAGGAAAAGTTGAAATAATTAATTTTTTTAAATGTTTGAGAAAGTATAACTTTCTTTGATACCTACTTACAAGGATTAGTAACCAAATGTTAAAAAAAATTAAAGATCAAACATAAGTGAAATCGGTGAAATTATTGAATTTCTTGCAGAACAGATGAAAAGGCATGAAACGTTATTCAGTAAATTACAAAATGTTCGTATATGTTTTATATATTAATAGCGGTGTTATCTTTTTACTGCCATCGTATATTTTTTATTTAAGTAATTGGAATCAAAAATATCAATCGGTATGCAATTTTACACAATACAAATTTTATTTTACCTCCAACAACGGGGGCTCTGGTTAAATTTTCTATAATTTTATAGAAATATAATTTTCTATAATTTTAAATTTATTTTTACTTCGAGAATCGTATTATATTATAACACCATCATATAATAATACCATGTTACATAGCTTATTTGCTTTCATTGATTCTATTCCTTTAAGAAAATGGTTCGTTTATTTTAAGTGTGCTTTCAGTCCATTTGTGTCTAAAATTTTTAAAAATAATTTATATCATTATTATTTAAATTACATTTGTTTTGTTTGGAAATTCATTTTTCACTGATGTTTTTTGTTTTTGGTGAACAACCTCAAACGTTATTTGTAGAAGTTAATATACTAAGAAAAAAAAACAAATTTTTATTTTAAGGTAGTACAAGCGTAGTATCAACCTCCAAAAAAATTTTTTTTTTTTATAAATAGAATAAATACGTTCAAATCAATTAGCTAGGTTAATTGAATATTTTAATACTTTTCATCCAAAATTCGATTCGGGTAATAAAAACTATCTAATTGGTTGACAAATAACATTGCGCTTTGTCAATTCCTATAAAATACGGCGCTCATACATCCTTAAAAAACATTCTGAAAATCAGCCCAATGACTCAAAAATATAAAAATAATTTATAAATAAAAAATGTAAACGAAATCAACACCAAAGTAAAAGTATTTTTAAACTAACGATAAAAGCTGAGATTAGTTAATCTTGAGATCGACTAGTCATTCCTAGTTTTTTGAAACATTAACTTCAATATTTCTAATAAAAACCTATATTATATATTTTTGAGTAAATATTTCAAACGAGTAATATTAAACCAAATTAAAAAATATATATTTGAATAAGTACGTGCATTTATTAATGCATACAAAAACGTTTTAAGACAGCTTAAAGAAATTAACAATGACTGGTCAAATAATTAAGTTAAAAATATAAGTTGTTTATTTTTTTTTACTAAAATTTATTAGGATCTGATCCGTTAACTAATCAAACTCACAATTTTATTATTATCAAATTTTGCACTCATGTGGGTATTACTAAAAAAATATTGTGCATGATTTTTATATTTCAGTTTTCCGTATACTTTTAAAACTGAAAATAAAATGGGCATTGAAAAATAACCATTTACCATTTTTGTTATAATAAATTCGAATACGCAGACCTTAACGGCGTAAATTTATTAAAAAAGGGCTGTGCATCGAACATTTTCTCTTTACAAATATTTCTGTAATCAGAAATTTAGTGTTTTAATATTAAAATATTTGAAAAAAAAAATGATCAAAATAATTCTGTAATTTTTGAACCATTTATAAAAAAATAAAAATATATTATATAAAGAAAAACAGATTCTAAATGTTGAAAATTGTCTAAAGAAAATATAAATGTGCCTTAAATGCGGTGCTGTACAAAAGTTTATAATGCAATTAATAAAAATTAGTATTTATATAAAATCTTTATTTTACATTTTATACATGATTCCATTTAAGTATTTGTAATATTAAAATACAAAATTGTGTATTTGAACAATATTCAAAATTTTAATATAAAAATTAAATCATAGTATTTACGATATACTAAAAAACTGATTGAAGTTAATTATATATTCGTTGAAAATCGTACAATTCAAAAACTTAATAAATTATATTTTATTTACATCTTACTCCATAACACCTACTTTATATCAAATAGCAGAAAATTCGCATAAAACTTATCATTAATCACTAGCAATATTTTAACAATTTTATTTGAACTTCTACAGGCACCTATAAGATATGTCGTTATAGAATAACCTTTTATAGATGCGCGTTGAAGGTCAATAAAAAACCGTTGCAAAATTAATAGTTAGTGCTAATTTTTTGCTACATCATATAAAATAATTTATTTGCACTTCTAAATTCAAATTTCTTCAGTTTCTGGTACGGTATCATTTTTACCAGACAAATTAGATTCGTGTCATGCTTGTGGTGGATAATATGGTCTTGATGGGGCCGGTTGGAAATATGGGGCGGGTACTACTGGAGGATAATGAGTTTGAGCTGCTACATACGGTGGATATACAGGCGGATGAGGTGCTCCAGGTGGAGGGACTGTAACTTGCGCCGTCATATGAGGTGGTGGAGCTTGTACGGATTGCGCTGCCATATGTCCTGGTGGTATATGCGAGTTTGGTGGTAAATGCGGAGGAGCAACCTATTACAGCATAAATAAATACATTTTTATAAGCAAAAAAATAATTTATTTACCGTTGGAATTGGAGTAGTGAAGGTCGCTGGATACGTTGCCATTGGCGGTGGTGCATTATATGTATACGTATAGTGTGGCATTTCCGGTGGTAAAATTTTCATAGGTTTTGGTGGAGGAGCAGTTACAGGCATCGTTGGTGGATGTATCACATCAGTAGGAACTTTATCGATCAATTCGTGTCCATTTTTGTTTGCTGATATCTTGACCGGAATTGGAGTAGCTTTAGCAGGTGAAAGGGTGTTATTTGGAGGAGTAGTAGGTCTGTAATAAAAATAAAAAAAAAATATTAATATTTAAACCATGTTAAAATAAACTATTGTAAGAATATTTATTAAGCATTTTAATATTATGTCAAATTACCACAATATTCTATTAAGGATTTGTGACTTGTTCAGGTGCTTGATTTGAGTAACTCAAAAAAATCATCCCTAGACACAATTTTGAACAGTTTGTTACTGTAGTTCAATGTTGTATTTATAGTTAATTTTACTGTAGAAAAATTGTACTCCGAAACACTTTTGTAAACTGTAAAGACAATCAACTTAGATTTTTTCGCTGACTTTGAACAGTTACACTGATTATTAAATATATTGTGACTTTATTTATGTAATATAATTTACAGAAGTTAACTATAAACATAATAAATAGTTTATTTATTATTTCCGAGTCACAATTAATGAATTATTATGTATGTCCTATGACTCAATTTCTTTATGAATTTCTTTACGATGCGTTTCAACAGTCTTTGGCTGTTCAGGTAATGATTATTTTATTATTGTATATTATTATAATAATCATTACCAGATGATGGCAGCCAAAGAGTGTTGAAACGCATCATATTCAACAAGGAAATTGAGAAATAGAACATATATAATTATTCAGTAATTTATAAACATAAATTTGAACAAAAGTACAAAGAAATTACTAACGGATTGCTCAGATACGTAATTCGATTGTCAAGCAACCTTCATCACTGGACATCAAGTAGTATTGGATTGCTCCGTAACTGCTATGTGATGAGTAACAGAAAGAAGGTTGCTTGGTTGTCAAAATACGTACGTATTTGAGCAATACGACAAAAATACATTTCTTTGAACTTTTGTTCAAATTTAGAGACCATACAAAGAGAGCATAAAAAGAAAGATGCTAAACTAGAAGAATAGACGGAAAATTCGACGCATAAATTGAGATCGATCCGTGATTATTTTGTGACATATCACATAGCAGTTGCGGAGTGGTCAGTACTCCTTGATGACCACTGATGAAGATTGCTTAGCAATCGACGTACGTATTTAGGCGATACGTCAGTAATTCATTTGTTTTAACTTTTGTTCAAAGTACCTAGGACGATAAATACAGTGAATCGGCCCTAGAAGGATATTTGGTCCATGATTTCAAGGTGTGTTGGTACCAATAAGATATCCTATTATCTATATCTCATTAGTACCAACATACCCTGAAATTATGAACTAGATATCCTTCTGGGGCCGATTCACTATACTTATCGTCCTATGTTTTTTATATTTATAGTTTACTTCTGTAAATTATATTACATAAATAAGACCACAATATATTTCATATATTGTATAAACTGTAAATACAGTGTCTGAAGAATGATTACCGAGTAACTAAAAATCAAGTACATGAAGAAATCTGAATTTTTCGATAGAATGTGATATTTTTCATTTATTCTATTTCTTGTTTCGGAATGACGTATCCGATTTCATGAATAATTATTTTAAAAATTACCTTGGCGGAAGTGGAGGACTATCTGGCGTGTTAGTAGTGGGTGTTGATGTAGAGTAGTAATCTAATACTTGATGGCAAATATCTTCTAGTAAATCCATTGTAATATCTTCCACAAACATATCCCACCACCTTACATGTCGAGGAGTACGTCCAACCCAATCCACCACCTCGAACTTTGATAACTTCCCAGCTAAATACATTAATGCTACGGCTATAACTTCCGGTTCCCACTGCAACGCCAAAGTTGTACAGAGGCTATCATTCACAAAAGTCCACGCCATTTGAACCATTTTTTGCAATTTGGCTTTATCGCCTTTAAGACACTTTGCGTATCGTAATAAATAACTATATGGATGTTCCACTTGTAAATCAAACTTAATGGTTTGTAAAAGAATCCGCTCTAAAGTCATAACTTCCTCTTTTGGGTCTTCACCAAACGTTGCAAATTTTACGTCTGTCAATAAACTGCGTGCTGTTTTGATGATGTCTTTACATTTTTTTGGTGTTTCTTCTACTTTGCCAGCAAGGAATAGGCAGCAGCAAGCAGTTACGTATCGCGGAAAGTTTCGAAAGGAATGAAACATATAAAAGCGGTGGAAGTATACGACTCCTGTGGCCATCGTATTGTATCCTAGATCCATTTTCGTTCCAGTTTCAATTATAAATCGAGCTCCTTCACGCCGATATCGGCATTCGGTTTCAAAGTCGATTCCATCAGCCGCTGATGGAGAGTTTTTCAACTCTTTTTTATCATAATACCAGCACGGCATTTTACCAATAAAGAAAACAGGTGATAGTTATTAAATTACACCGATGATATCCACTATAATTGCACAGGAAGAAAGCTTTACATAAAAAGTTACAAACTTTTTTCTTAACCGTATGAAATTTAACATACAATGCTATTTGCACGAACTTGCTGTAGCTGTCAAATTAACACATTTGTTTAGTAACATTTGGTTATATTTCTCAAACAAAACTAGGGGATTTCTTGTTCTGAAAGTTGCCGGAAAAGGAATTGAATGAACCGCCATATTAGTTTAGCTAGTTTCTTTTCAATATAGAGATGGTTATTGTGTGAATTGGGTGAGTAAAATTTTAATATTTTTTTAATTTTTAACGAATTTTATAGAATATTTTATGTTAAAATTAACACAAATTTGATGCGACATTTTACTTTATATAAAAAGAAATAAATTTCCAATGTAACTATTTTGGGATTTGTGTAATTCTTTAATTTCGTGAAAACCACATGGCTTTTGCATGATTGTCATGTTTTAGCTTACATTTAAGAAATTTCATATTATTTTCGTCATTTAATTATTATAATTTTTTGCACTTTTTAATGCTATCGTGGGCTTTGATTGTATTTCTAAGTTAATTTTCATATATTTTTTGGTTATGAAAGTGCCACGTTCTTGAACCGGGTTTTTATATTATATTAACAAATATATGTTGAATGTGATTTATAATAATTAATATGTATATTTTACAGTAACTAAAAATGTTATGTGATTCGATAATAATATGAAATTTTTATTACGGAATGTTTTAAGGCATATCCTTTTTAATAAATGGTCCACCAGAGATTCGAGGACTCACCACATTGTTTCTATTTGATATGCTATTGAAACAAATTGTAGGTACTTTTATTAGGTACCTTATAATTAATAAAGGAATATGGCTTTGATGGGTTGCTTTGCATATACTTGCTAAATGTTAAATGAAAACTAAAATATTTTTGTATTCTGTGACATATACTCTCCGATTGAAATTAGTTTTAAGACAAATCTTTCATTATTTTTGTGCGTTTTCCTTAATTTCAAATCAGCCGTTATAAATGAAAATTTGCTTGTAGAAATAACTATAAGTTTGTATTACATCGACCGCTTCGGAGATGAAACAAACTCATGAACGGAATTTTGGTTTCGACTGTAATAATCTCCTTTTATTCCATAAACAAAACTTCACACTAATGGCTACTATTCCGAGTTTTCGTTAAAAGAATTATTAAATGCTAATTATTTCTTTCTCTTTTTATAGAGTTAAACATTTTCAGGGCCATTTAAGGTATATGAAGTCAAGTTTGTATTTCTTATATAAGTTTCAAAACTATAGCTTGCAAAAGTCTTAAAATACTTGTTTCTTTTACGAAGCCACCCATCGAAAACGTATTCTTCTATTAATAGTTACCTATTAAAATACATATTAAATAAAAAGCAAATCAAGTTTAATTAAGCTTTTATAGCAAGACCTTTGACGTTCAAATATTCCTTATTTTATAAAAACTGAAAATTTACCTGCGCATGTCCCCAACATAAAGAAGAACGATCAGCGACTATAGTGTAGGAATGATGGTTACTTAGGCAGATAACAGATATCAAAGATGTATAAAGTGAAAATTAAGTTTCATGGAAATATAAGTCAGTTTTTTTATATTTTCTTCATAATAATATTAAAAATTACATCCTCCATTGCCAGGCACGTAACACGGTTTCAACCCCCTGCCAGACACTCTTAAACTTTAATAAGCAAATAGGCAATTATGCTTTAATTTTTTTAAAAATTAAGCTTTAATAGGCAAACGTATGTACATATGTCGGCAAAATCAAAGAGTAACATTGTAAACATAGACGCTTGAGTAAAAACTTTGTGTCTCAAATTTGAACTAACTGAATTGTCATTGGTTTCAACTGTCATTTCAATTTTTATCATTTGTCAGTAATGTCAATATTGTGTCAGTGTAGGGGTGTCTGGCAGGGGGTTGGAAATCGTTTTTAAATGTCTTGCAATGAAGGATGTGATTTTTAATATTATTCCGAAAAAAACATAAAAAAAATTCCTTTATACGTTCATGAAACTAAATTTTTATTTTGTACGTCTTTGCTATCTGTTATATTCCAAAATCACCACCATCCAAATCTCATAATCGCTGATCGTTTTTACTCTGATCGTTGGGAACATGCACAGAAAAATTTTCAGCTTTTATAAAATAAAGAAGGTCTAACCGTCGCGGACTCCTTAGGCTATGAAGCATAGTCTTGATTAACAAAAGTGAAAACGTGCATTTTCTACCTAAGTATAGAAACAAACTTTATTTTAAAAAAACGAAAAAAATCTGAAAGAACTTGCATAATTTCAACCACTGTGCAATTTTTCATTAATTTTCTTTACTAAAGGCAAAACAGAACATTTCATATTTATTTCATTCAAGCTTCATTCACATGTTTCGAGTGTATTTTTTATATACGTAGGGGTTTACTCCTATGAAATATCCTTTGAAATACAAAAGTATAACTGAATGAAATAAAGAGAAACAATTTTAAACTTTCTATTTTGTTTTGTATGATTATGATTTCGAGAATTACTTGAAGAAAACCAAATAATAATTTTAACATGTTTAGTTAACTAGCGAATGTTAGCAGTTCGGTATTCTATAAGAATATGACTTTAGTGTTAGTGAACTACTTTTTAGGAAAAGCTTCAAAATTAGTATATAGGTAAGTATATTGGCGACAAAATATCATTTTGTCAAAGTCATATTCGGACAGAAGCCGAATCTGTAGTCCTATCGGCGTTCTCGAAGAATTGACTTTTATTTAATGTTTTTTTTTTATTTCAGATCCAATGTAATCTCATTTAACAAGAAAAATAATTCAACAATATGCCGCAAAACGAGTATATCGAGCGTCACCGCAAGCTCCACGGTCGACGATTAGATTATGAAGAAAGAAAACGCAAACGTGAGGCTCGTGAGCCGCACAAACGAGCTGAGAAGGCCCGCAATCTTCGCGGTATCAAAGCGAAGATTTTCAACAAAGAACGTAGAAATGAAAAGATTCAGATGAAAAAGAAAATCAAAGCACACGAAGAAAAGAAAACGAAACAAACCCAAGACAAAGTCGAAGATGGAGCTTTGCCTGCATATTTGTTGGATCGTAACGTACAATCACGAGCCAAAGTCTTATCGAATATGATCAAACAAAAACGGAAAGAAAAAGCCGGAAAATGGGACGTTCCAATTCCAAAAGTTCGAGCGCAGGCCGATTCCGAGGTGTTCAAAGTCATGAAAACTGGGAAATCGAGGAGGAAAGCGTGGAAACGGATGGTTACTAAAGTCACATATGTTGGAGAAGGATTCACGAGGAAGCCTCCTAAGTTTGAGCGATTCATTCGACCTATGGCTCTTCGATTTAAGAAAGCTCATGTCACACATCCTGAACTTAAAGCAACCTTTTGCCTACCAATCATAGGAGTGAAGAAGAATCCAAGTTCTGTCATGTATACATCTCTAGGTGTAATAACTAAAGGAACTGTTATAGAAGTTAATATTTCAGAATTAGGTTTAGTTACACAATCAGGAAAAGTAGTTTGGGGTAAATATGCCCAAGTTACCAACAACCCTGAAAATGATGGATGTATAAATGCTGTATTACTTGTTTAATAAATTACTTTTTCTTTAATTAATCGTTCTATTTTGAAAAATATTCCTTCTAAATTACAGATATTCCTTAAAAATGATCTTGATGAAAGTATTCAAAATTAGTTAATATTTTTTATAGGAAATTGCAATAAACCATCAGAATGCAGATTTTCGTGAAAACCCTTACGGGCAAGACCATCACCCTTGAGGTCGAGCAATCGGATACTATCGAGAATGTCAAAGCAAAAATTCAAGATAAAGAGGGAATTCCTCCAGATCAACAACGTTTAATTTTCGCCGGAAAACAACTTGAAGATGGTCGTACCTTATCGGACTACAACATTCAGAAAGAATCAACCCTCCACTTAGTATTACGTCTACGTGGTGGTGCCAAGAAACGCAAGAAGAAGAATTACTCCACACCGAAAAAAATCAAACATAAGAAGAAGAAGGTCAAATTAGCAGTACTAAAATTCTATAAGGTATCTTAAATCTAGACTTTCTATTCGAATATTTTTACATTAACTGTTTGTTTTTAAGGTTGATGAAAATGGAAAAATTCACCGATTAAGACGAGAATGTCCTGGTGAGCAATGCGGTGCCGGTGTTTTCATGGCTGCTATGGAAGACCGACACTATTGCGGAAAATGCGGTTACACTTTGGTCTTTGCCAAACCTGAATAAGCATTAAAATGTTAACTTTATATACTATGTAATATAATATTAATAAACCGAAAGTATTGTAATTTCCATATTGTGGTAATAAAAGCAAAACTACGGTTTAAAAATCGCTTTGTTTACTTGAAGCCTAAATCATTTTCCATTAATTTTGGAATAAAATTTCGTTCGGTTTTGTTTCTACTCGATGGACATTGTATCATTTCAAGTATAAATAATATGTACATTGAGGGTTGATGAAATTATTTTTCAAAAAAAATATTGGGAATGTTAAGATTGCTGCACTCTTTATTTTCAGAACTAGAAAAATTAGGCATGTAAGACAATGGTCGTCGAATTTTTTGACCTCACGGACGACTAAATTCAAGCAAGTTATTTGAAATATATGTTTAAAATTGCAACAATCCCTGATATTTCCAGGTTTTCCGGATCAGTGGCCACCCTTATGGATTATATATCCGATATATAGTAAAAAGAAAATTCACTGTAAAATCATTAGTTCGAAAGATAAATAGTTTTTGTTTACTAGTGAACAATTTTTATTGCATTAAACAATTATTATTCGAAACTACACACAAAAATTACATTCACTAAAATTTCAAATATCTGAAACAAACAAAATTTTCATATCATGGAAAAATATACATATTAATCTCACTAATCCGGCACTATTAAAAACCAGAAGGTGTCGGATTATTGGAATGTTTGGATTACTGGATTATGGTGAAAAAGTCATAGGTAATGAATAAAATAAAGTATTTCATAAAGGTAAAGGGGCGAGGGAGGCGTGGGCGGAGAGTGCCGGATTAGTGAGATTATACTGTAATACGTATCCTACAATTATCAGAGCATTTTAAAACTATTTCTCTAAGATCACCCTGTATTGGTGAAAGTGGTGAAAACTGACATAATAAAATTGCCTGCGGTGTATCTAAGCCATATAAAACTAATATGAAGATATCATTTTATATGTGACCCGCGGAATTATGATGCATATTTAAAGTAACCCATAATATGATTTGGGTTAGCCACCCCTGTTTTAATAAATAGTAAAAATAATAATTAAATTTCTTACTTTATGTCACTGTTTTATCAATCTATTCAATGGTCTTTGAGCCTGTTAAGTTGAGGCACTGTTTTAATTTCGAATGTTTTAAAACACTAAAACTGTTTTTTTTAACTTAGGAAAGGAATTAAATAATTTTAACAATAAAATCTTCAAATTCTTTCTATTTACAACAATTATCACATGAGACTTCTCACTAGTTAACAAGTAAATTCACAAAACCTAAATTAAAATCCATAAGTAACATTTCATATAGTTTAGTTTCTCAAGTTCCATCCGTATACATATAACAATTTGTGACCAATAATCTTAAAAAATACGCACATTTTTAATCAACAATTAAATACATTTATGTTTCAAATTGGGAACTATCAATGTGCGTAATAGAATAATTCAAAATTGGATGTACATTTTTTAAATATATAATTAAGACTGTTGAGGTATTTATAAATGATATAATTTGTGATTTATTTTTCATAAAGTATAAAAAATGTTTAATATTTAATATATTTGAAATATTAGAGATGAATGACCAAAATCGAACTGATATATTTTTAATATTTAAATCTCAAAATAATTTAAAGTATGAAACGCCTTATATGCTGTGGTGTATAAAATTAATAATAAGATAAAATTATCGTATAAATAGGACTTAAAAAGCATACATTAGGAAGGATTTCCAGTATTCAGGAATGTATATGGAAGGTTTTTTTGAGGATAGCTTCTACAAATATCTCATAAATCAAATCAAATATCACTGTTATTCTCTTCTTTCAGTATTAGTACAGGTTTTAATTTGCAATGTAACTTTTGCTGCCTCTGCTTACTCTATAGTCTACGTTCAAACCTGATAATGGCCTGAATAAAAATTTGCTATACAATTTTTCTTTTTTAAATTCAAATGCACATTTTTTTCCTGTGATTCAACGACTTAAGCTGTCTAATTAAAATCAATAATGATTTACTAAAATTTTTATTATAAAACTTGAAAATGTTTCAAATCGTGAATCTGTTCTATGAATCTATTGTGATTTAATCTAAATGAGCAATTCATATATTTTTAAATAAATATATAAAATTTGATTCTCCAACAAGAATATGAAGACGAACTTTCGACTGATCCTTAAAATATTTGGTAACAAATTTATTTGGAAGATAAAATGTAATTAATACCTATGTGCGTTTAAAATATTACACAATATTTTCTGTAGTTAGTCACTTATGATTTTCAGTCTTATAAAAATAACATATTTAAATTAAAATACGCATTAGCAATCAAGTTTCGCTTTCAAATCACAATTTCTGTCGATTCTTTGGTTTTGCAGAGATAAAAACTGAAATTAGATCAATTATTGAAAGTTTCATACATATTATTTATACTATTAAATAACGTAAAACAAAATCGAAAGTTCGTCCTTTAATTTAAAATAGTTTCATTATTTTTATATAACAATATATACATGTTTTAAGACACGATTAATTACCTAACTAAATGCATACTAAGATCAGTAGATCAATTAAAATTATTATCATAGGTCATCCGATTTGGGTATATTAGCACTGGGTGCACCACCAGATCCAATAACACTTTCTAAATTGGATACGATTGATCTTGGTTGATTCGGATGAATTGATAGCTGCAATGTACTAAGTGACTCTTCTACCTGTAACAAAATAAATTATATTATAAAATTTGTACATATGTACTACGTGTATTACTAAGAAACAGTTTTTTTTATTTTCATTATTTCTACATAAAAATACTTATTCTATTCAAATTAATTCCCTCTTTTAACTATACGTTTTTCCCACCTTTCTAACAATTTGTGGATACCATACCCAAAGAAATTAAATGTTAAATTTTTGAGCAAAACCTGCCATCAAATCATTTTTGTAGATCTTCGTGAATGTGAAATGCTATTCAACAAGTGCGTGTCCTATTGATGCGAATAAGTAATAATCCGAAGGCGTCATATTTGAGGAGTTTGCCACATGTAAAAGAATTTTCAGACCAAGGGAGTTACAATGCTGCAAGATAACTATGTAATGCCTACTTTTGATATTCGGGCTGTTTTTCGCGATAAAGCTTAGTTCAAATCTGCTATCACAAGTCGTTTTTGCATTTGACTACCATTCTAATCCAAAAATTCTTACAATTCGATATCTTCAAAATATTTCGGTGGTCGTCCAAGTTCGTTTTCCACGTCGAAATCACCATTTTAAATCCCTTAAAACACTGAAATTTCCTAAGAGCATGTTCAACGTAAGCTTCGACAAACATTCGATGCAATTCCGCAGCAGCTTTTGTTTAAATAGTAATAGAAAACCAATGTTGTTCACAAATTGTACTTTTTAGGCATAAAACTCGAGATGTTCTAAGTTATTAAAAATTATGAAGTTGTATGAACTTTACAGTTTTGAGAATTGAAAATCATTGTCAAATATCAAAACAAAAAATTGCCTCAATATAGTTTCGTAGACCTTTTATGAGCCACTACTATAACTTATTGATAAAGTCTGGTTACATATTAACACACCAGAATAAATGCTTCAGTTTTCTTCATATACTATAAAGAACTTTTGGTAAACTTTTATTTTGTTTATACATAGATATGGAGCATAGCTAGCTTATGGAAGCCAGGAAATAAAATGGTGGTTTCATAATTTGCAGCCTTGTAGAACGTAGCTTAAGTTTTGAAATACTATCTACTGGTTTTCGCATTGGTTTATCAATGACTTACGAGTGCTATACTACGAAGAAAATTATGATTTGTTTCATATATTAAAAACTTTTTGACTACTAAGATTCTTTATTTTTACAGTCTATAATAGTTTATATTTTAGGTATTGATATGACCGGCAAAAAAAAATTTTTAAGGTTGCAACCGTTGCAACCATATTACAATTATACAATTACTACCATTACACGTTCGAGATAAAAACGAACCCTTTATGGTCACATTACTAAAAGAGAACTGATTTACTTTTTTTAATTTAATTATTGTTTTATTTATATTTTATTATAAGTTTTTTGGTATTAGTTGATGTTCGCACGTTCAAAACTTATTTTAGCAACCAATGCTGAACCACTTAAACCCATACTAAAACAGTGGCGTAACGTGCGATTTCGCCGCCCAAGGCTGACCGAAAATTCGCCGCCCCCTATTTTCATTATTAGTCAAGAAAGTTGGTAAAAAGTCAAATATCTTTAAGTTCTTTAATTATTTAAAAACGTACTCTTCATGTTTTTCTCCAAACAAAATCTTTTTATCAATACTAATATGCCACCCCATTGTTATGTGCCGTCCGAGGCCATTACTTCCCTGTACCCACCGCGCAACGCTACTGACTAAAACTATGTACAATTAAATAAACCAAAACTAAGTTTCTTAAGAAGGTACCCAACTGTAGAAATTGTATGGACTATTGTTATATTTTATAAAAAAAAACGATAAAAAAATTAAAAAAATGTCTTACTCGTCTTAATAAATCTACAGATTCTCGTAAAGCTTTATGCCATCTATGCACTTCCTTATTATGTACTTTTTCTTGAGCTTGCAACAACTTCAACCATTCGTCGTGTGATTTCGGTGGTTGTCTAGAAGAAAAAAATGAAATCAGTTCAACAAATATCACATTTATATTTTTCACCTTACTTAATTGAATTGATATCAAATTGTGAATAAGACGACGAGGCTTCATCTTCCAAAGCCCACAGCTTCACGTATAACATCGCATTGAGAAAAACTAACATGAGTAACACAATAAACACTAGCCACGTTGTGTAATCGGTAGGAAAATAGTTTCCACTGGATTTTGAACTACCAACAATGACATCCAAATTTTTTCGACCAACCGTAGGGTGTGATCCTCGACGAACTGTAAACACTTCTGACGAAATCGGTCGTCTGGATGTACGGCGAGTTTTCCGTTTGGAAGTATTCATAGTTGTTTCATCTTCCCGTTCCAACAAAGCTTTCACCATACTTGTGAAATGATCGTCAAGGCCACTCCAAACGCTTTTTTCAATCATTCCTTCACAATGAAAATAAATAAGATTAAATTTATACAGTCAAAAAAGTATGATCAAACCTTAATAACACATGGAATTTTTCATAATAATTAAGGAAAACGTTAAAGCATTCACGGAAAGTTAAGCGCATTCTTTTAAACCGGCATTTATATTTGTTTCACTTTTACAGGTGTCATTTAAACATTTTAAAAGATCTTCAAAATATGCATTTATCCCTTCCCAACCATTGGATTCAATCATACCTTAATTGTAAAACATTTTAACAGCTTTATTGAGTAGGGTTGAATTACAAATTGAGTAAATGAAAATGTTACGTACCTTTAACTAGTCCCCAAACAGATTTTCTAAATTTGATATTAGCAAAAATGTCTAGTTTCGTTTCGCTATCCGTAACTTTTGATATGCAGTAATGAAGAGTTACGTAAAAACTATCGGCATAGGGAATATTTGCGTTTTGTGACTCGACATCAATGGCATAAAATAATCCTGGTTGACTAATAGGAAGCAGAATCTGAAATAAATCGAATGTAATTTCGTTATTTATATATACAATTTCAAAATATAAAAACAGGGAATTGGAGAATTATTTGTACATTTCTGGTACTCAGAAGATCTAGGCAACCAAGGCACGTGCCTAGGGCCCCAAATTTTTGGAACCCGAAAATTAGGTATTTAATTTTTATAATAAATTCTTATTTAACAGAAAAAACGTGATATTCATAATAATTGCTGAAACGTATCCAAATTATGCCGAATCGTTGATTGATCTGGGTATATTTGTGTAAGTATTATTATTATTTGTTTTAATAAATTATGTTTATTTAATTTTTGTACATGTATGTTATTTTTTTCCTTTTTTTTCTTGAAATGTGATAATTAAATAGAACCACATACTATATGCTTTAGAACCAAACAACCAAACTCAAAGTATGTGTCAACTAAAAAATGGTACTAACATAAAATAAAGAGTTTATAAGTATTATCCTCTGAAACAATCTCCTTAAATTTCCAAAACTTTATTTCAGGGTGAAATAAATTTGGTAATTGAAATTACTTACGAGGTACTTAAATTTAGAGTAATTTTTTAAAAATTAATGAAAAATGTCACAATAATTTTACTTAAATTATTAATAATAAGTGAGGTATTTGTGCTTTTTAAAATGTTAAATTGAAATTTTTGGATATGGACGGTTTCTTTAGCACCCAGTTCCCATATTTCACAGGAGATACCAAATCTAAACAGAAAAATCTGTTGGTATATAATTATCGACCAATTATAAACGTCGTTTAGTTCGAAAGTAGCTTAAGTTCATTTGAAGGACGGCTCAAACGGTATTTTTTGTATTTGTAATAAGAGCTTTTATTTTATTTAGTTTTTTCGACTGAAAACTCCTTTATAATCACTAAGGGGGTTTTTCCGTGAGGTGGCCTGTTTTTTACGTTTCTTTAGGAAATTATTTTTCGAGGATCAGTAAAAAGAGAACTTTGAACTTTTAATCATGTATTTATATTCATTTTAAAGAGTTATAGCGTTCGGAAGACCATTCTCGAAAGTATGAAAGCTTAATAACTCCTCGAATTTGGCTGATTGATTTATCTCCAGTAAGCTTTAAATCATGGAATGAACTATAATCAATTAAAAATATGAAAAATTGGATTTTAGGCAGACATCTGAAAAAAAGTTGCAATTTCACGGTTTTCTTTGTTATGTTTTTGTTATAAAAATAATTAAAAATATTCAGACTTTTTTGATGATTTTAGTTTATTCCGTACGTCTACATGTGCTAAATCTACTCTATATTTTGGAAGTCAGTCGATCAAACCAGTCGACAATATTATTAATTAAATAAAGAAGATAATTCAGGTTGTTTAAGATCGTTTTTTTTTATTTAATGTTTTTTAATATTCAAATTAGCTATGTTTCGTTACGTATCGTAGCTTCATCAGGCTTCTTGAACCACAAAAAATATTTTAGTTTCCATTTAAAATTTATATTCAATAAAAAAATATTAATAAAATTATTCAATTAAAATAAATGGAAGTACAGTGAAACCTGCATAAGTGAGTCATGAAGACACTTAAGATTTTTTTCTCACTTATAGAGGTTTCTCCATTAAAGAGGGAAACTGAGATAGATACGGCCATAGAATAATAAATAGAAATAGAGAATATAGATACATTACTATAATGTATAATGAAATATAGTAGTTCTTTATTTTAATTTCGTCTGATTTATAAAATTCTGTAATTTTAGTTTGTTTTTAATTACAGTCAGCAGTCAATAATTTTTCAAAAGCAAAAAAATTATCAAATATCGATTTATCACCAATATTAGAAAGTTCAAAATATTTATGCAACGTCCCTAATGCTTTTTCCGCGTCAGATTTAGATACTTTCCCAGCTGTAGCAAAGATAAGGTAATTTGCAAATAAGCAGGTGACGAATACTAAAAACTCATTAATAAACGCATACTAAAAGAATATTGTCGATAAAATGAAATAAATAGGTTTAAATATGAGAGAAAAAAACTCGTAAGTCCTGAAAAAATGTCTTACTTATGGAGGTTCATCAATATCACTTAAAGAGGCTTTTCAGTGTGGAGATACCGGGATTTGAGAATATCTTACTTATAGAGGTTTTTCACTTATCCTGATTTCACTGTATTAAATACTAATAATTTAAAACAACTTTGCCTTCAACAATAACTTAAACACGTGAAACTGAATGAATGAAGATTTATGAGCAAATTGAAATAATTTTTTCATAGTAAAAAATCGAAAAAACTTTTTGTGTTGAAAACAACAAAATTAATCATTTTTATAATTCAATCAATTTCAAAACAAATGATTTGGATGTTTCCTAATTGATGTTTCTCAAAATGAAAAATGTTATAGTACGGAAAGATTCAATTAAATGAATTCCATGAAATGAATCATTATATATTTATGCGATGAACCTGGATGAAATCGAAAATTATTAAAATATTAAGACACTATAAACACATGTAACGTATTCTCAATAAAAAAGTACCTGTGTTTCGGTAACTTGTGATGATTTTGGTCCTAACGATCCAGATAACGCAACGGTTAATTTAACAGTTCTCAATTTTTGTCCCGTAATTTGATTTTCCGTCCAAATTGTCGACATTAGATCGGTAGTTTGACGAGCTTCATGAAAATCCACATAAAATTTACTGTTGGTAAAGAGAAGTGTGAACAATGCATCAACATGAATTGGTAAATTTGTGTTAACAATTTGTTTGCCCTCATGTGAAGCTGTACAATTAATTAAAATCGGTTGAATTGATGTCACCGATGCCATTTTACGTTTACGATTTCTATAAAAAGAAATATAATATTTAATTAAAGAATACGGAGATTTTTTTCATTGTTATACTTAGATGTAGGCTCTGAATCGGTTGAATCAGACACTTCGCTTAAAATATCTGAACCAGATTGCAAATGAATAGTTTTCGGTACCAGCCCCAGTATAGATGCTGCTTCCTTAGTACTGGAGCTTACAGACTAAAAAAAAGGAAAGAATAAAGTTTTAGTACTTGTATATTGTTGTGGAGTTCTGTTACGAAGCTTAATAGGGACGCAGTTGATGAAGATAGTAAAAGTTCTGGGCATGTAACAAACTCAGATAAAGAACTCGGTTTCTTTATGTAATCCATTATACTGTAATAAATTTTTGGACCAATTCTCGCTTTGGATTGACGTGATTTTGGACGCTTGCTTTCATTTCGGCTCATAATTTAATGATGTTTTCCTTAATCACATTAAAATCATATTAAATAGTTAAATTTGAAATTGAACAAATCAAATTTAAGATGTACGAATCCGTATCATGTGGCATAACAATTAAATTAATTTTGATGGTAATTGAATTAAATGTCCTTTTGATTTGGAGAAATAGTAAACAATTAGCAACACTGGTCTTTTGAGTGCATTGTTGAGCAGCGCATATACGCTGCGATCATGTCCAAACCAAAATTGAATAATTTTTAAACAATAATCACATATTTTTCTTCAAAAATATTTTATATAATTTTTTGACAATTTCCATTTTTATGACGTATATGATATGTTCTTGATTTCGTTGACAATTAAGTTGTTTGACACAAATTGTGCGCCCAAAAATTCAATTGAATTATTCAATCTACTTTGAGAAAATGATAGATAGGGTGGTGGTGCAAGTTAGGGTTGGAACAGGTCTTAGGATTGTAAAGAAAGTTGGATTGAATACCTCAATGATTGACTCAAGAGAAACTTGTGGTCCAACGGCAGGTTTATCATCTTCAGCAGTTGGTGGAATGTAATCTTCGTCGTCGGTAGTGAGGCCAAGTTCGTCTCCGTAACAAAAATGCACCTAACATTTGGATAAAATTTATTTTTTTCCACAACTTTTAAAATATTTATTTAACAAAAAAAAAATATGAAAAAAAGAGTCCTACATTGTATAGATACAAGAACTACATGTGATCGCAATTAAACATCCACTCCAAGGAGGGTACGGAACCAAATACAAAGTTTAAAAAAAATCAACCCCGCAACTCTTCTTCAGAACTACCACACCGCGCTCAATACTCTCTTTATAAATAGAAACATTTAAGGGAATATTTACTTTAAAACTTGGAAATTAAATTTTAACACTTACAAATTAATACAAATAAAATACAAAAAACCTATTTTGCTCAATAAACAATTACTTAAAATGTACTAGTAGAATTTTTTGACAATATTATTTACAGTAGAAAAAATCACTGAAAAAATATTCCTTAATCAGAATTAAAATAATTTTAATTTCTCATAAAAAACAATACAAAAATCGTTAAACTGTTGTTGAAATAAATTATTGAAAAATAATCGTAAAATGTATCAATTATACCCATTGCAATAAAAACGGCAATGCATTCACGCAAATCTGATAAAAAGTATACAGCGTAGAACAATTTAACGTAATTTATTTAACTTTTGTTTTTTATCGTGAATTATATTTCTGATTTTAAGATTTCATTAACAATTGCAATATTAATGGAAAAATTTATCTTCTAACGGATATTTTGAATAAATAAGTAGTTAGATAATAAGTAGTTGGGTTTTATTCTTCAAATTTTGATTAAACAATATTTGTAAGGACTGTAAGATGGTAAAGACTATTATCAGTGTCGGACTTTACATTTTAAAGGTCCAAGGCACAATTCTATTTTGAGGCCTTCTAAGGTTTTGACGATAACACATTGTCTAATTCAGTGGTTCTTAACCTGAGTTCATTCGAACCAAAAGGATTTGGTGAGTCAGTCTCGCGGGTTCGGCGTATATCATATTTTAATGGTTTTGCTCTTAATGGTTTTGTTCATTTTGTATACCTACGTATAATGTACACCTATATTTCATATTGTAATTGAGAAGGGATCGGTGAATGCGCATATGAAACTAGTAGAAATCAGTACCTCCAACAACAATAAGAACCACTAGTTTAGAATCAAAGTGCAGTAAAATGAACAAAAAAATACAATATAATCATCAATTTATTTCAATAATCTAATATTTGCAAATTAGTTTTTGTTAATATCATTAACTTGTAGTTGACTATTTTTTTGAGACCCCAAACATGCATTTCTTGCCCCTGTGTGGAACCTCGTTACTAAGTCGTTACACAAATGGATGTTGGCTTAAGGAATTTTGTTGACCACTTAAGGAAATTATACAATAATATTAACCATAAAAATATTCATAAAATACATTTTTCAAGTTCTAAAAAAGTAAATTACTAGTATACTAAAATATTGTGTAATTTTGACCATAGCACTTCTTAGTAGTAACGATAGTAACCTGTAACTGTACACAGGTGGGCTGATTGACTCTAATTTTTATTTATTTAATTACTTGAACTTTTGTGCCCTATGCAGATAGTGCAATTTATTTGAAAATAAAAAAAAAACTTTTGCTGTAATTATAATAAAATTTTCATTTGTGTTAATTTTAATTTTATTTATTTTTTCAAGGTATAAACTGTATATTGTATTATATTTTATATGTTCATGTATGTTTATAATATTTTTATGTATTAGATGCCTGAGAAAGTCATGATACGTGACGAAACGTAGTGGAATTGAAAAAAAAAACTTAAGGAAAATTAAAAAGCATTGGGCTCAACAATACGATACAGAAATATTAGTTTGTTTTGGATCTTCAACTGTAATTTTATGTACCATAAACAAACTATATCTACTATATAATACTATTTGTTCGAATTTCTATAGTATGTCTATAGTTAAGAATGCAAGGCGTCAGATATACAAAAACATAGAAACGTCTGGGTCTTTGTACGTACTTGAGGGGGCGAGAGTTGATTTTGGATCTTTTTTATCTTTATAAACGACAAGATAAATGGTTGAGTTTAGTTATAAGGAGAGGAAGATGTACCTTAAAAGATAGAAAATGGATGTACCTTACAAACTGATAACAACAAAGTGACCTAATAAAAGCGAGGTAAAAAAAGTCACCTCTTATCAGAAAATTAATTCTCAATTATTGAAATTCGATAAAAATATCGCCTTTCTAATGGAAAATTTAATCAAAAGAATTTCAAAGCCAGATTTTTTGAACTAATTTATCCTACTGTAATCCCCAGAGGTTGAAGAGTTTAATTACTCTACTTTACTATATAATTAAACAGTTTAGGGTAAGTATACATTAATAAAGGTGGTTTTTTGACGTCTAATAGCTCACGAACTAATCTACTAAAATGTCGGGTGTTTTTATGATAAAATTCCTACAAAGAAACAAACTATCCCAGTTAGGTTAGATGCTAAGATTTTTTTTAATTTTCCAGAATTCCCGCCCTTTGACAACCATTTCCTGACTTCGTTAGGCACTTCACTAAAAATATTTGGAAAGTATGTATACTAAATTAAAACTTTGAACGATCTTATAAAAAAAATCAATCCCACCCTAAATACTCCTATAACTCTAAGCATAACTAATTACCATCTTATGTAACTATATGGATAAAAAAACGCCATTTTTAGGTCTTGCAATTGCTTATAACTCCTTAAGTTACTTATAATTTTCCGAATGGGTACCCATGGCACGCATGTTATCCCGTCCTAAGCCCATTGATTCTTTGGTCGGACGAGTTGCATCGTTTAATTCAAATTTTTGTAAAGAAACTTTCAATTATGAGAAATTGATATTCAAAAAAATTATATTTTATATACATGTTGGCAAAGACAGAGAACAAAGATTATAAACCTATACGTGTGAGTGAATATTAAATATAATTGTCTCAAAATAACTGATTGTTGTCGTTTGTTTCAACTGTCATTTCAATTTCATTCAATTGATAATTTTTAGCAGTTGTGTCAGTATTAACTGTGAATATTTTATGGGTAGTTACTAGTATTTTATAACACAATAAATATGTTTATTGAGCAAAATTTTCTTACAAAGTTCCTGTATAACATTATACACCTATTGTTATTTCTTACTAATAATTTATATTTATTTTTGCATGCTACGTTTTATAGTGTAATAGAACCAATTTATATAACTACTTTCATTGATGAAATATTTGAAGTAGAAGAAACAAAAAGTAAAATTTAAAAAAAAACCCATTTAGAAAAACCAAAACCTAGACAAGCAAGACTGGAAATAAATAGATATGTAAATGTATTTGCATATATTCTTACCCATTGCCACATTTCTTGTTGGGTCATTTGCTTATCCATTAGCGCATTTTGCCAAACTCTAAATAACATTAAGTACGTCTTATCTCTAGCTCCAAAACTGGTAAAAAACAGTTTATCTGTCGCTGTATATACCAATATCGCATTTGGTATAACGAGAGCCGTTTTCTCTTTCGTAATTGACGTGACATCTTTCCAACGTAAGCACACCAACGTTTCCCATCGGAAAATATTTGCATAAAAGCATAAATAGTTTTGTGACACATACAAACGCCCATGGACAAGAATTTCTTTTTGCAGAGCACAAGAATAGTCTGGAATTTGGACATGAAGAAACAAATATATGAAAAAAAGATTATTTAACCGACAAAAATGTCTTCTTTTCAATTTAAAAAAAAACAGATTCAATGAGAATTCATGAACCGTTAAAGAAACATCAACATCAAAAGGGAAGCAAACGAAAAACAACACAAATTAAAAAGAAAATGAAGTTTCTAAATTACCTTGGTCAATTAATTTTTTGAAAATCCAATTTACGGATCTATGAAAAGTGAACTAATCAGTAAAAATATCATTAAGTTATAAAATAATTTTCTTTAAAATCTTATCAGTGCTATGAATCACTTGACTTAAAATTAGCCCTTGATAATTTTTAAACACAAAAAATTACTTGCTTTTACCGTTTTTACTTTTTATGAATTGAAAAACTAAAGATCAAAACATGTATATTTTAATTGCTTCACTTTTGATAGATTTTTCCTCATGTTTCAACTTATAAAGCCCTAGTGAATTTAAACATTCTTTATTTTAAATTTTGTATTTAGCTAAGAAAATTTTATTAGATTTGCCACAAATCATTTTAGTCTTCATAATACTTCAAAAAGGTGCGATTCATGTTGACGCTTGACGCTGATTTTCAGCGTCAAATGTGGCCACATGATATAATTTCGATCGAGGCACTATTTGGATAAAAGCAGCGTTAAAACTAAAAATATTTTCATTTTAACTCAATATACAAGCAGTTTCAAAGCATTAAAGACAATTATAGTTATGTGTCGTTGTTGCTCCAAAAATATGACTAAAATTGACCACATGACTAAATTTGACGCTGAAAATCAGCGGCAAGCATCAACATGAAGTCGCACTTTAAGGGGTGATTATTATAGAAATTATGTTCTTTCAAATCTTTAATTTGACTCAAAACTATTTAGGAACAAGTTGTTTTTATACAAGCTACTATATGACGTCTTCTTCTCTATTTTGTTTTAAGTTCAATTCGCGAATATATCGGCCATATTAAAAATTTAGCGACAAAAAAGTAATTAGACGATGCCAGAATTGAATTAACAACAAAGTCACCCACAAGTATGTTGTACAAGTAAGTATGGGGCATTACCAGATAGTGACCTGTATAAAAGTTACTTGTACCTTTATTTTTCTAATCCGATTTTATGAAAATTAATTTTGCTGATAAAAACAAAACTATAAGAATTGAATTATTGCAAAATTTTATAATCGCCCAGACTTTTAGGACTATTTAAAAATGTGCCAAGAAAACCATCAGAATTGATTACTTCCTAATTGCTTCATGGTTATTTAATTTAATTTTATGTATTTTAGCTCTTTGTATATATTGCGAGAAAACTGTAGGAGAAATCAACTCCAAATTTTCTCCTAATGTTCTGTTAGATGTTTTTTGGATCAAATTCAATTATCTTCCCTAATTAATTCTACGAAGTTTTCCGAGTATTCAAAAATCCAAAGTTTTAAGTAGTTGTTTTCCATTTTGAGGTGAAAAACACGCGAAAAATAATTTACTTTTGAGTAATATTTTAAGTTCAAAAAGGAGATTGACCACTTCGTCAGTCCTTAACGATTTTTGGGAAGAATTGTGTGGAATGGAATGACGGTAGAGACTATTAGATAAGTAAGTAATTTAAGGTTTCCATTTAAGGCCACCATATAATGAAATTAAAGCTGATGAAACCCGATAGAGCAATCCAAAAATGAATGAATAAAGTTTATTAATTGCTTTGATAAAAAATGGCAAATTTAATTACGTTATTAATGAAATTAGATATTTTCGCTAATTTTGAACACTTTTTACTGTTACTACAAAAGTAAACTATAATCATAATCATATATTCATTTTAGGTCATACGATATACATAATTATTCATTAATTTACTAACTGTGACTCGGAAATATTAAGTAAAATATTTATAATCATAAATTTATATACGTATTTTCCAGATACGTATTTTTCATTTGTGACTCAACACATAGCAGTTACAGTTACGAAGGCATCCAATACCACTTGATGAGGAGGATTGCTTGGCAATCGAAATACATACCTAGATCAAAACGTTACAAACACATTTTGTTTAAACCTTTATTCAAATTTATGTTTATAGTTTACTTTTGAAAATTATATTACATAATTTAGACTACAATAAATTACAAATATTGTTTAAATAGCGACCTATAATGTTAAAAATATTTATATACTAAATATATATGTTAAATATAGCCTCACGAATGATAATATTAAATCATTCAACTTAACTTTCGCTGTTATCGGTATAAATGAGGAATACGAAGATATATGACTTATAGTTTAAAAGATGAGTGATGAAAGTTTTTCCTTCGCAATGCAGTTTGAAATTGTCGTTGCTCATTTAAGAAGTATTTTTACTGCAACTAACAAAATATAATTTCTCATGTTCCCGATCTCCTCGATATTCTAAAAATACCTTTGGCAATAACTTCGGCTGAATCTTTTTGATGCAATAAGTGATTATTATTCATTAGATTCTTAAAAATTGTTTATCGCCCCAAGATGATTTCACAAAAAAATATGCCAATTTTTCAGTTGGCTATAGTTTTTTATAAGAAAAAAAAAATATTTAGGACCCAAAGTTTCTGTAAAAAAATCGAAATCAATATCTTACAGTTTTCCGGCAACATGTAAAAGAGCTTAAATAACAAAATGGCTTTGATGTCGCAAGACCTGAGCTTTAGTCCTTAAAAGTCCAGTCAATTTGAAAAACTCAAAAATTTCCTATACTAACACTAATTAGCATCCTCTTAAAAACAGTCTCATTGAATTTGCTTCGATCACCAATATCTGCCACTCACCGACAACTAAACGTTCATCGTCAGGCACGTCTTTGAATATTCTCCGAAAATCTTCCGATCGTGATTTGTATGTGGGATACAAAGCACTATACCACGACGTTTTCTTTTTCTTTTTTTCATTTTTGTCCAACTTATCTAATTTTTCATTACTATTTAGTTCAGATCTGGAATCGTTGGGCCGACGTTCACTACTCCCTGTAGAACTTCGTTGCGATGTCGACCGGACAAATGGAGTATTCGGTGGTTGTGGCGACTCATTCCACGAACGTAGTGTTATGGAGTCCTTGTCATTTACATCACAGTTATATTCATCAATTTTATCAACTACCTTAAATTAAGTTTTGAACAGTTTTTGTAAAGAGGGATAAAAGATTTGAAGGATTTTGGCTAAAAGGAATACATTTTCTCTTTTCCCAGAACAAAGCAAATCATGGTGGGTAACAGATTTTATAGCAAGGGTTTTTAATGTCTGAGGTACTTAAATTCAATATTCCTCATTTGTGCACATTAAAAACATTTACTGAAGTTAGAGGTTTCATCCTCAGCTAACTGCATTATTAAGTCTACAGTATACAAGCCTTCGATGTTATAAATACAGTTGACAATTATATATTTAATGTAGGTACCCACCAATATCAACAAATGGAAGTCTGGGACCCCCCATTTAATACAATATCCGTTTAACTTTTTAGTGCAAAATTATTATTTGAACAGTACAAATCAATAATTTTCAAAATAAATATAAAAAATATGACTTATTTCGAAGTCTCATATCAATAACAGCGGTGATAACATGAAAATGGAAACTTGTCTGAAATGTTACAAATTTCAAGAAAAAAAAATAAAATCTAAACATTTTTTTAATTTAGTTCAGTGGTTATAAAGTTACTATTTTGTTAACATTTTGGAATCATTCATAACTTTTTCAAGTTATATATTTTTATTTACTTCATCAACTTCCTAGTTCAAAGATAATTAAATACTAAATTACTATAAAACATTGTGGAATATTATTTTCGCAATTCTTAATTGAATCACTGTGACCCATCATCCTTGGAAGCATCTAGATAAACTACTGCTTAGCTTCAATATAACACGATTACTAAGGGGTCATTTCTAAATAATTTTAGATAAATGTTGTTAAACGGTCCACTTTCTCTCTAACAAGAAAAAATAATATAACTTTTTGTAAATAAAAACAGGAGAAATGAGAAATCTATGAAACCTTCTTTCCCATGTTTCAAATGTTTAACGCAATTAATGAATGATCCCTGGAGGTGTTCTTTAAAACTGTAAAATAAGCATCTTTATTCAGTACCTATGGATGTAGTGCCCTGCTAAAAATAGATGCAGTAACCATAATCAAATTTCAATTTTCCTTTTACAGTGGGTTACCAAATTATAAGGAACATCATTTATCAATTTCTTTCTTTGAGCATACTGAACTACACTCCTAAATAGTTTAAGAGTCGTTGGAATGTATTTTTACGTTCATAACATTTCTATAACTCAAATTTTAAGTAGATATCAAGTATTGGAGAATTTATTTATTTCCTAAAAATATTTTAAAAATTAATTTTGGGATTTTATGTAGTAATTATTAATGAAAAGTAAGCATTATTTAACTGTTGCCGATAAAATATTATTATGGACCGGATTTTCTTACAAACTGGTATATCTTTTACTTTTATGGCTTTTAGTATGGGTCGAGAGGTTAACTTGTCTTCAAAAATAAAATTTGAGATTAAACCTCTTCTCCTGCATACGATTAAAGGAAGATAGCAGAGCTTTCAATAGTTTCTAAAGCAGGCCATTCACGCTTCGACTTGCAGTACTGCTAGTTGGACTACTAGTTGGATCTTCTAGTTGAATGACCTAAATGATCCGACTAGTCCGACTAGACATCCAACTTCCAACAACACCATTCACGATCTGACTTTAGATCCAACTTCGAAAGTCGGACCACTAGTTGGACTGCAAGTCGAAGCGTGAATGGCCTGCTTAAGTCTACTGTTAATGAAACAATAATAAATTTGGATCACAATTAGCCACTTTCACCCAAAAGAAAGAGCCTATGTAGAAAAAAACGGATGACATCACAGTTTCAGGTCGAAACCAACAAACGATTGAAATTGGTTTCAGCAGATTTTTTGCCGAAACCGAATTTCCAATTTAGTACCGAAGCTTGCCGGAACTGATAATTAAGTCGAAGACTTGAAAGATGTTTCTTTATGTGTTTATACTGGTTTCTTCCAAAAGCACAGTACTGCGAGTATTGATTATTGAGAAATAAACTAAAAACTAAAAAATACACAATACCCAATACAATATCATCGACTTATGACGTCATCCTTACTATTCGGAACATAGTACTATTTTGAAAGACTCCCTAATTATTTCTCATTTAAAAAAATGACTACCGTTAAATTCGAGACCTGATGAAATAATCTCCATCTACCAAAAATATACAGTATTATTCTTGAGTACTTCTACAAAAAATTAAATGAATAGCAAAATTCCATTTTTTTTACTCTTCTAAAAAATTTCACCTGGAGACAGTAATCCGAAATTCCGAATTTCCAAATTTTTTTTCTAAAGTAGTTTATTTTTATGCTCTCTAAAAGTAAATAAGCAGTATTAAAATATGTATGAGTATAATGTACACAAATGTTATCTGAAATACTTTTACAAAATATGATATTTAAGTACGTACTTTGATTAATAAATTAAAGTTCAACCTTCTCGATAAAGTTATCATTGAAATATTGTACAAAAACATAAAAACTGTATTTACATTCCATTTTGATAAGTCAAATTTTACTGTTTACGTGTAGGAGACAAAAATTTCAAAAACGGCAAAGTATTGCAAAATAAATATTCTCTGTTAAATTGAAATTAATTTAAGGAAAGTATTTAAAAAAAAAACTACATATATTAATTTCAAAGGCATATATACCAATTAGTAATGTGGTAAATTTTGTTGTGACGAGCAATTATTTCATAAATATTCCACTAATTGATAACGTATGAAATTTTGGTCAAGGTTTTTTAAGTTTTGCTAAGCATTCATTTAGTCTAAAATTTGATTTTTCTTATTGCAATTTTTCAGTCCTACTATTTGCTAACTTCATATATTCAATAGTTTTGTATGGACCTGAGTAAATTATTCAAAACCAATTAATCTGAACAAAAAATTGTAATATTTATAAAAAAATACAATACAAATCATAAGTGGATTATTACAAAACTATTCAATAGGGGCCTTGTTGAACATAGAATATGTAAACCACCTAACAATTGTACTAACTATTTCTGTATTTTTTTTATTACAAAAAAATAAATAAAATTCTTACATTTCAAAAATCATTGCAAATCGCAACCATGTCTACCAGTGTAAAATAAAATTTGTACGAATTTTTTTTTTTGGAACAATTGATTTCGATTAATTTGATAGTATTTAACATAAATAGTATTGGATAATTAGACTCGAACATAAGGGGGAGAAAATTTCCATCAATGTTAAATTGAAACTAAGTTTCATACCCGAAACTCGGTTCCTCTTTGGGTTTCGAAACCAAAACCTGCGTTTAAGATAATTCTTTTGTTTATTTATTTTTTGAATAATTATCCATTATTTTTTAGTTTTTATTTCGGTGGATTTTCCAGGATGAGGTTGATTGTGCCTCAACATTGCAGCCTTAGGCGCTTTATTGTGTTTTCTGGGTCCCTAGTTTCACCTAGTTGAGACCGAGTAACTGGGCAAATCTCAGCAACCGGTGTAGTAGGTGTTTTTTGGTTATTTCGATTCCAAAGTTGGTTATCCTTAGTTCCTAATATTTTCGCCTAAATACAAATAAGTTATTATAAATGAACATGAAATAGGTTCAAATATCTACAATAATACTACATCTCTTTACTTAATTAATCGCTTCAAAAAGTCAAACGAAAGTTTTGCATATATTTTCAGTTCCGATTGAAGTTTAGGGAGGTTTTCTACCGAAACCGATACTCCAATTTAATGTCGAAAGCAAAGTTCCAGTCCAAGCAGAGGATAAAACCGCTTCTCACGTTCTGTGGAAATTCGATGCTTTGAATGAATGGAGACATGAAGAACTGAGGATATAGCCCGGAAACCGAAATAGTTGTAAAACATCTAGGCACGCCGGTTGCTGAGGTTCGCCCAGCTACTTGATTTTAAATAGGTGAAATAGGGATCCAGGAAACACAATAAATCTTATAGCTGCAGTGTTGAGGATCAACTAACCTCATCCTGGAAATCCGGTAAACCTAATCCAAACTTAATAAAAAAAGTTTCAGTTGAATACTAATGGGTATATATAATTTTTTTTTAATTGTTATTTATTATCCTAAGGTCTTTAGCGACTCTAGAGTTAATAAAAATTCGTAAATCGATAAAAATCGGAAATTTGCTCGATAAATATTCGAACCCAACATCTACCAGTTTTGGAGCGGTCACCTTAACCACTCGGCCACTAGTAGGCTATATATGAAATTGTCTCTCTCATTAAATTAAGCAGAAATAAATTATCAAAAGTAAATATTACATAGAGCATAAACGATAATTTGGTTAATTTTCTATTTAAACAAAGTTTTTAAACGATAAAATTAATTAAAAAGTATCTTTCGCGTGGATAATTTTTGTGGAGACTGAATTAAAGTGGAATGAAGAAAACTATTTTATTAGTTGTTTAAATAATTGATCTCATTTAGGTACTGAACACACTCAATACTAAAATTTACTGAATGAATTAATATATTGAAGCTACGTTTTTTTATATTAACCGTTTTAATACTGAACTATTTCGAAAACCCTTTTTATGTATCCAATAAATAAGCAAAAGTATTGTCTAATAATTCTGTAAAGATGTAATTTTCGTCTACCATAATAAAACTGATGCTTGAAGTACATGAGTCGGAGAACTTTTTTGAAAATTTAAACTTTGAATAAACAAGCACTTATTTAAACATAGCACAACGTTTCATAAAAAAATGTGTACAAGATACTTGCTTGATCCTTGTCAACGATATTGTTCATGAATTTAGGATGACACATTTTAAATACTACATTGAAATTATTCGATTACAAAACGTATTTCTGCCAAATATTTAGCGATGTGAAAAATAAACATTTTTAAAAGCATAGTTCCAAAATCCAGTAATCGACATAGGTTCCTATGTTTGTCAAATCATTGACAAGAAACTTCACCTTACTATTTCTAAAAGAAAAATGATACGTGAAACGAAAATCAGCCTAACATTCACTAATAAATAGTAATTTATATTCCGTAATATAAATTAGCCAATCAAACTTGATTTTGATTGGAAAACTAAAATTGCTCAATAATTGAGATGTTATTATTGACCGTAATAGTTCATTTAATATTCTATGTTTTCCATATAAATGGTAGTTCTAACAAGAAACGGAACAAATCAACAAGTATTACATCAATAATTCAGTGTATAATAAAACTGTTGTTCGATTTATAATAATGGCTGGCTGATATAGCATAGTTGTTACATTGTAGTTATAGAACACATGAATTTAGATATGAGCTTCGAAAATGTCGATGGTGAGAAAAATTAATTTTGTAATTTAACAAACTAGAAAATATCGAGAAAATCAATAAAACCTAACGTTCTGAAAAAGGTAATTGGCCATATGATAGAGTAGCTTAATTCTTAATTTATTGAGTTAAATAGAATCAATATTAAATTGTTATAAAGTAGGTGTCCACCTATTCTCATTGTATCAACGATAGACAAATAATTCACATAACTCTTAGATATATACGAAAATCGAAGGGTTCTCGATTGATAAATCTTAAAATTTATATTCCGAAACTAATTTCGTGTAAACCACATCAACATCTCTTGTTTATCGAATATCTCGCATCTATTCTTATAAACTCAGTGGTGTGCTTCATATAGTACAGTTCTAAAAACTAACTGTACAGTTTGTAATTATTTTTTGTGCAACAGAACTTGCTTTTTTCTTGAATAGTTTATACTGTTTAAACAGTATGTAAAATATATAGTTGTCTAATTTATGTAATATAATTTACAAAAGTAAACAATAAACATAAATTTGAACAAAAGTTCAAACAAAATGTGTTATGATGTATTACTCCAGATATGTATTTCTCATCTGTGATTCATTACATAGCAGTTACGGAGAGATCCAATACTACTTGACAACCACTGAGGAAGTTGCTTGGCAATCAAAATACGTATCCGGGCAATATGTCAAAATTACATTTTGTTTGAGCTCTTGTTCTTCAATTTTATGTTTATAGTTTACTTTTGTAAATTTTATTACACAAATTAGAACACAATATATTTTATCTATTGTTTAAACCAGAGGTGGTAACTTAAATGATTTCACGGGCCACTTTGCAAGCACATCATACCTCCGCGGGTCACATACAAAATTATGGTTCTATGATAGTTGCCCACTAGAAAATTCCTCACACGAAAATTACCCACAAAAAGTTGCGTACTAGCATTGTTGCGCACATGAAAGTTACCCACATAGAAATTTACTCACAGACAAATTCCTTACACAAAAATTAGCCCACAATGATATATCTTCATAGCAAAAATATTTATTTTATTTATTATTTAATTCATCGTTGTTTTATTATCAGTATTGTGTTATATTACTGACCTATTTGAAAAAAAAATATCTTGTTTTTTGAAAAAGTTATAATTTAAAAAAAAAGGTTAATGTCCCTTTTAGTGACGTTAATATCTGGCAACGTTTCAGTTTCTATTTTGTCTTAAAAATTCACGATTTTTTATTAATTTAAATTTTATATTGTAAAATATTGTTATACTAACATTTACAATTATAATAGTAATAATAAAATAACAATAAACTAATATTATTTTTTCCGGTTGGTTAATTTCCATGTTAATTTTTGGGTTAAGAATTTTCTATTTGAGTAAGTTTCTATGTGGCCAACTATCGTGTGAGCATTAATGCTAGTGAGCGACTTTCATATGAGGATTTTTCTAGTGGGCAAATGCTTAGTCACCCAAAATTATATATTCCAAAATTAGATTTTAATATACTGTAGACATTTATTAATACGCGGCCGGAAAAAATGCGGACCTCAGCGGCCCACGGATGGATCATTGCTAGTTTAAACAATGGAAATATAGTTAGGATAAAATTAATTGCAAAAAATGCAAAATTTCCAAATTAATTTTAGAACTACACACTTAAAGCACTTGGATAGAAAATGTTTTGAAAAAAAAAATTATTTAAAAATCAATAGACAAAAACTAAAAGTTAGATATATGATCAGTGATATTAGTTAATATTGGAATCACAATTTCACTGGTCTGAAGGATTAACAAATATATTAAGTTTCGGAATATAGTCATATTTTATATAAACTTCAACAGAAATTAATAACGATAAATTTTATAACATAAACGAAAAAAAACAAAGTTTCATATAAGATATCTTTATACTTTGGTTTGTGTCCATTACTGTAAAATACATCCAGTACTGTCAATAACTAGTTGTAGTAGTGTAAGAATGTAAAAGAAACATATTTATTATTTCTGGATAACACAGTGTTTCGGAAATATTACTTCATTAACTATCGCAAGCACCTGAAAAAGATGACATCATCGCTGAAATCACGTTGTGCTATGCACAAATAAGAACTGCGTTCCTCTTACATTCATATACTCACCACTACACCTAGTCATTGATATTTTTAAGGATATAAAAACCAAAATCTCTATAAAAACAAATAAATCTAAACAGATAAGTGGACACCTGACTTTAGTTTTCATGGAAAGAAATTCTAAAAAAATAATTTTTACGTATAGCTATGATTTCACTTAAAACTAAGCAAGTTCTAAATATTGTAGAAAAATGTGATTAAAATTCAATTTTGAAAACCCATAGATAGTACTTTGTGTATTTAATTTTTAATAAATATTTGAAATTAGGAAAAATACTTACATTTTCTGTGAAATCAACTAAGTTAGTGGCATGGTTTCCATTCACTGGAGCTGACACGGAAATCTTTGGTTGTGGACTTGGCAAGTCAGAATTCGGCAATCTAAAAATGAAATCATTAACAAATAATTGTTACGTAAGGAAGATTCTTTGTTACGTAGG
Organism: Sisyra terminalis; assembly: GCA_958496175.1. NCBI lineage: Eukaryota > Metazoa > Arthropoda > Insecta > Neuroptera > Sisyridae > Sisyra > Sisyra terminalis. Next base: position 23,669,361 of record OY292277.1, read on the forward strand.
GGAACTTTCTTCTCGCCAGGTGAAAATATATTAACAATTCAAGAACTTTGTGAAAAAATAATTTGTTTGTTGCTATACACAAAATTATAACGCATCGTTTTTATTTTAAATGTGTTTTCTTTGAAACTTTGACCACTTATCCGATTTTGATGTAATGATTAATTTTCATCAAAAATTATTTTTTCTATATAATAAATCTTTAACTAGCTTTTTTTGGTATTATTTTTAATTAAGTTTAAGCAAAAAAAAAATGTATTCTGTGTTTAAAAGCGTGTAAAAGCTATAATATTAACAAGTGCAATATTAATTTTTTTCAGGTTTGGTGTATAGAGATAAGAGACCTTATGCACAAGTTCTAAAAGTAATTTAAAATGATCTAAAAGTATTCTATAGTAGACTAATACCAAAACGTAATGAAGCTGTTAATTTTTAACATTACTTGATAAAATCAAAGAAACGTCACAGTATAGAAAATGTGAAAAATTATGAAAGTCATTATTATTTTTAAGACAACTGCTTAATGATTTTTTTATATGTCGGTTTCAATAAATGGACTGTGACGTCACAGAAAACCCATAAGCGTACCCATCGTTTTCGAACTCTCATTTGCTTGTTAATTTCAAAACTTGTTTTTCTGCTAAAGTATAAACTTTTTCAGAACTGAAAATTGGTGGTTTTTCCTCACTTTAATCATGTTCTTTATCGATTAAAAAAATGTGCATATGATCTATAGTAGGGGTGGGCCAACTTAATATTGGTATGATCGACAATAATTTTTCTTATTTCCACGCGATTGACTTTAAAAAATGAGTTAAATTAAAAAAAAAATACATACTTAAGAGGTTACATGGGTTTAATCAGGGAAAAAAGGCTTATTTTCAACAAATTATTTTTCCATATAAAAAATAAAATATTTTATTAAAACTTTTTGCTATCTTAAACATACCCTATACATTTGACAAAGAATTTTTGATTTTTCGTAGAAAACAATTTAAAACTCCTCCATTGCGACTTCTTTTTCGGTGACCCTTCAACAGGATCATCCGTAAAAACAAGTAAAAAAAAGACGTGTTTTAGTTAAAAACGTTAAGACCAGTGGCGTAGCCAAGGGTTGGTAACCAAGGGCCCTGGGGCAAATTAAAAAATGGGCCCCATCTGCTATGTAAACTGAGGTTATGTAAAACTAGGTTTTATCAAATAAAAATAAGAAATATACAAATACTTTAAAAATGCTAAGCTACTTAAACCCTTTTTTGTGCACTGCAGGGCAGGTAATAAAAATATTAAACAGTAACAACATAAATTACTATTAATACTTGGTGTAGGTTTGGCTAATAAAACGAAATAGAGAAAATTCAAGGTTTTATTATACAAAGGTTGGGCCTACCAACTGACTAAATAACAATTATATTTACAATTTTGTCCAAGCTTTAGGTTTCGCAAAAGTATCAATGACTTCGTTTAAATCCAGGCTTGATGCGGGTTTGTTTTCAATTGCTATTAGCGATAAATGTCGGAGTCGAGTTTGGCCCATATTATTTCTTAAATAATTTTTTACTATTTTTAATTTGTTAAATGATCTTTCAGCTGCTGCAAAAGTGACAGGAATTGTAAAGAATACTAACATTGCTGTAAATACTTCCGTTAGGTCGCATTCTAGCACTCCATATTTGCTCATTATTTCCTTACACAATTGGTGAACTTCCAACTAAATTTCCAAAAATTCAGTTCGATCGAGATTTCTGGTAAGGATTCGAGGGCCCCCTGAGCTTGAGGGCCCCGAGGCACTGTCCCGCTTAGTCCCTAGGTAGCTACGCCACTGGTTAAGACCATAAACTAGAACTTGGACGAAGGAAAAAAAAAGTAAAATCTCTACATTTTTTTCTTTGTTTAAATATTTGTAGTTGAAAAAAAAATCCTTTATTCAAGTTCTTGAATTGTATCTTGAAAGTTTGTGTAAAATTTCATCAAAATCGGTTGAGTGGTTCTCGAGAAATTATCACAAGCGACTTTAAAAACATAGTTTCGAGAAAAACGCGACAATAGACGCGGAACTGTTCCGATATACTTGCGGCGTGCTGAGCTTTCCAAGGCTGTATCTCTGAAACTATTTCTCGCGTCATCTTGAAATTTTAGGACAATATTTTAGAGATGTTGTAGAAATTAATAAGATAATAAAAAAACGATTTTTTGAAGTCGTGAAACCCATGTAACCCCATAAAATAGGATGAGTGAAAGGAATCAGTATCCATTGTAGAATAGATGCGTGTTTAAATGTAAATTGAAGTTTCATTGTCTGCTAAAACTTTAGTACCTACACACTTTCAATTGAAAGAATTGAAATTTACCCTAAAAATTATTTAAAATGCTTGCGATCGACCATTTGCCAACCCCTGATCTATAGTATTAAATTTAATATTTTTGTTTTATCATTTGGAGATATAAAATCGTTTAAGCCGTGAAAAAAAGCAAGTACTTCCTGACGAAAGTCCTAATTACAGATTTCATTAATTTTCTTTTTACTAGTGGTAATAGGGATGTACTCTGAAACTACTACTTACTTGTTTGTACTATTTGATGGCGTTGTGGCAGATGTTCCCGGGGGATTTGGCGTCAATGAGCCTCCATTAAGTCCAGAGGCCGTAGTGGAGCCGAGCGACGTTGGATTTGGAGACTGTGGAGTACCCGCTGGAGATGGCATGGGCGACGGGTTACCATCGCCAGTGGCATTGGGCGCCGGCAATGTCATAGCACTGGTAAAAGCCAATGCCTGACTAATACTGGAGCCGATCACATCATGTGAGGAACTGACAACGTTTTCCACTGATTTTCGCCTGCAATCAGGAATTCGAGGTTTACTACGCGTCCAATAAGTGACCACTTTTGATGTAGTCACGTTTAAATAATACAATAAATCAAACTTATAATCTTGCATGGTAAAAGTAAAAAAAGTAAAAACTAACTAAAACCATAATGAAATTAATTCAATTTCGACGACGAGACAAAAGAAAATTCTCATATTCCATTATCTATGGCCACAACAAAACTGACTTTTCCACTTGGCCAGTTATTATTTTATTATTCCAATTACATGTTCATCCATATTTCAGAGCATGTACCGTATGTATATGTAAATTTAGGTAGACTGATAAAATTATTTTCACTTCAAATTACAGGTCTGGTTTTAAACACAAATTATTCACACTAAACCGACACTCTACCACTTAGGATTTTAAATATCGTACAGAGAACACAATTTAATTGTTTAAGGTCGCCTCTGATTTCAATTCGAAATAAACATTTACTTCTAAAGATTTACTAAGTATATCCATACGTATGATACTTATTTATTTAAACAATATTTTATGAAGGCCCTGTTAAAACGAAGTCGCTCTACATAAGATTATATATTTTATCACCAACTATAATAGAAAAGATAAATAATATTTTTCAAAAACAATTAATAATAAAAAAACGTAGGCATTGATTTTTTAATTTACTAAAAATTTATCATAAAAAAGAAATAATTTCCTATACAATTCAACAATATCATATAAAAATTTTATTGCGAAACATAAATCTATTGTTAATGTAAAGATATGCTTAGTTTTACACGAGAGGGTACAAGAACCCTGTACTATAAACATACAAAATTTATAACTCAAATGGAAAAAATAATGTAAAAGAGGCTCATTTAAAAACTATAGCATTGTAAAACAAAGTTAAAACCTTGAAAACAATTAATTTTTGATAACTCAAATTTAAATTACGCAAGAAGAAATGTATTTTTATTTTTAACATTGATTTGTTTGAAATTAAGTTTTTTTAGGTAAATATGTATACAATAAAAAACTAATACTATTAAACATAGCACATTTGATTAGTATATATGTGTAAAGCTTTAATAAGGGCTGGTATTTTCAATCTAAAAGTGATTTTCACCTAAGAATAGTGATATGTGTAGGGTCTATCTAGCATATATTTTTTATCTGTTAAATAGCTATCTCAAGGATATAGTCTATCTATCCATGATTAAAAATAGCAGCCTAAGCTTTAAATTTTGTGTTAGAAGCATTCATTTACTTTAAAATTGAACAGTTTGAACATATTATCATCACTCCTAAGCTGGTTAGGGGGCATTCATTAATTACGTGAGACAATTTTAGCTATTTTTCGACCCATCCCCTTTGATGAGATTTCTTGAGGTTTTACTTGACCCCCTCCCCTAATATCACGTGAGATTTTTTTAAAATGCGTACTTGCAATGTAAACGATTTAATCTATGCTGCGATTACATTAGATTTATTTAAAAGAACAATTATAAAAAATATGGAATATTTGCCGAGACCATCTGCTTCCCCACGTGGGATGTGAGATTTTGCTGACACCCCCACCCCCCTAAATATCTCACGTAATTAATGGATGCCCCTTTACCCAAAAATTTTTTGCTAAAAAGTTTTAATTTTTCTTTTGTATTTTAATAACCTGTGGAAAATGGTTTGTGATAAAATTCGTTTCGTTTGTGCCAAAATAATTTAATAGAAATTAATTACGGAAAACTAATAAATCGGATCTAAGCCCAACAAATTTGGATGGGTTAAGATTAAGTCTATATGTAAATATTTAAGGAAGCCTAATAAAAAACCGTTAATATAGCCAAAAGTATGTAAAACAAGGGTGGCCAACCCAAATGATATAGCGGGTCACTTGGAAATACACCATAATTCTGCGGATCACATAAAAAATATGCATCTTCAATTCTCTATATTAAATTTAGATGCACTAACGACATTTTTAGTATATTGGTTTTCACCACTTGGGCCACCCCTGTACTAAAATAAATTAAAATTGCAGATAAATGGAGACAATAATGAAAAAAACACTCAATAAATTCTCATCCCCATAATGAAAGTGGGAAAAAATACTTGTACTTACATTAGAAAATTTTCATGTCAACAATTTTTTATCAGCACAAAAAGTTATCTTATCTCTACTGAATACAGAAAATATACGTTAATCGTTTGTGAAAATCGAGTTTTTCTTTAAAAATTAATTAGCAAACCCGTTAATTAATGTTTTTAATACATAAGGATTAGGGTGATTTTTTTTTGACTTTTTTTTTTTGGTCCCATCGTGAAATTTTGTTAGAAATACCAAAAAAAAAAATTCTCTGAAAGTTTGAGCCCTTATTTTAACTCCTCGACCAAGACGTGTAAAGATTTCCCATTGAAAATACACGGAAACTCTGATTTTTTATTTTTAAATTTCTATATCTCAGCGACATTTCATGGGATCGCTTTTACCGAAGATGGTTTTTTCTCAGAATTAAACGCTCTACAAAAGTGCCCATTGCGACAAAGTCGTAACTCACACCGGCGAGGTATTACGGGCCACTGAACCTGATTTTTCCATAAAATTCGTGTTTTTTTTGCATTTATCCCGTAAATAACAAGGGCTACGGAAAAATTATAAATGAAAAACTTGTAGAGAATTTGATTTCCTACAAAAAAGTTCCTGTAGACCAAATCGCGAAGATCAATATTAAACGAGATATTAAGCCTTGAATTTTATGGAAAAATCAGGTTCAGTGGCCCGTAATACCTCGCCGGTGTGAGTTACGACTTTGTCGCAATGGGCACTTTTGTAGAGCGTTTAATTCTGAGAAAAAACCATCTTCGGTAAAAGCGATCCCATGAAATGTCGCTGAGATATAGAAATTTAAAAATAAAAAATCAGAGTTTCCGTGTATTTTCAATGGGAAATCTTTACACGTCTTGGTCGAGGACTTAAAATTAATATTAAGGGCTCAAACTTTCAGAGAATTTTTTTTTTGGTATTTCCAAAAAATTTCACGATGGGACCAAAAAAAAAAAAAGTCAAATAAAAAATCACCCTATTAAGGATATATCTTTTTCATACTATTGTCAACATTCACCTACAATTACGTTTTGTTCCCTTCAAACCCTATATTGTGATCGTTTTTGCTACATTAAAGGTATTTTGTTTAAGTTTTCTTAACATATTAATTACTCCTAAACTATTTTTTCATAAACGAAACATATTATTTTTACAAAGCTTCCCAAACAATGTTCTACCGATTGACAAAAAAAAATAAAAATAAAACTTTAAAATTTTGTTACCTAATCGACTTCGATTAGAGCGCCATTTAGTAGTTAGATAGGGAAGCTCATAAAGCTTTAAATGTTTTATATTATACTATGTAGTATTCGTCGGAAGCGAAGTCATGGTGGGAACGACTGAATCGACCGTAGCGCTAATAGTGGTCAAAATTTCGTTAGGTTATGCTCGTAATACTCTTGTTGTAAATAAACACGTTAAAATTAAATATAATTGATAACTTAATATAATTTAGTGCAGCCATCAGATATCGTTTCCATCGTACACGGTGCGAATACATAAAATTGAATGGGTCTTTATTGTTGTAAACTGAGTTAAATATACGTATGTACGTATAGATATTTCGTGAGACAAAAAGCTTAAAGTGCAGTTGAAAATTAATCTAACATTGATATCTATAATTGGCATAATATTCAATTGAACCATACGAAAACACGTATTATTTATGTACCAGTGTGCACGTTTATCTATGTATCTAAAGTATATACGTATGTATACCGTGTATACCTACATACTTATACGTTAGATCTATTTCAAATTGAATTGGGAGGGAAAAAGAGTCATTTTATAACTAGTGGTATTCGACAAGCCAATATTTGGGGTACCAGGACATCTTGGCATTAAAGGCAATGAGGAAATTGATCGGTTGACAAAGCAGGTCAAATATTCCATTTATGTGGTCCAAAACAGCTATAGACGTATCGATATGCACGCCACTGGGTCGCGTAGCTGTCTGGATTTAGGACCAACAAATGAAATAATGGAACTACAAGTCAAGAGGGAATTTTTCAAAGGCAATAAGAAAGTTGAGGAAACATAACAAAAAACTCCTAAACCTGGAAGGAAAAGAATCAAATGCTAGTAGAAGACCTGATAAAAGAATACTTTCCTCTACGGAAAGATCTTCACACTAGTGGGATAAACGCCAAAAGTGTATACAAAATAAAGAATAAAGTGTATTCAGAAAATGTGGTGAAAAGGAAGAAACTACTTCTTCAGTGTTATTAGATTGCCAATCACCTCGTTTCTCGAGGATCACCTGGATATGAGCTGAGGACCAATAAGTACCCAATCGATTGCCTGCAGAGATTTATCTCAGAAGTTCGATCAATTAATAGTTCTTCTAGAACGCAAAGTAGAGGTTTCGCAAAAATGTCCTTAGAAATCACAAGAATAATAACCAGTCTTTGTCAAACTGATATACTATAGTCGGTATATTTATGTCTATAAAGATTTAGATAATTTATAAAATATTTTTTTAAGAATAATGTAATAATAATCGACGTTTTTGTACTTGAAAAACATAAATACCTTAAGACAAAATATATATTGGCTCTTGGAGAACAATTGCATAAAACAATGAGTTTCTGTTTGCTCGATAATTTTTTTCAGCAAAGAATTTTCCTCTATAGGTTCCTTATCTTTTATTTGATTAATAAACGTTTTTTTTTTATTATTGAAATAGTTGTATTCTTATATTAATCATGAAGAATAGGGTTGTCCAACATCGATTGGCTCGAATTTGGGGTTGTTATAAACAAAATTGGAGTTGTAAGAACTATCTAAATCAGTGATTCTTAAACTTATTTGGGGTAATAGCCCTCACCAGTTTCATATTAAGTGCATTCATAAATTTAATGCATAGATCATATGAATCGAGGGTGACTGACTCTTGACCTTCGCCGAACCCGCGAGACTAACTCACCGAGTCCTTGAGGTTCGATTAAACCCAAGTTAAAAACCACTGAAACATGTATAATATTTTCTATTTAACAATCGTTAATGTAGAAAGTATTTTATGCTCCACTTTGAAGACCGCAAAAATTGCCACCACGAGCCTCAGCTTTAACAATCCAGGTATAGAAGACAAGGAAATCAGCAAAATAGATCAAACACCAAAAAAAAAATTTTTTTAACAATGAAATTGTTAAAAAAGCTTTGTAATCCTACAAGAGGAAATGTTGAAAATTAAAAAAGAAAATTAGAAGTAAATAAAAGTCCTTGAAAAATTTTATTTTAGCTACTAATTAATTAGTTTTTTCAATAATGGTGAGAAAACTATTTTTTTTTTTTTTGGTAATTAAAGGATAATTATTAAACTTCTAAAAGAAGAAAAAAAATAGGTATGTAAATGAAACAAAATAATATAGAATAAAAGGATTAAGATATTTTAAATGATTCTTATTGGTGTAAAAAACAATCAAATATTTCAATATCAGTACTTACTTAGTTGAAAATATTAATTTTGGCATTTGACTCACTATATTTTTTTTATTTTTATTTAAATAAATTCAAAGTAATTGTAGCAAATACTACAATATTAATTGAACCTAATGCAAAATATTCCGTTGAGGTAATTATCACCAATTGATAAAATCAATTTAAAATACTTTTGATAAACTAAAGAAGTAAATGAAGTGTATTCTTCATTTTTTGAATCCATGCGTCTATAACTTATCATTAACTTAATAAACATTAAAAAGGTACAAAAGGCGTTTTGAAATCAGCTGTAATGCAAATCAAGCCTTATGTTATCCAAAATTAATCTTTTCAAATTTCAACGTAACTTGTAATATTAATTCGATCAATTACTATCACAATAATACCAGGTTATAGGAAAGTACAAGTTACAAAGTTTTTGTATGATTTAGTTACTACTCTAGACATTACAATAAAAACCATGCATACCTAAATAAGTGCCTAAAATTTAAAACTAAAATGAGTCCGTAGTAAAAATTTAATTTCAATTTATTAATACATACAATTACGTAAAGTTACATAAAATGTAAGTATAAAATTATAATAAGGTTATAATTAAATAAAATGCAGTTTTATATCTACCTTTCAGTTCTATTATTTTCAGTTTTCGAATCCTTATCACATAATTGGGAATCGTCCGGTTCTGGTTCGTTTAGTTGCAAATTTCTACAGTGCAGATAAAAAAAAATAAAATAAAATGAAATAAAAACCTAAAAAACAAAATAAATCACACAACTTAAATAAAATTGAACGTAATCCAGATGAATGCAGAAAAGATGATTAATGAATGAGGAACAGAGAAAAAGGGGAAAAAAAGAAGTTATTTTCTACTGGAATGTAAAATTTTGTTAAATAAGCGCAAAATCAGAAGAAAAATTATAAGTACAAGTCGTCTTTGAATACTTTGTTTATGTAAAATCAACTTATAGGTTTATTTTGTAGTTCAAAATATTTCGATGTAGTGTTAGGAAGTCTAGAACAATTAGAAATCTAACTTTAGTAGATAGTTTTTTCCATTTTGCATCAAAGAAATCGAGTCTTGAATAGTTTTATCATTACTAATACATAGTAGGAATAGGTTTAAGTTTCTCCCCAAAATCAAAATCAAAGTTAATGTCCAGCCCTGGATCCAGGTGGAGGAAAACTGAGACACGTGCCACATGCAGTTGTTTAGGGAACACGAAAACCATTATATAAACAGAGCAGTTAAAGATACTTTGGGAAAGAATATAGTTACTGGATAGGTTACTTTTTTAAAAAGTACGAAGTTACTTTGGGTATCTAGTTACTCTTAAAAAAGGAACTTATATACTTATCTTAAGTTACTTTTTAAGATACAATATACTTTTTTAGTTACTTTGTATAGTATATATGTACTAAATTACCCCACGTGTTAGATAATTAGATAATTTATTTCTTATATCTACTAATATAGGAAAAAAGAAAGTATATATGTCTTATCCCTTGTAAGCACAATATAATTAACAAATGATAGAAGATTAATATCAGACGTATAAATTAATATTATAGAACAGAACACAAAATAAAACTCTACTTCTAAGATCTCGGTATCTAAGAATTTAAGAAACTTTTCGGCATCTAAGATACTTTTTAATTAACAAGATACAGTTCTTTTTTAAAAAATATCTAATATACTTGTTACTTCTTGCCAAGAAATAAAGGAATTAAAAACAATATTTAAGATACTTCAAAGTAACTAAGTTACTTATTTTTGACATCTCTGTCCATAGTATTCATCTTTAACTTCTATGACGTTGCTTTTGTAGGTCCAATTGGACTTAGATATGAATAAAAAAAATTGTTAACAATAATGGGGGCGCGGGAACGTATTCTTGGGAGTGCGGGAAAAGCCCCTAACAATATAAATTATAAAATTTTAGATAATAAATTTCGCAAAAAATATATTTTTCTAAACTAAAAAAATAAGCACATTTTTCGACCTATTTTCAGGTGTGGATCACTTCTTTTTAACAATTTAACTCCAACGCCAGAGAGTGGGGGCGCTACTATCAAGTGTCTGCTTCGGTTCAAAAAAATCGTAGATCCAGGGCTAGTTTCATGCATTTATAAAAAAAAATTATAAAATTAAAGCATTACAAAAAAAAACGTAAATCGAGAAATATTGAAAATTTGCTTGATACCCAGCATCTACCAGTTTTGGAGCGACCACCTTGACTACTCGGCCACCAATAGATGTGAGATTGTAATAGATAGATCATCGTAAAAAGTAGATATATGTATATGCATATATAGACATATATGTAATGTGATATATATGTCATAGGATGTAATATGTCGTAAAATAATGTTTATAAAAAAATCTACTTCCTAACATTATTAAAAATTGTAAATATCTCGTTCTTTCCAGAAAGGTCTTAAATTGAAACAGTAATTTCTTTAATTGCCGCAATTTCAATAGTATAAAGAACTTTTCGCTTATATTTTTATAATTCTATATTGTGTATATGTTTTTCAGAACAAAAATATCTTACCGAAAATCGCTAATTTGGACATTTTTGGTTTCAAAATTAAAATAAAATAAAGGAGTATTTAATTAATTCAGTCCTATTGTTCCTACTTCTTTCAATGCTTAGAGAATATATAATAATTCCACAGTAATTTCCCCTATAAACACAATACACTTTAAAAACGATAGAAGATGGTAAGAATATAAGAGGTAAATATATATTGAATCTTATAGAATAAAACAATTTAAAATTATGTGTATCGATATCAAAGTTATTTTTTGGTTTCTAAAATACTTTTTAAGTTACAAGATATAGTTCCTTTTAAAAAGTAACTAAGATACCATTTACTTTTTGCCAAAAATATAAAACAACTAAAATAGTAACTAAGATACTTTAAAATAACAAAGTTACTTAGTTTTAATTTTACAATGTTACAATATGCTTATGTAAGGTATATAGAAAAATCTTAGAGAAATATATAATGCAGTTTTCAAACTAAAAGTATGAAAACTATAAAATTACTATACGAAAAAAATATTTCAGTATTTAATAGAGAACCTAAACATTTTCAAAATGTATTGTATTATGGTGGACTATACAATTTCAGTTGTACTGAAATAGTATTTTATATACATAAAGCTTTAGTAGCAATTTTAAAGGACCAAAAAAAATTACTAATCAATAAATAAGTTCGAATTCGCCAGAGTTCATTTGCTACATAAAAACCATTTTCTTTCAAATATTCTACGATAAGAACTGATCGATCGATTATAGAAACTCCTGTGTATGCGGGTTGCAGTAACAGGCCTTTAACCAATAGGTGCATTATTGCTAAAAATCAATTTCAAATGTATGTTACCAAAAATTTAAAACGTCAAAGAAAAAAATTAATTATCTGATAACAAGTTAACTGAAGAATGAATTTATTTTGATTTATTTCTACAATAATACCTATTCCATTGGATTAGCAATTGCATTTGTTAATAGAATTAAAAATAACAATAGAAGATAATTCTACCTTAAGATGTTAAACCAGGTCAAATATGCAAAAATATGCATTTATGACAGGAAATGCAGTAATTTGCAAAAGAATTTTTTTTTCTTTAATTAGAGAAACTTATAATGCGAACTTGCAAAGCTTATAAATCACAGTGCCTGGTCACTAAAATCAAGTTTAATTTTTTCGCTGACTTTGACCTACCGTTTATGTAATTATAAATTATATTGTGGTTTTATTTATGTAATATAATTTACAAAAGTAAACTATATACATAAATTTGAACAAAAGTTCAAACAAATGTATTTTTGACGTATTACTCAGATACGTATTTCGATTACCAAGCAATTTTCCTCACTGGTTATCGAGTAGTAATGGATCGCTTCGTAACTGTTATGTGATGAGTCACAGATGAGAAATAAGTATTTGGGACCATACGTTAAGATACATTTGTTTAAACTTTTGTTCTTTATGTTTATAGTTTATTTTTGTAAATTATGTAACATAAATTAGACCACAATATAATTTATATTTTATATAAACAGTGGTTACTAAAAGTTACATTAATGTTTCAGCTATGACAGGGTACCCACAATGTTTGTCTACAAATATTCCATGACTTTTCAGAACAATTTCCTAGCTTTTTCAACATCTCAACATAGTATAAAGAAGGTAATAAAAATGAAAAAGAAAGAAATTTTTTCCACTTCGGTTTTGTTAATTTTTTTTAAAAATTTCACAGAAACTAATTTAAGGAAGCAGAAGAGCATATGAAAATATCAAGAATCGAAGGAGAGAACTTAAAGTTGTCAATTTTACGTGGGTACCACAGGAGAAAATATTTCCCTACCTGTCCAGTCTTTTCAAGTCAAAAAAAGAAGCCATGATACTTTACAAAGGAAACTATGAACATAGTTTGAGCAAATGCTCCAACAAAATGTATTTTTAACGTATTGCCTCAGATACGTATTTCGATTGCCAAGCAATCTTCTCGCTGGTCATCAAGTAGTATTGGATCGCATCGAAACTGCTATGCCATGAGACTAACTCTAATTTGATTGCATTTGTATATGTTATTGCTCTATAATTTTTCTTGAATAAGTGCTTTTTATAAATGCTTTAAAATTTCTGTAAACGTTACTATATGTTTTTACTTTACTATGCATTAGAGATTGTTTCATTCATCTTTTCTCAGCAAATATTTAAGGATGGGCATACTCTAATCGTGTATATAATCTCACAGAATGACGCTAAAATGAGATAATATGACCAGATCGGTAAAATTGTACAAAATTAACAATCTTTTCCGATTAACTTGTAATTCGTTTTAAATATTTATTCGTAACACTATGATGATTGCTAAAAAATTAATGGAGCAACTACTACATGATCGCAAAAATTGTGTCTAAATTACATTACATATTACTAAATACTATAAAATGAGAAGATGCTTAAAAACATGAGCAATCTCTAAAATTGAAACAATGCAAACGTTTCAACTTCACAATTCTATTAATTTTTTTCTTGTATATATAATTTATAAGTCGATGCAAAAATACTTACTTTTGCATTGTTGTTCAATCACAAAGTTAACTGTAAAACAATAGGTATATTTTGTTAGAGATCTTAAAAAAATTTAATCACAATAAATCGAAAATTATTCTTTCTTTGTAATTTTAATCTTTAAAGTTTAAAGCATGAATGTTTGATTTGAAATGAATGCTGTTAAGCAATTTCAAAGAAAAACAATAACGCTTGCGTACTAGAAGTAGTAAGATTTTATATATCTTTCTATACACATAATTTATGTAAAAAAATTAAAGACTTTAAATTTAAAATTAATATTTGAATTGAATCCTTTTTATTACTTACAAACCAATCAAGTTTAGATATTTGTGAAAAAACAATGATATCAAACCTATTTAATACACTATTCATAGACAATGTGTGGCAAATAAGAATTTAAATTTCTTGGAATTACCTTCGAAATTATCCTACTAGAAGCGGATATCAATAATTCAAGTTCTTATTTCTTATTAAGGTTTTGGTTATCTAGTAGGGGAAACACAATAATATCAAGATTTGAAAAAACATATATCTTTCTTTAATGTTTGAACTTATAATTTATTTATATAAAGATATGATAGTTTAAAAATATTGGAATATTTATACTAGAATTAGTCATAAGTCATAGATATCCAATGTCAATATCATTACTGTTTTCTGGGTAAATTATTGTAATCTGCACAGAACAATATTTTTGTTTTATTTAACAATTTTGCATTTGGAATCTAGGAAATCGTCGAAAAATGGAAATATTTATTCATTTTTATGGAAGAAAAATGTTTCATTTCATTTACAAACTTTTGGTTTTATTGTTATAAAAAAAAACTACTAGAAATAGCAAGGATTATTCTATAATTTTTTAGTTAATTCATTTTAGACTATTGAGAACTGACCAGTAGGTGAGGCTTAAAAAACATGGCTACGCATTGTGTGCAACCAAAGAATTGTCTATAAGTTTATATTGAATTTGTGTTATTAGTTTAATTTATTTTTATTTCCTTTAACAGAAATTTTCGGCTGGGTTGAATCAAATCCAGCTCAGAAAAATGTTATTAACGCAGAACAAATTTTTGAAGCTTGAAATTTACTTAATTAAATGTGGTAAAAGAACCAAAATACAAGCAATAATATTGTGAGTTTTATTACGTTATGTTTACAATATTGCCATTTAAAAGAACCTCACGAAATTCATGGATCAGTATCGAAAGCAGATTTTTTTTTTGCTTTATTTCCAAACAAAATTTTGATTTAATCAAAATAGTAATCAGAATTAGGGTTTAGCAAGAAATTTTATTTCCACATTTTTATATGATTTACTACCATAACCATTCATAGCACAGTAAACTCTATTTTTTTTATACAAAGAAAAAATTGAAATTTGGTTTTTTAATATAATTATACTTAACTACTTGATATGATTGTATATTAAAGTGCACACAAAACCTAGTCCTTTTTGCGCCACCAGATGTCATGACCAAAGTGGTCAGTTCCCAATTGCAATTATCACGAAGATAGTAACTGTATAAGTAGTTATAGACAGATAACTCAAAACTCTTGTCACCTGATATACATACAACAGCGTACTCTTGGGGTTGAAAATATTTTTTTACAAACATTTATCCTAAAATCTTTATACAATTAAAAAGAGTTATACTTTATTTTAACCTTTCTTAAAAATAACAGTCGTTACTGATCATCCAAAGGACTGTTTTTTTATTTTCATAAAAAAATATTAATAGAAACTCAAACTTTGATGTTTAGTATAATTAATTTACACAAATTGATACCAATAAGCGTGATGAAAAATTTTGAAAAACTATCCTACAATGTTCGGAAATATATATTATTTAAAAAAAAAAACAATCTGCAGAATTTTATCATTTATAAGTTTAGTAAGGAAACTGACATGTTAAATTCTCCGATTTATTCACGAATTAAATTAAAAAGAAAGTAGAAAATACAACGTTGCCAGATTTGACTGTTCTAAAAGAGACTTGAGCTATAACATAGATTAAATTTCGACCAAAAGTAAATGCACACCCACTCTATATCACCATTATAATAAGATTTGAATATTTTTCCCTTTTGAAGAAAATAATGAATAAAGCGTTTGAAACAGAAGGAAGTTGCGAGATATAAAAGATTTGATCAATAACTGTTATACGATTATATGTATATATTATTTCACAAAAATTTTGAAGGTATATAGCCCAGAGAGGTATATGTACGTGAAACTATGTAAAATGGCTTTTATCCCACGAATACGTTGTGTATTGAATCGGTTTATTTATACATAATGAAATTCAAACGCCTACAGTATAGGCAAACATAATTACAGTTAAGTAATGCCACTGGCTGCTTTAATTGTTGTATTGATTTTGAAATATTTAATTTAATCTATGAAAAACTGTTTCAATTAAATTACAACAATTATTATTTTTCTTAATTCAAAAAGCTTAATTTATTATAAAAAGGCGATTAGGCTTACAAATGGACATGTTTCATCGTATATTACAATGGAAAAGATTGGAAAGGAAAATGCATTATGGTTATTTATCAAAGGCCAAAATTATAACAGAACAGATAGATAAGCACTTACATACTTAATATTCAGATAATATTTATAAAATAAAAACAAGCATTCACCACATTAACAGTAAAAACATCATTTATCATAAAGGAAATATAGGTGAAGGAATTTTCCAGATTTACATAGAATGAAGTAAAAATTTTGTAGAATTATATTGAAAGACAAAAATAGTATATTTACGTTTTGTATTTAGATCAATAGTATTGTAATTGATAAAATAAGAATTAATGAAAAATGGATTACTACACCATATCAAATACATTTACTTACATGAAGGTTGATGCTTGTGAAATGTAATTTTCCTGTCCTGAATTCATTTCAGAAAAAGCACAAGAAATCCGCTTTTTGTTCGATTTTCTTTTACTTGAAATTGATGTAACGTTTACTTTAACTTATATGTTTTAGTTTGATTGATTTTGACATGAGCATCACCCCACATATTCACGATAAGTATTCACCACTACATTGAATTATAATATTTATTTACGCCATTGTTATTCAATTATTATTACTTGAGGTTTTTTTCAAAATTCATTGATTACGCATACGATTATTGCAAAATGTCATTAAGCAATTTTGACAGTTCATCTCACCTCAGGCCCGGTTTGTTCATTACTGTTATAGATCGAGAAAGGGTATAAGCTATCTCTGTTTTACATTCTGTCAAGAAATTTAGCTGTCTTTTTTTAGTTAGTTGTATACGTTAATAATTGAAGACAAAGGGACGCTAGATTAGAAAAAAAATGTCCTCCTATATTTAAATTATAATAATTTTTATGCTTCAAAATAAAACATTCTTTTTAAATGCCTTATTTTGTACCATTAATTATTTCGTGGGAATTGAACAAATAGTACATCGGGAATATGCATGCGCATAGTATTCGCGCATTGTTAAACAACTGAATTTTGTTGTCATGTTCCACTTTCAATTTTTTTTTAAACAAAAGAAAAGTAGCTCACTAAAATTAATTTATAAAAAAAGTGAAATTTGAAGTAATTTCACAATTTCTTCTTTTTTTTATATTCTTTTAATTGCATAAATGAATAAAAAACTACGCTCAACTCATTAAAAATAGTCTAATTTTGCCTTTGTTTTTAGCCACTTTACATTTTAAAACTTAAAAAAATCGTTCAAAGCTACCGCAAGTGTTGAAAATATTTCCGATCTATATAAAGATCGTTAGAAAACCGGATTATGGGCAATAGGGTAAACCTGCGGAGCCTTGAAGCAGCCCATTACCGGTTGGAGCCCAAATATTTGAGACATTCCTCGAATGAGAAGCCCAATAATAAATTTATGAAACAGGCAAAGAATGACTAATAGAAGAATAACGCATATAAAAATAGTCAATAGTCATCAATAGCTTTATCTGTATAGCTATCTTGAATTAGTTCATAATAAGTTGAGCATATTGTACTAAGTCTAATAAATAGATCCATTATAAAATAAATAATTTTTACTAATTCAGTTTATTTGATGTACCGAATATGGATATATCATTAATTATATAATAACACCTGGTAAATACCTGAGTGGTGTAATTTAATTATACAATTTACAGCCGTTTATTTCATGATTCGGTCCCTTAAAAATCCACTCAAAAACTTTATTTTTTGGATTTTTTTTTAAATTGAGCGACCTACTCTTTACAAAGTAAAATAAAAACTATTTACCTTTATCCTCAATTCTTCACTTACTAAATGTTAAGCAATATTCAGTAGAATTCAGATATTTGTACGCCACAATAATTAAAAAGTCATTTCGATTTTCTATCTTAAATTTATGTGAAAATCATTTATTTGAAGCGGTTTCTTAGTAGTTTTCAATTTCAGCTTCTATTACACTACTATGGCACAACCAGGTGCCACCAATGGAATTTAATTAGGGATAGGTGGTAGGTGAGACAGTTACCTTTATAATGATCGTGAAGTTCAAAAAAAGGGCTAGTATAATGTTTAACTTAAGATTTTTTTTCTACTTGCTATAAAATGTCTACAAACTATGTTTGAGGACTACAGAAACAAATAATAGAGCGTTCATTTTTCATAAACCTAAAAGTTATTTTCTTCTTTCTTTCATCGTCTCTAAAATCTTCATTTGAGGATTTTAGATTCTCTAGTTATAGGTCCTTCCTACGTTCCCTACATTCAGGTAAATGAAATTATGGAAAACTGTTTTCTTCTGTTCTTTGTTTGGCGGCAGATTTAGTTTCCCACGTGGTTGAATTATTTTCTCCAGCATAGTCTACTCGTGGCGAGGTTCTTTTAAATCGAAATAGCCATTCCTTTTTTCAATAAGTCCAAAATTTCAATTTGCCTTTCCCTTTTTTCTTGGGGACTTTAGGGAATATGAAGTCTTTGCCTCCCAGAATGAAGAATTTACAGAAAGAGGATCTTAGTTCTAAACGAACTGTTTTTTTAATACTTATTCTATTCATGATCAGGCATTATATCATCTGTCTATTCCCTTCTACAGATTTATACCAAATAGGAAATAAATGTTCAAATCTTATGAATTAGTTCATTCAATACGTTCAATAAGATTATTTTTATTTATTAAGTTAGGATTATTAATTGTTTACTATCGATACTAACTATATTTATTTTAATTTTTCGGTCTTTGCTTTTACAACACAGATTTTTACTGCATTACAATAATTATTAAACTAAAAATACAGAATATATATCCATAGAGTGGAATCAACTACTATGTTTTAAAGAACCTTCACAGGGATGATGAATGAACTTTAACAGATGAAGCTAGAGGAAATAATTCAACCACGCGGGAAAATTAACCTGCCGCCAGGCAGAAAACAAAAACAAACATTTGATATAATTTCTAATTAGTTTAATGATTATTAGTGTCCAACTGAACTTTAAGTTTCGGCTTAGTTTCAGCCAAAAAACGAGTTTCGGTTTTGGTTGTCGTCAAGCCAAAACTACGACCGAAATTGAAACTGAATTCGTAAGATGAAAATGTTGAGAAATTATTGTTTCCCACTTATAATATTAGATTCTTCAATTATGAATACAGATTATTACCAGTTCATTAAAATTATTTTAATTAAATCATTTTAATATTTTTTTCAGTTCGAAAGAAAACTGACCAAAGATTAGAAGAAATTATTTTATTTTTAAGATGTAAAAAAGAGTATTTTATGTTTTGTATACCTAAACATATTGGGTAAAAAGTTATTGTTTTATAACTTTTTATTATTTTATGTTATTTGTAGCTAATATTAAAAAGAATTTCTTTCAAATCAACCTCTTATTTAAGCACAAAAAATTATTTGAAATAAGAAGTGATTATAGTATACTATGATAAAGATTAGCTCAAATTGGGTATTAAATGAAGACTAAATGATTAATAAATACCTATAGGATTTAAAAGTAAAGATTGACTAATTATTATCAACTTTTTTTTCCTATGAAAATATGAACTTATATAGAAGTTTCAGTTTTGATTTCGGCAAAAACTAAGACTGATGCCGAAATTCGGTTTCGGTCGTAAAAACTAGTTTCGGTCGGACACTAGATTATATAATTGCTTGTAATTTATGGACTATACGAAATATTTGTTTTTATTTGTACCAATCAAATCTTAAAATTATTTCCTATTGATTTCAATCGTAACCTTATACCTTACTATAAGAACCTTATTAGTAACCTTATATAATTAGTTGTTATGAAATTACTATAAGCCAAATTCAAAATGAGGAGAATTTGAATTAAATTGGCAGTTGATAAGTATGAATTGAATTTACGAACAAAGCTAATGATGATCATTGATGAACATCAAATTTACAAAAGTCACGAAATAGAATGGAAATGCGCGCGCATTTCCCTATCGTCGTTGTTCAATTATTTTTCATGTGACCAATCCAATTCGGCGGTTCATTTCAATGTTAAATATTCGGCTCACCGCCCTCATATTTCACTACCGCAATAATAGTAAAATTCTACATTAACTTTTATAAACATTAATAGCCCCCCTCTTTTGAGGTAATCTAATTAATTTTTTTCCGTATTTTTTTCGAGTTTTTTTTTGTTTTAGTGAACTTTAACAAAAGATAAGTAACAATTTGAGAGAAAAAACATTGAAAATTGGATGGTGATTAGTATTATTTTCTTTTAAATGAAAATTTGATATTGTTTGGTTAATTGATTGATTTGGAAAATTTGTAAGGATGTTTTTTTTTTTTTGGAAAATTGTGATCTGTGAGAGTTAAGTGAAAATTTCGAAGTGATAGAAAAGTGAGAAAATTTCGAGGAAATTTTCTCAAACCGGTTTAACGTTGAGCGCACATTTTCGGGATTTATGTGTTGTCATTATGGCAGTACCGAATTTGGGTTTGGAGTGACGCCATTCAGCATTGAGCGTTTTGTGTACAGCGCTCTCCACTTAACTACACTACACTCAACTAAATCTTGTGTGTTCTGTGTTGTTCTGTATGTGTTTTCGTTGAAAAAAATCGGTTTTATCGATAAAATATAAAAATTCAATTGCTAAAACGTTCGATATTATGTTAAGTAATTACATCTGTCGACTATGTAAATAACAAATACCAAAAAATTGTCCATATAAAACAGTATGAAATATGCACGTTGAAATATAGTGAGAAAGAAGAAGAGAAAACGAGATCGGCGGAGAGAGAAACAGGGAAAAAACACACGAATTTTTATGTATGAGGTATGTTTGATTTATTTAAATAAAATCGATTCAGTTTAAAAAACAATTGAAAATCAAGGAAAATGCGTACTTTCCACGTATGCTTCCGCCAAACATTTCGATTTTCTCACCAATCCGAATATGGTGGGAAATCCACTGAAAAAGTTGCTACAACACATTAACAATTCCAACTTTCCTCACAACCATAGTGGCTTTGACATTGAAATCTAATCTAAAAATTCGCCACTAATTTCATTCGGCAAACAAATGCACCATTTATTTGTTTTAATTAAATGCCGATATTTTCATATTGATTCAACTTCCATAAGTTTTCCCGTAAGATAGGGTTAATGATCAAGCCGGTACTTATTTAAATAATAAACTTAAGTTGGGAATTCTCATACATTGCATTTCTCTCAAACTAATAACTATTTTCCGTATCATATCTAACAAAATAGTTCCATAGCTATATCTTATTTTCCTAGTGCTTCGCTTTTTTTTCATAAGTCAAAATTTTATTAATGATACCAACATAGCAGAATTATCACTATGTGTGGTTTATCACTAACTACCTGCTTGTTTTTTACGTTACAGGTTCTTGTTTAGGTCATTTAACTTTTCCCTTTTAAACTTAATCTTTAAACTTATAAGTTTGTTTCGGATAGAATTTATATATTTTTTATATCTTCCACAAAATTGTTAATAGGCGTAAATTTAGATTTGTCGTAAGTGTAAGTAGCATTCATATAATATATATTTTTTAAATATCAAGGTAAATAGTCCGTTAGATTTAATTGATAAAATTTAATGATTATAAGTATGTTTTTCTTTGCTAATACTGAAAATATCAAACAATTTTAGAAGTTTATTGACAAAAAAAAATTTTAATGGTGCTAACGATGATTCATCTTATGTTTTGGATAATAATTAGTGGTCTGATAAAATAGTTTTTAGCAAAAAAAAACATTTTTTTACTGGTTTTCTTGTATTTGGTATGTATATAATTTCCAAGGAAAAATATTTTAAATATTTTCTTTTTCATAAAATTTCAATATTTATATTTAAATATTTCAAAGTTTATAACTAAAAATTGTTTACATAAAATTATCTGTTACCTCTAAATATTTATGTACCTGGGAGCCATAAGTAGTATTTTAAGTATTTTTCGCAGTGCCAAAATCTTCTTAACTTAAGTTCAGATGATATCTTTAAAGCTAAACTATCCATTTCTATGTTACATGGGCAAGAATTTACTAAAGCAAATACTACAACTAGTTCTTCGCATTCTGAAGGGCAACTATCATAAATGCATTTAAGATAGTATGTACTGTAAAGTAACTAATTTGGACTTAAGATACTATGGTTCTCAGATACAGATTTATTTTTAATTTGTCTCTGAAGAGAAAATAGGTATCTTTTGGATAAAATCAAAACTATTTCACCTGCAATTACAGTGGTACATATAAAGATGAATAAAGTTTGCTTTTGTTGATAGGTATTGTAATTTTGTTCCTAAAGAGAAAATAGTTTTTTTTTTTTTATAAAATTAAAATTATTTTACCTGCAATTACAGCAGTACATACAGTGAAGAATAAAGTTTTTTTTTTTTGATATTGTAAGATGTAACCCGTTATAAAGAAAAAAAGCACTAACAGTCTTATTTCTTTTCCCAGATCACATTGTCTCCGTTATTCGTTGCATAAACTGTTTATGCAACGTAGCATTCTAGTTATTAAATTCTAGAATCTTAGCGATTCTGGAATGTTAAATTTCACTCTCCGAAACTGTTACAGCTTATGTTCTATATTTTAAAACTAAAAAGAACAATTTATTTATATTCTAAAAATGATGTTTGTGTCATGACTTCTTCGACTATCAATGAAAAGAATTTAATGAACATATTCCTTTTGATGAAAATTCAACTTCTATGATTCAAAATATGTTTTCCTGTAAAAGCATAGCTAATTTTCCCACCGTCAAAATTTACTTGCGTCCCTTTTTCTATAAAAAAATGGCAAAGGAAAATAAAAATATAATATTTTTTCCTATAAATCTGCATGGATGCACGTGCATATACATGCACAGTTATAAAATTATACGATATGAAATTTATATTGCCCCCCAACCCCGGAAAAAATTAACGTCCTATTTAAATTAAAAAATATACCTACTATTAATTAAAGTTTTTCTTGTATTAACGTTGTAATTTTTGATCTGAATATGGTTACGAATATATGAATACTATTTTATCGGTTTCAATTACGGTTACGGGTATGAATTTATTTCGGATAATGCGATAGTTTTGGATAATTCCGAATAGATAAATGGTTTACTCGTACATATACCGGTTGTTATATCGTAAATCAGGATCAAAAATTTTTAATCATCGACCGCTACAATTCTTTTTGGTATCCCTCATCGACCCTCATCATAGTAATTTTGAGTTAATTAAAATAAAAATGCCACTGTTTGTACTACGGTTTTTCTATGGTCTTAAATATTTATTGACCTACATTAGATAATAAAAGTTTTATAAAAAATATCTTTAGATTGATCTTATTTTTTTCTTCGACCATCCAATAGTGTTAAATCGATTTCAAATGGTCTATATCAACCACTTTGGTATCTCAGCCGTAAATAACTAAAACAGATTTAGGGAAGCTCGATATTAATGTTTCCATCAAAATTTCACGATTTGAATACCTCCTTATAAGTAGATACCCTATCAAAAAATGCACATAGGAATCTATGTGAATTCCTAGGTGGGCGGTGTTTTTGGATGGACTCAGATGTGGTTTCCTATGTAGATTCCTATATGGTTTCCTATGTGGTTTCCCATTTGGATTCCTATACGAATGACGGATTCCGGATTACGGATTCCTATACGATGATTTCCACAATATTTTTCCATAAAAATGTATATGACAGCACTGCCAATTCCTTACCAGAAATTAAAATTTAGTTATTTTGTTATTTATTTTCATACATTTTGTTATTGATTGCAAAATTAAGTTTGTTCTTCAGTGTTAATTAAACGATTTAGTGTTGCGAAGGACATTGTTGTTTTCCACTTCCGTCAAAAATATCTTACCTTTAATAAAAATTAAAACCCTATTTAAAACAATGAAAAATATCACAAATACGGTTTCCAACGTAAACGTTCGATTGATGCCAGTGGAAAAAATGAACTTAGCGCATATCTTGTAATCTCGGGTGAGTGGATGCCAGAAATATCTAAATTTTAATTTGAAAATAAGGTTATTTTATTTATTTTTTTCGCTCACTGGAGATACTATTTTTAGCCCCCACTCTTTATTTTCCTTATGAATTCACAAATTCATCCTTTACCATGTTGTTTCCTACATAAACCCTTATCAATCCATCCTTTTTCATGTGGTTTCCAACATAAACCCATATGCAGTATATGTGCATTTATTGATAGAGTAGCTATTATATAGATGAATAATGAATATTGGGATATTCTACTATGCAGTATTTACTATTTTTAAGAAAAAATTAAAATTGATTGCATATTTTTAAATATAGACCCATTGAACTTTGCGGTTGTGCTGATAACCGATTACTGATCATAATTTAATCACACTAATATCGAATATTGGTTATTCCAATTACATCCCAAAATCGTTGTTTTATTTTATGAAAGTATAAAACGACATTTTATTTCACAATATTGAATACAATTTTGCATTTAATTAAAAAATGTGTTGTCTTCTTTTTATGTACCTCTATCATATAACATTTTCATCTGAAAAAATCGAATGTTTACGTATTAACAATAAAATGGTTTAAATGATTGTAAATTTTGCAAAAAAAAAACAACTGAAATGAGTTTCGGATACATAAACAACCTTGAAAAGTGCTGAAATATCCTTTTTAACATGAATTTTAAGAAAATAAAATACAAACATAATATACATTATCCAAACTTCTATATTGAAATAGAAGGTTTTATCTTACTTGATTATCGAATTTTATTGCAATATTAAATTACTTTTCACTCGAATTTGAGTACAAAACAAAAAAGAAATTCTCATCTTTAACAAATTCATATTTTATATATGAGTCGATAAGAGCTTTAGCAAATATTTGCTTTAGATTTTCATTTAAAAATCTCATGTCAGTACAATGAAACCATTACGACAATTGGCTTCTGTGGATTTATTCTGGCGTCATTTTTCAAATTTAAACATCTTTAAAGAAAAAAAACGACCCCACCTCGTGGTTACGGTCTATTTTGAAAAATTTACTAATTGATCATGTGGTCTAACTATTTTTAGAATTTAAACCAAAATAAAATTTAGTGAATACGAGAGTAATTGTTCGGAAAATTATCTTGATCAGTTGACCATTTCACCATGAAATTTTTAATAATTAGCATTCCTAAGATTTTTTACGATGAAATATTAACAGAATGTGTTTTATTGAGCAAATTTTGGCCATCTTAGTGGTCTACATTTATAATATGTTCTTTTATCTTTTAAAAATAAAAAAAACGCATACCAATAATTTTTGTCGAGGATGTTTATATTAAAAGTTGGTATTTTACAATAATAGACCGCAAGACTTCAAATTTATTTAAACAGAAATATTTCTGATGATTTTTACATTTCTATTTAAATTTTTTGCTGATAAAATATTATTTAATATATGATAAAATCGATTTCTGATGATGAATCAATAATATTAACGACTGCAAAAAGTAAACGAAGTGATTAGACAATATAATTCAATTGAATTTTTTATTTATCAGAAACAAGTTGTTTAGATATGTCTTTATAATTTTATAATTCAAAAATTTGTCATCAAGATCGTAGTCCACGTATTTATGACCTATAAAATTGAAAAACTTGAAAACTTGATATTAGAGTTGAAAAATTGATATCAAATTTTCAATGAAAATACTTATTTTGCTCCTCTTCAACTCAATAAAACATTGACTTTTGAATATTCGTTACTGCGAATGTTACAATCTGATCGATTTATTAAAAATTGCGTGTTTAAATTTACACATGAACATATATAATTATAAATATTAGAAAAAAACATGAATAGTATTATGCAAGTAGCATAAATTTGTATATAGTACACAGTGATAAACGACATTGGCTCGAGAAAATTTTACAAAAAATAAAAAAATAGATTGGCACTTATGAATTTATATAAAAAATAATATTTAACTATCTGATACTTGTAACTTCGCCTGGGTAATAAGAATATATCGAATAATACAGTTTTTTTATTTGAGAACTGCCGTTTCTTTAATAAAAATATTTCTCATATCTAAAATACGTTTTATGTCTTTAAAAACGATATTTCACTAAATTCATATTTGCCATATTTCGTTCATCCAATTGAATAATACAATATATTAAGGACCGGAAAGTAATGCTGTTTTTTTAACATCATATATCATATATTATGATTGCTGATCGGTGAAAAGTTTTCGTTGGTGCGAAGAAATAGTCTCTCTTACTCCATCTGCATCCATTCCATGTATATAATATTACACCTGGCGTTGAATTTGAACTATTAAGCTCAGCAGATCTTGCTTATTCACTCTTTTCCACCAAAATTGCATTTCGTTGTAGTTAAAGCAGCTAATCTCTGTCCATAATACTTTTCGTTAGGATAGAGCTTATCAGATTCTACACTAGTTAAAGTACAAAATTCCATAGCATCAACCTTTTGGGAAGAAGTTGGCATACTCTATTTCAAATGGTATTTATTTTTATTGGTTTCAGAGATACAATAGAAAAAGTATCGTACAAATATATGAGTGATATCAATAAATTATATAAGAGAATATCTTACTCATATGTACGAGTACGTCTAATACTGACAATATGGTGAAGAGAAGAAAATTTGTTAATGTTAAAACGAAATAAATTTTAAATGAATCCAGATAATTGTGTACTTTCGTACAAGAAAGTTATGTGGCGTTCACTTTAAATAGTCATTTATCCTCAAGATAAAATTTTATCCGGAAGATACAGAAAATATGCGTATTTTCACCAAAAAAATAGAGTGATTTGTGTAGGGTTCTTCTTTTTTAATTTTTAATTGTTATTTACCGTCGCTTTATAACTACTAAGGTTTTTAGCGACTCTAGGTATAATAAAAATCCGTAATTGAAAATTATCGAAAATTTACTTGATATGACGAATGATCTCATTTCAATACCTACCCGTTTTGGAGTGGTCATCTTGACCACTCGGCCACCAGTAGGCTCCTGTACCCATAGGATTTATTTTACAGATAGAAAAATATCGATGGTATCGGTGTTCTTGTGGATCAGAACCATTTCGGTTTAATTTATTTTTAAAATCAGCTCGGCTCATGTCCCTTTTCGAACCGTCAAATCTGGCAACCTTGCATTTTCGTGATCCTCGCTAACGTGCCTGATCCACGAAAATACCAAAATATTCACAAAGTATTAACTAAACTACCTAAAAATATAATGATTTGGTTGCTACGGGATTCCAAATACTGACTCTTGTAGACTATAATGTAAGAAAAACTTGAAGGAAAAATATTAAACCGAAAACGCATATGGTTACGGAGCTTAAGAAACTGC
Source organism: Sisyra terminalis (assembly GCA_958496175.1). Lineage (NCBI taxonomy): Eukaryota > Metazoa > Arthropoda > Insecta > Neuroptera > Sisyridae > Sisyra > Sisyra terminalis. The sequence continues at coordinate 23,696,664 of OY292277.1, forward strand.
TTCTGCAGCTTAAATATTAAGTATCTTTTTCCATGGATTGTGATAGATTTAGAAAAATCGTCGATGATCGCCTACACCTGATGGTAGACATATTTAGAACCAGAAAATCTCTATACTACAACTAGCACTAAACGCCACATTTGACACATTTCCCATCATGCATTTTTTGCAGATTTTTTTAACTGTTATTTACAACCGCTTTTTACCTTCTAATGTTTTTAGCGACTCTAGGGTTGATGAAATCCGTTATCGAGAAATATTGTAAATTTGGTCGATACGTTGATCGAACGCACTACCTATCGGTTTTGGAGCGATCACCTAGACTACTCGGCCACCAGTAGGCTCATTGGAATACCTTCTTTTATCTTATATTAGTAGCATGTACCTAAATTAGCGCTTTCTAGTGACAAAACGATACTTTTCCAGACTTATTTGTTTTTAGTTTTATTTTCTTTTAATGATTACCATTCGGGACATAATGGCTTGTGTAGTTCTGATATTTGTCAATCTTCACGAATTTAGAGGTGTTAATATTCCTCGACACTCAATCATTAAACAATTCGAAACACAGTTTTATTTTAACTAAACATATCTTTAGATTCGTTTTGAGTTTCCTCAAATTTGCATTGTGCGAAAACAATGGAATCATTAAGCTTGGTCAGTGTTTTATCTCGTTACGGTCATCGTGTATTGACCTCATGAGCAAACTTGACAACAATATTAAAAGAGTTTTATGATCTACGACTCAAACTTGAGTACACACTCATACACTTCTAGGTGGAAATAATCTAAAAATATTTTGAACTCATTGAACCGAATGCGACTTATATACATTCGGACATTCGAATTATCCATAATGACCTTTTTTGTATATCAAATGTATCATATCCGACGTTTTCGATTTTTTCTTAACCATGCGATCTGAATATATAACCATTTGCGGCGACATTAAATCCCAGGCGTGATTTCATTTTCATAAAATAATTATAAACTACATAGTTTCTGTTGCGTGTGGTGAGCTCTGATTTCATTATAAAAATCTGCATTTATCGATAAGGAAAACTCGCTTTTATTATAAGGAAACGAGACGTAGAGGAAACTAATAGGTGTATAAGTTGGGAAAAAAACATCAGCCTTTTTTAATTTTCCTACTCAACTTGTGAATAAGTTTAATCTACTGATAAGCTGTTATGGTTATACGGTAGAGAATATACAACGTACTATATACATACTCTTATTATCATATTTAGCTTATAAATTTAATAAAAACTTTATTCCACCAAAGAATTAATTCTTTTTTATTTTGCCATAATTAATATCTAATAAATTACTCTTACGTATTTACTGGATTGGAAAAAAATAAGTGGAAAAAATAATCCCCACTTCAACTTCGTTTTTATTAATACAAGTGCTGGCTGGAGTGCTTTAATAAAGGCAATAACAATTGACTTTTTGGATTATATTCATAGATAATATTGGAATCATTATTTTTATATCAAAGGATAAGTGACTAATTTAAATAATAGACATAGAAGAGAGACTTATATATGCTTATATAGAAGTTTAGTTTTGGGTTAACATGTCGATAAATCTTATAGCTTCTGCTAGCCGACCACTAGTTGTCGCTGTACAAAATTAGGCTTGGCTAAACCTTTGAGATGTATCGATATGTTAGCCCAAACTTCTTCCACATTTTTAACACAAAATAGTACTTCTATATAAATCTTCTCTGAAAATAAGTTAAATATATGAATCAAAACAAATGATTAATTTTAAAGATTATTTTGCAATACTTTGACCACTTTTAAATCTTTTTTGATATACACTTTGCGTATTGGTTTCAATTTTTCAAACCATTAATTAAGTAAACGTATTTTAAAACGGCCATTATGGATAGTCATAGTTGAGGTAGGTAACCCAGGTAACCTATCTAGCAAGCTATAGGTGTGTACATTCTAGCCAATTATGGTGCATTTAATGCTGTCGCTAGTTTCTAACGATAAATATGGCCACGTAATTAAAATCTAATATGTGAATATATCGAATGTCAATGTATCGATATAACCGCTTTATTGTATAGGTATATATAATTGCTAGTAATAAATATTAATTCTTGTTAGTAAACATTCAGCTTATAAACAATAAATGTACTATGTACTCTTTTTGGAAATGTATAGAGAAATTCATGCCTGGTGATAGATTCGGTAGAATCCAGCTAAATGTCTAAACAAAATTTAGCTTTATTGCTACTTTTTTAGATGGCGCACATGTTACATTTTAATCACGTGGCCACATTTTTCGCTAAAAATCAGCGACTAGCGACTGTATGAAAACGCACCTTTAAGAATGTGTTCACCTGAGTTATGTATATAGAACTTTGCATAATACTGTTGCACATCTCTCCTGCGACCCCGATGAATAAAAAAAAGCTCTTAGATCAAATTTTCGCGAATTAAGAAAAAATATCTAATTGTGGTCTTTACAGAGAAAAGAGACTTATATAGAACTTTAATTCAAATGGAAGACAAATACGTGATCAAGCGTTTCTAAAGTAATAGATGACCTTGTCATGTAAAATATTACTTTGCACTGTATTGAAGTGGAGTTTAGACCCCTCTTTTCTTAAAAACATTTATTTTGATAAAAGAACCACCAAGTATTAGTGATAATTTATAATGCTATAATGGTATTTATACTTATAACAATTTATCTGCAATAAATGCTAGTTTTTTCTTAATTAATACCATAATTTAATGATGAAATTAGAATTTTTTTTCAAATTTAAATTTTTCCCTTTATCTGCGAATGCGTTTTGCAAATTAAGACGTGGCGGAGCCTTATTTTGTACAACGCCATCAAAGTACCGGTGATCAAAAGCTCTGATCACGTGGTTTTCCCAAACGCTAAAAATATTAATACAGTATTGAACTTCTATATTAGTCTCTCCTCTCGGGCTCTTTATTAATTTAACAATAGGCCAATGTTTAAATGTATGTCGGTAAAAACAAAGAACAAAGAGTGTATTTAAACACACGTGTGAGTGATACAGAAACATTGACCAATATAATTACCAAATATATTAATTTGAACTATGTATTTGATTGTTGTCATTTGTTTCAACTGTCAATTTTGGCTATTTGTCAAATGTGTCAGTATTGGCTGTGAATATTTCACGGGTAGTTACTAGTACTATTACTAACATAATAGTGAAATTATAATGGTAATTATATGTCGAACTTAAAATATTTTAGGATAAACATTATTTGCTGGATGAAGTTTTTTAAGTCAAAACGTTGCAAATTGCTTTTTTTCAATTTAAACAACATATTTTTTTTAAAAAATATCTAAGTAATAACATTTTTTTTAAGTATATGTGAGATTCAAGGTCAATTGATTATCGACTTTTTTTTTCTTAAGTAGAATGTTTTGTATTGTAATCAACATTTTCAAATTTATTTCCTCTATATTTTTATAATAACAACTCATAAGTTATAATTAAAGTAGTACAGCTCGAATATAAACATGTAACTATTGAAAATAATCATTGAACGATAAAATATTTAATTTGTGTTGCTTCAGTCCATTAATTATTATGAATCAAATACTTTTATCAAATATTTATTAGTTGCATTAAATGGTTTGCAAGCATGGCCACCGATACATATAAGCGGTGGGAACAGCAGCCTTTTCTGGGAATTCTAAATTCTTTTTCGATTAATCATAGTAGTATAACGAAATGAAAATTAAATTAAATTGTTATATGTTATATTTTAAGTTAGTCTTTTCTAATGTATGAAAAAATGTACACTTTTCTGAAAAAAGTAACGTTCTTTGGAAAAAATCCTGCCGATGTTCATGTTTGCGAGTGAAGTGCTCGGGAGACTTATCATTTAATTGTGTAGTAGAAGTTAAGCTGGAGGTTCGTGATTGGGGTTGTAAAAGATTTTTTTTAATGGTTGTTTATAGCCGCTTTATATAGAGTTAATAACTACTAACTACTAAGGGTTAATAAAATTCATAAACCTTCTAGTTTTCAAACAGGTTACGCCGACCAAGTAACTGGTTTCGTTACGTTTTTTGAAAATAACGTAACGACACACGTCTACTGAGAAGTATTGAAAATTTCCTCATTACAAAATTCGAATCCAGTACCTGCTAGTTTCGGAGCAGCCACCTTGACCACTCGTCCACCAATAAGCTACAAAGGTTTTAGTTAGTTCAAACGTAATTATTACCAATATAAGTTATCTGTATTTGATAATCTTCAATTGTTTCAAGATCAATTTTTTTCCAATGTTAAATTTAATTCGAAAAATATGTCTCCTAATATTGCAATAAAGACCAACGTTACAACGAAATTGATAATTCAATTGAATATTTTGTCAAGTTTCTTCTGTTTTTAAACAACTTTTAATTTCTGATCTTTACTTTGTATTGATTTTCTTCTAAATTTAAATTTATTGAAGGACTTATTACCATCTTTTTTCACGTAAAGTTTAAAGTTGAACTCCAGGGAAACTCTAAATAAAGGTATTTTTAAACTTTTGTTTACAAAGAGAAAATAATAAAAAAATTATATATCATCGAAAGTAAATGACAGGAATTTCAATCTGTCGATTGTTACTTAAAGTTTAAACATGGGCAAACATGGACGTGGGCAGACAAAATATAATATTATTGAAAAATATTATAATATACTCTAAGTGATTCGAACTTTTTAATTCGAAATTATGAATAATTGAAATATATTTTTAATCCTTTGAATTTCTAATTATAACAATGTAATTATTTTTTTAAGATTATTTGAATTTTTGTTTTAGTTTGGCAAACTCCTTGAGATAATTTTCCAACATTTTTTTCTTACTCCTAATATATTTGACCTATTCGACTTGTCGTTTTTCTATTTTCATTTATTTTTTGTGACTTTAGAACGGTGATTATCACAAGTTTTCTTAAGGTCCATTTCTCATGTATACGCTTGGTATTCGATTTCTATTCGAAGAGTATTCTCTTTGTTTTAACCACCTAAACATAAGTATGCGTGATATAATAGTTGTGTGAACAAAATCTTGTATAGTTCATCGGATTTTAATTCGCTCGCTACCCAAAACTTCAGCTATTTTTATACACAGAAGCATACGAGATTTAAAATGAGTTATTTTTCGAATAAAAACCGAATAGTAATGGTATAAATGAGAAACAAACAAAAAATTATTGCTTTGGTCGTTTAGTTTTACAGTATCTATGCTTGTTTTTATTGCATTTCCTGTTAAGTTTGGTTAAGCTGTAGTATATATTATAGTATATACCCAATTCTCTTTTTACACGATTATACGTTCCAGACAAAATCGTGCAAAAGAAGACATGAAGCATAACTAACTTAAAGTTTAATCATCTAAAATAGTTAAGATAAATGATTCATACCTAAAACTATTATGAGAGTCTTTATCAAAGCTAAATTAAATTTATTATGTGCATTAATGCACAGCTTATTTTATAAAACCAAAAGGCAATTTTGGTCATTTGATAGTTATGTCAGTGTTGGATGTGAATTTTTCACGGGTAGTTACTAGTACATATTTTGTAACTATGAGGTGAAAATATTAATTTTGGTGTTTAAAATTTCCTAAATGTTAAATTTATTTCATTCAAAATTTAGAATATTTCGGTTATTTTTACGGTTTCTTTACTTTCGAATTATCCAAAATCCACTATACTAGATTATTTTCTTCTTGATTTGAAATTCTAGATTCATACTTGTACGACGAAAGGAGAACAGCAGTGACTTCCTTTCATTATCCATTCGTACCCATAACTTTAAACCTGACATAAAAAACCTGTATTGTATTTTTTCAATTCACAGTATTAAGTTGTCAAGAAATTGTTATGATTTTTTTAAAGAAACGTTATTTTTATTGTACATTAGTATTACACTTTTATAAAAACCAAATTAGTTTCCATATGCAAGAATTTATGAATTATTTATTTCAATTCTTATTACTAAGCTTCAAGGAATTCAACTTACACCTTGGTCAATACATTGAATTGATCAAGTTAAATTTATCTTGAAAGTTTTTTTTTCATTCAAATTTTTGTAGGAAACATTTTTTTAATTTCCTTGTTTAGGTCTAAATGTGTATAGTATAAGAAACGAAAATACAACTAAAACTTGGAAAATCATAAAAAATGTAAGGGAAATCTATTAATCATTTTGTTATTTTTAAACTGATTTTATTTAAATTTTGTCGAGACCAATCATTATTATCTAAAGTAGAACATCGTATTAATTAAATTAAAATGCTTATTTATTTTATAATATAGCATTATTTATTTTATATTTTTCGCCTTAACCGCAAGTGGCGAGTTATTGATATATTTAGGTTTTATTTTAATTTTAATAAGTAAAATGCTTGCATTAATACATATTTTTATGTAAAACTTTGATTTAAAACTGTGATTTTTGTTTAGTTCCAGATATTGGCAAATTGTAATTGATAATTTGTGAAAGATAAAGAGCGAAGCAATGAGTTCTGCGTTAAAACAACCAGTATTACCTACGGCGGGTACTCCTAATGCGGCGAATACGGCAAACAATTCCTCGGCCACCCCTTTGACGCCAAACAAAAATGTGTCACAAGCGGCCAATATTCCAATTGGTGTTGTATTACCGCCCAGTAACAACACACCGCTAAGTAATTCTGCAGCTCTAGGTGCCGGTGCGAAGAACTTCCCCGCATCCCAACCACACTTTACATCGACGCTGCCTACGAATATGTCTTTGGGCCATCATTCACATCATCCATCCAGTCTGCCAACACCTCCAGTGCATTTCAATAAACAAATTAACCACAACGTGCCTAATCTGGGTAAATATACATATTTACTTTACTTCAACTTGATTTTTACAAAAAAATTTTTGTAGGAAATTCGGCAACTTCAAATCCTGTAAATATGGTACAAGAACGACAAATTCCGCAAACTCCTCAAACACATCATTCTGCACAATCTGCAGCACAACCCGGTGTCTTAGCCACACCAAATGTCGTACAAAGTAGTGGAGCTCCTCAAGCGAGCGCACCACCCCAACACATAAGTTCAACGCCACAACCGCCTGCTGCTGTTCAAGCACCTGCAGGACCTCCACCGGCACTCCCGGCAGCAGCGACAGAACCAGCTCCAATTCCTGCATCGCTCTCTCATTCATCTTCGAAGGCTCCTCAGGCCAATGGTACAATCGAACCAGCATTGCCAACAGCCGCACCAACATCTTCTGCACCAGTTCCCGTACAACCAGCCATTCCGGTCGTCTCCAAATCAGACTCATCGAACTTGCCAACAGAAAAAGACTTAAAAGATAAAGAGAAAGAGAAACGTAGGTTTTTTTTCATTGATACATAATATCCTGAAAAAATAAAATAAAATCTAATAAAGTAGGCTATAAGTTTTAAGGATGTTATGGAGATACAATCGGAGACAAAATTACAAAAAAATAGAAGTTCGTGATTAAGTACGTAGTATAGCTAACGTGACCATAATTTTTTTGTTTCAAAGCGGGACATCTGTAAATTTTAACATGAAAACTTGAAAACCATATTATAATTTTGCGTAAAATGACAAGACGTAAAATGCGAGAAAATGTAGTAAAACTCAGTGCTTCTTTATTGAAAAAAAAAAAATTAATATAAAAACTTAAATAATATTGTGATAATAATTTAGTAATAGAGTAGATAAATTATTCGTCTGGTTTTCTATATTTTTCGGATCCACAAATTTGCTTTAAGATATCCGGTTTGGTGTTCCATGTACTATAGGTTTATGGCCTATGAGTTTTACACTATAGGTATATGGATAATGTATATGTATACAGTATACAGTATACCTGCATAGTGATTTTGGTTGTGATAAATTAATACCTATCACAGGTCACTTTTTCTCAAAGTGGGACATTTTTAGGTTCTCCGGGGACAGTGGGATACTAAGCTCACGTATGGTCACGTTAAGTATAGCACGACGTAGTATAGCTCGTACGTAGCATACCACGAGGCGAATAAATATGCCGATACTTAAAAAACTATATAGTTTAAGAGAAAATCGGAAATTTCACCAAAAATTTGAAACAAAGTATGAAAAAACAAAAAATGTAGAAAAAATTTAACTAACTTTTGTACTGAATATGCCTTGATTTCAACAGATCAAAATATTATTGATTTGATACTCAAAAGTTATGAATGTAGATTTTTTTAATATGATTAAATCATAAATAAAACTGTAAATTAGAAGGTTTTTAAGACAATTTTAATTAAATTAAAGTTTGAGTTGCCTGGTAGCATTTTTTTGCTAATAAAAATAAATTTAGTCTGTTCGATTACCGAATCGTCATAAGATTACTTGTAAAATAATAGTATTTTTCAATTGCAATTACTCTTTCATGACGTAGTGAATCGCTCTAAAATTTTCACAGGTGTTTTAGCATTAAATAAGAAACATTTTCCTAAATATTTAATTGTCTGGTAGCATTTTGACAAATCTCCATAACATCCTTTAATATTAAAACAATTAAAATTTATTCTTGTACTTATTTATTGATGACTTTCTTATTTTGATACAGCATCAACAGAATTAACAGAACAAAAACCTGTACAAAGTAGTCCTGTTAAGAATGAAAGTTCGGGGGTTCCAGTGTCTACAACATCAACTGTAACGACAAATGCTGTTTCAAATATAACTCCATCAGTTAACGCTCCGGTTTCTAACAACACAGCGACAAATAGTAGCTTAAGTACAAGCCCTGCTCAAAACGCAGTAGCTCCAACTGCATCTGATAGTCCAGCACCGGCGACGGCAAGCGTAGCAGAACCAGTACAAATAACTAGTAATAATCAAACAAAACCAAGTCCACCAAAAGTTGTTGAACCAACACCACCACCAAAAACGCCAACTAAAACCTCTCCATCAAACTCGTCTACTCCAACAACACCAACCACAGTTAAAACGGCAACAACACCGACATCCAGTGGAAGCAACAAACGAAAACGTGAATTTACTACCAAATTGAGTAACAGCGCTGAAAGTCCAGCCAAAGCAGCAAAAATAGAAACAACAGCAACGACCACATCGCCTTCAACTCCACGAGCCTCAACCAACAAAGTATCACCAGCTGCATCGAGCAGTAAAGCAGGACCAAGTAACGAAAGCCGAAACAAGCGATTGCGTGTCCCAACGCAACCTTACCAGGCTCCGTTACCTTCCGATGTGGCACTTTTTTCAAAATTGAGCGCTACCCCACCCAAACAAGTAACCGACGACAAACTTATTGCGTTTTATAAGTATGCTTTATACATTTTTTTTTAATCAATCAAATTCATATTATTTTCATTTTAGATACGAATTTTTGGCAGTTCGTAACGCAGAAGGGAGTTTTTACGTGTGTCAAGCAATCCAAAATATTTACAAATCTAGCTTGAAAATACGCATTCGATGGTTGGCAAACAACGACTTACAGGATAGTACAATATTTATGCATGACTTGTACGATACGATAGGTAACATGCACATGTTTTCCAAATATTACTCCGAAATCTATTTATTTCATTTTTCCTTACAGATTTCGATTGCATAATAACAAATATAACTTTAGAAAAAGTAGAAAAGGGCAAATTTCGTATTCCTCATGACGAGCTAGAACGTACAGAAAAAATTTTAAAACGCGCTCTTGATATGGAAAAGGGAGTTTCCGCATCACCATCTCTTACAGAAGACCATCCCGATGGATGTACGTATTTAATAAATTACTAATAATATTGTGTATATATAATATATTTTGTATATATACTGGTAATAATACAATTCAAAACAATAATTTCGTTTTTAGTGGACCTATCGTTATTGCGTGACGAAAGTCAGTTGAAAAAACGAAAAAGTGTGAAAACAACGATTCCCAAAAAACGAAAAAGTAAAAGCAGTAAAAGTCCGTCACAAAGTCCAAAAGTAGCCAAAGTCAGCGATAAAAGTACACCTTCTCGAACGCCTGCTAAAAGTAAAAAGGAAACTCCTGCAAAACCAGCGGCGGCAACTACATCTACATCTAAACGAAACACACGAACACCGCAAGCTTCAATTAGTAAAACAAATTTGAATGCGAAGCCCACAAGTTCAAAGAAACCAGCAAATAAAAGCTTAGTGGCAGCAGCATCAAGCAGTCCGTCAACTAGTGCCAGTAATTATTACCGTTTTTTTAGTTTACTTGAAAGTTGTTATAATATTAGTTTAGAAATTTTAGGGAATCATGAGGCAATTACACGTTTTTTTACCGTGAGCTTTGCAAAACTGCATTTATTTAGTTCACAATAATTTAACATTTGCTTTTAAAATATTATCTGAGCATATTGAATTGATATGAGTTTAAAATACTACTTGATAGATTAGAAAAATAAAAGTAAGGTTTTACTTAAAAATATTTTTTGGATGAAACTAAATTCAAAATGATCCTGATACTTAAAACAAAGACATTTTAATTATAATACGTTCAACTCATGTTAAAATTTAGAATCATTTACACGAGCATCTTTAGCGTCTGGCGAATGTAACTTAAGGTTGTTTAGAAATGCAGTGGGGAATTATGAGAATAAGAGGGATTTCTCTATGCTTATAAGTAGGCATTGTAGATATTTCTGCCAAGCTTTTATGCACTCGGATTGAATTTTGACGCGAATTTCTATTGTTACGTTGAAATTTTTTTGCTTAGAACCCCCCAAATTTAGATAATTTTGGTATTAATCTACGCAGAATATTTCAAAGAATGCTTCGCTATTTTTTAAAAAAAAAATTGATTTCTACGGAAAAAGCTATCGCGAATTGATTGCAATCACGCATAACTTTTTCCGTTTACCCTGTGTTTAAACGGTTTATAAGTCTCAAATCGAATTGAAATTTTACAGACATGATTGCAATAGTTGATTACTTACAGTATTAATTTCAATTTTTAATCATTGCTTGTGGTTTTCTTCTAAACAACCTTAAGGCGATATAAATGCTATAAATTATACTATTAACCTAAACAACTGGTACAATATTTAATATTTGAAATAGTCCTAAATACTTCCTATTCAAATAGAAAGATGACGCTCTAAAATGAATCCTTATTAAGATACGCAATATAGGGAACATTGAATCATAGTTATATTTTAAACTAATCGAAAGTAATAATACTGCTTTATTTATTGCAAATCTTTATCAAAATTTTTTACAATAATGTTGATTTTACTTATTTGGCAATTAATAGGAATTGTTTTTAGATTTTATCATATCAGATATTTTAAAAAATACATTGAAAAATGCTTATTTTACGAAAATCGCTCTATACTACTAAGGACTAAAGTCTAAAATCATTTGAACCAACTTTCATTGTTTTGATCGTAATAATGAGGCTCACGTCTCTTTTATGGACGTCAAAACCGAACAACGTTTTATTTTCTACTTTATTTTTAGTTTATTCGTGATTTTTTTGTTAATCCATTTTTAATATCGTATAATTTTCTCCTTCGCTAAAAGAGAAATGAGCCAAAAATAATACCTTAAAAATTACTATGGTTGCATGTAAAATTCAAATTTAGTTAATACTTAAAAATCATTTTTTTGAAACTTTAAAATGCGTTAGAAAAGAAAATTGTAATTTAATCGAACCGAACCTCTTTGAATCTCAAAGTAGATTTTCGCACCCTATTGAAAAATACGTTATTTTTTTAGTTTAAAAAATACATTTTTAATAATTTTATATTGTTAAGGGCTTCTCCCACATTCCCAAAAATATCTTCCCGCACACCCAAAGGTACGGGCACCCTAGGTTAAGAACACTGGTTTTAGCGGGAACCACACTCAGTGTTAGTAAACATTGTTGTGATTGTATTTTATTTCTGTTTTAACTTTTAAAACTCTTAAACAGGAGTGGTTAATCCAAATGATCTCGCGGGCCACGAAAATCTCATACGCATTATCAATTAGATACTTTCCTTATGTTCAAGGCTTAAAAACTCTTATACTTACATACTCACCTAATCAGAAGCTATGTGTGCTAATTTCATTTATAAAACTATTCAATTCTCTTCTCAGATATACTTAACCGACGTCTTTTTCCTTTCAATAGCGTAAATATATATAACAATATTTTTAGATTCTAATCGATAATTTCGATATTATCATTAGTTTTATGGTTGCAGTTATACTTGTCGTTGAAATTTCAATTCTAATTACTTAACTAAAATAAAAAAAGCGCTACACCAATTATCTTTTTATAAGACAGATGCATTTCTAAAAAATATGTATAAACAGAAATTTAGTTGTGAAAATACTTTTATTAGAGTTAACTTAAGAATTTATCTCGTATTTACATAAAAATTTGTCTTCAAACAAAATAAAACTCGACAAATAAAAACATCAAATGAGCCTACTGGTGGCCGAGTAGTCTAGGTGACCGCTCCAAATCTGGTAGGTGATGGATTTGATCCTCGTATCGAGCAAAAGAAGCAAATCGTTTTCGATTATGGATTTTTACAAACCCGCGAGTCGCTAAAGATCTTAGTTGTTATAAAGCGACAGTAAATAACAAGAAAATAATTAAATAAATAATTTCTGTAATAATAAGAGAACTATGCGTAGTATTCATTTTTAGTAATACTTAATTTTCTTATTACTTTTCCATTAATTTCTCTGTCATCCTTAATAATTGTTAGATCAGATACAACGTCCTTAAAAATCTAATTTTATAGTTTTCTCTACAATAAAAATATTGAACAAATATTAATTGAACCACCAGGTCGTTCAGCTCGTTACGCAGCTCGACGTAGTGAACCGTCATCAAGTGGTTCCACACAAACTAGTCCTGTCGTAGATGCTAAAAAAGCGAAGGTCATTGCTAAAGTTGCCGGACGACGTACCTTATTGCCTCAGACATCTTCTCCAGCAAACTCTTCCTCGAAGGTTAGCAGCAGTCGATCCACGCCTGTAAATAAAGCCGCACCGAAATCTTCACCGGCTGCACCTGCTGCCTCAGTTAGTGGCCATCAAGGTAAGCCCTCTTCCCACTAAAATAGCATAAACTTTGTATTCGTTTGTTGTCGTTACGTTAAATTGACAATCTTTGTTATAAAATAAGTAACAAAATTGTAGAAAAGCAAAAATCGACGACAAATATCTGCAACTGTGCAGCGTCGAAATGTAGTTAAATTTAGTTGCATAATTTTTATTGTAAATACATAGTAGTTAAAATTTTCTTTTTAATGTTCTCTAATATTTTTTTAATGGTGGTGGTTTTTTAATGATGATTGGTGAAAATGTAGATTGATTTATTTTAATTTATTTCATTGTGGGCTTGTGTAAAACTTGTGGTTTTCTTAACTTATCCTTCATTATTCCTGACTGTTTTTTTCCGTAATCTAATTCAAGGAATAAATGTTTTGTTTAATCTATTTAGGTTCTAAAACCACATCTGAAAGACGTCCACCTCCTAAACGATCAGCTCGAAAATGAACAAGAGGATTTGAGTCATTTTGATTTCTGTATCCCTTTATTCTTTAACAACACCACATTTACATTCTTTTGCAGACACGAACTAAGCACAAACATTTAATTTCAAAAGTAACAATGTGCATTTTAATATTAGCGAGCTGGAATGATGCGTTTTTATTATGGAGGTGTTGTGTTTATTTTATAATTTTAACAAACTTAAATGGAGAAAATATAACTGATTTATAAAAAAAAATTCAGAGTATATCATAAAGATTATGTTACTGTAATATTTAACTGAGTGGTTTATTTTTTTTTTAAATTCATTTATGTAATATTTAAGTATATGTATAGAAATTTATTATTTTTGATCATTTAAAAAATGTTCTACTTTACCACAGCATTTCTATATATTGATTAGAAAATTTAAATTTTTGATATTTTCAAATTATTTTTGGTAGTTAAAATGAAACATTTAATTAAAATATTATTCACTTTAACGATACTTCATTATAAAGTATGATGGATCGAATTTTTATATACAATGAAAAACTTTCGATGTTTATTAATTAATTATATATTCTACACCTATGTTTTTGTCCATAAAATGAAAATTTAATTATATAATATTCCATTCATTATTTTGACGTAAAATAAAATTTACATATTTTATTAAAATGAATTTGGTTTTCGTATAAAATGGATAAGTAATTAGCAAATTGGGAAAACATTTTTTTTTTTTGAAAAATGTGAAATGCTCTGAATTTTTCACACTGACGCATTATGTTCAATATTAATTTCCAAAAAAAAAGAAAACAAAAATAATAAATTTATTTTTTATTTTAATAATCGTCGACGGTGGATGCATTTGATTGCATTATTTAATGTACAAAGTACTTTTTTGAAGATGAAATTTACAAAAAAATAATATATATATTAATACTATATTATACACGTACTAAATTTTTTTGATCTTACATCAAAAACAAATAACGCAAAATAGGTACGTGATTCAAGAAAAAAATTGAAAAAAAATATATTGACCACAATACCTAACAATATAAGATTTATTATATTATTATACATAATATATTATATGATAAGAATATATTATATGTAGAAAATTGCAGAAACAAAAAAAAATATTACAGAGTAAATTAAGATATTTTAAAAAAATTAGATAAAATTAATTATTAATTTCAAATATAAATATTTAGCTATTAAATGCAGTTTTAACATGAGAGAATTTACAAATTACAATTGTGTGTCACAAGTGAGTGAATGTTGTATTTAAAAACAGAAATGTATAAACTAAAAATCGTTCTTAAATTCAATTCTTAAAATATGTAAAATACATAGGATATAGTTATTAAGTAAAAGATTATAGTTTCAATTAAAATATTACAGATTAGGTTTTGTACCGTTTTTTTTTTAAAATTTGCTTTTGTGTACGAGGACTGAATATATATTGAGGTATTTCTACAAGTTTAATATTGTTGGTTACATTGTTTCAGTTTGTATGAAACAGTTTTGAATAGTTTAACTTAT
Organism: Sisyra terminalis; assembly: GCA_958496175.1. Classification (NCBI taxonomy): domain Eukaryota; kingdom Metazoa; phylum Arthropoda; class Insecta; order Neuroptera; family Sisyridae; genus Sisyra; species Sisyra terminalis. The sequence continues at coordinate 23,711,712 of OY292277.1, forward strand.
AACTTTATGTTATTACTAATAGTTAAAAAAATGGATAGCATAATCTAATACGTTCGGGGTCAACATGAATTATTTTACTTCAATTATTTAAAATGCCAGCAGTGCCAGTACTTATATGGTTTGTAAGTAAAAATTTCATAACTTTGTAAGCAATTACGAAAATTTTTTCGTTGGATTGATCCAAGTAAAGTTTGGGATTACTGATTATAAAGGATCATTTATAAGTTATGTATGACGATCAAATTAGATTTTTTCGCTGACTTCACTGAATTGTTATCCCGTTTAAACAATATATAAAACATATTGTGACCTTAAAAATATATTATAATTTACAAAAGTAAACTTTCAACAAAAGTTCAAGTTAATGTATTTTTGTCGTATTGCTCAGATACGTATTTCAATTGCCAAGCGATCTTCTTCTTATGACATAGCATTACATAGTAGTTCCGGAGCGATCCAGTACTATTTAATGATCACTGTGTCAGATTGCATGGCAATCGAAATACATATCTAGACAATACGTCACAATTACATTATAATTAATTACATAAATTTGGCCATAATAGTTTGTATATACTGTTGACGAATTTCGGTATTTTGTGATTCCCTTCCATCTCTTGACAAGACAAAATATTACGAAAATGTGACCTCCAATTTGTAATGCATTAATTTGGGTATTTGAAATTCCAAGCTTATTCATATAATTGATCTAAAAATAGTCAACAAAACGCATGCATCAAACAGTGTATTGGCTTGCTACAAGCGGAATATAATATAACATAAATCTTCAATGCAAAAATTGCTCAAAAGTCACCGTTTGGCAATCACGTATATGCACATGATAGTGACGATTTTACTTGATGTTTTCCGGTCACACACAACTCATATCGCGCAATCGGAAAAGGCGACGTTTCTCGATTGCACTATATGAGCTCCATAATTCCGTGAGTGGGTTTTCATAAATTACGTAAGACATTTTGAGATGAAATGAAATGTTTATTATATATATTATATGTCATTATTTATGGATGACCCTTATGGTTAGGAGAAATCCATGTACTTTAAGGTCTAAGCAGCAAAATAATTAGAAGTAAAAATGAAAATTATCGCTAAAACGTTATGCATTACTTCAGAACACCAATTGCAAAAATTTTATCCTTTGTGCTTTACACGGTATATATATAATATCTAAAAATCAATAAGAAAACAAACCATACATGGTACATTAACTGTCCTTTTTTGTTTTATTCTATTAATTTTTTGAAACCGAACGTAATTAAGCTCTTATTTCATCTGAAATCAATTTTTAAATCAAAATTAGTTGTAAAATAAGTAAATTAACACGTTGACTGCTAGCGTTTTTTTTTTTATTTTTCTAAAAAATTTGTTATTTTTCCAATTAAAAAAAAAATATAAATTTTTCTTCAATAGCATTGCAAGTTTTCTTTGTTAAATAATGCAATTTACGTATTAAAAGCATTTACTTTTACAATTAAAAAAGAAAATTGACATTAGGTTAGACTTTTAGGTCTATTTTTTTAAATCATAAAATATTGAAAAATCTGTAGTCAGCGTCGTTAAATATTGAGGAGGGAAATCTCACGGAACTTAAACAGTAATTACTTTCTATCATTTGCTAATATTACAAAAAAAATAACGAATAATTATCATTGGTATAAATGGCTTAAATAGATTGTAAGTTAGTTAGGCATCGTTTAATAATTTGTTTAAGCGCAAATATATGAAAGAAAAGTTTAGCACAATATGTTGTAATAATAAGTTGTGAAATTATTAGTTATATTATATAAAATGATTAGCTAAGGAATCGTTATTGATATTTTTCATTAATTCATCATCGATGACTTGATTAAGTTAAAGAAAAATAATAAATCTCATTAATCTCATAGTTATTAATTACAAATGAAACTCATCACATCACGTTACAAATAAAATCAATTTAATATATAACATTAACTATTATCTATTATATTGATAAATATTTTATTCACAATTATAACGCAAATGAATTTGGTTAACTATACTTGTAAAAATCCGTGAGCACTTTCCATTCAATGTAAGTTCATACAAGAGATTTGAATGCGAGGATAATGCGGTCAGGTATAGATTGATTTAATAGATGAAAATCGTTTTCCGTTTTGTAATTTGTGTTTAATTTGTAATTTTGTTCGAAACACTTAGCTTGTAATGTTTTAATTTTTAAATTAAGAATTTATCAATACACAATTATTAAAGTAAGGAAATGTAAACTAATATAACTTGTGAGTGTAGATGTTTTCCATGATAATTGTTCAACTAACATCAATTTTATTTTATTTTATTCGTTTATTATTCTCTATGGTTAATTAATATTAATTATTATATTATACAAGTATGTGATCGTTTATAATTTGTGAAATAAAGCGTAATGTAAGTGAAATGCTTTTTACAATTTTTTTTTTATTATATCCACTACTTTTTTTTAATATCAAGCTTTTAGATTTGATAATAATAAACCTTAGGTATCGTCTCCCAGAGGTACTCTTACTTTTTAACGGAGCGACAGCAGTTTCCCAAACACATGAAGAAGGTTAGTGAAGTATTTTCCTTTGTTATAATGATTTTGTGTAACGACCTATTATGGAGTTAGATTTTTTTAGTAAATAGACTAGAACAATGGTTAATAGTGTCCGACCGAACTTTCGGTTTCGGTCTAGTTTCGGCTGTCGTCAAGAAGTCCTTTAATGTGTTTTGATCTCTTGAAAAGTTCATTTAATATGTATCCTCGGAAGCTTAAATTATCAGGGAATTTATTAAATTATTTCTTTGTGGACATCCCATAGAATGAAAATTTATAAAAACATAGTTAAGAGCAGGGGGGTCTAACTCTTATGGCAGACTTTGTTCCCAAATCTGAAACTTAGCCTGGCCAACTAGAGATGGCGCGGAATATTAAAATGCAATATTTCTAGTTTTAAATGATACAGAACTGGGGTAAAAAATAGAAGGTTGGTAAAAGTAAAGATGTTGGTAGTAGTGAAATCATCTGAACGAACTTATTCATTTCAAACAGGGCCCGTTCACTCAATGTTATAAAGAAGGGTACATATCTATTGGTTCTAGTATTGATTTGGTAACTTTTTTATCTAGATTGATTTGTACTAGCACAAAACGGAAAGTTGAAGTTTATGGTTATGGTTCTGATCTTAAATTAAATCCTATTAAATCACTTAAGTAATTTTGTTATCGGTAATAATTTTGAAAGTATTATCTGAAAAATGAAAATAAATAAGAATGAACAAATTTCCATAAAAAAATACTTTATTGCTAAAGTTACACATAAAATACATAATCAAGTATATGGAATAAGTATGCCAATTAATTAATAATAATAAGAAGAATAGCTTTTTTTTCATCTTGTTTACATTTTACAATAATATTAACTTAAAACAATGATAAAATTAATAGCAAAAATACAAGACGAAGTGTCTTTTTCTTTTGCTGAAAAAAACAAAATACATAATGAAGTTATTTAATTATATTTAAATTAAAGTACAATTTATGATTCTGCTAACTTTAAAAAACGACCTCAACAGTGCAGCACTTAAAAACAATTAAGGATTGTAAACAATAACAGTATAAATGTTCATAAACTAGTATGTAATATAATCAGACTTAAAGTTACTTATGTTATAATTATTACAAAATACACCTAAATCGTAAAATTACAATTACATACTTAATACAATATTATGTTACTTTAATCAAAGGACGTGTGCAAACATTTAAATATGAATTAATTACATACACCAATATAATTTACATTCTCAATAACATTATTCATATTGTACGTACAGATCGTTATGAAATATAATAACAGAAGTTTCATTGCAGATATACCCTAGAACGGTTTAATTAGAGAATGTCTCTTTCCCAATTTTGCTATTTATTGAAGGGTTAGATTTTTCGACCCGACAAAATAAGATAAACTAACGACAGAAAAGGTTTTTTTAACGCCAATAAAATATTTAGAACGATTATATAAATTTTTCGTATAACAAAAAAAAATTATCGCCCGACAAAAGTGTATGTATATTAGACGGAAATGAACATTTTTTCATTAAAAAATCTGTATTGCGTTAAAATTTGGAAAAAAATGCACTAAAATACCTTTTCTGGCGTTGTTAAGCATATTTTATCGTTGCATTAACATTTCTTTTTTTCGTTTGGACATTGCCGTTAATGAATTCATAGTTGTGAATTTGTTCTATTAAATGTGTTATTTCTTATCGTATAAAAACTTTAAACATTTTGCACACAAGATTTGAAGAGAGGCATATAGGTTAAATCATATTTTAATAAATAGCCAAGTATGATCCAAACTTTCTTTTGCGACCATCATCAAGACATTTTTTCGCAAACATTTGTAAAATCCGCCATAACATTTACTATCAATAACTACTGCACTAGGATAAATAGAGAACTACATGGCCTAAATAGAGGCCAACAACTAAATTCGAATGAAGTACCCCTGCTAAATGCAAGAAGCTATCATACCCGACACCAACGCAGAAGTCGGCATAAACCGTAATGGAAAATGTTTCTTTATATCTTATTTTCAACGGCTATAGCATGTTGTGGTACCCAAAAGTACGTAATTAACAACAATATTAAGGATTACATAACAAATGGTTTTGAGTTATCTAAATTACATTAAATGTATCTTTCGGTATTTTTTCAACAAAGAAATTGTTTTGAGCATCTACTTTTTCTCTACTTCAATACTTGTTCGAAAGTATTAAACATTTTGTTGAAATTATTAATATTATAACGAAGAGAAATGTAAATAATATTTCTTCGTTGTATCTATTTTATAAATTGTATACGTTTATTATGATCTTTACGTACTCTACAACTAACTCTACAATACCATTTACTTCCTATTTGTTTTCTTTAGTTTTCTCTCACAACTTTAAATGTGGATGCACTGTCACAGTAAATTAGTTAACATTGTATATTACTAGTACACTAACACTACGGTTAAGCTATTCACGTTATTTAATGAATAATTATGTATGTCTTAAGACTCAAATTCTTTCTTGATAACGTCGCGTTTCAACAGTCTTTGGCTTTTGTCATCAAGTAATGAATATTGTGTAAATTAGAAAAAAAATTATACATAATTATTCATTCATTTATTAATTGTGTCGGAAATAATAAATAAACTATTATAAATGTTTACCTATTTAAGTAGATCATCAGCTATTTCGTTCTTTACTTTCTATACCTCTACATAAATACTAATAGTTTATCATACATACAAATAATTTTCTATCTTTCCGTAACATATTCACATCCCAATACTAACACAACAGATATATAGCAAAAATTGGCAATTTAATAAAATTAAAATGTCAGTTGAAAGCGTCGGTGATTTCTAAAAAAAATAACAGATGTGTGCACTTCACACGTGGTGTAATTACACTGGTCAGTATGTCACATTTCGATATGTTCTGTGAACCGAACAATGATTCGGGGAAGGATGAGTGACATACTCGTGTAGCTATCCCTTAATTTTCAATTATTGCGGTTTTAACACTATTTCGAAAATATGTGATGATCAACTTAATATTTTATATTATCTTAAATGTTGTCTTTAGTTAAATGTTTAACTTTTTTACAAAGAAAAGAATATTATCGGACAAGGAACTTCTATCACTTATCATTTTTAACGTATACCATTATCTATAGCAAAAATATAGCTACTTTGTTACCTATTCGTTTTTACAATTCACCTTCAATGTCCGACAATTGTATCTGCGTTGATAAGAGTTCTTCATCTTCTCCGTAGCCGTCACAAATTTTTGGTTTGACTATTTCTCAACAATGAATTCCTCTGAATATTCCTCTGCAACTGAAATGATAAAAAGATTATATAACGCATAGAAGATTAAACAACGCCATTAAAATATGCAACAGGGAAAACAAGTACCGCATACCTCTACTATTCGCGTTATCTTTCTTTCTTTTTGTCATTTGATGCAATATTATTTGGCGTAGTAAAAGGGGAAAATTATATTCTTTAAATATGTTTTTAAGTATGTCTACTTTGTTATTGCAATTTGTACACCTGGCTTTTGAATTGGTTTTGTTTACCTTAATATACTCCTTCCTTAAAACATGATAATTATTACGACATTTCTTCACTTCCTCCAACAATTCTTCTTTGGTTTTTTCGTTTTGCTGTGTGACTTCGTCGGGTAGATTCTGTGCGTCAAAAAAATCATCACCAATAGACGGAATGTCAGGAACAACAGCTCCGGATTTTGGTTCAGCTTCAATAGCGGCCACTGTAAGTTGCATATTGTTTCGTGAATAAATTTAAAGTAAAATTGAGAAACTTATGTAATACCTAAGTTAGAAACATGGAAATGAAAACAATATCAATGTAACAAAAAATTTATTGAAGAAAATAAAAGTCAAGTGCAGTTCGTTTGGAAACAAAAATCATCCGTTTGATGCATATCGACTATTACAGGTGCTTTTGAGCAAATTTATATTTCTAAACTTTGTTTATGTTCTCTATTTTTCATAAACTAATATTAGAGTGTCCCAAAAAAAAATCCTTTTTTTTTTTTTTGAAAGCACACCGTCTCATTTTACATGAATGTTATTAAAACAATTGGAAATTAATTTCTTATGTACCTAAAATAGTTGCAACTGGTTGCAACCTGTGCATAGAATAATACTAAAAAGCAAAGGCGCGCGGAAGCAAACGTATAGTGGGCTTTTTTGCTTATTTTTTTACGTGAAAGTATTATTGTCATTCAGTAAACATCATGGTGATGTACGCACTTCTAAAATGGGAATATTTCTAATACGAAAAATTAATGTTCCAAGTGGAAGAAAATATACCAAAGAAATGTGTAATGGTCTTATGTCGGTCAGAAACATAATTCGCATGGGCTCCTTCAAATATGTTCGCTGCCCCTAACAAAATTTATGTGAGTTTCGTAAAATTTTGGAGCAACAGCAAGAAAACATAATTTAATTAGGAAAAGGATATAAACTCAACATTTAAATGCAATTTCAAAAATATTTAATCTATAAATGTTGTATTAAAAAACTTTACATACAAATTACACATATAATTACCCATTGTTACTGAAATTTAAATAATGAAGTATGAAAATATAAAAATGCTCGTACGGGAACTTATAAAGCGCAGCGACGAGATTCTAATACAACAATAACATGTTATTCGTACTTCGACAACACGTATTTATCGCTTCGTTAGCTTTGCTTAGCATCACAGCGACAACACAAAGAAGAGTAATCAACGTTTCAACAAGCCAAACTGTTACGGCCCCGACAAAGACCGACATATACACATTCGCAGTATGTTTCTGTTTAGCACATTGAAATCCCATATTTCCTATCTCTTTTTCTCTCATTAAAAAAACGCTTGACGGAGAAAGATTTTTACCATGCGCATCCGTCCTGCTCTTAAATCTTTCTTCGGCGCTACACCATCCTATACAACGCACACAAGGAATTATCACACAGGGTTTACCCATCCAACATTTTACGTATAAAAGCATATAGTAATACGTCGACGAAAAATTATTCTAAGTCCAAAAATGTTAAAATTGTTCGTTCTCTCTTCAACTCAGCCCCCAGAGGTCGGATTCTTTACATTCTCAATAACTCAACAATGCTAGTATTACAATTCTAGCACGTCATAAATAATGTTAAGAATCCTATGTCGACCAACAATTGAATTTGAGAGGGGAGAAAACCAACCACGAACAGCTTCTAAGCAGAGAATTAGAAGCGATTGAACATATTTGACTTTAGAACAGTTTTCTTATCTCATGTTATTATATATGCGATTTACGTAAGTATTGGATACGTAAACTCTGTATGATAATTCTTTGTGTGCGTTGTATAGGATGATGTAGCGCCGAAGAAAGATTTAAGAGCAGGACGGCATAGAAAAAAGCAATAAAACTTTTTCTCGTAGGTCGTTAAAATTATTTCTTATAAATAAGATGTTATGACACTACTTACAAACATATTATATTAAATGATTTTTATAGGGATAGGTTATTGTGTGAGAATGTTAAGAAATAAAAACGAAAAGGTGTTGTATTAAAGTAAAGGATACATTTTAGAATCGAATATAATGAGCGATTATTAGAATTAAAATGATATGTTCATCCTATCGGGAGACCGAGAATTGTTGTCAAGTTGGAACCCGACAACATTATAAAGTTTGAATAATACTTTTATGTAATAAAATATTTTATAACGAAATATTTTAAAAAATATATTTATATATTTTATTAATATATTTAGTAAAAGATTTTCTTTTATTTGCACTCCATTGTGGTGAGAAAAAAAATATTTTTATACCTCCACAGAAAAAAAGTTATTAATTTTTTAAATTTTATAGCCACATGAATCCGCAATGAAATTGGTTTGTACCTCAAAAAAATAGAATATACGGTAGTTTTCCTAATTTAACAAAGAGGTAAGAAGATTAAAATAACATTTACAAAAATTGATATTACTATTGTTCAGACCGAGTAGCAACGAAAAATTGTTCGGTATATTTTTATATGAACCAACACCTAAATTGCACTGTAATAGGATTTGTTTTCTGCTTCAGTAGAAAAAAAAAACAGACGTTATACAATTCAACAATGGAATAAGTGCATTTACAAAATCGCTCATAACTTTTTTCACTGAAAGTTAGAATATAATTTTTTTCAGTACAATCTTGTACGTGTCAAGGACCATCTATAGTCGTAAAAATTTTAGAAGAACAAACAATGGGGATCTATCTATTATCTCCCCAAACAATGGGGAGGCAATAGATTATAAAAATTGAATATTTTCTTTCGGTAGAGGTGAAACAGAACATTTTTCGGAAGACGCAAGTGCAGATAAAAGTTTATTTAAAACTTGGAAATGAAAAAAAAACAGAAGGTTTAAAATGAAAGCAAATCTTAAATATTATAAAAAGAAATGTTTCCCTTTCAAGTACAGTATACGGAGCTAAATCCATAAAGGTGTTAACTTAAATCTTTGAAAAGTTAGCACCCGCTACTTAGTAATAAATATAGAAAATAAAATATTACAAGAAAATAAGAAATTATAAAAAAATTGAAAAACTTTCTTTTAAGGTGGTAAATTTTTGAAGTTTTGTGTACTATGTTAATTTTCAAACTTCTTAAGAAAAACACTAACCTGGTAAATTCAACGTTGGGAAAGCAGTTCGAAGTATTCTGTTATTGAAACTGAAACAATCCGGTGTGAAATGGATTCGGCAAATTCTCTTCCGGTAAAAATTTTTCTCATTAATTTTCGGATTTTTTATAGCATTTATCCATTGTTGCATGGTGTAACTGCTACAGCTCTTTTCCTTACTTGGAAGTTGATATAGATGCACAGTAGACAAACATTGGGGAACGCAACACACTCGTGGCATGGTAAATAGTAAAAAACAAACGTATATTAAGAAAGTATAAAAAAAAGTTAACTGCATACACAGGAATTAACCAAACTTATATCACTATTGTTTTTTTATACACTCATGTGCATACAAATGCTTATGAACAGGAAAGAAAAGTTATATAAAAACTTAAAACTGATATCAAAATATAAGAAAACTATCGACTACAAACTAAGAAACTAATAAAATCACTAAATGTAAGTATTGTATAAAGTTGTCAAAAAGTTCCAAAAAAAAAACAATGTCAGATCGAAAAAAAACAACAACTATGATAATAATGATGTACGATGAAGACTATTTTCTTCGAAAGGTAGCGACAAAGTGATTTAATTCGTAAATTATGGTGAAACACACAAGCTGTTTCTTAAAATCGAATAAAATTATGCACAGTAATGACCATACAATTTGGCCATCGTCTAATTTCTCTTTTTAAGAAAAGTTTCCATTTTATTTGAGAATTGATTTAAGAAACAATAAAATATAGAATGAGACGTTTCCATAATAGGTATAATATAAAATCTACTTGCTCACATTTGTATTTTTTTTTTTATGGAACTCAACGTTATACTTCAACAATAATGAATGTAATTTTTATTAATGAAATGAGACATTACAAAACGAAAACAAAATTTCACGGGAGTAATTGTTGTTTTCATCATAGAAAGTGAAATATGTTACTACATCACTGTTTTTAAACAATTAGAAATGTGTCAGTATTCTTGAAAAGGAGCAATACTAACAGGAAAATGTAAGGATCACATAAATGTAATAAAGCGTTAGCCTAATACAATTTCGATATGATACTATGGCAGATGAAAGAAAACCTCTTTGCAAATATAATAGCACAATTATCTCTAAATTGATATTTTTTTACTTATGTTACCCTTGTAAACGCTAGTCGAAAACCGACGATATATTTATACCAATTCTCGAATGAAGAAAGAAATTTGTAATCAAATCATAAGTTGTCATAAGTTGTCATAAGTCATGAAACTCAACTAAATTTTTAATCAAAATAAAAAATCACTAGATACATTTCTTAAAGTTATATATTTTTATTATAATGCCAATTTTTCAAACAAGATACAATATATATAGTACAAAGCCTGGACGAAAAGTAATTGCGACGGCATTTTATTTTCTAACGAGTGTATTTTATTAATCTTGGTAATCGGGAACGTTTTCATTTAATTATTATAGACTCTAATTCAAGCTGTTTCCTTCAATGTAATATATTCAAATAGCATTTTATTCTCATATTTATCAGAATAGTTTTCAATTATATATAACTGTTTTTAGTTGAAGGTAACACGTGCCACACGCCTAATGTATGAATACATTTTTTTTTCGAATCCTATTTATCCGAATATTGTTCTTCATTTTAATGAAGCTACCAATCATAAAATATGGTTTTTCTAAATTTATTTTTTAAATTTTCCGTACATCTTAGTTGCAAATAACAAATTTTAGTTACTAAGTGTTTACTAAATATTACTGACCAAAATAAAGAATACTTCTAATAGTTTAAAAATCTACTGAAATGAAGCTACGGAAATACATTTTAAGAATCTAATAATTAATAAATATGAATAATCAATAATAAGGATTGTTAGTATAAATTAAACTACAAAATAATACAACTGCATAAAGGAACTAAACAAGCAGGAAAATAATATAAGAGTTAAACTTACGCTATCTTTCATTATACCTTTTTCATTATTGAACACAATTTCTTAATTAAACCAACGTTGTTTAATTTCGCAACAAATGTTCAATTAATGAATATAATAAAAATCTTATATTCAAAAATGCTCATCTAACGCTTTAACATTTTTGTAATTGCGTAGTTGCGATAAAACTGGATAAAACCATCAGCTACCATAAAAAGACGAATGGTGTCGTTTAAAGTCGAGTCTCAAGACGAAATAAATCAGATGTTTTCTTTTAAAGAAGTTCACATTTTTACCGATCGATTGAGAGAAACAATTTGACATGAAGTAAATTACAAATTCATAATTTTTTTCACCAACAAGTTAGCCAACAGTAAAATAGAGGAATGTTAAATACCTATTCGTTATTTAGCTTCTCTTTTTTAACATTGAAATTCATATAGCGTTTTCTTTGTTTTCGGCCCCAATACAAATCCTATTTCCCCATTAAGTGAATGGGCCCTGATTTCAAAGTAAAACTGACGCTATTAACAGCTGTCGATCTTAATTATTTGGAATCGCATTTTTTCATCGATTTTCATTGTCGCGGTCTTCCATTATAGGAAACGTGTGTATCTTTGTAGGCAGTGTTGTGTGTTTTATGTTATAAAGTCACCACAATCAAATACATTTTTTTACTTCTCAAGATTATTACAAAGGTATGTATTTATTTAGTAGCTAAGACCCACTGTTTTGTGGCAAACCCAAATATGTTTGAAATTCAAACTCGGGATTTACTACCTACTCTCATTGGAATTTTATTTTTTTAAGTGAAATAAATTTGTTTCAGCAACGATTCGACGATTTTCTAAGTCGTCGCAATTCATGGCAATCGAGAAGGATAATTTCCAGGATTTAGCTGTTATTTCCAAATCAACGTATTTTGAAGTATACTTTAACATGTTGTCTGTAATTTACTTCAATTAAAGGAAATTGAACAATGTAAAATTTAAACTTATAATTATTACTATTTCTAAAATCATTGTCCAGTTTTCTGTATTGATCATATTTCGTTTTAAGCAATTTAAATTTTTCAATGCTTAATAATGTTATGTTTTGTATTTCTATTTTTGTAAATAAAATGTAATTTTCAATCAAATTTTCATTTTTCTATATAAAATATTTCAGGAATAAATTAAATTTGAAAATGGCGCTTAAATCCAAACTGATTAAAAGAAGATATCGTTATTATCGGCTGTGCTACTAAACTAGCGCGACTAGCGCCATCGGTAATTGGCCACAAGAAATAGACCTTTTGGAGGAACAAAAAATTAACATTGAGTTAGCCTCCCATGGTTAAGAGGATGGTGAGAAATATACCAAATAATGTGAGGGACGGTTGGTAACTTTTTTAAAGGAATTTTTTGATTGGAGATTTGATGAAGAATTACTTATATTTCTCTGTACTTATATACTAGGATATCCTATATAACCGTTGAATAAAAACCAAAAAATGTTTTCACTCAACGGTATAACTAACACCAAATTTTAAAGAGAAACAAATGCTCTTTTGTTGGGACATGGCAGATAGTAATGGACACTAAATCCGGCTAGAATTACAATTACAGCTAGGAAGAGGACAATGACGGCCCCGCGAAAATTTGATATGAAACATCCACCTTCGCCCGACATATGAAGATGTTCTGCCCGATCTAAATCTCCAGTCGCCATGTTGAACTCTGATTGCATTTTCATTACAAATCGGTTTGAGGTTCCAAGTTTTGATGAAAATCCGAAAAACTACAACTATTCAGTCACGTTGATTGAATAAGTACGGCAAATATAGATGCAAGCAATTTACAACCATTAGGCACAAACAAGTCGTAATCGTATTCAAATCGTGATTCATTACAATATTACAATTCCAGTGTAGCCACCAACTCTGTTCACAACAATCCTCAATTTCAACAGTAACACGCCTGTTCTTCGGTTCCAACATATTCGAGTGGATTGCCGTGATCAGTTTGGGATCGGAATTGACCAGAAATCACGTCAAGCCTACTGGTGACCGAATAGACAAGGTGGCCGCTCCAAAACTATTAGGTAGGTATTAGGTTCGAATGTCTAATCGAGAAAATTTTCAATATTTCTCGTTTAACGTATTTTCAGTAACCCTAGAGTCGCTAAAGACCTTGGTAGTTATAAAGCGACGGTTAATAACAAAAAAAAACACGTCATGTGTGCATTTTTTTAATTTTAATTGACATGGATTAGGTTACAATCAATTACAATACTATATATATATTTTGTATTTATATAATCATTTTTCTTTGCATATTCATAGATATTCTTCATAACATTTTTTCTAATAATTTCATAGTGGTCCATATAGGTACATAGTTAGATTTATATCTAAAATACATGTGCTGTAAGTAATTAATTTGTTATTTAGTTTTCAATACATACTTTATAAAGCGTTTGTTTATTTTGTATATTTTTCAGAAAATTTTCATAATTTTCTTATTAAAATTAACATTTAGTTGATAAAATTATTTGCTCTAAAATAATAAATAATATGGGCTTCTTTTTTACTAAATATTAGAAAAAGAAAATAATTTCGAAAAGCACAAAATTATAATAATAATAATAGTTATATTATTTACATAAAAAAATAAAATAAAATTATATTTAATATAATTTTCAGAATTATACAGTCATACTTAGTTGATATAGTTAAAATTTAATAATTTTTTTTAATTTAATTGTTTTTAGATGTACGATATTTAGTTGAAGCGCTGTAGATGTAATTTTCTATATTTTAGTATTGATTAAGTAAACCAATTCACAACTATAATATATGTAAATATTATTTTCGTTGAAGATATTTTTGAAAGGCCTTACAATATGGATTAAATATAGATATATATTTCAATAAATTTTAATATTCCCACATAACAAATTTATATATTTATATATAGACAATATTTTATAATATATAGATATTTATAAGTCAAATGATAATAACGAGTAGTGTTCAAAAAGTAATATTTGGACGTTCATTTATGTACTCTGTCTGAAATTATCGTTAATCATAAATAATTATAAAATTGGGTTTCATTTTTTAATAATGATAAATATTTTTTTGATGTATAAATAATCGATATTTAAAAATAAATATTAAATTTGAAAATATAAAGGAAGACATAAATGTTTTTATTACAAAAGAGTTCGGTGCAGTTATTTTATTGAAATGATAATTTTGTGTTGGAATTATTGTTCAATAAAAAATGTCTAATAACATAACATGTTTTCAAAATACTTTTAAATTAGGTAATGTAAAATTATTATTTTAAATGAAAAATAATATTTTACTGGAGGAAAATGGTACGCATTTAAGGTATTAACATTTCTTTGGGGTGGCCAGAAGCTGTACTATCATCAGGACTATCATCACGTCGTGATCGGACACGAACAACCGAACGGTGCTCCTCATTGATATCAGCCGATCCATATGTATCAGTTCCATCGTTTGCCAAACGGGACTTCTCCGGTATTCCATCAGGATGAGCAGAAAACACAATGCCCAAATTCAATTGCGGAATGTCATAGAAAATTGTCAGAGTCAACATCATGAAAGTGATTCCAAGAATAAGATAAACTAAAAGTTTTGAAGATAATTAACAAATAAAAATTCAAAATTTGACCAATATTATCACAAATCATTACTTGTAGTTCCCACTTTGTACAGTGGTCGGTATTGTTGATCGGGAGAATCGCCGGGAATGTAATCACCAAGACCGATTGTTGTTAAAGAAATGAAGCAGTAGTAGAAAGAGTCCAAATAGTCCCAGTCCGGTTCAATCGTAGCAAAAATTCCAGCCGGACCACAGAAGAATACCAACAGCAAGATGGTAACTAAAAAAAAAAACTTTATGAATATCGAAGAGTTTAATCTATTAAATCTTTATATATTTATTCTTTTAAAATAAGTGTTTTTTTTCAATTTTAAAATTGTATTTTCATTAGTATTTACGTTGCATAGTAGGCAACCACTTGTACCCGTCTTACATTTTTCCTAAGGCAAAAGCACAATCAGAGAATTTAAATTATAAGTGTAGGATAAATAAGGAAAATAAATAGACCATTAAAACAATAAAGGAAATTCAATGCACCATGTACAAGTGCATCCAATTACCTCATTGCCGGAAGTGTTTTTCTATATTTACTAACATTTAACGGGTACTTCAAATATTAATACATCTTTTCCAGGGCGTAACCAGATACGGAAAAGATAGGAGCAGCTGCCTTCATTAACAAAATGGAGTTTAGACTCCCAAAAGAAATAATATCTTTTTTGAAACACGTATCGTCGCCTACGTAACCTCATAACTACTTTCTTCCCGAAATCATCATGATGTAATTTAGAAGGAAAATATTAAATCTACCTAACTCATAATATTTTCAACAATACGACTGAAATGAATCTAGGAATATATTGAGAAGAAAAAATAGATTTTTTCTAATTATTTGAAAGAATGCTTGCTTTCTTCATTCGGTATATATTACGATAAATTGATATCAATTAAATATTATTAATAATTATCTATTATTATGAATAATTACAAGTCGTGGAAAAAGTATGAACTTTTAACACTCTGGTACTCTTTACTGCTTCGGACTCGAGAGGGTTGCGGACGTAAAAGTCAACAGTGAACAAAAAGTCGATTCTTATGGCTAATTCGATAAATAATATTGATTTTTCGATACTCGCTTTTTTATTTTATTGATAATTCGATGAAATCAAAATCGATAGTTAATCGATTTTTTCGTAATATTAAGCTTTGTATTTTTATTTTGTAGTATTTTTTTTTTGTAATTGTTATTGATTTTATAATATTAAAATTGGTTTTTATTGAAGAAATAATCGATTTTTTCCTAAGTCGATTATTTTTTCATATCCCTAATGAATCCCAAAATGCTAAATAAATGTCACTATTTAAAACTAAAACCCAAGGTACGAAACCTATTTTATGTCAACTGTAAATTTTCGTTTTGAGATACGAGGCTTTCCTCGTTTTCCTCCTATGACGCCAACATTATTATTAATTTTTTATCTTTATTGCCGTACGCCCTTGACCAAAGTTCGGGCAACGTCCCTGTATCCTTTGGCAAATCAAATGTAATTAGGGGGAGAGGGGGTTAAACTTTGCTTTGAAAAATAATTGATAACCAGTACAATGAGTTTGTGGTATGAACTAGACTATATTTTTTTTAATAATTTCATGTAACAAATAAATAATTAAATAGTGATGAAGATGCCAATTTTGGATCCCTAACACATCTTTATAGAATTATCTATTTATAGTTGGCAAATATTATAACTAACTTATTACTGTTATTACCTACAAAGTAATCATATTGACCCAAAATTATTATATTTATTTTGTAAAACTTTAATAAATTTTGTAAGTAAAACTTCTGAAATCAATTCCTCACTTAGATCATCAAATTCTGGAAAAAGTTATGTAGTTAGAGAAGCAATAATATATATATATATATATATATATATATATATATATATATATATATATATATATTATTATAGTGAAAGTGATTTGCTTAAAAAGATAAACCACAAAAATTAGCAATCTGACAACCATTTCCACCACTCATTGTGTAGCACACATTGTCTCAGTTGTTTACGTATAGACTAGATCGTTTATGTACTTAATGCATATTTTTGATAATTCTGGACTTAAATTGTTATTACTTATATTCTATGTTTCTTACTGATATATATTAGAGGGTTATAAAGTCTAAGAGAATGATATATATATATTTTCAATTTTGGATCCCTAATAATATCATAATAATAAGCAATAATATATATATATATATATATATATATATATGTATATATATATATATATATATATATATATATGTATATATATATATATATATATATATATATATAAATATATATATATATATATATATATATATATATATATATATATATATATATATATATATATATATATATATTATTGCTTATTATTATGATATTATTAGGGATCCAAAATTGAAAATATATATATATCATTCTCTTAGACTTTATAACCCTCTAATATATATCAGTAAGAATTTTGGATCCCTAATAATATCATAATAATAAGCAATAATATATATATATATATATATATATATATATATATATATATATATAAATATATATATATATATATATATATATATATATATATATATATATATATATATATTATTGCTTATTATTATGATATTATTAGGGATCCAAAATTGAAAATATATATATATCATTCTCTTAGACTTTATAACCCTCTAATATATATCAGTAAGAAACATAGAATATAAGTAATAACAATTTAAGTCCAGAATTATCAAAAATATGCATTAAGTACATAAACGATCTAGTCTATACGTAAACAACTGAGACAATGTGTGCTACACAATGAGTGGTGGAAATGGTTGTCAGATTGCTAATTTTTGTGGTTTATCTTTTTAAGCAAATCACTTTCACTATAGGTAAATTAATATAGAGGTTATTGAATTTATGTATGGAGTTTTCCTTAATATTGCAATTACAGAAAAAAATCTCTACTCAACAAAATTTTCTTGTTTTTTCCTTTAGATTTAGAAGAAATATTAAATAACGGTATCAACAACAATTTTTGTTTATTGAAAATATTGCTTATGCTCAATGTTAAGCCCCATTGACAGTTTTTAGCGTTTTTGGTATCAACTAGTGGCATTATAATTTTAAAACTATATCCTGAAAACTCCAGCAACATACATTCTATAACACAAAATAATTTTAAAAAAAATCTTACCTATAATTAAAAGATGAATCAACTGGATATTGAATGGAGGATAGAGATGTCCAAAACGATTGGATAAGCGTCGAAGAAGCCAAGTTGATGGAATCAAAAGTCGTTCAATCAATGCCGACATCAAAACCAAAGTCAAAGGAATTCCAAAAATCGCATAGATTATACAAAATATTTTACCCTCTTTACTCAAAGGTGTCACATGGCCATATCCTAGAAGAAAAATATTTTAGCTAATTACATCAGTTATTTAACAAAATTGTTTCCTATTGTTGTTTCTAAACTTACCAATTGTTGTAATAACAGTACTGGAGAAGAACAATGACTGTCCAAAACTCCAGTTAGGCTCTCCGGTGGCATTGCGAGCCGCCGAAACTCCTCGATTGCTCGCTTTCAAAATTTCCACAATAAAACTTTCCAGCGCTTCATCTGTAAGAAGAAAAGAAAAACATTAATATAAACTTTAGAATTCCGCCGCCCTGAAAATTTTCTGCTAACAGAAGAAAAGTGTTTCTATTTGAAAACAAATTCTCCTGAAATGATTACCTGAAACACACGGATTTTGTACTAAAAATTGTTCCCGCAATGAACGGATTTGATTCCTATAATTAGATTCAACCGGAAGCTCAATAGCCGCAAACATAAGCGCACCAGCGACCAAATAAAGTACGTAGAAACCAACGTAAAATCCTAGAAACCAGGAAGCTCGCCGAATTCCCAAATGTCTTTTTATTTGAACTGAGGTTTCGTATGATTCCTGAATCTCAGCGCTTTCTACTTTCGTGGCATATACTGGATTTTCAAAAGCTCCGTAGTTGGGAAAATAATCTTGCTTCATTATTTTCATTATCCTGCGATTCATCAACGTAAATGTATCGAGACAATTAAGTTTGATACCCTAATATAAAAACAATATAATTATAATAACTCGGACGATTGTTCGGTTTTAACGTTAATGTAATAATAATAAAATTGATATAGCTAAAAGTATAATTAATTCATTTCGATTTTTAATCTTTTTTTCTAATTAGTTTGATTCTCAACAATAATTTAGACATTTAAGAACTATTTACAGTAATTTAATTCATGTTTTTATTTATCTATTATTATTTTTTTAATCTAAGGTTTGATATTTTTGTTTAAATGTTTGCCTCATTTACTTTAATAAATGTGAGATTTTGAACTTAAACTTTATTTCTTTCCACTCAAGATCGTTCTTTGAAAGCATTTAAGGAATTAACAAAGGAGATTTTTTTTATCTACAATGAGTACATTGTATAGAATAGTAGGTTTTTGCAGCTCTATAAGTATAAGGATTATAAAAACAATTTACTATCACCATCAACCAAAATCACGATATTTGTGAGTATTATTTAAATCTAATAATAATAACCATTTGAACTTAATAATTTTTAAGTTTAAGAGTACTTGACAACAGCAATTGCTGTATTTATCGGTGCAAAATAATAAATTTAATTGTTAAAAGCAGTACTAAATTGGGTACCGAACAATAAAATTACAACATATCTTTTTGTCTTTTACTTCTAAACCTTTAGTTTGTTATTTCCTACCTATAATAGGTAGGATTACGTCTTCCATTAATGCATTTAATCATACACATCATTTTTAGGGGCTCAAATTGTGGGACAGAATGGGTTGGTTGGATCATTCTTGGATTTGTCTATCACAATTGGTTCTTTCAAAATTTGCTGAACGAAAAAAGTAGAAGTTTATTATTTGGATGTAGGAGAGTGACTTAATTATAAAGTTATAGCGTAAATAAAAATTGTTATTTGTTTTTTGATGATTACTATAATAATATATAATAAAGTTCAATTGCATTATAAAATGTGATGTAAGTGTACATATAATCAAAGTAATGAACGTTAATTATTCACTAATTTAAATTTATAAATGAGCCTCATTATGCTCATTATTCTGTAAAATACTTCGAAAATTCATTGTTGGATTTTTGGTTATCAATACGATCAATACATCAATTTTTGATACGTGAAAATCAAGTATTATTTAACGCCGGGTTCCATGGAAAACCAGTTTGAGTTATAATTTTTTAAGGTAAAGTTTTCCAAAGCGATAGGAAACTTTTAATGTAAAAGTTCGACCCATTTTTTTATAATCAATATAATAATAAGTGAACGTATGTATAAATATATATATCGGCAAAGACTGATAACAAAAACTATAAGTCCATACGTGTAAATGAATTACAATCACTGTCTCAAATTAATTTGAACCAACTTTTTATACAATATATAAAATATATTGTGGTCCAATTTATGTATTATAATTTAATACAATAATATTTAAAAATCATACCATAAACATAAATTTAAACAGAAGTACAAACAAAAATATTTGTGACGTATTGTCCAGATACGTATTTCGATTGCCAAGTAATCTTCCTCAGTGGTCATCAAATAGTTTGTATCTGAGGAAGATTACTTGGTAATTGAAATACATATCTGGGCAATACGTCACAAATATTTAAAACCTCCATGTTGGGAAACTTGAATTTAAACCCTAAGGATGACATTGTGATGATCAGTTATAAAATCAGTGCTAAACCAATTAAACTAAAATGATTTTTTAATTAAGTTACAATTCAGTGAATATTTTATAATTCTGTTAATTCATTTTTGAAGAGGATAATATGATAGATTGGCAAAGTATAAAATTTGTGTATCACATATGAATTTAATTTCATTACAGTATATATATAAAATCTAAACTTTATTATACTGAAATTAATACAGTTTTAAATTATTAATCCAGACAAGTTAATTTTAACAACACGAAAATGATGACGTACCTATAATGTACAATTTCAAAAAGTAAACTCAAATTAATTGAAAACTGAATGGACGAAGAACTTTTAATTGATTTCATCGATAATAATGAAATAATAATTGAAATGTGTCTCGTATTCTAGTTACGTTATAATACATCGGCGAGATTTAGATATATGAAACTAGAGACAAAAATCAGATGCCATAAAAAGTTATTATTAAAACGGTTCAGAAATGATTTATGAGTCTCATAAGCATGTAAATTTAATGTGTTTTGGTCTCCTGAAAATTTTATTATGCTGAAGGCACTGTATTATTATACATATAATATGTATTACATCAATTTAAAAAAAGGTAAAAAATGCAAGTTCATTTTTAAAAAATATGAAGAATAAGAATTATTTTTTTCTTTTCCATCGAAAACTGCACAGATATAATTGCAATTAAAAATGTTTTTGATTCAATTGTAATATTCTATGTTACTACTTCAAAAATATGGTATACAAGTAACTATATGAATAAATAACTCACTTTTTATGATATAATTAATGGGTGGTTCTCATGAAATATCGAAATTATTGTCGTTTCAGTTTTTACAAAAATCTAAGCGATCTATGATGGTATTTTTTTAATTGATGATTAATAATATATGTCTTATGACTCAATTACTTTACCAATTTTTGGCTATCATCATCAGGTAATGATTATTTTGTCAGTTGTAAACAAATCTTTTACAACGGAATTGACAATTCACAAAATATAAAAAAAATTGACAAAATAATCATTAACTGATGATGACAGCCAAAAACTGTTGAAACGCGTCGTAATAAGGAAGAAATTGAGTCATAAGACATATATTATTATTCATTAATTAATTGTATTCGGAAATAAATAAAATATTTATCAATGGTATTTTTTTCCTTGAAAAGGACATTACTTGAGTTAATTGTGTTGGTTATAATTTTTGAACCATATGACGATCTCTAGAGAATAATAATTAAAAAGAACCCTTGAAATTATTCCCTCACTACGTCCCAAGCTTTCGATTAGTACATTTTTAAATTTTTAAACCAATAATTTTTAAATAAAATTGTTTGAAAATTTGAATAATCGATTCAAAACAAAATAAATTTTCAAAAATCATTTGAATTTGGAAAGAAAAGTAAAGAACACGGTCTGAAATATATTTTTTATATGAGTCCCATAAAAAAATCAATCAAATCATTCCCTTACACTTTTATTAACAGCCGATTTATGAACGCATTTGTAATTAAATTATTCCTAGATTACATTTTCAGTCGTTATTCCCTCACATTAAAGAAAAATAGACGTATTTACTATGTCTTTATAAGAATTGCACGGTAAAGTAGATTGTCAGAGACAGTAAACTTACACAAAAATTCAGGCGTAACAAAAGTTTATGTACCAAGATTTTCTAAGATATACTTCATTTCGTCATTCCCTCACCGTCATTCCTTCATTTCAAGTTCAAACAAGGAAATGACGGTATACAGTCCCTGGTTAAATTATTAGACACACTTAAGATTTTTTCCAATTTTATGTATTCTACTAAATTAAATTTGATACAATTTACTTTTTACATTATTAAAAGTAGTAATTCTTTTTAGGAAATATAATTTTTAAATAAGGGTATAGTCTTGATTATTACTCCAATTACCCTATTCTAGAGTAATAGCCCTGATTTGAACCCGATTGAAAAATAGTGTGATTTGATGGGGAGAAAAGTGGTTAAATAGGTGATCCCATCAAAAAAATAACCCTGATAAAAAAATATTCATAAATAGAATCCACCATCCACAAATGCAGTGGACATTATTGTCCTATAAATACAGCACGTTGCGAATGATTGAAGCTTTAATAGCAGTAAAAGAGATTTCAATTAAATATTTAACAATTAAGTTTGCCATAATTAACAAGATATTTAAAATGAGAGTAAAAGATATTTTTCTGTAAATATGATTTTTTTTTTGTCAGATTAATTGATAATAAGTGTAATTAATTACATTTTTATAGTAAAGTTAAATCCAATCAAAAATTTAAACACAAAATAAAATAGCTATTACTTCAGATTTTGTACAAAATCTATAGTGCGTTTATTATTCTGGCCAGGGACTGTATAAAGTAATGGCTTTTAAACTAGTTAAACTTGACTTTTTTCTATTTCTTTGCTTATTTAATCCTTAAATTCACCGTTTTTTCTTGTTTAAAGATCAGAATATCTTTTCTTTTTTCTTTTTTCTTTTTTTCTTTTTTAATTGTTATTTACCGTCGCTTTATAACTACTAAGGTCTTTTAGCGACTCTATGGTTAATTAAATCCATTATCGAGAAATATTGAAAATTTACACGATACGAGGATCGAACCCACTACCTACTAGTTTTGGAGCAGTCACCTAGACCGCCTAGACCACTCGGCTACCAGTAGGCTCATCAGAATATCATTCATATTGACTTTAGTGAAAATTATTGCTTTAAGTACAATACAGAGATAAAAGTAGTTCATTATAACGGGGCGAAACAAAAAAAAAACACTTTACAAAGGAGTATTATATTTACATAAAAATGATACTATTAGGGCCCAAAATTTTTGATCTCCATTAAACAACGACAAACACGATTCAATGACGGTATAGTCTATAAAAACCATTCCCTTACTTTCAAAATTAAAAATGATAAATCCTCCTTATAATTCATCTAAAATAAGTTTATTCTGAGGACCACTATATTGGTTAAGTCTAGTTACACAAATACTACAAAATTGACCAAAAAAAAATGACAATTTTTTAAAAATATTTTTTCTACTTAGTTTCGGAATTTAATGAGAATTACCCAAATATTTTATTTTTTTTGCTAAAATTTAAGACAAGTACTTAAAGTTTTATATAAATCAATGTTTTCAATTTTATTAACGTTATTTTTTTTAAAAAATTATAACTACTTAATATTACATTTTAAAGTTGTAAAGTTTCATCCTATGTATACATATTTTCTTTTTTAAGTAGAAATAGTTGTGGGAAGAAAACTGATCAACTGCGTCTCATATTATACACAATGCTTCATAGCGGGAAAAGAAAAATGTTCATTAAAAACTTCCATACTTTTATGAGCTTTAAATAAAGTATTTACGCAAAAATAGCATTTATTTGGACTCACATCCCTTTTAGCGACGTCAATTTCTGACGATGTTGCATTTTCTACTTTGATTTTAATTTAATACGCGGTTTTTTTTTGTTAACTCCATTCTAATATCATAAAATTTGTTCTTTTATTGCTAAATTTTCATTATGTTCCGATTTATTCGCGAATTAAATTAAAAACATAGTAGAAAATGCAGCGTCGCTAGATATTGACGTCGCTAAAAGAGGCATGAGCCTTTATTTATATTATCTCTCAAAGCTTCTGTGAAGAAAAAAGCTCCTTTGTGATTACTTGAGGAAAGTACATTTACTGCGCATTTAACGTGGGAAGTATTGAAGATATTGGAAGGCTTGCATTATCTTTGAATGGAGCGAGTGAATTTTGTTAGCATCGTATAAAAATAAAAATTTAGCTTTAACCATTTGGAAAAAGCAATTGGGACATACATTATCCAAATCTTTTAATTTTAATTAAATCCTGAAAAAATGCAAATAAAATCATTATTTAGTTATTTACTAGAAAATGAATGAATCTGTTAAATAAGACAACGAAATTACAGAGTAGAATTTGCTGATTTTACATTCATTGTGTACAAACTTATGCATACATACATTTTACATAGAATCATGAATCCACTTTATATATTTTCCGCCTACGGATGTTTTATCTTTATAAAATGTGAGTTTGCTAATTTTTTTTTCGTACCGACATTAATATTGTCTTGATTTTTTTCAAGGCCATATTCAGCTCCTAAAAGGCCTTATATACCTATATTTATTTTTTTTGTAGCTAGGGAAGGCCAAATCAATTCTTGAGTTTTAATGGAGAATCAATTCTTTCGTTGAATAATTGATTTTTAGTCTTAAAAAGCTTGAAACTGTAGTAATTGAATTTTGAATAAGAGAGATTCTATATTCTCAATATCAAATTTACTTTTATTAGGCGATTATGTTGTATAAAGCGTATGTTATACTTATGTGAATATGCGTATATAGTTGTGTATATTTTGTTTTTCTTCAACTGTAAATGAACGATTTTCAGTATTAGGTATTTGGTGGACACCAAATTTATTAAATTTCAATTAAGAACCACCCCCACTCGTCAGCTTAATTTTTTGCTCGGGCTTTAGACAATTTTCTAAATTTAAAACTATTATTATTGTCTATATTTGTTGGTAACTTAGTTCCTCAATCGCTAACTGGTTTTTAATGGGTAGGTAAACTGATTATTAAATAATTTAGTAACCTAAATTGATGTATCAATTGATGTACAAATCTTGCATATTTATCCCGGGTATATATCACTATTCTTAGGTAAAGATATGCCTGTCGTCTCTATTTTCCGGATAAATGTATATCTGGAAGATAAATGTCCACTATCTCGATGAGAAAATATCGGCTCTAATTATAAAAATATAATGAAACTCAGATCTCAACTTTTTATAAAAATAAAGAAGAAAACTCTGGTTGCTTAATATTCGCTTTTATTATTTGATGTTTCTTAATGTTCCAAATTAGCAACGTTTCGTTGCCTATCGTAACTTATAGACGCCTGATGAAGTTGCGATAAGCAACGAAACGTCGCTAATTTGGAAAATTGAAAAAACATCAAATAATAAAAGAGCATCATAAACAACTAGAGTATTCTCTTTTATTTTAATTATAAAAAGAATTGATCGCATGTCATCAATACATTTTTAATTTTACTAAGAAATCGATCAGAATCTTTTATCAGACTATTAATTGATTCTGAATATCGAAACGTTTCATTTGAAAATCGGAATCGAGAATAGATTTTTCAAAAAATTTTCCGTACTCAGAGGTATCAAATATACTTACGGAAAGTATCTAGATACTAGATAAGTTACTTTTTCAAAAAACATCCGTAGTTACTTTGGATATCTAGTTACTCTTAAAAAAGAAACTTAAATACTGATCAGAAGTTTCTTTTTAAGATACTTTAAAATATAATTTTAAAACATTTGAGTAATCTGAGTAAAATAAAATCGAAACTATATAGTAAAATAAAATTGTTTTAACAAAAAAGTTATATGTAACGTAAACATTACTTTGTACTACCAGGTAATTAGGTACCTCTTTTTATTGTTTATTGCATACTTTATTTTAAACTACGGTTTGTTGTATTTGATACTTTTCGGTATCTAAGATACTTTTTTAAGTTACAAAATATAGTTCTTTTTAAAAAGTATATGAGATACTAATTACTTTTTGCCAAAAAATAAAGGAACTAAGATGCTTTAAAGTAATTAATTTACTTAAAAGTAACTGAGATACTTTTTTCCGACAACTCTATCCATACTCAATGCTAACCATGTTTTTTTTAGTGATTATTCCTGTGTATACGATTAAACAAAGTCAATGGGTCTCTTTTCATCTGTATTATGTATAAGCGAAAAGTGAGAAAGACATCTTTTCCGTCTTTTGGCTACGTAGGTCCACGTAAAGTAGGTATAACATGACCATTGAACATTCTATATACTACACTCTAATATACTTAAAGTAGGTAAGTTTTAAAATCATTCTTTTAAATATTTTTCATTGAGGAAATGAAAAGACATTTCCTTATGAAATTTGGTTTAGCTATTGAAATATTGTTTTTTAATGATATATCAAAAATTCAGGAAAACCCAGAAACAAAAGGATAAATACTGGACGCTCTTAAATGCATAACATTATAACATTACTTTTTCATAAGTCAGTGGATATTCATGTTTGAAGTGTTCAATACTTTTATTGGAATCTATCTTTTTCTTCTATATCTTCTATATCTATATATCTATACATTATTATAAAGAGGAAAGATTTGATTGTTTGTTTGCTTTGAATAGGCTCCGAAACTACTTGA
The DNA here is from genome assembly GCA_958496175.1 of Sisyra terminalis. Lineage (NCBI taxonomy): Eukaryota > Metazoa > Arthropoda > Insecta > Neuroptera > Sisyridae > Sisyra > Sisyra terminalis. Next base: position 23,738,574 of record OY292277.1, read on the forward strand.
CCGATTTGAAAAATTATTTTACTGTTGAGAAGCTACACTATTTCCGGTGAACATAGGCTATATTAAATTTTCAAAAAAATTAGGAATTCATACTAAAACTCCAATAATGTGTGAAAAAATTACTTAAAAACTTTTTTACATCGCGTGCGCTGGTGATTTAACTAAAGAACGGAACAACCAAATTTAATGAAACTTTATATTAAGATACAACACAATTACCCACACACGTTAGGCGACTTATCATTCCTTAAAAATAATAAGGGAATGTACCCCCTACGTAACAACTGAGGAATGAAAAAAAAATTACTTTAGACAGACGAGTTATATATCATTGGAAAGGTATTTAAAAGTTAAAAAATGATCTGTATTAATCTTTTTAGTTGAACTAATAAAAAGCACAGTAATTTAATTTAAGGAACAAAAAATTGTCTTTTTGAAATATAAATGTTTTTATAGATAATAATCTGACAGTAAACTTTTTTTTTTAGAAAATTGTTGTAAATATATCCTTAGGATTGCTCAGTAAGGAAATATTAACGAAAAAAATGTAATAATAATAATAATAGTAATAAAGTTTAAAGTAAATACGTTTTTAAAACCGTGCATATATAAAATCGTGTATTTATATACTCCCTCTGCCAGATGAAATTTTAATATTCGGTGTATCCTTATAAGAAGTAGGGATGTAATAAGATTTTTTTTTGTGAAAATACCTACCCTAACAGACAAGGGCGGATTCAGGATTTTTTTCTTGGGGGGGACGATATTTTTTATTTGCAAGTGCGTGAAAGGGATCACGCAAAAAATTCGTAATTCCAGCCAGAACTCATCATAATGATAAATAATAACAAATAATCATATCATCATAATGATAAAAGAAATTTAAAATCCTCTTCCAGAGCAAAAGGCATACGCCAGGTCGTGTATGGTGAACTCTTGACTATCCAATATGGTTTAATTGTATAGTTGAAATTCAGATATTTTAATAATAAGCTTATAGAAACATAATGGTTATACATGATTATGGAAGAACTGGGTTTCGTGCAATTGTACAAATTTCAATTTCGCGGTTGTATTGTACAGTGCAATAGTATAATAGTTTTTGGAAAAAGGTTCATTCGGAAATCGAAACAGTGAGATGGGGTTATTTTGACGCGAGTATTTTGATAACTTTCAACTTTTTTTAGTCATAATAAAGACCGAATTTATTGAATTTGGCGATATTTTTTATTTATGTATAGATGCTGATTGATTTACGGATTATTTGGTTCACGGTAGATATACCTACCGTAGGTATACGCAATTGAACATACTCTTTTTAGATATTTATAAAATGTTTTTGAAAATTAATTGATTATTACATAGAACTATTTTATTCCTTGCAACAGTTTATTAAATGTGTCTTTTTCAAGAGTGTGAAGTGTTTTTAAGTATGATTATATTTTTCGTAAAAGAAATAAGAAAAATAAAATGCGTTATGCAGACAAAGTCGCAGGGATCAGCTAGTATTTTATAATTTTGATTTACACTTATTATGATCTTATGATTAAAACTCGTTAGTACTCTTATCAACAACGTGAATTTAGCATCGTGGGTACACATTATTAAATTTTTATAAATTATCAAACCATAAAAGTGTAGTTCTGTTATTCCTAACTGCTATCACCCCCATATAGGTATTCTAAAGTACTTAATAATTTTAAAAAAAATATCTAATTGACGTCAATTGCGATAAGCGTAAACTTTGATAGCTATCATTGACTTATTCGGTTAATTAATTATTGACTCTGAAATCAATTATTGCAAATGTTCGATAACGTAACACTTGAGTTGGTTAAAGCATTCTTGATATTATTAGACTCATTGATTTATTGAATGATTTAACTATTTACGTTAAACTTTGAATTATTTATCTCATTAGCGGTAATTAATCTGATCACGTATGCCTGATAAATAATCGTTTTAAATAAATATTTAATACTTTATTGCTATTATCTGTAAATAAATTTAGTGCAAATAAATTTTACATAATAATAAAACTTTTGATCATAAACGTTAAAAGCTTTTTCATCTAAAATAAACTTAATATTTAAAGTTTAAGCTCTCCAAGCAGAAAAGTTAGTCGCGAAAGAAGCTATTTTTAAAGATTTATCACTTGGTTAAGTTAAAACTTCAGTTTTAAAGTTTGAAATGTACTTACAAGAAAAAGACATTTTAGAAAATATTTTATTTTATACATTTGTGATTGAATATGCCAAAGGGAAGAATTGAAATTGAATTTATGGTTATTGATCCGTGTGCAATGTTTTCATATTAAATTTACATGAAAATCAAATAGTAAAGACAAACACAAAGAAATACGATGGAATAATTTTTCACATTTGTTATCAAAATTCACATAACAATTTTGAAAGGTTTTTACGTTTTCAGGTGTGTTCTTTCGGTATATCTAAGTATTTCTTATCACTCAAAAATATAAAACGAGGAATTTCACTAAATATATTATGTTGGAAATAAATATAAAAAAATAATAATGAGAAGTTAAATTATAACACTATTTGATTAAAAACATTAAATCATTTTGCTAGTTTTTTACTAGAAAATTAATATTTACGCTGGAAAACGTGTTCCATAAAAATCAATGTTACGACTAATATGTAGGGTTCTTTAAATAACAAAAACCTAAAATGATATCAAGGCTGCTTTTTTTTTAGTTTTATGTATTAAATTGCTGTTATAAAGGTTCTAATGGAAATTACATGTTGCATAATTTATTTGATATCATAAACATTAAACTGAGGTCCTACTACCAATTCCACCATTATATTTTAAGTGGGCGACTGAACAGTTTAGATTCAGTTGATCCAAAAACTTTCAAATCAACCAAACAGGATTTCACCGAATAAGCTACAGCTTACGGATGCCAACTATCTTATAGTCTCTATCCCTTTTTTGTTTGGTACAAGTAGCTTTTAAACAAAACACTATCCGGTAACCTTTCATTCTCTATTTTATTAACAATTCTAGCATTGTCTAATTACTTCGCTTCTATTAACTCACTTTATTCTTAATTTATAAGGTACGGAACTTATAATATCATTTTTACCTACTTCCCAGCGCTTTATCATGCTGATTTTTTTCACACTTGCTATCTCTGGATGACAATGTAGGAATCCGTCGAAAAATTTAATAACAACCAAGTATTTCTACTTTAATTAAATATTTAACTTTATTAAAAACTCCGGTTACCTATTTTCAAAGGAGCATGTAACAATGAACAAATTTAATGAAAATCGAAACGACAGTTGAAACAAATGACAACAATTGGTTTGTTCAAAATTGAAACAATGATTGATAAAGAGATACTTTGATAATTTAATATTTTACGAGCCGTGTAGTCAACCACAGTGAGGCATCGTTTAATTATAATAATATTCAAAATTTTGCTTCGGAATGGGGGTAAGATGATCATAGGGATCATCTCACCTCTACCTGGGGGATCATCTTACCCATAGGGGTGTACAAGATGATTACTTTGTAAGGTTTTTAAAAAAGAAGAAATATTATAATGAAGCCCCCAATTAATTTTTGGTTTTGAGCATTATGAAAGTTGGATAGATAAATATACTAGTAGTAATTGCCTTTTTTTTCGTTTACCTTGAAGATTATATATTTTACAGCGATTCCCGCTCAAGAGGATCATCTCGTACTATCTTCCCCTATAGCGTAGATTTTTTTTCTGGAGAAAATGAAAGTAAAAATAAACTTCTGGCTCAGACTTTCAGGAAATTTTCGGAATATTTCAAACAAGTATGGTTACAAGTATGTTAAAGTCTTAGTAATGTACTACAAAAAAATTTTTAACAAATTAAATTAAAGAGATAACATTGCTCAACTTTGGAATTGGTCTTTAATTCCTTTTCGAAGATAAAGTTAATTAGACAGCAATATAAAACATTTTCAAAAATTCTATGTTTATTTATAGGTTTGAGGATGAAAAGTTCAAACTGAAAACTTTCTAAATCTACTAATAAAGTTGATGATTTTTATAATGGTTGAATAAAAGTTTTAAGGAATACGATCTTCGACCCTGGTGAATTACGAATCAGAAAAGTTACTGTTACAGTCGTCGAAAATTTACACAAGGATAATAAACTGAATAAAGCCTACTGGTAGTCGAGTGGTCTAGGTAGACACTCCAAAACTGGTAGGTAGTTGAATCTTGTATCGAGTAAATTTTCGATATTTCTTGATATACGGATTTTATTAACCCTAGAGTCGCTAAAGACCTTAGTAGTTATAAAGCAACGGTAAATACCAATAAAAAAACTGAATATGTCATATCACATATTTTACACATTTTTGTTTTTAAAAATTTTGGATTCTAGAATTAAACTATTATTCGGTCTTTCTTGTAAATATGTAAGACAATTAATTGTTGACTTTTATTTCAAGTTCTCTTTAAATTTTAATTTGGCATTGTTTGGTCAAGAAATGAAACATATTTTAAGAATTCAACACTTCTAAGCTATCTAAAGAGTAAGTATTAACGATTAAATTTATGACAAAATAGCATAAAATTTATAATCTTTGCAAAGAACAAAAATTGAAACAAATTAGTTGATTAGATTTGTATCAATAAGTTAAGATTGAATTTATAAAAAAATATTTGAGCAAAGATTTTTTTTTCGCTGTCTTTGATCAGTTATGCTACTTAAATAATGTATGTATAATTGTATAAAATATATTGTGGTCTAATTAGTGTAATTCAAATTACAAAACTAAATTATAATTAATCCTACTGGTAATCGAGTGGTCTAGGTGACCGCTCCAAAACTAGTAGGTAGTGAGTTCGATCCTCGTATCGTGCAAATTTTCAATATTTTTCGATAACGGATTTAATAAACCCTAGAGTCACTAAAAGGCCTTAATAGTAATAAAGTGACGGTAAATAACAATTAAAAAAAATTATTATCGTAGTCACTACTCATCACATAACAGTTACGAAGCAATACAATACTAGTTGATGCCTATTGAGGAAGCTTCCTTGGCAATTGAAATACGTATCTGAGTAACACGTCAAAAATGCAATTTGTTTAGTTTTTGTTCAAATTTAACACTGTCGTTTATTTTTGTAAATTATATTACATAAATCAGACCACACTCTATTTTATATGTTATTTACACAGTATCTTAGAAAGTTTTATTATACAAATACAAAACTATTAATTCAATATACTCCGTTTTTTAAATTTTGTTAAAAAATTATTCAACTTCTTTAAAGTGTACAGAATGATACAAAATTCAGTGTACATAGTTATAAGTCTTACAATTCTTTCAGTCCAAAAACACTACACTATACTATACTTCTAAAAACAACAGCCGATTTGCTTTTTAGAATTAAAAGTGTATGTTTTTATTCCAATTCTTAAACGTAAATTTTTGAAATTTAAAAGCAGACTTATTTTATTTTCGTTATTATTTTAAAAAAAATAATCGTAATTTTCACTTTTTATTACACTGTCTAGTTTTAAATGAACATTGTTAGGATACAAAAATAGAATTACCTAAACGAAATTGACATTAAAAAGATATAGTATTAGATTCACTAAAAAATCACTGCACAAATCAATAAAAATTTGCAAATTATATATTTTATTTTATAAATCAACAAATTTTTTATTTTTCACACAAATATTTTTTGCTTTAATTATAATATTTTAACACAGAAAAACCATTGTTAAATAGCTGAAGTTCTATGTCACCAAGACAGGTTGTAAAATGAGTCGACTGCTCTCCGAAGCCATATATTTTTTTTTTTTTGAAATCAATCTATAAAAAGATATTCAATCAATTGGTAAAACCCGATTTCAAAAATAAATGAGAAGATTCTCAATTAGTGAATTTTTCTCAATTTTTTCATATTTTTTAGTCGAAGATTTGTTTAATTAATTGTAGGACGTATCTTTTTAGTTAATAATCTATATCAGCGGGTCTGAACCTTTTCTTTATCGCGTACCACCATATAAAAATCACAGGAACTATAGCACTACCAGCACTTGAAGAAAATGTTTTATTTTTATTCATATAATGTATAAAAATACGTTCTTAAAATTTAAAATAAACTATATTTAAAAGTTTATAGCAAAAAAAAAACGTAAAAGCAGTTGAAAATAAAATATTTAATACGATCCTTTTACATCATTTTACAGGTATAATTTTTTCTATTTCTCGTTCTGTGTCAGGTAATTTTAATTTTACATATGGCTCAGTTTTTAATTTTCTTCTGTATTTATTCTTTAGATATAACCAGACCAGTCAGAAAAAAGTACCATTTCAAGTATCTAAGTTACTTTAAAGTATCTAAGATACTGTATCTTAGTTCCTTTATTTTTTGGTAAAAAGTAACAGTATCTTATATACTTTTTAAAAAGAATTGTATCTTGTAACTTTAAAAGGACCTTAAATATCGAAAAGTAAATTCCTCTAAAATGAACTCCTCTTAATGAGCTTTCAAATTGAGCTTTTAAGAAGGCGTCAGTGGCTACACAGACAAATTAGTGTGAGGAAGAGTGTTGAGAAGGATTGTTGCTATTCCTTCATTTTTGAAAATTAATATGCTGTATTATTATGCCAGGTTTACTTTACACGCAAATTTTTCGCCACAAAAATTGGAAAATCTACTATGGTGTAGAAGTCATTACATACGAGATCCCCAAAATTGAATTAACTATTGTGCTCCATGATTTTTAATTTCAATAAATAAAATTAAATAATACAATTAACAATTATAGACTAAATTTTCTCAAAATAATAGACTTTTATTTTTCCTCTACATGAGCTTTTTGGAGTTAAGAGCTAAGCTTTTTTCTGATCCCAACACTAATCAATTTATGACTTCGGATGGGTACTGGTTAAAAGTATGAAAAAAGGAGGTGTTGTCAAAAAAAGCATTCTAAATATTCAAAAAACTTATTCGAAGTCGTTTCAAAGTAATTAATGGCATTTTAAATGTAATGATTCCAAAATGCCTTTTTTAATAGGGAATGGTTTAGTATTATTTTCTAGTACCTCAAAGATTTTCCTTTATTGAAATTACAAATCATGTGGTAAACTTTTTTATAGATATTTGTTGATTTCAAATGGAATGACTCATAAATATAAGGATTAATAGAAAAATCGAGATATAAGTTTAAACACCTCCCCCCTAACTTCTTTCAGCATCCTAGTTCTTCTCAATTCTTTATCTTTTTCGTCTACAAACTACTGAAGTATTTATTAATCTCAGCAATAATAAATTGCAGAAACTCAAATATAGGTAAGAGTAATTATTTATTAATAACGCTTGAATGAAGGACTTAATGAAACTTTAAAAGTATTAAAAATGGATAAGACTAGAAATGTTAACCTTATGCTTCCGTTTACAATCAATATTCTTCCACCTATTGTCAGATTTCAATAATACACATTGTACATTATAAATACACTTCTATTCTTACCGAATATTTTAAATTCCATATTTCCAGAAATCACATCAATTGTAATTGTGGCTTTGCATATACTGGCTCGTACCAGCAACTTCATCCGAGTGACAATCGAAATTGTCGATAATTATTTATTAATTGATGAAAAAAATAACCATATAAGATTAAAACCAAAAAAAAAGAAGTCTCAAATATTTTTTTTTGCGCCAAAGTATAGGTTCTCTCTTAAATCTTGAGTATTTTAATATTATGTTATTACAGTACACACTCATAAAACCAAATAAGATTAAGTTGACCCATCATATAGCAGTTATGAAGCATTCCAATACTACTTGATGACCACTGAGGAGGATTGCTTGGTAATCAAAATACGTATCAGGAGCAATACGTGAAAAGTACATTCTGTTTAAGCTTTTGTTCAAATTTATGTTTGTAGTTTTTATAAATTATATTACATACATTAGACCACAATATGTTACGGTCTTAATAGTAGGTAAACGTATGTATGTATGTAGACAAAGACAGAGAACAAATATTGTAAACACATACGTGTGAGTGAAATTCAATCATTGTCTTAAATTTGAACTAACTGATTATTGTTATGGTTTCAACTATCCGAAATTGGCCAATTATCAGTATTGGATTGTGAATATTTCACGGAAAGTTATTTGTCAGTTGTATCAATGTTAGGCTGTGAATCTTTCACGGAAAGTTACTAGTTTATTTATTGTTCAAACCTCTCACACGCATAATTCAAGAGAAATATTAAAATAAAAAAAAATTGGAACACTGGTCTAAATGACCGCCTTAAAACTGGTAAGTGTTGGGTTCGAACCTCGTATCAAGCAAATTTCCGATATTTCTTGATATAAGGATTCTTATGAACCCTAAAGTCGCTGAAAACTTAAGTAGCAATAAGACGACGGTAAATAACAATAAAAAAATGGTAAACTATGTACCCTATTACTATTTTTTTGAAACATTATTTTTTCTACTTTTAATGTTCATTTAGTTACTTGTAACCAGATTTCATAAAATTTTAAAATAACTTCGCATAAGAGGTCATTACTTTAATTGTTAACTTTTTAAAAAGGACTTAATGAAAAATAACTAATGAAGGTATGACTGTTTTTATTTTTCCTAGGTGTAAGTTCTACTTTTCCTGAATCCTAATGAAGAAAATTTAAAAAAAAATCTACAGTTATAACGTTGAATTTTTCTCTTGTAAACAGACGATACTTTAATTAAAGTAATATTTTGTTCAGCTTTTCTTTCTAATTTAAATTAAAACAAATTCTATTTACCATTCAAAGTCTTTAATTAAGATTTTCTGGACCAGTTAGGTAAATTAAATATGTCTATGCTTCAAAATTTACCTTCCATTTAATTCTAGTTTTGCCTCTTTAGATTTCAACTTAAATCCGAAGTGCACAACTAAATACATTGCTACAACAGCTTTCTACGGTTTATCGTCTCTATGATTTGCGCATACAAATACGCATACGTATGTATGTACGAATAGATATTAATAGTCAGATAGTCAATCATAGTTAAAATATCGTTACATTATATTTTCGGAAATACTTACAGTAGAAAAATGTAAAAAGGCAATGTTTTTTTAATAACTTTGATTATGCTATAAAAACCACTAAACTGTCATTATATTGAAAACTGCACAACTACTTTTGAAACAAAACCTATTTACACAATTTCTTCAAGTTTCGGTTATATTCTCTTTTTTTTTCTCAATTTTCCGATGATTATTTCTTTCAAATCCTATCAATTCAACAAAATCAATCAAACAAAAAAATCAATAGCGCAAATAAAGAAGATAATTGAACCCCCTCCCATATTTGAGTTATTTTATTGGAATGAATCCTATTATTTTGTCGTTTTCGAAATAACAAAATTACTTTGACTTTGAACTAAAAAACTTCAGGATAACAAAGGAGAGATTATCTACTTATCTCATAATGGTAGAATGATTGGTGAGTTTTTCTTTCAACAGCAGATTTAATATATAATATTTTGATTTAATATGCACTGCAGCATGAATTTATTATGATGGAAATGGATGTTAGGTATATCATACTTTTTTTGTCGTCGCTTTTCATCCAGATTTAATGGGAAAATAGATAATAGACACACAGCACTGGGACTTTTCAATGAAATTGAGAAAAATTATGAGCTATGACCTAGTTTCTATGATTTAACAATTTACATATTGAATACCCTATCTGATTCAGGATTATAGTTTTAAATAAATATCTTATTTAAAAAAAATAAAAAGAGATCTTTAAAAAGAAATTTTAGATATGGTTCCTAATACCAATTTTAACCATAACTTTAAGTTACCATTGTTTTTAGACTGTATTACAGGTATCTTTCCTTTAACACAGTAGATAGGTCCCTAGAAAATGCCGTGTTGTGTGAAACCGTGTTATATGAGACCTAAAGTTAGTTCAAATATTGGAGTTACGTTCCGAAAAGTTTATTTAAAGCTTTTACACCAGCTGCTACTTTCTTTAAAACATCTATAATTTTTTAGTCGCTAGTTCTTATGTTGTCATTGTAAATTTCTCAGTATTGGCTTAAGTAGTTTTACAGATGCCTTTTAAATTTACGGATTTTTTCAGCAGAAGCTTGAATTTGTAAGTTTTAAATTATTAACTGCACTATCTTCATTCGTGCTAGTGTTCTCGGAATCTACTTGATCTACAGCTTCGAATACCTTTCCACCAAATTTGCTTCACCAATGTTTTCTTCTATTAACAAATCTTGAACTAGCCATCTGGTGGCCGAGTGATCTAGGTGGCCCCTCCAAAACTGGTAGATGTTGAGTTCAAATCTCGTATCTAGTAAATTTTTGATATTTCTTGATATACCGATTTTTATGAACTCTAGAGTCGTTAAAGATCTTCGTAGTTATAAAGCGACGGTAAGTAACAATAAAAAATCTTGAACTTTCTCAATAGCCATAACCACAAAACCTTTACCTCCGAATTATTTAGCAATTTCTGGTGTTGTACAAAATTTTCTGTGACTTTCTTATCGTGTTAAAGCAGAACCGTGTTACCGAATGTCGTGTTGTAGGAGGATTTCCGCAATTTATAAAAAGACTGTGCTGTGAGAGGGTATTGAATAAATGGACCTGTATTCAATAAATTATTCAACAAACCACAAAGGTAATAAAAATCTACATCATAATTTTACTAAGATTAAATATAAATTCAATGATTACGCGATTTGCAAGTAATTACGGAATTTACCGTGTAGGTAAATCCAATACTTCAATAAAGATGTATAGATGTAGCTACAAATATATATTAAAGAAAAATCATTTTTCTCAATTAACGGATTCTTATAACTCAAATTCTTGCTAAGGACCACAGTAGTTATAAACGATAAAAGCGATAGTTTAAAACAAATAAAAAACAAGCTAACTGTAGACTAACAATTGATTCCTTTCTTTTGGAACTTAAATGGAATTCTGATTAATTTTAAACTGGTTCACGGTGGCAGCTTTCTTGCAAGTACGATCAAGAAAATATTTTCTATTTTCTATCGATTTTTATTAAAAATTCTAAATATTTTTGATCAACGTAAAAATAAATCGCTCGCCTTGCAATTAGTTCAATTTTAGATTAATCTTTCGAATATAAGTCAAAATTGCGAAATGAATAACCATTGTTTCCTAGTGTAATTGAATGAATATTGGTTCTACTAAATTCTAGTTTTCATGTCAATAAATATTAGCTTTAATGTTTATTAGTTTAGTGCTCTAGAGTAAGTTTAAGTTAAAATAAACACTAGCCCAAGTTTTAGTTTAGCAAGTAAATAAATTCTGCTAAAGTTTCCAATCCTAAACGAACCCTCGTAGCAGTAAAAACGTTATAATATTCATTTTTAATTGGGCAAATATACCTACATAAAATCATATTTGAATAAATTTTATATATTTTTAATGGAGAAAAAACATAGGTACAAACTTAATTAATTTCTTTCTAAAAATATCTCATACTCAAACATGTAACCATTATTATATTTATAAATTCATATTCATATTCATATTATATATTCATATTTATTCAATACTGTCATCATTATTTTATTTTTAAGTGTAAGTGAATAAAAATAATTTTGTCGAATATATTTTTTATATTTCAAGAAAAAAATGATAATAAAAAACCGTGATTCTGTTTATACATAAATCAATACCAACAGAGTAAAGAAACACATTCGGAAAACTAATAGTTTTTTATTAGAAGCATAAAGTTTGATATGTGTCGCTTTTGTACAATATTTGAGCAATAAAAGCCTATGGCTCATTTTGTTTGATTATTCCTCTAATTCCTTTTCGATTTATTTTATAAAGTTCTCTTATTTTATAAGTTATTAGTTGACGAAAATTATAAACAAAAGTTTATATTTAGAGTACCATACTGGTACTTTAAGGTTTAAATTATACACTTGAAAGTGCAAGTATTTGAGTTTGAATGTGCTTAAATGTGTGCTTAAAGGAGAAGAAAATCCGTTTTCCTTAAACGGTTTTTTAAGTTATTAAATATACTACAATTATATTATTTAGTTATTATTACCATCAACAAAACAAACGTGTAAATATGTCAGTTTAACCTTTACTTGTAGTTGAATCGTTAAGGTGGCCTCTCAAAAACTAGTGAGTGCTGGGTTCGATCCTCGTATCGAGCAAATAGATACAAAGGAGTATACATTTGCTATCTACTGTAGTCTAATTTAAAAATTACAACTATTTTTTTAGAATTTTTTGTCTCATTCCTCTAATGTCATGTAATTTCTTCACTCTTTCCTTCTTCATATTCACCAATTTTATTTCTGTTATTTACCGTCGCTTTATAACTACAAAGGTCATTAGCAACTCAAGGATTTATAAAAATCCGTAATTGAGAAATATTGAAAATTTGCTCAATACGAGAATCGAACTCGACACATACGAGTTTTGGAGCGGTCACCTATACCATTCAGCCACCAGTAGATATAACGTCATATTCGTAACTCATACCTATCTCTTAAAGTTTCGTATCTGCCAGTAACTACTTGAAGAATTGTAATGATTTTACTGGATAAAATAATTAATTTGTATTACTTATTACGTGCCAGAAAATGTGCGTTGATTAAAGAAAATAGCTTAAAATATTTGTTTTCTAATTATAAAACAAAAGTATTACTGATTAAAAGTAAAGCAGTATTAAATTATAATGCGGTATAAAATAGTCGCATAGAATTTGAAATTTAATTTTCAAATGAAAGAAAGTAGGACTTATTTTTGTTTTTTGACTAACTTCAATTCCTTTTTTCTTTAAATAACTTACTTAAATAATTTCCTTCCATTGACAAATTATTGTAAGAACTATTAAGTTTAAAATTGGAAAAAATGTGCCACAAAAGATTAACAAGTTTCAGTGGGTTGTTCCTTTAAAAGTTTAAAAATGTTTTCCTCTCTACATATTGTTTCGACTTCCTCGTAAATTCACTTGGAAACTGGTAGTGCAGAGGTAATTTTTTAAAATAAATTTGGTTCATCTGTAGCCACTAAACTTTCAACTTAGAAAATTGTTTTTCATGAAGAAAACAAATAGCTTGGTTTCAGTTTAGAAAATACATATAACAAATGTGTATGTGTCATGATAAATTATCCTGATAAAATTCCCAGAAGAATGTGATGATAAACCAACGATAATTAATTATCCCGGGAAATTCATTTTCATTTTCAATTTGACAAAACATACCGACATAGTAGTACTGAATAGGATTTGCTTAACAAATTTTATTTGTTCAATATACCTACGTCCTTCTAGGGAAAGAGCCTTTGTTATTTTTAGTTCTTTTTAAAAAATCTTTAATAGCCTCGAGAAAAATGAGAAAATTCATATAAATATATTTTTTGAAATAAGATTTTCCCCCATATTAGACTTTTTAATTTTTAAATTGCTTGGATATTATTCGTTCGCCAATATAATTTTCTGTAAAAAAATCTATTACTTTTGTTCTTTGAATCATTTCTTTTGTTACATAAAATTTGAATAATTTTTTTAATTTTTACAGCAGTGAAATGTCTGATTTATTTTTAATATTTTTATTTCAGAAAATAGAAAGATAGTCTAATTTATTTTGTATGTTTCATATAGGTTTGGTTCCGAATACTAATGAAAATATATAAAAAAATTACCATAATAGTTTTAACTTTATTTTATGTAATATATTAGATTGTAAGATTTTGTTTTTCAAACAAAAATTAGAGATCTTTAAAATTATTATAATTGGGGTGAAAACAACTCAGTGGGTGAAAAACAATCATCATTATAATCAAGGCTGACTAATAATATGGGTACATCATTTGAATGCTTCATTTATTCGTAATTTTCCAAGTCGAATGTAATTCTAATAGTTAGTATCTGCTGTGTGTACCAACTACTTACTCGGTATCAAAACAACTTGCCGGGTCTGAGCATGATACTATTTAACTTCTATATATTAATAAAAAATAGTTAAATAAGATTAAATACCACGATGTAGTACTTTGGAAGAACTAAATATTTGATGTAACCACACATAAACTTCCTTATATACACAATATTTTTAGTTATCAATTTACATCTTTTACAATTAGTAGATACTAATATTTTCCTGAACCATGTTTTTTAGGCTTTTGGTTTCAATCACAAGAACGGATCAATTATGGAGTCCTAATACAATTTTAATTCTTTTTGTAAATGAAAATGGGGTTACTGTTAAAGAATTATAAATCAATATAGTAATAAGTAAATGTTGGTATATACCCATGTCGGCAAAGACAGAGAACTAAGAATGTATTTAAACAAATACGTGTGAGTGAAAACTAAATGTTATTAATTAACTTTTTAAATTTGATCTAACTAATTGTTGTCATTTGTTTCAACTGTTATTTTGATTCCTATCAATTGCCAATTCTTGCTTTTTGTCAATTGTGTACATGTTAGCTTTAAATATTTCACGAGTGGCTACTAGTTATTATTAATCAAAATGATCAATTCTTGTCACTAAAAAAATTAATATAATGTGAAAATTATTGTATACAAAATTTTATCCATAAAATTTTCAAATCATATCACTTTGTTTACTTTTATCCTCAAGAGTACTATACAGATTTATTACTAAACAAATTTCATTGACAAAATTGATACATTAAATGATAACCATTTTTTATTGTAGCTTTAAAGTAAATAGAAAGAAGTGCTAATTCTATTTATTATTTATACCATTGCATTTTTGAAGGGAATTACTTTTGAAGTGAAAACTTCTTTAGCGTCGTTGTTATTTGAAACTTGATGAAACGAAAATGCGACAGTAAAAAAAGACAAACACATAAACCTACAGGATTTAACGTACAAGAGAATAAGATAGAAAACATTATATAATGTTTCCACGGTTTTTACTGTGCTTTTTATAATGGGTTGAGCACTGTACAGTAAACAAAAATCAGCACTAGAAGAATGATAAATTAACCCCAGACAGGTATTTGGATTATTTTTGGAGAGCATGTTGGCCCAAAAAAAAATACGTTCATTCTTCAAATTTTAGCTCCCCATCTTTATGAATTTGTGCATAAACCGAAAAAAAAAAACATAAAATATTCTTTCCCAAAAATAGCTGAACCGATTTGAATGAAATTTGAATACATTGTAAAGAATATAAAGGTTATTTTTGGATTTTTCTTTTATTTGTTTTGCCTTTTTAATCTTATCATAAATAAGAATGATAGGTAATCTAACACTTGGATACAACGAACCCTTCTTTTTTGGGTTAACATACTCTCCAGAAATGATACAAGAATCCAAAAATGATCCGATTTACCATTCTTATCGTTCTGTGGTCCATTAAGAATAAGTTACATTTTAAGTTTGTATAAATTGTTTCCTCTTATCGGATTACAAAGATTACATAAATAAGAATTATTATTTAATTGCGTTACCCTTAATCGTTTAATGTTCCTGTTGTTGTGAAAAAAGCAAAACAACAGACAATTGCAAAATTTCAATTTGTTCATTAGTATCAAAATATATGAACATATATGGCTAGATTAAAATTCATTCTTTTAGATTATTTCTTCAGCAAATATAAAAGGTAATAGTTGAAATAGAAATAATTTGAAAGCAAAACATGCTTACTAATATAGTTAACGTTAATTTGTAGTTAGGAACGAACATAAAACGTGGTTCTATAATATTTTAACATCATACAACCCCAAGAACTGGTTTACGTGTCGCAAATTTATGTTATCCCTTATATTATTTCACGTGACATCAAATCCAGGAAAATTCAAAGTTCACAAGACTTAATGCAGGTACACATACAACATCATTCCATGCAACTAATTGCATTTTAGTATTAATTTTAGTTGCTCTAAGTACTTACATGTAACACAAGTTAACACACTTCATTATATTTTATGACAACAATGTAAATTCGGTCAATTCTATCCGTAGTAAAACATTAAAACCAAAACAGAATTGTATTTAATTATAAAATTAAATTCAAATAGTTCAAAAACCTATTTATTTTGCTATCAAATATGATAGCAAATATAAAGTCAATGATATTGAAAATGTGAATATTCACAAAAGTTGAGTTATCATCTGTTTTATTTTCATTATATTTTTTTCGTTTATTATGTTGTTTATAATTAAAAATTATATTATCATATTCATTAATAAATAAATATTTTATTAAATTAATATAAATACTAGTTTAAAAATGTAATTAAAGAATTTTTTATGCGTTATATAGTATAATATACTTATACTTATATGCATTTTTCTATCCAGGTGATCCAGGTAATGGCATAAACATTTTACAGTACTTCTCATGTCATTTTTCTTTTAGGTATAGGTAAAAATTATAAGTATAAGTATCGATTTTATATATTTTTATAATATTCCATAGCATATAGTGAAAAGTGCCAGTTTAGCAATTTATATAATTACTTATTTTTTATCATTAATAAGAGAGTTCGTATGAACCTTGAGAACGTGGACAGAGATGACTTATAACTTTAAAAAAAATCTGAAATTATACACAGATTTAGTTGTAAATTTAAACAATGGCTAATTTTTAACCTAATTCAATAGTTTCAATTCCCAAAATATTTCTGTAAATTATTTTGTAGATGAACATTGTTCATTTAACGATTTATTATTAACTTTTTGATTAATATTAAACTCCATATTGCTAAAGGAATTATACAGTTTATTTGTTATCTTATTATAATCTAATAAAGTTTTCAACAGTTTTTGAGGTCTAAAACCACTATTCTGAACATTTCCAATAGGTATATTGTACGATTTGAGTCTACAGTCTAGATTCAGGGTTGTTCTTAAGGTGCCTCTAGGTGCCCTGAGTTTTGCATTTGGTCCCGATGCATTTGGTACCTTTTTGTATTTAAATATAATTAAAAAAGCTTATTTTTAATTTTATTCCATATTTATTATTGCAGTAATAGAAAATTACAAGCATGTGATAATTATTATTACAAAAAAAATAAAAAATATAGTTATTCAAAATAAGATAAGTGGCGCGCGCAGCACTTTAGGAACCCGGCGCCATAGGTGTAATCAGTCGTAATTCCTAAAACTGACCTTGTCTAGACTAAATAATGTACAGTGATTAAGTGGGGCGACAGAGGTAATGGTCATTTAAAGATAAGTTTTTTTTCCAAAAATGTATTTGAAAAAGTGTTTTCCAAAGGAAAACGTAAAATTATTACAAACTAAGCTTTGAATTTGAAAATTGAAAATTTTTATATTTTTCACGTTTTTGTCGGTATATTGAATAATATGTACTAGTTGTTTGAAAACTTGGGGAAAATTTTAGTCCCATTTGCAATGTTAAAATTTGTACAGGAACTTTGGCGAAACGATAGCAAAGATAGGAACGGTAAGAAGATCGAAGCATTTGGAACCTTAGGTTAATTCACTTTATGCAACCGTCCCAGATTTATTGAGAAGACTGTGGCCTATAATCTCCTCTATAACTTTTTTTTTTTTAAATTATAATTTAAAAACTTGACAAAATTTGAAAAAAATCAGAAAAAAATATACATTTAGTGATAGATATTCCTGAACCAAATTTAAATTGGACTTTTGTTATATTTTACTGATTTTCCTAGATAAAATACTGACGGCCAGTATTTTTACATTGAGATAATGACATTTATCTGTCAGATAAAATTTTATCCGGAGAATAAAGAAAACAAGCGGGCTTTCGCCTAAGAATAGTGATATGTGTAGGATAAATGTGTAAGAATTACCTAGCAGACAATTTTTTTATCAATTGAATAGTTATCTTAAAAATAGTCTATCTATTCATGACTGAAAATACCATTTTCATAACAATCGTTTAGGAAATTACATTAATGTTTATATTTGCAATGAGGAAAACTAGAGAATTTTAAAAGCTTGGGAAAAAATAATTAATTTTTGGTACTTTTCTATCATTAAGATGGTTTAACGGTTATATTTGAAATCAGAAAATTATCTGAAATTTTCTTATGTTGTTAACCATAGTTTAACATACATGCAATTAAAATTTCATTTTAACTGTTCATTTGATTTATAAATATTTTTTATACAAAAAATCCTTAACTTTGAATTTTATGGAGCTTACAAAAATTGATTCCAAATTAGTATTATCAATTTTTGGAAAGAAAAATATTATTTTAAAATTATAAATTTTCAAGAAAAAAAGCTATATGAAAGACAAACTCATTATAAATATGCACTTTCCATTAAAATTTAACTATAAACGTTGTTTAAAAAAATTAAAGTTGAGCATTTTTTCCAAAGTAATAATATTTTATGAACAATTTGGCAACGTTTATGTTTTAAAGCGGCAAAGATAGCAAAAATTAGGTAATAGTTGATAGTGATAGTTAATTCATTATATACATATACACATTAGCGATAGATTATGTTGTCTATGACTGTTGATTGGTCCTGCCTTTACATGAAGCGTTGTCAGACTTTCACCGTTTTTTTTTTGTTTTTTAAACAGTTTTACTTGAAATATTTATCTATCGTTTTGGTAAACATTTATTGGACTTGTATCGTTTCAGCATTTTCTTGAATTAAAACGATTTGAATGATTTGTATTTGACTTTTACTTCAAATTGTTTAAGCTGAATTTATGTTGGTAATGAATTCAAGTTAACATTTGGAAGACAATATAAGTCTTTCGAACCCTATTATACCTCTCATAGAGCTTTCGAAACATCTAAAGATAAAATTCTTGCTAAGAATCAAACTAATATTTTACAAAGGTAGCAACTGTACCGTGTAAAAAGCGTGAAAAAAAAAACTATTGAGTTATAAGTAATCTATTGGATTTTGTTACAATTTTATTGAACCTACAAAACGATAATAATAGTCCAACTTGTCTTCTTTCACCTAACAGTTATATAAAGTAAAATTGCAAAAATTGATAAGGGTTGAAAGGGAACAAAGATCACACATACGCTACAATACCTGTTAAAATTGGTTCTCGTCATGAATTGTATTATTGCTCACAAAGTGCGTATATTTTTGCATGAACGCTCGACTGAGTTTCCATTTCTACTTCTGGAAGTTTAAAATAGATCTTTTGCAATAAAAGAAAAATACTCATGGGAAAATTGCAAATGTGTTCGAATAAGAATTGAACGAACGGTTTCTTCCAGACTCAATCCTTCTAAAAATCGCTCATTCTACATTCCTTTCGACTCCAGTGACAAAAAGTAATACATACGAATGAAAAATTCACACAAACACTTTTCGCTGTTCTCCGGGAAAATGTAAAATTCACATAAACACAAAAAAGCAATTCAATGGAAATTACTATTTGTTCTATTTTTTTCGTCACAAAGTTAATCGTATGAAATTGCTATTTTTATTACAATAAATTATATTCTTTGAGTTAATTAACTCCATTACGGATCCGTATCTGTACGAATTACAATTAACCGCACCAATTATTTTTGTTGAAATAATGAACGTACACGAATTATCCATCGTTTTTATTCTTTTGTTAATGGAAATGAAATGTTTGTTCGTTGTAATAAAATCAATCACAATATTTTCTGGAAAACTAATATTTGTACAAGTGACCTATAGAGATGTAAATAAAACGTTATGGTGATCATTCACATTGTGTCACTGCGTTGAAAGTTTTCACGTTAATGACAGTAAAAAGCATGGAAGAAAAGTTATCAGAAGAGTAGTAGTTGTAGTTATCTATATGTTTAATTTACTTATCTCTGCTTACGTAAATAGTTAATCATTAAAACGTTATCTTATCCTGAGATTATTTGAAGATTTCAACCAGATCCAACCATAATATTTATGAGATCAGCCACTAAATGTTAAAAGAACGGAAATAGAAAATTCGATATTGTATCAAAATTAAATTTAAAGAAATAAAATTAGCATTGGTGTTTGATTAAAATTCACAAATCCGTAAAAAAAATTTCCTTTATGCAACACTATACTTTTTTGAAAATTCATTTAATTTAACCGCGTGTACAACAAGGAGGGTCCAATTAACCCCCTATTTTGGCTTACAACCGAAATACTTAAATTTAATAACTAATATTGTAATTTTGAAATCATAAAATCAAAAGTTTAAAAGAATCATTTAAATGTACAAATATTACATGGAAAACAGTAAAATTTTATCAAATTATTATTTACATTAAGGTAAATTTTAAAGAAAATTAGAAAACCACAGTTAACTTTCCTCATCCCTCCTAAAGAATATGTAGCCTAAATGTTTTTAGCTATTAAAAAAACTTTTCATATAATATGGATTTTATAAATTTGTTGTAACAAATTTCTAGAAATTAGAAAATGGGTATAAAATTATAAAAAAAAAAATAAGGTTTGATAGCATATAAAACAAATGTGGTCAAATAAAAGCTCACGAGTCGCATGCGGCTCTTCAAGTAATGTAGTATACACAATTATGCTCTAAAAATGTTTTTCGAATTTGTTTAAATTTACTATTATTTAATAATGTATAACTAGATCAATCCAGTTCTAGAACTGAATTAATAACACTAGAATTTGAAATTCATTAACTGTTTTGTAAACTAGTTGTTCTCTTAAATACAATTTTTAGATAGTTAATGGGATTCATAACTTATTTTATCAGCTGTATTTATAGTCGTAAAGGTCGTAAATGTATTAGTTAGTAGAATTCAAAGTTGCACTACAAATTAGACTCATGATTTCTCAAAGCTGAAAGAACTGTAGAGATTTTTGAATTATCTAAACATTTAAATAAATAAAATATACAAAAGTTTGGAAATTGAAAGGAGAAAATATATAGTTTTTGAATCTACATGATTTTAAGTTATATTGTCAAATATTAATTGATTATTTGGTGTGCCGGAAAGTAATTTCGTTTTTTATAACTATAGTCATTCAATTGCAATTTATCTGCTTCTGTTATTTCAATTTCTGATACTAATGGTTGTTTTCCAATTACCGCACAAAAGCGCATAATGCGGCATAATGCTCAGCATTGAATGTTCCAACGGCCGCATCGCCAATAACCAACAAAATGACAGAAAAATTTACGGTTTATTTCAAAAATTAAGAATTAATTAAAATAATTGACGATAACGCAATTTTATTATTTGAAATTCCATTAAACGTTGTCAAAATTTATCAAACTCAATTTTTCTCCAACTAAACCAAATCTTATGCAATCTACCGTCGCATTTAGGAATTAATTTGTTCCAATTTAAGGCTCGCATTAGCTCGCATAGTGCGGCACTATGTCGCACTAAGCACTGGTAATTGGAAAACAACCAATAACTTAAGATATTTTATGATTAGAGTGAGTTATTACCTTAAAAAAAATACAAATAATTTTATTCTGATATCTATATTGAAATGGTAAGACTAAAAACCCGAAGGTATACAAATTCAGTATTGTATGCTCTTCGATTTTCACAGGGTAGCTACGCAAAGTTGTTACTAAAAACATTTTCAATGTTTATCTAAATGCATGAGATGTTCATTGATGCCAAATTATTTTTTTTAAGTTTGAAATCGATAATTTTCAGTTCTTCAACGAAAAATGGCAAAAAAAAGTTACCAAATCCATGTCAGACAGTCGAAGAACTGTTAAATAATCCTAATCAATCTTAGTCGGCCAACCACGTACCCAAAAGTTCCCAAAAAATCCAATAGAGAAAACTTTATTGAGCAACACGATAATGTAAGATTCCTCTGCATAAGAAAAACGCTGGAAAAATGAATAAATTAATGGGGGGAGGTGATATTTCAGTACTCATTATAATCATCCAAAGTTATTCCATTGGATTTCTATTTATTTCGAACGTTACCACATTTACTAAGTGGTAAAGAAATTGCAAGCTTAAATGATATTCAAAATGTATTTTTTTGATATATTCCTTAGTAATCCATTGATTTTTTCTAATATGGCATTAAAAATTTGCATACTAGATATCAAAATGTTGATCTATTGAGGCTGGTTATATAATTGATTTAAAATCAAAAGTTGTAACAAAATTTTGTGTTTTAATTGTATATTAAAAAACGACATTATTTTCCGATACACCTAATGCTAGGTGTCTAAATATCTTGTTAACTATAGTTGGAATATTGGAATTGCTACATGTGTGGTGAAAATTACTCTTAGTTGGAGTAAACGTTTCTTAATTACCACAATTAATATTAGGTATAGAAGTATATTTTTTTTTCAAATGCGCCCGTTGTAACTTCACACCCCTAGGCACGTGCCTAGTTTATCTTTCGAATAAAACACCTCTACCTATAGCCTTATACTAACTAATAAATAGGAAATCTCTAAGTATACGAATGGGATACTAAATGAAATATTCAATATCTAATATAAATACAAAACAAATAATTTAAGCCACCAAACTGTCAAAATGAGTGATTAATAACCAATTATTGCTGATTAATCATCAATCATTCAATTTAATTAGAAGTTCAAATAGAAATGAAAATATAATGAAATAGTTATATAATCACTAAATATATCAAATGGTTTCTCCAAATCATATTTAATCTTGTAATGTTGAAGAAATATCACGTACAGTATTGTCCTAAAATAAATAGTGGAATAAATAGTAAAACTAAACTTATGAAAAAAGAAATATACTTTTCTTAGAAGAATTGCTAGAAAATTATCTCGCGACAATGAAAGCGTATGAAATTGCTAAATCTTCTAAAAAGCTCAGATTATTGCAAAGAAGCAAACAATTCATATCTTATTCTCAATGAAGAATAGAAATAAATCAATTGTCTTCCATTCATAAACTTTGGAGGCACTGTAGGTACATAGATATATAGATGTGTGCTTTATAATGCAAGTTACGTGACCTATTCATAAGAGGTCACTATTCCGGGTTAAGATATAACGCCCTTTGAAACATTCTTCACAAAATCAATAAGTGAGGTACAAAATAAAAATGAAAGATTTCTTTCCGCTTCTAGATTTATCACATTAAATGTTATATTGTCTTGCAATAAATGGGAATCCAAAACGAAATTACATGAAACAAAATCTAATGTTATTAATGTTTAAATGCGTCAGGGACACATTTTTGTTACATGCTTTTGTTATTTATAAGACGGTTCCTGAAATTCTACCCCAGGTGGTTATTTATTAATCGTCATTTTTCCTATTCGTTAACAGAAAGCTTTTATGAGTGAACTTGAATAAAACAGCATTGCATGTGATTTTTTCTTGTCGTATTCGTGTCATTAAGAATTTAAGAGTCTTTTGATGTTTGTTTCAAAAGAAGAATTCGGTGCTTTTAACAAATGGAGTTTCTTTTTTATTAACTTAACGAAACAGTGTAAATTAGACGTAATTAAATTATTTTTTAGCAAAAAAAATGCATACTTGAAAGTTAAAAGTCAAAGTTTTAAAATGAAATTGATTATACAAACGAAATATGTAAATAACGCTGAAATAAAAATAAAATTAAAGGAAAAATCAACTATAAGAAAAATTCTGGTTCAACCCAATAGTTTAAATCTCCAAAGGCTAGGTAGTTCTAGTTTTCCTATATACATTTAAACCAAAACAACAAGATATCACTGTAGAATAAAAATAAATATGAACTACTACTACTAAATATGGATACTAATAGTTACCTGTGAAATATTTACAGCCAATACTGACAAATGACAAAAATTCGCAAAAGGCCATAAACAATTTTTTTGAATCGATTAAGTACAGTATTAAAGTGTGGAAAAACCAATTTTTAGTTCTGAAATTCTTTTATGTTGTCCAAAAAAATATTTATTATTGCTAAGCAAATGAGAGTCTGAAAACGATAGGTACGCTTATGAGTCTTCTGTGACGTCACAGTCCATTTATTAAAACCGTTAATTAAAAAAAATATAAATGACATATGATTGAGCGGTTATCGTAAATATAATAATAACTTACACAATTTTTCATATTTTCCACCGCGGAAAACATTTTTTTACCCTTGTAATTACTCTCAATTTGGTTCTATGGAAAAGAAGTTATTTATTTCTAGTATATATTAGAAACAAAGCTTTCATTGGTCATTGATTATACATTGAAGCAATACTGAATCTTCTAATACAATAAAGAAAATCAGTTTTTCCAAATGATCAAACTATAGTTGCAGTTTGGAACAAGATCCAGTGAATAATTTTCTAAAGATTTAAAAATATTGATTTGGCTGGAAAATGAGGATTTTTTTTATTTCTTCAAAAAACATGATGTTTCATTATGTATGCATTTGTAGTTAATTTTTAAGGAAAACTTTATTTTCGCAATCAACCAAAGTATACCTGACAATTGGAGAAAACTATAGCCAATAATTTTCCGATAACTCAAAAATGTTAACCTATTGAAAAGTGCAAAAAAGCTATAGGACGAAAACAATGAAAAATCAACCCCAGAAAGATATTTGAGTATATTTGGAGTTTATGCTGGTACTAAAATGATACGTTCATACGTCGAATTTCAGCTTTCTATGTTTTTTTATTTGCGAATAAATAAAAAAAAAGATTAATTAACCAAAATTTCGACATATTATGAATGTATATTAAAAGCAAAACTCAGAAAAATTAATCTTCTAAGTTTTTAATTTTCGTTATTACTATTTGAAGCAGGTAATTTTTCTACGTCTCTGTTCAGATGACTAATCGTAAAGTGATTTCTAAAGGGTAAACTGACGTACTTTTTCTTTTAAAAATTTACAAAGTTTAATAAAATATACCTGGTCCCAATAAATTTCAAATATTCTAATTGGTTTCAATTACTGATATTTAGTTTCAACAATCCAAACAACCGTACTATTTTTGTTTAAATACTTTTGTCATAACAAAACGTCGATGGGGCTTTGAAGTTTCTGTACTGTGATGTAATTTTAACGACGAGCCAATAGGACTTCATTTTAAGCATTTTGAATTTTACGATCTTTTTGCATTTTTAAATGAATATTTCTTAGATTTTATCAAGTAAAGTTAAAAATTAACAGCTACATAATGTTTTTATTTAAAATTAGAACATTTTTAAAACATTATAAATTATTTTTAGAGCATATGCATTACGTCTATTGAATAGAATCGAAATGATAGTTGAAACAAATTACAACAATCAATTAGATCAAATTTGAGACATGATTATTATTGTATTTGTTGTATTTGGTGTTCATGAACACGTATTCTTTGTTCTATACATTCTTTGTATACATTCTTTGTTCTATGTCTTTGCCAACATAGGTTTGCCTATTGTTATACTGATTATTAACTAAAAGATTTTTTTTTATTGAAGTTCCAAAAAAATATTGGTTATCAAAGAATTTCCTTATTTTAATATTTTACCAAATCATGGATCGATTGAATTTAAATAAAGTAAACTTATCTTTAATCCTCATAATAAGCTTCGTAAGATTAAATGTAAAATATTTTATTAATGGTCGTAGAATTGTAGAAGGCTACTCAAGTAAAAGATTCAAAACCTTAGGCATAATTGGATAACAAGAACTTAACACTTTTAAGCAGATCAAAGTATATTTGTTAAGTCATAACAGAAGGGTTCCAGAGATTATACCTTAATAGCTTTAATGAATTGTTATGGGTGGCTTTAGCGATATAGTGATTCCAAACTTTTTCAATATGAAGATTCTTTTTATAAAATAAAAGAAATAATACTCCAATGACGTTAGTGTCGTTAGTACTCTATGCGAAAAAAGATTCAATTACAATGTAAAAATGTTTATTTTACATTTTCTCTGATGACATTGAAAACAGACACACCTTTACACTTACATTAAGTTTTTGAATCACTCTATCAGCTAAGGACATTTAACCATATAATAGAAGGCTAAGGTTTAATAACTTACGTAAATATTTTTAATACCTAATTTCTAATAACTAAAAGACATAACGATTCAGAACTACTTATATATGCATAACTTGAGTGTATCCTAACAAAATTAACAAAGTTCGAATTAAAATTATCATGAGCTGAAAGGTGAATTTTCCATATTTTGCTGCTCATATAAACTTATATATTCTTTATTTTATTATTTTCTTTAATGTATTAGGGGGGTCGGAAAGTAATGTCGTTTCTAAACTTATAATTTATTCGACTTATAATTTATTTCAAAGTTGTACTGAAGACATTTTATGATAAGAGTGACTTGTTAACTCGTAAAAGATTGAAAAATATTAATTATTTTGAAATTTATATTGAAATGGTTAGACAAATACCCAAAGGAATACAAGTTCGTTATTGTATGCTCTTCGAACTCTACAAGGTAGTAACGCAAATTTGCTACCAAAAACATTTTCAATATTTATCCAAGTTCATTAGCTATTCATTAATGCCAAATAAGTTTTCTTAAGTAAAAATTCTATAATTTTGAGTTCTACAATTCGTACTAACCGAGAATGGTAAAAACTTGAAACAATAAGATGTTAAGGGAGAGGTGATATTAAAACCATGTTGAAAATTCAAAGCGTTGACAAATATTCCTAATTAATTTTGATCAACTAACCAAGGAACCAAAAGTTCCCAAGAATCGTCAATAGAGAAAACTTTATTCTATAATACTTTTTTGCAATGCTTCTGTACATAAGAGTATCTCTGAAAAAGTTAGTAAATTAAGGGTGGGTGATATTGTGCAAGGGTAGCATTGTGCAAAGTTATCGTCGGCATCGGCTTCAGGTTTATAAAAAATCTCAACTCCTTTTCTGTCTTTAAATCTATTTAATTAGTAAATAAACTAATTCCATTACTTTTAGCATACCTTTGGTTTCGGTAATAAACATGTAACTTGAGCGCAAAAATTCATTATTATCGATCGAAAATGACAAACTTATACTTCTTGTAGGCAAATCGAAAAAGCTTGAACCATGGTTTTTGAAAAACCTATATATTGAAAAATATTGATAATCCTAATATTGAAGAACTTGAGGTACATATGTCGTGTGCTATAAAATTCAAGAAGTGAATATTGTCAACCAAAGTTTAAGAGGAATGTACTTTCAATTCTACTATTTCTTCAAAAGATTTTATAGTTTTAAGTTTGTAACAGCAAGAGTAATAATTGGAAAGTTAGAGCTACAACTTTAGAAGCAATTTCTGAAATGCTAAATGTGGGGTGTAAATTTATTATAAGATTATGGATCGAAAATCCATATGTTTCCATAGACCATAACAAAACAAGATAAATAGTATGCGGAAAATTTTGAAATATGGAGTTGGAGAAGAAGGGGAAAAATTTAATGAAGGGATTCATTACACGAAGAATGAATTCCACAAACGTGGAAGTGTTAAGAAATTAAGGAAAGTCAACAAAGAAAGAGTAAGCATCAAAACAGTAGCAAGGAGAAGAGCTAAGTGGATGGGTTATACACTGAGAGGAAAAGAATTCATACTTAGTGTTGTAGAAGGGAAGTTGGAAGATTCCAAGAAAAGAGGAAAAAGTCGAACTAAGATCCCGGATTTATTGAAACGAAAAATAGATTACCCCAATTTGAAGGGATGGATAGGGAAGGTAAATATCTTACTCTATTAAAACTCTTGAAAAATATACTCGAGTTTTTTTATTTTGTCTAACATTGATTTTATCAATTATTGGAATGAATAAATTTAAGAGGTGGATAGATGTTCAACTCACATTTATTTTTATATTAATATTTGCAATATAACAATAAAAATTTATTACGTTTTTGGTCTAAAAATTGCCATTTATCTGGGATGTTTCTTAAAATAAAAATATTATATTATTATCAAAAAGTTTCACCACAAATTTTCACCCTTGTTGATTTTACCCTTTCATCCTCTTTATTTAGCTTTCCCTGAAAATTTGAGATATTCTCTAAACAAACAACTGTTTCTACTTTTTCCATTTCTCATCCTTATAGCAACCACGAATACGCAAGTATATTTTTCGTATATTTATGTTAATTATTTCTTTCTAACATCTTCATTCTTCATATACTTGTACATCTCGAGTTAGGTATTCTTTTAATATTTGAATATTAAAAGAATATTTGAATTATCCTAATATTAAAAAGAAAAATATTATTTTTACCTGTAACACATGGATATTTGTTGAGAAAATTGGCTCTCATTTCTCGTAGTTCCCGAACTTTCTGCATTTCCGGAGGACCTTCAATCGCGCTGAATATTGCCGCCCCCATAACTAATACAAGTATGTAACCGATTAGTAATAAGGGTAGCCGCCATCGAGGACCACTTCGCGATATATGCCCGAAACATTTGGCCGGAAGAAGCATTCTGAAATCAGAAAAAAAATATGAAGATATAAAAATATAAAAATATATTCGTTTAAAAAAAAATAACAAATAATGATTTTTTCCCATATTCCAAATACAGAAAAGTTTGAGTTTAATAAAGTTTCAATATCATATTGTTTGGTGAATAATATATTATGTAGATAAATGTGTATAAATACGCAAAAGAGAAAGCTCCCGGATTCCAAATACGATCTGCAATAGGTACTATATTATGTATCTGCTTTTACGTCCCACTCGTATCATAATAAACGCTGTATTCAATATAATTATCTTAATTCCTGTGCAAAGGTTTATGAATACTATCTAATGAAAACTGAAATCAATTCGAAAATGTAATCCACGGACTTTCGTTCACGTTTTCTGGCTTTAATAAAATCTATAGAAATATAGAGTACGAGTATAGTATAATTTAACCCTTTTAGTATATAGAAGAGTGACTAGTCTTAGGCTTATAAATAATGAAATTATAAGAAATGTTATCAGTTATAAAAATTGGTTTTCAGTTTCATGTTTTCAAATGAAGCTTAGGGTCGTTATTTTAACTCATATCCTACAGAAAGCTTTTTAATAGATAATAATTTATCTGCTAGATAAATTCTCTACACTTGTCCTCCACAAATTACTGTTCTTCTATATGTGACAATACCGGTGTCTGGTCTTATTTAAATATTCCCTTATTTTATTGAATAAATTTTACTTTATGCAAACCTTGTTAAAAAAACGAATTTGAGACCTTTTTCAGTTTCTTATTCCATATTAATTTTATTAGTATTTATTTTAGATTTGATTAATATTAAATAGGTTGTTTAAAAATAAATGTCTTTCATATGCTTATAGAAAGAGCAATTTCATTGCATCTTTTGTAGTGCAAGAAAAATATCTTTCCATATTTTCTTAGAAAACTAACGTTTGAAGGAATTCTAGTAAAACGTGTATTATTAAAGAATGAATATAAGAAAAAGACAAGAAAGGTAATAAAAATATATTGTTCACTTGTAAACAACTAAAGATATTATAATAGTATAGTGTAGTGTACCGTATATCGGCAAGTTAACCCTGTTATTTTTACCATTTGACCAACTTGACACGTCTATCAAGTTAGCATTACACTTTTGGAATATGTAAAAAAACTATGAAATTTGTTGGTTTTTTGTCGATAAAGAGTTTTGAAAGAAAAACTATGCCACCTGCATATTTACTGAGAAAGTTGCTCACTACTTAGCAGTTACGGAGAGATCCAATATTCGATGACTACTGAGGAAAATTGCTGGGCAATCAAAATACGTATCTGGGGCAATACGTCAAAAATACAGACCAAAATACAATTTTTATATTGTTTAAAGCACCAATAGGTGTTTTTATTATGTCGTTTGAGAGTTTCGAAAGAAAAAACATTGTAACTTGTGTATTTTCCGAGCAAACGCTACTAAAAGGTTTGTTTGGGGTGTTTTCCAAATATTGAAATTTCGAAGTTTTTTGCGCCATTAATTGGTGTTTTTTGTCGCTCGAGAGTTTTAAACGAAAAAAGGGCCGCTTGAATATTTTCCCGGAAAAATCCAATCATAGAAAAAGCTCTATTTGGACATTTCTCAAATATCAAAATTTCGAAGTTTATAATATCAAGTTAAGAGGAAGAATATTATATAGGTATATTGAAATGATAATGTTCTTTCTTTCAGAACTCTCAAGCGACAAAAAACACTAATTAATGGTGAAAAAAAAAGATCGAAATTTCAATATTTATAAAAAAGCTCTTTAAAGCTGACGTTAGCACTATAAACGCTTTTTTTTTAAAATATGCGTGGGAATTTTTTTTTCAGAACTCTTGAACGACATAAAAACGCCAAAATTTCGTAGTTATTTTTAACAAATTTTCAAAATGTAT
Organism: Sisyra terminalis; assembly: GCA_958496175.1. Lineage (NCBI taxonomy): Eukaryota > Metazoa > Arthropoda > Insecta > Neuroptera > Sisyridae > Sisyra > Sisyra terminalis. Next base: position 23,768,801 of record OY292277.1, read on the forward strand.
TCGATTTACGTAATTTGGATATATATACATTCTTTTTTCACTGGAATCGACAAACCCGCCAGTCTGTTACACACTACTCGCTTTACAACCTTTTGAGATTTTCGCCAAATACTAGTATTTTAGTAATATCCCCATTGTTTCAAAAAAAAAAATAAAATAATAATGCAATAGTAATGCAATAGTAATGGTTAACCAAGAGGTTAACCAAAATGGTGTACCAAGAGGCCAATAGTCAAATAGTCAGTAAACAAAGTAATGTCTGCGCCATTGGTGATACTACCACTAATGAAATTACATCAGTTTAAAGTACTAAAACAACAGAACCTTAAAAAAATCGTCTAATGAAGTCAGCAATTAGCTGACGAAACGTCAAAAACTGAAAATTGTTTGATAGATTTACAAAAACTAATGAAGTAGTTGAAGAAGCCGAATACCGCATAAAAATACAAGCACTGAATTTAAGAAAAAAATTAGGGGTAGTAAATATTGATAATAAATTTCAACTGTCCTATTCTATGTTTTGGAAAAATTGATTGAACATAATACAATCAAACAACTTTTCTGTACAACAATAAATTTGGCTCAAGTGTACTTTAGCACACCCACAATCTGGCAACGATGCATTTTCGACTTTGTTTTTAATTTAATTCGCGATATTTTTGTTAATTCAATTCTAATATGGTATAATTCTCTCTTTTGTGGCTAAATTTTCATTATGGACCGATTTAATCGCGAACTAAATAAAAAATAAAGTCGAAAACGCAACATTGCCAGATTGTGGGTGTGCTAAAGTACGCATGAGCCATAAATTTTATTGACGCCTATTTATAAATTGCTGAATGTATTTTTTACATATTTATATATTTCCGATGTAGCATTTATTCTGAGTTTTATTTTAAAATTTATTTTTATAAAATGAATTGTAAATATTTTGATGGTTCTTTTCTATTAGTGTATAACTAATTATTTTCCCTTTGTTTATTTGGATTTTTTTTAATTTTTATTTTTGTACTACACGTTTCATCTGTTTTCCAACTTCTTATGGTACTATAATAATTTTTAATAATACCAATTTAACTGACAATTACCTACGCCATTATGGTTAGTACCTATATATACCAATATAGTACCAATAGTACCAATATATTATTGATAATTGACAGTTAAATTGGTATTATTAAGAATTATTATAGTACCTGAAGAAGTCGAGAAATCATTGAAACGTATTATACAAAAAATTAAAAAGAAATAAAGATCCCCAAAAAATAAAGGAGATACAAATAATCATGAATTCTATTTTTTTGTATAATGAGTATCGATAACAAAAGGCGTAGTCAAACATATTAATTAAAAGCATTTAACTACACTAAATAAACAAAAAAATAAATTAAATTTTCATTCAGAATATTTGTATAAAGTGGATATCATTTACAGTGGAAATATATTGTTATTTTTAAATATAATATTGTTATTGTTAAATGTTACTGAATTCTGTTTTTCAAGCTTAAATTGAATTTTCTATATTAAAAGCTACTTTCTCCCTCGAAACCCTAATTAAAATATACATTTTCAAATGTTCCTTTTCCGCACTACTTTTAAAATCACATTAAGTAAGCTCTTTTGATCTTTGACATCGGCAACACTAAGGGGGCAACACATCCGGTTCCTTTGATATTGATAACATTTTTTAACTCGCTAATTTAATTGTTACGAACCCAATTAGCCTTGAGGAATTTAATTAAAACAATTTACAATTAATTACAATAATTTCAAATAGTCCCGGAGTACAAAAATATGTCCATATGTTAGCATTAGATGTAAAGCATTTGGCAATTAAAGTTTTCGGTACATTTGTTCTGAATGTATGATTATATTTTTTTTGCTTGGAAAGTATAATTGTGAAATAGTTAATTCAATTTTACAGTTTATTTTATTTGAATTAGTAATGTTAGTTTGGATTTCATTGAGAGAGGCAATTTAATTATTATGAGCCACATAAAGTTGGCGGTTTTTAATTAAAGCTCTCTGAACCGCTATGAATGGATTGTGGAACGGATTAAAAAATGGTTAGTGTGAAAGCTCAAACGTCAAACAACACAAAAACAAACGATAGAATAACAAAGTTTTATAGTTTTACCTTGAGCGTTAAGTGGAAAGCGTTGTCGACGAAAACGTTCGACGACTCTGAACGTTCTGAACGAACGTAGTGAGCTTTAACAGAGCTTTACGGCGTCGGCATTGCTGACGTCGTTATGAGGCGTCGTCGTCATTTCGGTATATCTTTTTGCGCCTGTTCGTCGTCATCGTTTGTTTCTCATTCTCAAAAAAAAAAAATCGGCAAAAATAACGAACGTATAGGGCTGTAGGGTACTCACATAAGTGCTAGTTAAATTGGACGTCGAATATGTATATACATTTATCACGAACACCACACATGGGTTTGATAGAAAAGCGTGTCAATTTCTATTGGTCACGTACAAGCTCTCAAGTCACTTCGAGGAATGGTAGTCAGGCTTTTGATAATATTTTGATTAGCAAAAATCGATTTCACTGTTGCTTTTTGTTTATGGGAAAAAAAGCTCCGATAACAATTTATTTTATTTCTAATAAACTTGACCTACAAGTCAATGATTCCATTAGGTACTGCTCATTTATTACGTCACATAACTTGAGGTCTTTTTATAGCCCTCCCCCCCACTTCTGTGTCACAATTTAATGACTCTCCTCCCATATGTGACGTCATAGTGATAATTTTTGAAATAAAGGTACCTATAATAATAACCGTAATATAATATAAGGTAATATAATAACCGTAGACATGTAAACTAATGTTAACAGTTCTAAAATTACAATATGTTTTTTTAAATTGCGATATTTTAAGACTACTATCATCTTCGAGGTGTAAGATATATGAATGACTCTTTAACTCGCAAGAAGAAAACATTAATAAAATATTTTGTTACAGTCCTTGATAAAGTCCCGAAAGGCGACGAAACGTTGTACAAAAATCAAATATAAATCATTAAGAAGAAAATTTGATTTGATTTTTTAATCCAAAACCCTATGAAAATATACAATTTAAAAAAACAATGGACATTAACCGAGTGAATTAATAAAATATATATCCGCGACAGGTGGTCTTGACTCGATACTGATCCTTTACAGGGATGAGACATTTTCAAAATAGTGGTATTTGAAATACAAAATACCTATTTCCATTTTGTATATAAATACTTTTTTTAGGAAAGCATTTTGTATTTTATTTGAAATACCTTTGAGGACATACTTTGTATTTGCAAAATACAAAATACTTTTTAAATTTCTTTTTAATTCTGTTTTATCACCGCTTTATAACTATTACAAAAATCTTTATCGAAAAATATCGAAAATTTGCTCGATACGAAGATCGAACCCAACAACTACCAGTTTTGAAGCAACCACCTTGACCACTCGGCGACAAGTAAGCTTGATAAAATTTGTCGAATGTAAATTAATGTGGCGAAGAAAAGTTTTTAATTTTTTTATTGATCTTATCAATATCAAATAAGAAAACAATTCAGGTGGCTTAAGATCGGTTTTTTTATTTAATATTTTTTAATATTCAAATTAGCTACGTTTCGTTACGTATCGTAACTTCATCAGGCTTCTTGAATAACAAAAAATATAATCTTTTCAATTTAAATTCAATAAATAAAAAAATGTTTTTATTTATTTTTTCAAAAGCTGAGATCTGAATTTTATCATCTACTAAAAAATATCCTTAATGACAAAACATTGATGAAATGTGTTTATAATTGGCAAAATAAAATAACACCTGATGATGAAAACTAGCTGCTGTTGAAATGCGCTGTAAATAGTATAAAGAAAATTTAGTCATGCGACATAAATAATAACTCATTAATAATTTAATAAAATCTTATTTACTGAAAATTCAATATTCTGAATAATCTGTGTGACGAAACAAACAAAAACGGAAATACATAAATTATTTTCATATCAATTTTTCTAATTTAAAAACTTTATTTCATTTTTATCTCCAAAGAAATCGAAAATATTATTGTTGGAGTTTTTGTGACATCAATCTAATAGGTATTACAACACTATAGCGGACTATAGCCATATCCCACTTTAAGTTGAGCTCATATCTAGCCAATCATGGACCATTGTTATTGACCGATTGATTAAATCACTATTATTTTATTCTTTCTAATATTCTTATATATTCTTATATTCTTCTTTTATTCTTTCTATTATTTTCTTCTTAAAAGACACTCTATACTACTAAATTAAAATCAGTTAAGGACAAAAAATCCATTTGTTTATTAAAAAATATTTTTGTTATAAGGTTTCTTATTCCCATAATCATCCCGATTTGTCCTACAATAGACCATATGCATTTTTTTTTAATCGATAAAGGACGTTATTCATTGAGGATAAATCAATTTTTAGTTATGAAAATCTTGTATTTAATATAAAAAAAGTTCTAATTTTGTTAAACAAATGAGAGCCCCAAAACGATAAATGTGCTTATGGGTCTTCTATGACGTCACAGTCCGTATCCGTATGTGTAAACGCGAAACCGGGATAAGTAAACAGATCATTGAACGGTACTCTAGAAACAGTAATAATTTACATAATTTTTGATATTTTTCAGTTTTTCGTCATGGAGAATAAAATTATATTCTAAAAATTACTATACATTTTTTCCTTAAGAATAAAGGTTGTGTTGAATGTAAGTAGTTTAAATCATTAACATTATGTTTAAACAATTTAAACAATCTTTCCCTTTGTGTTAAAGTACATTTGTCATAGGACAACACCCATGGGATTTTGAAGCCTCATATTGAGATGTCATTTCTATTGCCGGGTAAATGGGAGTTCGTTTTAGGCATTTTGAATTTAACGATTTTTTCCATTTTTAAATGAATTTTTTTCATGAATTTTATCAAGTGAAATTAAATATTAACACCTACATTATGTTTTGGTATTAGTTTAGAATATTTTTGAAACATTTAAAATTATTTTTAGATTACGTGTATTAGGTCTATTTTCCAAAAATATCTTATTTGTAAGAAATTATAACTTCAGTAGTTCACAGCTACATTGTGAATATGTTAATCAATTTTTGCTGGTTTTATTGGGTTTACTTTATCGTGGATTTTATTAATACGGATACTGATTTAAATAAAATTTATTTATCTACACTAAAATTATATCTAATACTTATTTTCTAAACTCTAAGTTCAAACTTACCTTTACTAGACAGTATTAGCTAATAGCTAATACTTATTTATACTAAGTAACAGTAACTGTTCGACAATTATTCAGGTCTTTGTAAGTGCAAATATAATTGCGAATTGTTAATTTCGATCTACTGCATTTAAGTTCATATTAAATGGGAATTTTAATTTATTTATTTTCTTTGCCAGAAAAATACAATTTTATCTTCCTTAGAGGTGAAAAGATAAAACTATTCATCACTCAAATAGTGAATTTTGCATGTTATTTTTGAATGATTTTTTTTATAAGTTATTTTACCAAAAGAAACTCTCATTGTTGTACTTGGTGTATAATGATACAAATTTAATGATTAATAAATAAAATATAGTGGAACGAAGTATATAGTTAAACTAAGAAATTAATTTTTTTTGGAAATATATTATTTAAAAAATAATAAAGCTCTTTATCACAGTATTGCATAAAGAATTAATCTTAAGAGATAATACCATGAAAGTTGCAACTACCAATTGATACATTTTTAATAAAAGGCCAAAGGGCCTACATGATCTTACGGGAAATTTTGACGAATTGCTGAGTAGAAATTTAATTTTGTTGGAATTATTTTCACTTCTCTTTCTGCAAATATTCATGAATAAATGAGATACATAAAACAAAGTATCAAAATTTTTTTTGCAAATATGAAATACGAATACATTGATTTTAATACAATTAATTGCAGATGTATATAATATTAAGTATAGTTTAAATACAATGTAGGAACGTACCACGTAAGTAAAATTATCATAATAATGTAATATGTTATGATCATAGATCAGGTAGACCAGAAATCGCAAAAGTGATCGAAATAACCCCCTTGAGGGTAGGTTTAACACTGTTCGGGGATCGATTTGATCTAGAAGGTCGATATGAGGTCGAAGAAAAAAGTTCTTAAGATACAAATTAAACAAATCTAACCACATATGTAAAATTTTTGAATGTTTTTATAATAAACATTTTTTAAATTACTATTACAAAATAATGTATTTTAATAAAGTTTAATATCACAAAATCAATTTACCATCACTGATAGTTTTATTTTAATTAACTGAAAACTATTTTAATGAGGGTTGATGAGGAATTTCAAAAATTGTGTAGGGGTTGATGATTAAATACTTTGGCGACCCCTGTCTTAGACAATGATTAATTTTCACATCTTTAAATGTAAATGTTTCATGTTTACTTCGTTGTCTTAGATATTTATAGTTCCATAAATGTTTGTTAACTGTGGCTGTTGTCTATTGTAAAAATTTTTTTACGGAAATATAACATCGTATTAAAAATAAAGGCGAGGTCATGTTAAACAAAAGACATAAAAAATACTTTAAAAGGTAAGAATATATTAATATAAGTCCTTCTAAATCCTGCGATTCTTCACTTTCCTAATATCTTGGCGAATTATTTATAGTCATTAAAGTATGCTGATAAATGAAAATTAATAATTGTTACCCTTGCAGTCAATATATATATATATATATATCGCCAATGACAGAGAATAAAGATTATAAACACGCGTGAGAGAAAATCAAAAATTATAATTATTGTCTGAAGTTTGAACTAATGGATACTTGTTATTTGTTTCAACTGTTATTTCGATTGCCATTTTTTTGATTGTGTCAGTGTTGGGATGTGAATAGTTTACAGGTAGTTACTAGTTGAGATTATAAAGGTGTAAATAAACCTATTGATTTGTTCAAATTACTCAAAAATAGATTATAAAACTCAGATCTCAGCTTTGTATTAAATTTAAAGAAACAAACTCAGGTTATTTTAAAATCCGATAGATGTTTTATTTTCCAAATTGGTGACGTTCTGTTGCTTATCGCAACTTCATTAGGCGTCTTGGATCGTTGGAAGTTGCGATAAGCAACGAAACATAGTCATTGGAAATCATTTGGAAATAAAACATCTAACAGATCTTAAAAAACCTGAGTTTTCGTCTTTAATTACATAAAAAGTTCAGAGCTTGATTAACAAAATGTGGTTTAATGATTTTTTTTTCAAATAAATTATCCAATTCCTAGATGGTTAAATGTATAACAACTAATTTATCAGCTACTGGAAGTATTTTTTCCAACATTAGTTATGGTAAATTACTTGGTCTTAGGTGTTGTAGAATATAATTAGTTTTTTTAATTACAATTCAATTTGCTTCAAATCATCGCATAACACAGCTCATAACTTCCAGTTTACAGAGCTTTGTTATAGCCACTTAACGCCCACTGCCAACGCTCGCTAACAATATTATACAAGTCCATTTATATTTTCTCATTAATAATGAATATAATAAAACGCTCGTTCATAAAAGGAGTTAAATTGTTATGAAATTTCAATTGTAAGTATAAAAATAATTTTTGTAAAGAAAAGCTTTTTTCAATACTTGAAACAAAGATTTTGAAGTGATTTCAATACATGTTTTTTTTCTATAAAAGTTAATTCATTTTCCACTAGAAACTCATAATCTAAAGCAAATGTTTGAAAACGTTTATTATATTAATTTTATTGAAATTTCTTCTTTTATTCTCGAGTGAACTTGCTGTATGGATATCTTTTATACTAAATCAATGAAAGTAATTTTTATTAAAAAATAAATAAATAACATAATTTGAAATCATTCAATGTATGCAGAACTAAGACCGTGAGGTAACATAATCTTTTAAAGATATGAAAATAAAAAAAAAATATGAAGAAGTAAATGTTGAGAAAATCAATCCTTCAAATTAATGAATTAATGAATGTGAAGAAATCAATTTAGCGTAGAAAATATGCCGTGTTTGTAATTTATGAATATAAATATTATCATACTTATCATAATAAAAACAAAGAAAAACGAAAACTGGACTTTAAGCTTGATAACAGTAATTAAAAAACACTAAAATATTTAAATTATTCATTAATTTATTAATAAATAACTCGGAAATAATAAATAAAATATTTATCAATGATATCCTAAACTCTTGTTTTAATTTCGTAAAACTTGAATCAGTGAATACAAACCAGGCATTTATTTATTTTTTATTAAAAGCGTGATTGATAATTATTTTAATAAAATAAAAACAAAAGAGACAAAAATCCATTAGGATATGCTGAACATCAATCAGAGCGAATGACGTCATAATTGAGTAAGCGAAAGCATTGAAACAATGTGAACTATACTTAGCAGGCGAGAGTGTGGTGGTGGAGTAAGCTGAGTAAAGATTCCTGATTTTATTACCATTAGCATTAGCATTATTATTTTATTCTTTCTTATGTTTGGAATATACAATAACGAACGTTTGATGTTTTCATTCAAAGATGTTTTCAGGTTTAAATATATTCCTAGAAAGTATTTATGCAACTTTAATTGAGAATGGAAATTCGGTACAATGGAATTTGTCAATATTATAAGGAAACGGTGGACATTGTAATATACAAAGAACCTTTAAATTGGAAAAATTAAAACAAATCCATAAGGACTTACTTTTCGATCTATCGTCGATGAAAGAATAGAATTTTTGAAAAATGTTGGGTTCTGGCATAAAATATTATTTATTATTAAATTTAGATCTCAAACATAACAAATATTCCGCGTTCTATTTTATAAAACAAAATGCAACTTTCGTTGAGGTAATCATCATAAAAGTTAAAGTGAATATTAAGCGATATTCCTGTTGTATCCTGCCTTGCAAATTTAAGCCACTTAGCTCTTATTGTTTTCTTTTCCGAAACGAACACAAATAAGCTATTAGGAGTTTTTATTGATATATTACGACACTAAGAGATCGCACAACTCCTATAAGCTTTGGAATTCATATTTAATGATGCAAAGTAACAAAATTGTTCAATTACCATCTAGTATATATCTACATTTGTCGCTCAAATATGACGTCACATGCGACACCATGGTTCTTCCAAGGTCTGTACTGTTGATTTTAAATTTAAAAACTAAAATAACAATTTTTCCTACTAAAGCTGTAATTTTTGCTGGATATTCTTACTTTTCGTAAATAATTTAAATTTTCAAACATTTTTTCATCAACGAATAGTGAATCCTGAAAAAAATCTTATTGTACTTTAAAAATTTGAAACAAAATAATTTTCATTTCATTTTGTGTACAGCTTTTTTAGTGTTTGTAGGCTAATTAAATGTAACTTTTTTGAAAATACTAGTTTTGCTTCGATTTATGAAAAATAATCCACCAAATAGTAATATGAGTAATATATTAAATTCATTTATATACTCTGGAGCTTTCGTACTCTTACAAAATATTAAAGATCTTCATAGACACCTCAATAATATTAACAAATCTTCGGTTCCTTAAGAAAACATAGATTTTTTTAAATATTTTGTATTATTTCAATGAAACAATATGATGTTAATTTAATTTTTTACTATAAAAGTGCTACAAATAACAAATATAGTAAATTAATTACAAATAAAAAGAAAGCTCAAAGCATTAATACTTTGTTAATACGGAATTTCAAATTATCAATGCCGGCATACTCAGTTTACTTTCATAATATATGGTAATAGATTATAATATATCATAATATATTTCTAAAGGTGGTAAAGTAGATGAAATAATTGTTCACGATTTCATTATTAAATTGTTATTTAGTAGCTACTAAACCGACCAAGTTGCTACAGCTATTGATTATTTTGTTCAATGTATTTTCGTTAATGTAAATCAAAAAAAAATAAAAAAGCACTTATTTTTTTAAAGACATGGATTCAAGATGAACATTCGTTACAACTACTAACTGTTCACAGAAGCCAGGTCGTTGAAATCAGAATGGAGATTAAACAGGTTCATAATTTTAACTTTAGAAATTTTATATTTCAAAGTATTGAATATTTCTAAAGGTAAGATTTTTTCATCATTTTATCATTTAATATTTCCAGAGTTAATTGAAATTATACATCTTTAGGCGCACCATGAGAGAGAAAAAATAAATGACGTTACGGAAGTCGATGTTACGGAAGTGTCGATGTTACGGTCATTGAACAGTAAACAAATCTGGATTGAATTAAACATAATGCAATTACGCATGTGTCCAATCGGGTAACTTTTGCTATATGCAATATATGTATGAACTATAGCAACTACGCGAGACAATGTATGTGTTTTTAAAATCAAAAGTAAATTTTATGTTATTAAATTTTGTAAATTATTTTTCCGTTCCCCAGTAACGAATAAACATTTCATTTAAATTTTAACCAAATTTTGAATTTATTACTGAAGTAAAGTAGTAATTAATTATTTTAAATCAATATAATAATAGGCAAATGTCGGTATATATATCATCAAAGATAGAGAACAAAGAAAGTAAACACATACGCGTGAATATAACCAAATATAATAACCACTGATTTGAACTAGTTGATTATTATCATTTGTTTCAATTGTTATTTTGATTTCATTCAATTGTCAATTTTTGTTATTTGTCATTGTTTTTTGTATTGTAGTTATTGTATACTTTTTTCTGAATTGCTCAGATATAAAAATTTCTTGTAAAGTTTTAAAGCATATTTTGTGCAGTTGCACTCTTTTTTTACTGATTTTTTCCCATATTAAGATTTCTCTTGTTTTTTTCCAAATTCAGAAAAAACTCAATGAAAAAGAAGTGCAATGGCACAAAATGTGATTCTAAATATATCATTAAAAATATCTATAAAATGCATATCTATCAAAAAAAGAAGAAAAAAACGAGAGCCACTTTGATTCATTTATCCTTTAATAAAACTAATTACAATTACGTTTTCCAAAAGAAAATGTATGTTATAAACATATCCCTGTTAAAAAAGTCATTTTCAAATTATTACATTTAAAATACGTTTAATTGCCTTTTTTAACAGAGATAATAATGATTAATAATAATATACTACGTTACATGTTATAATACAGTATTCCTTTTATAGTATTTATTTATTTACTAATTTTAGTAATTTGTTTTTTAAATTTGAACATTCAAACCCATCAGAATCTATTAAGCATAAGGGAATAAGTTGAATAACATAATGCTCCAGCTACGTATTTCGATTATTCAGAAAGCTTACTATACTATCATCAAGTAGTATTACATCTCTTTGCAACTGCAATTCACACATGAATCGACATTGCAATTAGGAAAAACCCAATACTACTTGTTGACCATTGAAGATGACAATTGGCGCTTGGCAATTGAAATACGTAACTGGAGCTTTACATTAAAAAACCCATTTGAACTTTAGTTCAGTATTAATGTACTTTTGGTAATTCACACTGTATAATATTTGTACTGCAAAAATTATTTATTTAAAATAAAATATAAATGAAAAACTCTTATTCGGATATAAGGAAATGAACTAAATCGAAATAATTCTTCTTTAGCGTTTAATAAAATTACATTTTGATTAAAATCTAAAATTAAATTTGAAATTCCCCTATAATTAATTATTAATTCCACTTTAATCTCAGATATTACTCAATTTTCTAAAAATTATTTTTTTACTTGAGCTCTTCTTTAAATTTAAATCCTCTGAAGCTTCCGAATATTAATCAATTCCCCTTTTTAATATTAAATTACAACCAAATTCCCACTCTTATTTCATATGACACATCTTTTTCAAATGAAGTATACATCCGTTTATGAATCATTTTCATATTTAAAGAAATAATAGCAAAATAATAAAGTAATATGCCTATAACTAATGTTGTATAATAGTAAGATAGGATAGTAAAAATATAACTTAATTACAAAATTATTCATTTAATTTTTGTAAATTGTTGCTTTTACTGGTAGTTTAAAAAAATAATTCACTGGGAATCATAAATGTAATTATTTATAATTTAAATATTATTATAAAATCGAAATGTTAATCAGAGATAAAAATTAATAATGTGAAACATGCGCAAAGTGGTCAACGAGAGGGTGGATGAAAAATCAATAGAGCCGTAAAACGACGCTAGCGCTCGTTTCACCCTTCACACAATTACATGTACCTTTTACCCCCTATGTTTTATCCCTTGTCAATTGCTACACCTCTTCTCTCTCACACATGCTCTTCAATCATTATCAGACGTGCTAAAACTGATAACAAAATCAAATAAACAAGGGTTGTGTATAAGATATGCTTGAAATTTAAAATATGAAACTACTTTAAAAATCATAATCTCAACGACATTGTTGTCATTTAGATTGTTTTCAAATAAATTCGATTGTAATCGTTTACCTTTAAGTATGATACTGTTGTCTCATACATGCTCATTCAAATTTCCTCAACGTGTCTTTGTTTGGTACAACCACCCTTAAATAAGAGAAAATCGCGCATCCCCATCGGCTTCATGAGGACGACCGACGTCGGTCATTTTATTGTTGTGTCGGTGGTTGATGGTAGTGTTTTTAATGAAAATGTAGACACTATAAGTGGTTGCTTTTTTAATTGGAAATAAAAAGCGATTGTAAAAACGAAAACGTAAGTTTTGCAATAGTATTTTTGTGATTTATTTTGCCAAAATTCTCCTTAATATAGAAATGGTTGTCTGTGTAAATAATGAGGAGTATTTATTATTTTTTGTGATCTTTATTAACGTAATCAAGCATGAGCTTTAATGTATTTTAAATTTATAATTCTTATAAATTTATTAAAGCTAATAAAAATAAGATTTAATTAATTTTACAGTTGGATAAATTTCTTTTTGGTATAAATTAAATGCTGTGTAGGTATAACAATTAAGTCTCAAAATTCTGCTATTTATAAATGGTTGATATTTCTAAGATTTATTTATAAAATATAGGGGTTGTATACAAATACGGAATAAATATAGATTGAGAAGTAAGTATTGAGAGTAATGCGCTTTTATAAAACTTTTAATTGTGGAAACCCCTTTTACAACGAATGAGCATCCAAGTCAACCCTTTGTAAAATTTCATTAAGTTGTATTGAAGTTAACTTCACCCTTTGTATTTTGAACATAAATATTATTTTTGCAGTAAGCCCGTATATAAATAATATAGGTTCAAGTCATAAAAGCTTTAAAAGTTTGAATTCATTAAGTTTGAAACTAAATCTCGAATGTGCTAAAAATATATTTATTGAAATAATACAAATTGTTTTTAAAACACCAAGACTGAGAATATCAATAAATTTTTTGGCAACTTGGATGATCGCATAAAAGCTCATATGAAGAAATTCAACTGAAAATTAGTAACCCTAAAAGAAAATCATTCAAAATATTGGAATATCCAATTTTTGTATATAAGTTGTTAACAATTTTTTTAAAATTATTTGAAGACTAACGTTCTGAACACTATCTCATATCAACTGCAATAAAAACCGGACTACAAATTTTATAGACAAATGGACGACATTTTATCAAAAAGGTTTTACCAATTTGTAGCTTAATTGGAAAATACATATTAGCGACACTGGTACAAAAATTAACTATAACAAATGAATTTTCCATATGTTCCATTCCAAAATTTGGTACAAAATTGAACTGATCAGGCAATCCATACCAAAAATTCAAGCAAAAATTGAGATTGTTTTCACCCCTTTAAGTCTATCAAAACTTACAAGAGTTCAACCACCTAAATAATCTTTGGTGCTATATATGATCTTTCTCTAAATAGTCTTCTGTACATTAACAAAATTAGATCTCTTGAAGCCTGTAAGACTCCAACCGTTTAGATTCTTTTAAGATGGGTAAATACTTTCGGATTCCTCGAATCTTTTGGACAGTTCCAGTAACGAATGATAATGATTCAATAATATCTTGTGCTATTTATGAAAAAAATATAAGTTTGTCGGCTATAAAACAGTATAAGCTTGAATATTTTAAGCACATGCTTAAAGTTCGAATAAGAGTTTTTATAGATCATCAAAGAAAAGAAAGACAAGATTTAAATAAAAAGAATAATAGACCGAAAGATATATTATGGTTTCTGAACCCAAGTCTCTCATCTGGTTTAGCTACGAGGAATCTTTTTCGGGTTCCAACAAGGATCAATTTAGAAAAAATGTCGATGGTTATCTACACTTATTAACAGGCACGGTTCCCTAAAAAGAATATTTTTTTGAAATATGATATAAAAGGTTGTTTACAAGTCTAGTAAGGAAAGATAGTATCCTTCTTTTAATCCTTGATCGATACCTGTTACAGCTGTTTATTTACATTATGTTAATCCAACATTGCTGCAGAAGTGACAAATATTCACTAACCAATGGGATACTACGTTGACCTAACAGAGTTCACGAAATCAGATATCGAAGACATTAGTAGCTCAAAAGATAGATTCCCATCCTTTTAAGCAAACCTAAACCTTTTCGTTAGTTAACCCAAGAAAGAACATAGTTTTTAGACAAGTATAACTTGGTAGCTTTTTAGTACAAGCTAACTATTCAGACTAAAAAAATTATCCTCACATCGAGGGTAATAGAATATTTTAATTAAAGAAATTTAAATAAAAAACCATTACCTCTCTACTGAAATTAATTTTTCGTTTTGCCATTTTTTAAAGTTGTTATTACTAAACACAATCTTATAATTAAAAACAAATTATCTTAAATCCAAATAACCGTTCTGAAACTAGAGGATTCTGAGTTCGAAATGCACGTAATCAACGTTTTCGGCTTACGAATTTTTAGCAACTCTAGAGTTGCTAAAAGATCTTACTAGTTATGAAATAACGATAGTGAATGGTATCTTTTAAACAATTAATTTGACCCGAAAAATAATGCTTACAAATTATAAGAAGTTCTCAAATCAAACAGAAACACACATTTCAAATTCAAAACTTACCCTTTTCCGCCCCAAGAGAACCTATTTGGCCCACACCAGGGCATTATCATGCAAATTATTTACATAAAAGTGGAGAAAAAAATTGAATTCAATAAATAGGAGCCATAGGTCTGAAATGATTTAATCAGATGTTAAAGGGAATTACAAATCTTACGTTAAGTTTTATTATGAAACTTATTTTGATTTTGATATTCTCCTATCAAAATTTAATATTGTTAGTCTAAAAAGACGGCGAGGAAAATATACCAGGAACTTTAATATTTTTTACGAAAACTCATAAAACATTTTCTTCTTTTTCTTTCTATTAGGACCTACCAATCTATTACATCTATTAGATCGTAGGATTTAATCTTATGAGCCTTGGTTTTTCAAATTTATTTTCTTCTAATCTTGGGTAGATCTTATAGCAACAGTTATTATCGTATGGTCAAAACTTTCGTATTCGTCTTAATGATTTATTTCGTTGAAATAGTTACCACACTAATATGGATTTAAAAAATAACACTCTGGAAGCCTGGTTTCTAAGGTCCTACATTTTTTTATTATGTATTTTATATTATCTGTTTAACTTATTGTTTTCCCCTGTTGCCCCTAGTTATGAAATAATTGTTTTATACGTGTCTATTTAGTATCCAATACAAATAAATTTTATCATATGCTCTAAAATTGAAAAAGCTCACAAAAGCTCGACATAATTTTCGTAATAACTTTATACATTAAAAAAATGCAATTTTATTACAATGAAGCATTTAAGTTTTACTTATTTTACTTCTGTTAAACTATCGATATTTAACCGATCAACTTATAAAGTTGGTCAGTTTTATAGATTTTTTTATTGTTATTTACCGTCGTTTTATAACTACTAAGGCCTTTAGCGACTCTAGGGTTAATAACAATCTGTAATCAAGAAATATCAAAAATTTGCTCGATATGAGGATCGAACCCAAAACCAATCAGTTTTGGAGCGGTCACCTAGGCCACTCGACCACCAGAAAGCCTTTATAGATGCTATTGAATTTTGAAATTATATTCAAACATTATTATGTATCATAAATTATTTTTATTATTCATAATGTATGAGATAATGTGGTAGGTTTTCACTATTTTCATAGGAGTTACTATCTGTTTATTGTTATAATAACTATTTCGTGAATCTAACTAATCATTGTAACCAATTTGTTTATATGTAGACTATAGACAGACAAGAAGTTCGTTTGCTATATATTATCTTTCTACTACATATCGTTTTATAAAAAAAAAACTAGGATCCTAAATCACTAAATAAAAAAAAAATCATAAAATTGATATATTATCAAAATTTACTAATGATTTAGCACGATAATATTGCAATATTAATATAGACTCAACATTTCTAATGTTCTTTTCAGATGGCGTGTCTGTTAGATTGCCTAAGTGATATAGGCCCACCTCCAAACAGTATCAAATTTTTACCACCACCTCCAATTCCTGCGTTTCTTCAAGGTATCCCTCCCCCTCTTGAAGTGCTTGGAAGAGCTATTGGCAACAATTCGGGATGTGCTGCCCAACTATGTGACCGCTGGTTATTAGGAGCTTTAGGTGCTGTCGGAGGTCCTGCTGGACTTCCCAATGGAGATTCTGCACAGGGACGCGGTGCTGTTTTAATTTCATCAGGAGGTGAATACGTAGACCTTCCCCGCCATGGTAGCTAACATCGGTTTTGATTTAAACAATTTTAAAACGTTTTTTTAAATAGATTGGGGTGAAACATCAAATGCTCCTACCGAACCTGATGTCACTGATACTTGGCTGATGGTTTTGATTGGATGTAGTGTTGGAGTTTTGCTGCTAGGGGCGGTTTTGGCTCTGTTCTTATTGCGTTGCAGAGAGTAAGTTTTTAAATCAGTTTGTTATGTAATTTACGTAATACATGGTCATTTTTAAGGGTTTTATTGTTGGCTCATCGGCAACATCACCAAACTAAAGCGGCAATTCCCCACCATCATGGAGGACACTTAGATCATTGTGCTCCACATCGAGGTACA
Source organism: Sisyra terminalis (assembly GCA_958496175.1). NCBI lineage: Eukaryota > Metazoa > Arthropoda > Insecta > Neuroptera > Sisyridae > Sisyra > Sisyra terminalis. The sequence goes on from OY292277.1 coordinate 23,785,863, forward strand.
GGTGTCCAAATTAAATTACCAGGTCCTGGTGGAGATGCGGTTTTGTATCCCACCCATCACCATCATCACGGACATCATCATCACCACCATCCGTTAGGACCAACCACTCCCGTTCCGACCGATAATCGTTTACTTTGGGCAACACTTACTCCTCGAGGTACTCAGCATTTTATTTCTGAAAACTATCCACAAGATTTTTTGGGGGATTACGGCCCAACAATTACCAACGATCCTGCTGATAACACCTATGAAACCATTGAAAACTATCAAGTTATTCCACAATCGCTTTCCTCTTCAAACCCAAATCTTCCACCACCAATTATTAAATTTAAAGCCAATGAAAAATCAAGTTTTGATAATTCTGGCTTTGTTGATTACGACTACGAAGATCCAACCCCTCTAATTGAAAGTTACCAATTAAATGATATCGAAAATGAACATGAATATGTTCCGTATGGTGAGATTCAACAGCATGTAATTCATTCCTCAACGAATTCTCTTCGTAATTCACGACCGGTCGTTAGTTCACCTACTAGAATTGAACATCCAAATATGCCACCGTTAAATTTGTATCCTCATCGTGCTGGAATTCATCCCACTGGAAATTCAACGTTGCGTCGAGGTACTTTATCCCGGCGCGGAAGTGATATTAGTTCTTTTGGAAAATAAAGGAAATGGGGCTCAAATTATTATATTTATATACATATATATTTAATATGATTATTATGTACTTATGCACGCTTTTTAGGAGCTTTTAAATTAAGATATTATGTATTATATTAAGGACTCGGAAAGGGTTTTTTATGATAAGTTTCATTTTTCAATTTTTTCAAGTCTGTCATTTTAGGAATGAACTCAAACATTTACTGACAAACGATGCTTTCCGTTTTTCAAGAAAATATAACAAAAATTCCGATTTTAACAATGAAATTACGTATTTCATTAACCGACACAGATTTTGTATAAATTTCCAAATCAATATGCTTAAAATTAAGCCATAAAACACAAACTTCTTGCACAAATATTAGACTAAAAATTAAATACTTTATAAAATTAGTTGGTACCAAAAATTTAGCTAAGACTTGTACTATATATTTTTATATATTTACAATTTTCACTGTAATCTGGCTAAAATCTCTGCTTAATAAAGACTATAGTTTTTCCCCCTTATATGTTTTTCGTAAGAGCTCAATAGTTATCCATACTATGAGAAGATCAAACATTCCGGAATGACAAAACGAATGCGTACAAGTCAATCGTACCGTAGTGCGCTTTTGCATTCATAAAAAAATGTTAGATTTATCGTTGTATAACATGTCGTTTCCGGTCATTACGATATTTATATCACATTAAACATGTATATAAACTAAGAATGGGCAATATTTGCTAATTTTCCCAGACAAAACTATTGTAAACTTACTTTTTATTACACATGAGATAAAAATACGAGCTTCACACACATTTTTGCGGGTGCATAGGTCAAAATTCTGGCCTTTTTTTGCGTTAATAAGTGGAAGCCGAAACTATTTATTTTGTTTGAAAATTATATCATCCGTGGCGTATAATTCGCAATGCAAATTTTCAAGTTTTCAGACTATATTCAGCTTAGTTTTTTCTCGCATTTGTAATAAAAACAATATGTGGTACTTGTAGATGATATGAAATACAGCACTTTCGCTACAATTACTCTCTAGTCCAGTGCTTCTCAAACTGCGAAGCCCCTGGAGCTTCTTCCAGGGAATAACGAAATATTTTAGAATTGTAAAAAAATCATAAAAACTTAATCAAAGGGATGATAGCTGATACAAATCAGTTGAATTTTCACACGGACATACCTATTACTTTATCTGATATGAATAAATAATCTACTAATATTTATAAATTATTAATATTATTTTTAATGAAAATGTACCTATAATAATAATTAATGGTACATAAATAAAGCATTAAAGATTAAAGAGTGTTTGAGAAGCATTGTTCTAGTGGTATCCACGATATTCTCTTATATAAAATTTAAATTTTCTTTAGCTAAAATCAACTAATTTTTGTTGGTTGTGGTTGACTTACGGTTGATAATCCTTCGTCTCATGGTTAATTACTAATATCGCTAATATCCCCGATTTTCTCAAGTAATAGTAAGGAGATGTAACTACAAGGAAAACTACAACTTCCCCCAAGAAACACAGATGGTATATTTAATATAATATTAGATTTATGTAACAATAACAGTAGAAAGTCAAATATAATGGCTTTATATTATTAAGTTAATATAAGCTTATATAAATATTTAATGATTGTTTTTCCTGTGGCACATAATAAGATATTTAACATGATACTGTCTTGTTATAATCATACTCATATGTAAGTTATTAATATACTTTTTTCATGGTGCAATATTTGTGATTGTAAGTAGATTTATGTTACTAATATGAATATATATGACCATATAAATTAACGTTCCATATAATATAAATTAAACTTATAATAATTTATTCGGATTAATTTAAAATCAAAAACTTTTGACTAGACTCTTTAAATTTTACAAGAGATGGGTAAAAAATTTTGATTTTGAAACTATAGCAGAGAAGAGATAGAGTTTCAGTTCTGTGTTAAAAATATGGACATAGTTTGGGCTAACACGTAGGTAAATTTTCAGAGCTTTTGTTAGCCGACCACTAGTTGTCGCTGTATAAAATCATGTTTGGTCAAGACTAATTTTGTGCAGCGACAACTAGTGGTCGGCTAACAAAAGCTTGGAGAGTTACCGGAATGTTAGCCCAAACTACGTTCAAATTTTTAACATAAAATTGAACTTCTATATAAGTGTCTCTTCTTTGACCCTAGTGTATAAGATTTCAGTTATTTATGGATTATTTAACATTTTAGTCAAATGGGCTTGACAGCTAACTAACCAAAGATTTCGATGTTTGCGACGGTGTACGATCCCTTATGACGTGTCATTAATACAAGACCAAGCAAAAAATTAAATATTAGTATACCAAGTAGACGTTAAATTAACGTATAGATAAGTATATAACTAAGATAATTAACCTCAGTCATATAACCGCATATTAATGATCTACGATATTTTTAGTATTTTGGGAATAAAATTATAGGGCATTTATAAAATATTCACTTTTTTTAGACCTGACTTTTACATTATCCAAACTCTAATTCTTAATGTTGTGTATTATAAATCTGACAAAAGTATTTTTTATAAATGCAATATAATTCAAGACTAAAAATATAATATATTATTCAATAATAAGACTATAAATATACAGGTAAATTTTTTTAATAATTTTTTTCAAATATCATTGAATGACTCTGAAGAGGGTAACTTTCATATTTTTTTTAAATTAGAGATTGGGAGGTTAAAATTCTTACTTTTTTTAAACTAAAACGACGTATGCATTCCCGAATAACCATAATGTAAGATGGGAAATGTGTCAAAATGTGGCGCCGCCACAAGTATGTCGGGAGCACTAGCTTAAGTTACCTTAGTTACTTTACATAAAAGCGTACACGGTTCCGGTTTAAGTACGTACTCCAAACATACTTGTGGCAGTGCTACTTCTCGACATATTTACATTGTAAGATTGGAATATGTTCTTTTCTATTATTACTTTATCGCAATGATAGCACTTATGCAACCAATATAAATCTCATCATCTCTTATAATATCATACAGTATAAATTAAATTTAACAGAATGTTTAATGACATAATAAAGACCATAAATGATTCGGTTGTAATCTTTTTGCATATATGAATACTATATTGTTCTTTGCGTAAGTGAATGCTCTCGTCGTATTCTGTCACATCAACATTTATTTCAATTTTTTTGACTTATGAATATTGTCAACTTTTATCTATAACGTTATAACATATACTACCCACAATAAATATAAAAGAAATAATTTATTTTATCATTTATGTATCAATATATTCCAATACTCAATGAGACTATATATAATAGCCATAGACATGTAAGTTTAAAGTAATGTAATTTAAGAAAATAGTTTGTAAGATTTTATTTAATTCTTATTTATTTCTACATTTATTGCTCGATTTACTCCTAAATCGAGCGCGGGTGCATCTTGTCATGAAAAAATTAGAATAATTATATATTAAGTGTATAACATTATATAAAAATATATACATAAAATAAATATAATAATATAAAATGTATATTTAAATATAACTTACCGTATTACCATTCTGATATTAATTGCATACTTATTTATAATGTATATGTTGTATAATTAATAAACTATATTCCGTAAATATATCTCTCAACTTGACTAATAAACAAATAAACTACCCCTTTAGTACATAGTTTTTTTTCGTTTTTACTTTTCTTTATTTCTTTTAACCGAGCGCTTAAAGAATGTGAGGAAAAGACATAAAAGTAAACTAACAATAACATTTTTTCGGATTGCTTAGATTTTTTAGATACTGAATACATTGTTGATTTTTGATTGTTAACGAGACCATTATTATCATTTTTTTATGATAGGATATTTTTATAAAGTAATCTTCGCTTTGCTATTTTTATATAAAGCTATTAGATCAAAAAAAAACAGTTTTTTTTTTTGTAACTAACTAGCAACAAACTTGTGAAAAATTCGAAAACTTTTTGTTTTTTATTTCAATTTGGAAAATTTTCCCAGCTACCTTTTCGAATCTGAAGATTAATAAACAAAAACGACATTAATAATTGTTGACAACGTAATAATTTGCCAGGAGTCAGAGAAATAAACGATTGTGAAGTGGTCTCAAAGATCCTAAAGATCATCTAGCCGTGTTAAAAAAGACATTTAAAGGCCCTTTTGAATCATTATATTTAAAAGCCTTTAAGTGTCTTTTTTTAATACGGAAGAACACTAGTCACTAATACCGGAGGATGCAGTGAAGAAATGCTATGTATAGCTATAGCCATAATAGCGATGACGAACCTAACGAAAACAGGGAAAAGTATATTCATCCGGAAAAATAATAAAGCAATAATATAGTAAAACTAGCTAACATGCTGATTTTCCCAATTGCCACATACACCTATGAAACTTGCTCCGTAAAAAACCGACATGCTAAAGATTGAAGCTTTCGAACTAAGGATATATACAATGTACATACAAATGCATACTAAGAGTATCATGGACGGGAAAAACCTAATACCATCTTGCAAAAACTAAAAATACATTATAAACTCATTCGTAGAATAAATAAAGGACAAAGGACACTTGCGGTACTTCAGTCATATGGCTAGGAGAATTGGAGCAATGGAACTACTTATAATTGAAAAGAAAGTAAAAGGCAAACATTACGGAGGAAGATCCTCTACAGTCTACATGATGGTGTCACCGTATAAAAGAGTTGACTGGTCACTCATTATCCGAAACCGCACATCTAGCACAGAACAGGGAAGATGATATCTCCAATCCCACGTGGAGGGAAACAAACCTTTAGGGACCAGTAATTGCATCATTTTTTATTTGTATTATTAATAGATTTTTTAATTGTTACTTACCGTTGCTTTATAACTGTCAAAGTCTTTACCGAGTTTAGCGTTAATAAAAATCCATAAGTCGAGAAATATTGAAAATTCACTCGATACTAGATTCAAACCCAGTTTTGGAGCAGCCACTTTGACCACTCAGCCACCAGTAGGTTACGGAAAAATTGACAATCTGAATAATAATACGCAAACGTATATATTATGTATGTCGGCAAACATAGAAGACGAAGTATATATATTTAAATACATACGTTTGAGTGAAAAAGAAATAAAATAATCATGGTTTCCAATTCGGATTAACTGATTATTGTAATTTGTTTCTACTGTCATTTCAATTTCATTCAATTGCCGATTTTTTTCATTTGTCAGTTGTACCAGTGTCGGCTGTGAATATTTCACAGGTAGCTACTAGTGCATTCATATTAGTGTTGCTTATTATCAAAAATCGACTTTGTAATAATATCACATAAATGTAATGATAATTGTATATTTTTAACAAGCAACTATAGCAGAGTAAGTTCAAAACTTTTTCTGTCATGAAAAAGCACCTTCTACATTAAGAATATCAAAATAGAATTTTTTTTAACTTCTTTCTTTCGACTAGTATGTGTATCTTTTCGTTACCAAAATAACTTAATTATTTCACTTTAATCAATTAATTAATTATGAGAACGGTTTTTTGAATAATTTTTTTTTCAATTATGTAAAAGCTATTTTGATGCGAGTAAATAATATAAGACTTATAAAATACTGAAAAATTAAAGATAAAATAAAACACAAATAGATACGATCTATGTAATTTTATTTTGCATTTTCAAAAGTAACATTTTAACTTATTATAATTGAAGCTAGTTCTAAAAATATAGAATATTTTGTTTTATTCTACAACATTGGAATGGAACTTTTGTAGTCGGACTTCTACAATTTTATTATGGTGGAATATTTGATTTTCTATATTGATCTTAGTATTATTACACATACATTTACAGATTCATATTATATGTTTTTAATCTTAATAAGTTGTTCTTCAAATCTTACAATAATAAGAGAATCTCTAAACTACACATTGAATCTGCAATATTTTAGCGATAAAGGTATTCTTATCTTAGTTTAATATTTAGCTTACTTTTCGGAAGTCCATTTTACTTGCAATCTTATTTTTCAGACTCGATCTATTTTTCTAGCTCAAAAATTGTATTCTCTGCTTGAAAGGACACATGTTAAGAGTGTTTAATGTTACCTCGTATTTCTAACAATAAATTTAATCGGAACAAATAAAAGCTTTTTAAACTTTCGTTTAAACAACATATTATAACTTGAAATACTGAGGAAATTGTAAATACCTTTAAAATTTTGTGTTGCAATATATTATCAAGATCTTATTATGAATCTTTAAAATATTATTTTTTTAAGCAAAATTAACAAAATTTTTATTGTAATGTGTCCATAGTATGAACGTATTGAAACTATTTTATCGGTAAAATGGCTTCTTATTAATAGTTAATATGATAAATTAGGAAACTCTAGAACAGTTATTTTATGTTAAACATCTATAATTAATTTAACGTTTGATTTTTTTTTTTTTAAATTTTATAGGAAACAACAGTAACTTTTTTTAAGTTTTTTTTTTCTCCTTACATTTCATTCACATATTTTAATAAGATTCATATTTTAAATATATATATTTTTAGCAACAAAAATATATCTCTAGGAACTACCTACTTAAAATCCAAGTTTAAAAGTTCAGTTTAAGATTGGAAAATTCTTATGAGCAGAAAAAGTAAAACAAATGTTATATTTTTATAAAAAGTAAAAACCAAAACTACAATGTTAGTTTTACAGAACAATTTCCATAATTTTTTGAATACTTTAGTTCAAAAGCGTCACCCAGGAGAACCAATTGCCTCCTTCTACATTCGAAAATAATAATTGAAATCGAGAAGTTCACTAAAAATTCGAAAATTAAAAATCCAATAATTAAAAATTCAAAAATTAAATAATTTTTATTTCTTTGATTTATAGGAATTAATATTTAAAATTTTGCTCATTGTTGATAATTCTAAAAAAAATGAGAACATTCTGATTTAAATAAATTAATTAAATATACTTGTATGTTAGAAAACTACTTCGATTTATTATACCACGGATAACGAGCACTTATACGCTATATTTATTTTCTCCTTTAGGCAGACAACGCCTTTATTGAATTTCAAGAATCAAATCAGAAATTTCAGGAGTCAAAATCAAAAAATTAAAAACGCACGTCCCAACTCAAGGGGTTATTTTTCACCGAATCATTAGTTAAATAACCACACAGTTCATAAGATGAAAGTAAACATTTTGTCTACTAGCTTTTGGAATATATCTTTGTATATTAAAAAAAACAATGACGTCATACAAGACAACGACATGCAAGGAAAGATTCAGAGGCTCATGTGTCTTTGAAAGACGTTGCATTTTCTACTTCTTTACTTTAATTCGCGAATAAATCGGTTTACAATGAAAATGTATCAACAAAAGATAAAATTACACAATATTAGAATTGAATTAACAAAAAAATCGCAAATTAAAAGGGATAAGAGCCAGATAATAGGATATTTCAAAACCAAGTACGATAATCGCATTCAACTGGCGAATGACTGAATTTAACTGAAACACCCCAAGAACGATTCCATTAGGGTCATAACCCTCCACCTTGGACTGGATCTAGGTCGACTACTGATAACTTGAGAAAAAAAAATGATTTTGTTATTTGATAACAATTATTTTCGAGTGTAACAATAAATACAATTTATTTTTTATTAGATTTATTATCATAATCGAATTGGAGCCTGTTCTGACTAGACCTCGACCATATAACCCCTTTGACCGAAAAACCGGACCCCCTTGCTATAGCTGTGATTAAAAACATCACCTTGTGAATCTCAACGTAAACTATATGGAATATTTTTTTAATTGTTATTTACAGACGCTTTATTACTGCTAACGTCTTTAGCGCTTCTAGAATTGATAAAAATCCGTAAACTAATAAACATTGAAAATTTACTCATTACAAAAATAGAGCCAATAGAACAAATCAGCGATGGCATTCAATTATAAATTTATTTCAAAAAGAAAATCAATTTATAACATTGTGATAAATATTTAAACGGTTTTTTTTATTGAAAACATATTTATAAGACTTAATAAAAACGACTAAAGATTCTATGTGTTCTTTTGAACTATTAAAAGTTTGTCAAAAAAGTTTTTAAAACTTATATTTTATTAGAAATAAATGATTTGATTATATATTATTTTGAAAACTTTAACTTGGATTCAAGTGATTGTTCTTAGACTAGGTAGGATATCATAGATAAGGATATTGTTTCGTTTGCGATCAGTATTATCATTCAGCTGGTGAAAAATGCATGAAGACCCATCCTGGTCTTATAAAAGGTTCGAACCATTCAAACTAGTTCCAAATATGAAAATTCAATTTGGTAATTGTAACTTGCATTTCGGGTGAATTATTTAAAGGATTTATTGATAGTTTATTCTTATGATCTGTCCTACATAAATGAAAAACATATTTAATGTCTTAAAATTCTTCAGATAATAACAATGTGTGCGGAAAGTAATTGTTCGATAGTTCATGAATAACGGTTTCAAAGTGGATAGATAAGTGTTAAGAAACAGGAAAATTTAGTGGGAATGCACAAAACATGCATCGTTATCACCTGACAACAACTAGTATTTAACTTATTTTTATTTAAAACGTAGAACAGATGCTATTTTTATTTAAATTTCAAAATTTCGTCTTCAGTAGATTAAAATATATTTTTATTAATTATGGATTTCTCTTCTCTACAATTAGTAAAATAGAATTCTGAATGAATGAAAATTAAAAATCATATTCATTTCAATTAAAACTCCAAAAAGAAATGATGTGTTCAAATTGAAACAAGAAAACAAACCCGAAGCAAAAATAAATTCTAAATCGAACCAAAAAATCATCATTGATCATTGATTAAAACGACATTTTCAAGCATGTCATAATTGTGAGAAATTTATAACAGATAACTCATGAAATTTTATTTCGCCACAATGAGAACAAAACGAGATGCGAGTGCGGAATATCTTGCGGTAGAAATAATAAATCAGCTAAAGACATTTGTTGTATTCTACAATTGAGATAATTATAGTAACTCCAATGTTTAGGTACTGTGACTGATTGAACTCGAGATTTGTGGATGCAAATGCATTTACTTCGGTTTGAATTGTCGGAATTACTATGAAAATGGTTACTAACACTAATTGAACTACAACTAAAAGTTTCCTTACAACTACATTTATTATCCTGGTTCTGTGTGCAACTCACTGAAAAAATATTCGCCAAACTATTGAATAATTGTACAATAACTAAAGCTGCTGCTTTAATAACGGAATGATAAAATGATATTAAGAAAATTGTACGGTTTATTTGTAAAATAAAGACAGATATTAGGTGGAAGGCATCAATGATGGTTTTCTTGATATAATCTTTGATTATTTCGCTCATGTGAGTTTTGGTGCACACAACCAGGCTGGGGGCAAACCCTCAGCTCGGAAACTTGCTGTAGAATGCATAGGTGAGATCGTAGTGCTTGAAACGACAATGCTGAATATCGCGACGAAGCCATTCACCAAGAGCACTCTGCTTGTCCAGTTCACGGGTGGCCTCAGCTGCTATGGATGCCTAAAAACAATAAACAACATTAAAAAATAATTTAAAAAAAATGATTAAACTTCAATATTAAAGCACCCCATTTCCAACTAAAAATTCCTACTAAGAAACAACTTTCTCCACTTTAAACGTAGCAGAGAGAATTTTGTGATTTTTGAACTCATACATTTTTGTATACTAAGCCACTAACATTTGATTGGAAAAAAGTAACCCATAAAAACATATTTTTCATTCTAAATCTATCATATTTAACTCTCGAACACATTTCATTTAAATTGTAGAAGTTTACTTTACATTTGACTTTATTTCTTCACATTCACTTGATCAGATGTATCACATTAGAATATGAGAATTTCATAAAAGTTAATTAAACGAACTTCAATAAACGAAAATGTAAGGTGGCATAAATCTATGTGCAAAATTTCAGCTCAATTTCACCTCCAAAATTTACCGCCATCAATCAAGAACGGGAAACAAATATAAAGGATTTAAAAAGATATGAAATTTTAGCTTTCAAGAATAGAAATCATACAAAATTGTTATTCACACAATGGATTTTACTTTTCAATGCTTACATATGCTGCCCTATCAAAAAGATCTACGTAATTCAATGTGGATTTATGTTAGAAACCACATGAGAAAAGATGGATTTATACCTAGGAAACTACATAAGAAAAGATGGATGTATGTGGATTAATATATTTTATTTTCAAAATAAAATTTAAATATTTCTGTTATCCGCTCACCCGAAATTGTAAGAAATTATGCGCTAAAGTTTCATTTTTCCCATCGACACCATTAAATTGCATATACTTGCACAATTTTAACGAGAACGTTTGCGTTGGAAACTGTATTTGTGTTAATATTCATTATTTTGAATATGCTTTTAATTTTTGTTAATGGTAAGATATTTTTGACGGAGGTGAAAAACGACAATATCCTTTGGGACGTTAAATTGTTTAATTAACACACTGGACGTCAAACTTAATTTTACATTCTGTAAAACAATGTATGAAAATAAAAAACAACAACATGACTAAAAGTATTTTTTTTAGGAGAGCTGTTTAAAAAAATTATGAGATAATACTATGCTATACTGATATTTTCATAGGAAACCACATGGGAATCACATAGGAATCTACATAAATATGTGGGTTTTTTTTTATAGTGACATTTAACTTAAAACAGAATATAACTACTTGTTTTGAAGTCCATTTCTGGGCACTGTTTCTATAACAGCCCATATGTATTGGTAACTAACCCCCTTCTGTATTGGTAACTAAACCAGATTAAGCTGAAATTTGAACTAAAAATTTTCACCAATTATTTATTTAATATTAGATTTTACCATCACAGAATCTACTAACTTCAGTATTTAAGGGAATGGACTTTTCGAACCATTTTCGAAATAAATGGCTTTAAAATAATAACTTTTCAAGAATATTTGTTTTATTTGAGTAAAACGTATTTTTATGCTTAACGAAACAAAAACACTTTAATTACCAAAGGGATTAAAATCAAGAAGAAAAAAATAATAACTGAATACTGATTAAAAGTGATGTTACGATTTTTTATCTTAAGGCAGTAGTTCTTAATCTTGTTGGAGGTACTGAATCCCACCAGTTTCATATGCTCATTTATTGAATCCTTCTTAATTGGAAAAATAAAATACGATTTTTTAAAATTCAAAACATAGATATAAATTTATATATAGTCAATATGAGTCGGGGGTGTGCCTTCATCTCCGTCGAACCCGCGAGACGGACTCACCGAACCCCGGTTAAGAACATCCGTCTTTTTTGCCTATTTTACCGGTGAATTTAATAGTTCAATAGTATTGTTTTCTTTGATAAATTTCTAATGCAAAAAAGTATGAAATTGCTTACTTGATTCGCAAAGACTGTAATAACTGCTTCATTTGGCTTGAATGTGAGTAAAACGCGTTCCATTAAATCCCGATAACTGGCCATCGGAACGTTAGTTTCGAAGGAAACGTACGAAATATCGGGTTCTGGTGTAATATGAATTGTCATGTAATGACCCTGTAAAAAATCAGAAATTTCAGGAAAATCCATTATAGATAATTTGGGAAAATACATGCAGAGTATGCAGAAAATGCAGAGAAATTTTGACTTATTAATAGATTACTTACAGACGACGTTACATCTGAGTCAGGCTACCAAATGAAAATTGAAAAGAAAAAGTTTTTTAAACGAATTTTTGATTTAAAAACCCCGATTAGTACTTAAAACTAAGAACTAAAGCAGTACAAAAGTATCATTATAAAGAGAAAATCACACTTACAGTTTTTGAAATTCCGTTCATTGAATATCCCCACGGTTCGAACAGAAAGTCATCAATCACCATGTTTGGAATTAGTTTATCAATTCCTGATCTCTATACGAGAGAAAACAAATTTAGAATCTTTAAAATGTGGATTTTAATGACTAAAAATCACCTTGGTAGCTTCAGAAGCTTTGCGGCTTTCTTCTCGTTTAAATATAGCCATAATATCCAAATCCAGATTGGTCATCAAAATTTCTAACGTTTGATCAGGTTCCGTGCCTCGATTTGGACTTGGAAGAATCGTGTTTGTTATTGCCATACGTGGAGGACGTGGTGCTCCCAAAGGTCCTACCAGAGCTGGATTCAATGTGTATAGATACCAACAATCACGATTCACGCTACCCAAACAATAGGCAGATCCATTTTCAAAGAATGAATCCAACAATGCGACTTCCTGTTCAAAAGACTGATGGGGACTGTGCTGTAATTCTGGTCTACCATAGTTTTTGCGCGAATAAAACAAATCTTGAACACGTGTAAACCCCCCAATTTGCTCAACCAGACGTAGTAATGGTTCCAAGCATAACAGTGGTGTAGTTGTGCCACAGGTTTTCAAAATAATTCTTCTTCGAGAAACAAATAAGCTGCTTTCGCTGAAAAAAAAAAAACCGTTGTTCGTTAAGTTTCACGTTCTAGATGAGCATTGCCTGGCTAAAAATAGGAATTTGAACTCATAAACATCATGTGGGGAAAAAAACTACGACGTAGATAAAGTCGAATTGATTTTCCCTAAAGCTTGCGGGGGATTGGACGCCAAAATACTTGTGAAATGAAAATTAGGGCAACGATATATCGTTGTCACAGCAACGGCAAATGAGTTAAGAGCAAGTTTAAAGGAAACCAACAATGAACGACGTCATTTTCGCCCCCAACATATTCTACAGACGCATGCCGTTCGTTTCGCACAGCAAATGCATCTGAGAAGGTGACCGACCTGGTGCACATATAAACACAGTGATGTTGTAAAGTGTGCGGGAATTAAATGGGGATCGAGCATGGGGATTGGGGATGATGACGCGCTTTAGTGTAGCGAAAAGCGTGTGTTGACGATTGCATCCTCTTTTTGGCGAGGAGCTCTGTATCGATTTGTTGAGATGGACAGAGAGCGCCGGTGCTACCCCAGGATATGCCAACGTCTCTACCGCCCCACCGGCCATTCGTGCTGCCTATGCCAATTGCTTGCGTCGTCACAAATATAGCTCCAGAAGTTCAAGGCCAGATAACAACATAAATATAACTTACACATGTATACAATAGATGTACCCAATAAAATGCATTTGAAACAAATGCACTTGCCAGAGTACATTTCCCATTTTTCCCCCCAAAAATAAATAGCCCAATAAAAACGTTCGAAAACCCTCACCGTCCTACATCTAGGTTGCAAATAACAACCCACATGATCCAGGAAACGTTGCAAAATTTCATTTAATTAACAAAGCTTTTTTCCATGAAAGAATTTATAATTATAAATATTAACTTTCTATAAACTTAAAACAAGTGGTACATCTGATTAATATGCCAATTTTATTACATATAAGCTCTCATAATAGGTATATCTCTCATAAAGATATAATGAGCAATACACTGCAGAATATAAACTGTGACCTATTTTATAGAAAACCTAAATAAACTGGGCTTTGTCAATTGTGTATTGGCAGGAGAAGCAGGATAAGTTTGCAAGTTTTCAAAATAGCTTGATCCACATTCGAAATTTGTAAATAAATCTTTTCATCAAATATCACCACTTGGCTACGTTTACGTGATATATTAATATATTGATAATATTTTCTGTTGAGATGCGCAGCCTGCCGTTAAAATTTTGGAAATTGTTTCAATTTTCCTTGACAAAAAAAAATGTTTATAACTTAAAAAATCTATGTTTTAACTTTATGCAGCACATGTTTCACAAATTATTAGTTTTATTATACAATGACACCACACACGATTATGTGGACTAAGTTTTTATTTTCATACTTCAATAATGTGTAGAGAATGCTTCATGTTATTTTTCTTCTGCACTGATACTTTATTGGAACTATGGGTTGTACTTAAATACCAAATTTCATTCAAATCGGTTCAGTCGTTCTTAAATTAAAAAAGGCAAAAATACAGATCGATAAACATTTTTTTTAAATGGACAGAGTAGCATTTAAGCAGGCCATTCACGCTCCGACTAGTCCAACTAGTGGTCCGACTTTCGAAGTTGGATCTAAAGTCGGATTTGAAAGTTGGATGTCTAGTGGATCATTTAGGCGATCCAACTAGAAAATCCAACTAGTAGTTCGACTAGTTGGACTGCAAGTCGGAGCGTGAATGGCCTGCTTAAGATATTAGAAAAAGAACGTTTATCTCGAAAAATGTTTCTATGTTATTTAAATAAATTAATGAATAAGTTAGATGTTATAAAAGTTACAATTGTTATATATTCCAAGGAACTTTTAATTGCATATTTTCTAGAAAATGCTTCAGACAAATAATTATCATAAGTCTATAATTGAAAATTATATTTTTCTATTCTTTGTTATTTACCATTGCTTCATAACTGCCAAAGTCTTTGGAGTCTAGGGTTTATAAACATTCATAAATCGATAAATTCGCTCGATATAAGATTCGAACCCAACACTAACTAGTTTTTTTAAATTATTATTTACCGTCGCATTATAACTACTAAAATCTTTAGAGACTCTAGAGTTTATAAATATTCGTAAATCGATAAATTTGCTCGATACAAGATTCAAGCCCAACACCTATCCGTTTTTTAATTGTTATTTACCGTCGCTTTTAAACTCTTAAGGTGTTTAGCGACTCTAGGATTAATAAAAATCTGTAATCGAGAAATATCAAAAATTTGCTCGAATCGAGGATCGAATTCAACACCTACCAGTTTTGGAGCGGTCACCTTGACCACTCGGCCACCAGTTGGCTCCTATCTTTTGGTGTGGTCATCTTAATCATTCGATCACCAGTAAGCTATTTTTTATAGTTTTAAAAATATATTAGTAGACAAATGCATTTCAAGATCACTATTATAACTGAACTAGCTGATCCCCGCAACTTCGTCTGCGTAACGTAGGTGTAGATTATATTTTATTTTTAGCTTTGTTATTTGTTGTGGTATATGAACGTTATTATTTTTCTTATTTCGTTTACGAAAAACATAATCATACTTAAAAACACTATTTCGTCAACTTTAAAACAACACATTTAATAAACTGTTGCAGAGAATAAATTTTTTCTATGTAATAATCAATTAATTTTCAAAAAATATTTATAAATATCTAAAAAGAGTATGTCTATTGCGTATAGCTACGGTAGGTATACCTACCGTAGACCAAATAATCTGTAAATCAATCAGCATTTATACATAAATAAAAAATATCGCCAAGTTCAATAAAGTTGGTCTTAATTATAAGTAAAATGGGGTGACCATGCGACATTTTTCAAATAACTTAC
This sequence comes from Sisyra terminalis, assembly GCA_958496175.1. Taxonomy (NCBI): domain Eukaryota; kingdom Metazoa; phylum Arthropoda; class Insecta; order Neuroptera; family Sisyridae; genus Sisyra; species Sisyra terminalis. Next base: position 23,801,881 of record OY292277.1, read on the forward strand.
ATTTTTAAATTTGTGATATCTTTCGAATGGAATGTTCAAATTGAATAACTCAAAAAGTTATGTAATGGTATTGAAGCAAACTTAAATATAAAGTCATTTATTTTGATAAGGATTAATCCCAAAGTATAAATAAAAGAGCTTTTATAACGGTGGCATTTATATATATTTTTTAAAATGAAAACACTTATTGTGACATAACTATAATAGTGAGACATATGCTGTTGCTCTATTTTTTGTAGATAATGATATGTTCTGCAAAATCGTAATACATTATTTCGTTTTATAACCAATAGTTTTCGCAGCGCACGCGATAAAAGAATGTTTTTTAGTAATTTTTGCAGACCTTGGGTTACATTATTGGAGTTTTAGTATGGATCCTTAACTTTTTTGAAAATTTAATATAGCCCATGTTCACCGGAAAGAGCGTAGCTTCCCAACAGTGAAAGAAGTTTTCAAATCGGTCAAGTAATTTCGGAGACTATTCAAAGCAAACAAACAATCAAATCTTTCCTCTTTATAATAATAGATAACTGAAAAAACGACATACATAACCGTGACGTCGTTTTATAAACATTAAATTTTGACACAATATACACTGCTATATAAAAAAACGATTTTCATAAAGGTTAACGAAATAAAAATAAAATTTTGTAAATTGCTAAAATTTTAACGCCCCTACAACCAATTTCTTGCTCCGGGCCACCATCTTTCGTTTTAATCCTTTACATGTCCTATATTCAATTCGGATCACCCAATGTACACCTTAAACTCTTCTAACAATCTTCACCCTTCTAATTTTCTATTAGACCCGTTTTTCAATTCAATTCCTTTGGGTCGGATTCCTCGCAAAGTTGTTATAGTATATTTGTTATTAATAGTAACATTCTAAAGCCCTAATGTCATTTTATTTATTCGCTAGTTTTTGATTTTCATGAGTTTATAATTTTAGCATCATTAAAATATTAAACCCAGATTTAAGGACCTTCCAAGTGTTTCCAAAACTGACAAGTTTATAGGCATTTATAAATATAACTATATTAAATTTAGGGAGAATTATTATTTCAATTAAGGCATTTTTGAAAAAATGAAATTTTATACTTTTAAATGATCTAAATGAAAAACGTCACTGATTTAAAAGTTATTATCTTTACGGGGCAGCTTCAAGAAAAGCAGAGTGAATAAATAAACGGCAGTGCTTTAAACTTTGATTGAAAAGTTTCGTAGGTGTCCATAGTCCCAAATAGTTGAAGACCAAAGAAATTTAAGAACGATATCTAACAATAAAAGATGTACAATTTACACAATGTCAATGTTGATATGAAAAAGGAAATTATTTAATCTTCTTCATTCAATTTACGAGACACAGAATTATTGATCTTTGACACAAAATGTAATTCCTATCACTTCATATTTTATGATAACTTTTCAGTCTGCCACCCCATGATACGATAGTCGCAACTATTTGTATTTACAATTTATAAAAATAGAATAAGTTTTTCCATTTCTTGATCTTTGATCGGTGAAAAATCATGAAGTTTGAAAAATGTTGCATCAGGAATCTTCACGAACAAAATGTACTTCACGAGATTTGCTATTAAAAACACGTCCACACCTTTGGCGTTAGTCTTAGCCTCCGAAAAGTTCTTGTACATAAAATTGGCTGAGTATCAATGAATATAATTCACGTCTGGTACAAAAATATCTATGACGGGTGGAAATTATGCAATTTTCAAATGCTTTTAGAATGAAGTTCAGGTTATTCAAGGTTAGTACTAAGAAGAAAAAAATCGAACATGCCATTACTAATAAAAATTTTAAGACTTAAATTAGACACTATGCAATGTAATCGTTGGTTATTAAATGCACCTCTTACAATTCATGTCTTTTAAATTCTGTGAAATTTTAATGATGTTCAAACTAAAAACCTATTTATGAATCACTATCTATGTTGATCTATACAATATATAAAGAAATGAGGCTAAGAACTATAAAAAACGACTATCATATAGAGTATTTTTTCTTAAAAAAATGCATTCTTAATAATAATAATGAGATAAAAATAATGAAAAAAGTAATCTTTTAACTTCACCAATTAATTCGTCGTATTATGAACATGAATTGTTACGTCATAGAGCACTAATTGCACTTGTTTTAAGATCATGTAAAAAGAATTAATGCATTAATTGCAATAATAACTTATATTTTTACTTAAAATTGTTTACATCTTATTTATTTTTTGGCTTTAAAACTTTGTACTCTCTCGAAGAAGTCAATAATAAAATTTTAAATTACATTTACTACAACCATATCTATGTTAACTAACATATATTAGTATTTTAAAAATTTTGTTGAAATATTTCCATATTTGAATTCTTTGATTACATTTTATATATTTATATTAGCCGCTAGTACGGTTGTGTATATTATGATAATTCGGTAACTAACGAACAATAAATGTTTAACTTTAATATAGGTACTATAAAAACCCTCATAAAGTTTAGTCACAAAAATTATAAATTGTTCATATCTTAAAAACACGATCTTTGCTTGTTAAGAGAAGTTTATCTCACTATTTAAATAAAATTTGTTATAACTAGCTTTTTTGTTAATTTTTACGAATCTACCTAGTAATACTGGACAAGATTGTGTTGGTTGCAATACGTTTTTATCACTAAATAATATGTAGGGTAAGCTTTCCATTATTTTTCTCACTAATTAAATAAATCCTAGTGTGGCGGAAACAATGGATTGTACCTGAAATGAAAGTTTATCGAAATCGGTTCGGTTGTTTAAGAATTAAATTAAAATACAGAGATATGCATCCCACAGAAAGACGGGGCTTCATCAAAATCCCTTCAGGTGTTCTTTCATTACAGAAAAGTAGACAAACTTCATTTTTAAAAATAGTAAATTTGGAATATGGATGTTTTCAAACGAATATTGATTCTAAATTTACTATTTTAAAAACGTTGTTTTAATAAAATTTGGTTGTTAGTTACAACCTATTATTTCACTCACAATAAAGATCATTACGAAATAAAAATGTTTAAAAATAGGTTTTAAAGACCTCGCTTCCATTGATAAAATGAACTAAAATTTTAAAAAATAAATTTATGAACTTGTCTCAAATTTGAACTAACTGCATGTTGTCATTTGTTTCAACTGTCATTTTGATTTCATTGTATTGCCCATTTTTGCCATATATTAGTTGTGCTGGCTGTGAGTATTTCACGAGCAGTTACTATAAGTTAATATTAACTACTTTTTGCACCATAAACTATACTAAACATGCTAACTTCAACAACAAGTACTATAAATTGACTCACTTTTACATGCACCTTTGAAGATAGGCAACCGGAGTTTTAATTAAAACTAAGTATTTAATTAAAGTATAAATACTTGATGGTTATTAAATTTTTCAACAGATTTATGAGTTGTCATCGAGAGTAAGCGGATATACCAAAATTCAGCACGATAAAGTACTAATAAGTAGGTGAAAAATGAGATTATAAGTTCCGTACTTCCAAATTAACAACAAAGTGAGGTAATAGAAGCGAAGTAAAAAATAAGGGAAGGTATCCCCTTGTATTACTAAGGAATGGAAAAAATTTAGCCCACATAAGATTAGTATGTTTCACTGGGATCATCTTTATTTTTATAGTAATAATTTTCTTCGTACTCATTTTATTTTGGATATAAAAATGCAAATGGTACAATATTTAATAATAATATGCTAACATTTTAGATATTAACTATTACCCATATATAAATCATTACCCAAGAAACTTAGGCAATGATTTCCAAATTGTTTTTCTAAAATAACCTCGTTAAACAAATTTAAAAATTTGTCAATTTTATTATTAAAGTTATAAATTGGCAACGTTTACTGATAGTTATTTATAAATTTGTTTTCATTTATTTTTTAAGAATCAATAAATTAAAATTTTTATTAATATATTACTATTTTTTTCACAGGAGTCTACGCAATAGCATTAATTTACTTTATTGAAATGTGTAGTATAACATTTGAAGACATCAGTATGTAATTCCACTGTACTATATTATTTTATGAGAATTCTTGGCTGATCTTCTAAATCGCTTCCTACAACATATTTTAAATTGAATTCCACTTTTAGTTACAAGTTTGTTTTCGATATTTTCATGAGTTAATACATCATTAGGAGAATCGAAAAACTAAGTATTTAGAAAGTTTTTAAATTTGGTGTTGAAAGGAAAATTGGAGGGAATCCAAAGATAGAAGCACCAACGAAGGATAATTAAAAAAAGTTAGCTAAGGAAAATTATATTAAATATGGTCACAAGAAGGAAAGCTTAAGAAAAGGGTAACAATGTCAGAGAAAACAAGATCAAACTTGCATTGAAGAAAACTGTCTAAAAAGGAAAACTGGAAACTTCCAGAAAATGGGAGATGAATTTAAATCCTACTTAAGCCTGAAAGGATTTTGCGGAGAACCAGCCAACTTGGAAGAAAATTGAATTTGGAATAACAAGCGTTTTTTAAATTTACCTAGGAGCAATTCTGCATACAATTTTTTTTCTGAGAAGTTAAAAACTGCGTTCTATTAAGTGTTAACTAGATTTCAGTAGGTTTCTTTGTTTTTTTTTTGTTTTATATATAAAATAGTTTAATATCTTTTACATATTTTGTAGAGTTTGATTTGGAGAGTAAATAAAAATTAAATTAAAAAGTTTACTTGTGGACTAACCACTCCAAAACGGGAAGGTGATGCTGGATACGAATCTTGTGATAGTATTGCAATGTTAAGAATCTTTCGGGATTGTATTCCGGTAGCCATATTGTACTCTCAGTAAAATAAATAAAAAAGCGAGATAATCTTATTGCATAAACTAATGCTATTACTACCACTTATACTTGCATAAACTAATACTTAACTACCATACTGGTCGCATTTATTTGAAATAAATATAGTAATGTCGAAAACAGGTATAGTAGTTTTGAAATCTTCAAATATTCAAGAGAATTTACCCACAATGGATCAATTTCTCGTGATTGCTAAAGAATACGAAAATCATTTCTTGTAAAAAAGATATAGTATCGTACAAACATATATATTTCTACAGAAATTTAATTTTAAATCATTCATTGAAACTCTGATATCAATTGCAATAAATATAAGGCATAAAATATGAAGAAAAAAAATACAAAGAACTTTGTTCAGACGCATGGTTACTTTTAGAATTTTTATCAAATAAATTATCAGATTTCATTTAGCTAACTTCAGCAACATTTGCAGTATTGTAAAATAAAATTTTATAGTTAATTAATTATCTATTGATTTGAGTAAAGGTCAACGTTTTTTAATTAAATTTTATTTAAATGACTAAGAGTAAATAATTTTCATAGTTCAAGTATCAATAGTTTTTTTTAATAATTTTCCTCCTCCTGTTATATAAATTATAAAAATTAATATATATATATAATTCATTTATTAGACAGGTTAATAGTTTTGTTTTGGAAGTATATTCCATTATACCACATTTGGTTAATTGCAATAGAAGTACTCTACTAGGTATATTTCATAAAATTACGTATCTTGAATTTTACATAAATCGAATAAACATAGAATTTACGCGTAGCAATAAGAAACTGCGATGGTTAAAAGCTCTCAGTTTATAACGCGCAATATCTATATAGTAAATTAGGGTACTCTAAAACGCAATTGCAAGTTTACGTAAGACGCATTTTATGTAATTCGGCGTATATATGAGTTCTAAAATAAATGAGAGATATTTACCATTTATGGCCTATGCTTCCACAAAGCATAAGTATAGAGTATTGTAAGCATAGAGTATTGTCTACTATTGTATACCCTGTATAAATTGTATCCGTTTTTTTCGGTTATCTTTACAGAGGTTCACATATGGTGTTAAATGAGTTCTGAGCATTTAACTCTTTATATTGTATCTCTGATTATTTCTTGTGTAAAGTATAGTTTGATTAGGTTTCCTTCTCTTTTGTTTAACTAATTATAGGTACTCAATGTTTGACCGTTTGTCATTAAAACCAAACAAATATTAATACAACTAGATAAAGTTTAATATGACAAATACAATAATAATCTGTTCAAATTTTAAGACTTTGTATAAGTATGATTCACTCAAAATAAACTTCAATAATGTAATTAGTACAGTAAACATAATCATTTTTCGCTAAAATTTTAACTGCTAATGGAACTTTTCATTATGTAATGCCGTTTGTTCTGGTTTATATGTTTTTCGCTATTGCAGTTTGTATTTGTATATTTGATCCTGCATATATTATATTCGTTTTGGCTATCCTATAAATGTTGCAATTTTATTCCTCAAAGATTGAAATGGATTGACTTTTTTGTACATCATAGCATTACATATTTATATTTATAGCTTACTTTTTATAAACTGTATTATTTGTAAAAAAAAACTGTAGGTACTGTAATATACTTTTATATATTATACCTAGACTTGTGAACCGTTTAAAGTAAAGGAAAAAAGTATTAGTTGAATTTATATCTCGGATACTTCTTAAAAAAATAACTTATCTAGTACCCAGATACTTTCCCAAGGTATCTTTGACAGCTCTGTTTCGGGGAAAATATATAAATCCTCTACATATAACTGAGAGATAAAAAAATAGCCTGCAGAACCTTATGGAATACCAATGGACAGGTTTTTAAAAAATAATAATAAAAATAACAACTTTTCTATTTATAGAGAAATATAGATACGTTTTACTTTGTAGGGAAAATTAAAATAGTTCCCATCTTTCATGACAGGTGACTATGTAAACAAACATCTTCGTGACCTATTAGTATGCCAAGCATATGAAATTAAGAGTATTAGCTAGTTATTAAAAAAGGTTTCTGTACAATTAAAAATAATTTTCTTTATTAAAAGTAACATTCATTTCACTCTTATAATAAGAAATGTATCATATTAGGTGTACCGGAAAATAATGTCGTTTTTAAACCAATAGTTACTCAATTGCCATTTATCTGCTTATATGTTATTTCAAAGTGATACTAAAGACATTTTATGATTAGATTAATTTATCAACTTAGTAAAAATTACAAAATATTTTTTTTCCGAAATCTATATTGAAATGGTAGGACCAAAAACCCGATAGAATATAAATTCGGTTCTGTATGCTCTTCAAGTTTCACAGGATAGCGACGCTAAATTGTTACTAAAAACATTTTCAATGTTTATCTACGTGAATTAGAAGTTCATTAATGCCAAATAAGTTTTTTAGTTCAAATTCAATAATTTTCATTTTTCCAACAAATACCAATGAAATATGACAAAAAATTTAACCAATAAGAAGTGAAGGGAGGAAATGGTGCCAAATATATGCCAGAAAGTCGAAGAGCTATCAAATAGTCCTAATTAATCTTAATCGATCGGCCAAATACCTAAGTGTCCAAAAACTGTTGGCAAATAAAATTCTATGCTGCAACACGGTAGTGCAAGAAGAAAAGCTCTGGAAAAAACAAATAAATTAAGGAGGAGGTGATATTGTCATACTCATTATAATTGTCCAAAGTTATTTCATTGGATTTCTATTTGTTTCAATCGTTACCACATTTACTAAGTGGTAAAGAAATTGCAAGCTTAAGTAATGTTCAAAATGTATTTTTTTGATATTGTCCTTAGTAATCAATTGATTTTTATTAATATGGCATTAAAAATTTTCACACTAGATATCAAAACGTTGATACTTTTGAGGCTGATTATATCATTGATTTAAAATCAATAGTTGTAACAAAATTTTGTGTTTTAATTGTATATTGAAAAAACGACTATACTTTCCGGTCCTCCTAATATATAATCTATAATGTACACAGCAAAAGTCAAAAATATTGTTCAAAATTCACAGGGTATTGTTCCCAAAATTGCGTTGAATTTCCCGTCAAAATTGACCCAGCAGAGGTAATGGTAATAGATAATTCATTAGATGGCTGATTCAAAAAACTAAGGAAACTATTTTGACTAAGAGTCAGAAACTCTTACTATTGAATTCTTCCCAGCATATTACATAACGCAAAGTCATCAAAATCAAAGACATTGATTAAATGATGACTGCAACAAAATTTTAACATTATCACAGCATTTTCCTACGACTACTTCCTGTTTGGTCGATTTACGACAACTCAAAATACTTTTCGTTTGGATCTCTAAATTTGAAAACAGGTTCAACAACACTGAACTTAAACCTGAAGCAAATTTTGTAATAGACGGCTAAATTTACGCATTTCTTACGCAAAAAAAGAAAATCAACAACCAAACTATTTTTACCAACAGCTGACCGACTATTTACAAACAGAAATTCAGGGAAAAAAATACGTCACTGCCAATATCTACATACAAAAATCGGTTTGTCTCAATGTAAGTTTAGGCACGTGGCCAATAAGAATATTTTGAATTTTTAAATCGTTGACGTAAATATTTTGAAAATACCTATATATTTTATTTTTTTTGATGTAAAACTAGTCAATTTTGAAACAATTTCCTAATACTTTCAGTTGAGGATATTTTATGTTAAAATATGAACTTCATTCATTAGAAGAAAAAGATGAATTTTATAAAAGAGTCGCACAGAACCTTCTGGATTATTTCATATTAGATAACTCGAAATTTGGCCTTGAATTTTGGCAGACTTGCGAAAAAAATAATGTATGCTTCAGGGCCAAAATTGGACGAATCTGATAATCTAATTAAATAAGATAAAAAAAACATCCAAAAAAATCCAATTTTCAAACCATTCAATCTCAAAATAAAATGGAATCAATGATAATGCACGTGGAACAGATTAAACTATTCGTCATCAAATTTTTCTATTACAACATAAAAAAATGTAATTGTTATACAAATTCAAACTATGGGTTCAAAGGGCGTTATTTAATAATCACTTGATAATCAAAAATTTAATTGTACTGAGGTTATCGCAGATTTCTTTTAATAGAACATATCTAAATAGAAAGAAATTATTTCTCCTTAAAAACTTCAATTTACAACTAAATTTTTTCTTCATTGTTACATATCAAAACGGAAAATTGAAAACTATATTTTTAAAACAATCACACTTCTACATAAACTTATCGAGAGTAGAATTTGCGATAAACAAACCTAAGAATTGGTCAAAGGTTATCAAATGAGGAATTCGATTATCAAATTCAGGCTCAAGGTTTAGTTGGCTTTGTCTATCTAGAGTTTGGACAATGCATATTCCGGCATGAAATTTTGTGAACTCTCATTACAACTTTAATCGGTTGAACTAAAAGTTTGATAAGAACCAATAATTAAACAATTTACGAACACATTTTCCTTTATCTATCGGTTAGCATTAATTCGGATGCTTGTCAAGGCTTTTGGTTTTTGGGTCAATAAGACTTTTTTTCATTGAGTAAAATTATTAAAGGTCATTGTATCTATCAATTGCATTTTTTCATATAATTTTTTTTAGAACTTTCTTTATTTCTGTGAAACTATTTATTAGCACATTGAATCGACAATTAAAAGTAAAAAGCTTCATTTAACAATGCTTAAAATATGGAGGCAACGAAAGTCACCCAAGCTGATACTCTCAACTTCGTCTGTGTGACAAAAATATTTATATTTGCAACAATATAGGTAATTTTCAATAATTTACATTCGACGCTATTCTATTCGTAAAATTTGGAACAACATCGTGAGGAATAAAAACGGTCGAAGCATTACACATTAAAATGTACGTTAACTTTAAAAATTAATTCCTAATATGAAATAGCAATCGAAACATCTATTATTTCTGATAAATGCCAATCTCTTAAAAAAGATGATAAAAATCGATTTGATAATTTTTGCGTAATACGCATTGAGTTACAATCTGAGTTGTGTTTTTAAAGGTATTGTGTCAATCGAATTCAGGGACGAATATGTACCAAACTATAAATCTCAGGAAATCATAATTTTCATGCAATACATCTCATTAAACAATTAATGATATAACTATCACAAATGTTGAATAATATAAGAAAAAATATCTTCGATATCATCTATGTACACATAAGAAAAGCTAAAATTTAACAGTAATTATTATCGAACAAAAATAGATTCTTGTGACAAAAGAAAAACCATTTCGGAAAGGAATGTCTAAACAGTATATAAAATATATTGTGGTCTAATTTATATAATATAATTTACAAAAGTAAACTACAAACATAAGTTTGAACAAGAGCTTAAACAAAAAGTCTTTATAACGTATTACCTCAGCTACGTATTTCGATTGCCAACCACCTTCCTCAGTGATAACTCAGATAAGTAAATTAACCAATAAAATGTTAAGGGAGAAAGTGACCCCTAAGAAAGATTCCTAATTAATTTTGGTCGAAATACCAAATACACAAAAGGGACAAAGAACAGTCAACTGAGGAAATTCTATCTTCAAAATGATAATGCAATACTCCTCTGCAGAATAAAAGCCCTAGAAAAAACTAATAAATTAGGGGGGGGGATATTGCTTTACCCACTACAATTGTCCAATTGTTTCTAGTTATTTTAATCGCTACAACATTTACTAAGTTGTAAACAACTGAAAACTTTTTTTTAATTGAATTTTACTAATTTGGAATTTAATTTGCACCCTAGATAATATTGATATAAAATATTGATAATATTGAGACTTTTGTATCAATTAAAATCAAAACTTGTTTCAAAATTATGATTTTTAATTTTATATTCAAAACGACATTAGTTTCTGGTTCCCTAATATTACAGAGTGTATAATATTTTATAAATACATTGACGTCATCGACCCGACAATATCAATTTAAATCGTTTGGGCATATAAATTAAGAGAAGTTTAAAAAAAATGGAAAAATTATTAAAAATAAGTTTACTTTATGTCAAAAAAGTTTTCGCTTACCCTCTTGTTAAATAAATTACTAAGTTAACGAATAATTATAATGAAAGAAGTTAGTAACAAACGACGAAACGTATAATTTGTATCATATAATTCAAAAAATATCTTCCCTTATTCAATTTAATGCGATTCAAACTAATTAAAAGACCCAACAAATAATTATATTCAAAAATTATTTCAGTTAGAAACAACAAGCGTTTAAATAAATACTGTTATTTCACAAACGAGAATAATATGAAAATTATATTTTAACAATTAAAAAAATAATAATGAAACAGAGTTCAGGTTAAAAAAAAACATTTTACTTTAAACATATATTAAAACTTGAAAAAGTACAGTATGAAACTGTAAAACTGAAACCCATTGTCATATGTATCAATAACTGCTGTGATTATGTGCAAATTATTAAGTTTTAAGTTGGCAAAGGTAAACTTTAGCAATAATACTTTAGTAGTTCAAAAACTATAGTTTACTTTAGTTTGTTATTTATTTTGAAGAGTATTTCAATATTCCCACAATAACTTGAAAACTAAATATTATGAGTTCCATTCCCATTTTTTCATAATGGAAAGTTTGTTTTCTTTTTTCAAAAAAATAATATATAAAATTGAAAACAATTAAAAAAGAAAATTATCTTACCTTAAGACGTAAGCATCAATTTGATCGTTACTGACGAAACTGATAATTTCGCACCGAACAATTTTCAGAAGAGATTCCAATTTTTGTCTGAAATTAACGAAAAAAATCTGATTAAATATTTACATTTATTACGTAATAACATGCGAATTTTATTGATTTCAATAAAATAAAAATGAAATCTAAAACGGCAAAACTCAACAGAAATAAGCTGAAAGAAAAATAAATTGGGGAACTTTTAGAAAAATTTAATAAACAAATTTTAATTTGATGTACCCTTTTTTTGGGGGTGAGTAGTGAAAAATTGGCGGTTAATTTAAATTTGAATTGGGCAACCATCATCTTAAGCTAATTAACAAATAAATGTAATTGGTCAATTAAAACACGGCTAACCTGGGTATTTTTCGGAGGTCCCCTTGACGACTGGACTCCCCATTTGTGAACCAAATTTCCAACAATTTTTCAACACCTTCGAAATATTGCTCGTTATTGTTAACCACTTCGGTCGTGGCCATCATATATAGCGTTTATGATTGAAACTAATGCAACTAGTGGATGTTTTTCTCAATTTTCTCCCGTAACAAAGCTGAACTTCTCTCAAGAAAAATCTTATGGGAAAACAGTTGTCCCAGTGCACACGTCCGTTTATATACAAAGATAAAGCTGAAATGATTTCAGCGATTGACAAGCCGGCCCTTCGGGCAAATGCGCGTGTCCACAGTTGCGCACCGCTCACCAATACGTTTCGCCAAATTCAATTTTTGACGAATTTTCTCGTCAACCCAACTACTTGAAAACTCACACTGGAATATTGTAAAATATCCGATTCTTTTCCTTTTATTGGGAAAACTTTCTTTTTCTTATCAACCATACAAAAGTAGTTCTCTTTTTGAATTTATCAGACATGAAGTGTTGTGGGGGAAATATAATAAGACGAATAACAATTGTAGATAAGTATTTCAACTTCTATCAGCTCATTATTTGTACATTGAAGATAAAGTGATTGAATTCTAAAGTGTAAATATATTTTAATTATGAATTATTGTCATTTTTTTTTTATAATTTTGTCATTTTTAAAACAAATGACGGAAACTTTTTCCGATGTCAAAGTCATTTAGACATATTACGTATATTTTATAAAAATAAGCAAATCGTTTTGCAAAAAACATAATGACTAACCTAAATAATTACTAACAGAGCTTAAAATAATTGTAAAAAATAATAAATTAAATATACACTTTTCGCTAAAACAAGTAAGAGTAGCTATCCAGGTAGGGGCCTTTGTAGAAACTTTTGTTCTTCTTCTTTATTGTTCTGGGGGCCTTTCCTAAGAGTTTTCCTGCGCTGCCTCGTAATAGGACTATTACGCCCCAGCTTTGTTTCTAGTTCCAGTTAGTCAGGTGTGCTTCTGATATGAATTTTAACAATCAATTGAATCTGTAGGTATGTTTCCCAGCTCAGATCCAAATGGACCAAGAGACGACTTCAAGCTATAAGGGGGGAGGGGTCAAAACTGGGTTCGACTGAGCAGTCAAATAGTACGTGGAAGGTAGTCTCCTCTCTCTCGCCACATTTCCTGCATGCACTTGATTCTATATTTTCCCCTATTACTATCCCCTATTAGATATTATACGATATCCCCCAGGAAGCGAAGTCATGGAGGGGACAACTGAATCGATCGCAGCGTTAATAGTGGTCGAAATTTCGTTAAGTTATGCTCATAAGACTCTTATTGTAAATAAACACATCAAAATTAAATATAAAGATGGTTCATAATAGTTTTTGGGTCGTTAATTACGAAAACTTATATATATATATATATATATATATATATATATATATATATATATATATATATATATATATATATATATATATTACTAATTTGTATACAGTAAACTCCTGATTATCCGAGCTAATGTTGGGGAAAGGTGGCACGGATTATCGAAAAACATGAATAATCCGAACTATAATTATTTATTTTTAAAAAAAATACTATTCTTATATAAATGTTCAAACCTTTGCCCAGATACGTATTCAATTGCCCAACAATCCTCCTCAGTAGTGATCAAGCATTTTTTGATGTATGTTATTGATTTATTTTTGAAATATTACCTAGATATGTATTTCGATGGAACAAGGATTACCGGCTAAAATATTCGAATAGCAAAATTTTTAATTGGACACATGGTTATTTCTATTTACTTATAATAATTAAATTTTTAAATTAAATATTTATTATTAATGAATGTACCTACTTCATTTTTATTCATTGAGACACAAACGATTAATTACTTATATCAACCTAGTAATATTTTTCATTTTATTTTTAAACATTAAAATATTACTCTCAATACAATTTTTTATCTTTGGTTTTTGATTGTTGATAAAAATACGGCTTAATCGTAGATCAAAAGCAAATAATGACGGAAATTTTTGAACTTCAGTTATTCTTATAACTGTTTGTTCTATATACACCAGCGACGCTTGCAATTATTACAAATACTAATTTTGATATGAAAATTTTGTCTTAATGCTGTTTAGTGTTAAAAAAGCTTATTTGTTTATTCTATACTGTTTGTATACGGATCTATGTACGTTGCAGCCTTTTTATAAAAAACCTAGTCATTTTTAAAAAAAAAAAACGCGGGCTGGGAATAAATAATATATTTTACAAATTGTATTCACTAAGCGGAAGGTATTATTTATATTCAAATTTTGGTCTTTTATCAACCTTTTTAACTTGGAAAACGTATGGGACTTATTTTCATACCTAAATTAGCAATAATTGTAGCTATTAACGTTTCAAATACAATTGTACTGAATATGAAATTACCTCATACCTAAAGCAATAACATTTTAATATATTACGAAGCGATTTATAAATTTATGGTCCACAAAAGTAGATAAAAGTTTATAACTCCAATATTGTAGCGAAATTATATCTTAAATAATATAACGTAAAGCCTACTGGTGGCCGAGTGGTCTATGCAACCACTCCAAAACTGGTAGGTATTGGGTTTGAATCTTTCATAGAGCAAATTTTGCGATATTTCTCGATTACGGATTTTTATTAACTTTAAAATCGCTAAAGACTTTAGTAGTTACAAAGCGATGTAAACAAAAATTGAAAAAAATAATAAATAATATCTCTTTCTAGATTATTTCTTAAAAATATTCTTCATTATTTAAAGTCAAATTGACTAGATTTAAGAAAAGATATAATGTTCAATCTTCAGAAAAAAAAACTTTCGTTAATACTAGGAAGCTCCGTCCTCTACCCGCGTCGCTTGCCAAATAAAGCTTTTGTCGAATAAAATTAAATACTATCAATTTAGAAGATCCCATTTTCAATACATGTAAACTTTAAATTAATTATATCTGAATATATATTAAGTTAAATTCTTTGTATGTTTTAAATTCGCCGTATTGATAAGTATATTTTTTTAACAATTATTAAATTTTTATAGCCAATGCGAAAAATTAACGATACTTTTGTTTAATATGTGAGCGCTTCTAAACCACTAATAAGACGATAGGAACACTAAGAGTTTTACAAATGTCACTAACTGTCGGATGTATCAAAAAAAAATCAGAAAAATAAATAAAAAGAAAAATATATAAGATTGAAATACATTTTATTGTAACATCTTTTTCTTGTTTTCCCATCTTAATATTTATATACTCATATAAATTAAAAATTGACTTAAACCTGAGGAATAATTGAGCCGTTAATTTTGAAAGTAACCTAAGTTCATTACAAGGATAGCCTAAAGTAATATATTAGAAAGTATTCCAGTCTAGCAATGTATGACGGGAAATGTGTCAAAATGTAGGGCTGCCTGGAGTACTAACTTAAACCAAAATTATGGATTGCTTTGTACTTTTGTGCAAGGTAACTAAAATAATTTAAATTAGTATTGTATTATTCCTATGGCGGCGCCACATATTGACACATTTCTCTTGATGCATTACAAGATTGGATTTCCTTCTTATATATTACCTTAGACAACCGTAGGATAGTCCACACGGTAACTTTTGTATTTGTAATTAAGCGTAAAATTATGTTAATTTCACAAGTATTACATTTCGCAAATTATTGATTTAACATTAGTTTTTGGCACAACAGTATTAAATTCTCTGGTAGGTTTAATTAATGTTCTTATAGTTGAAAAAAATCAGATAGTATAGGAAAGAATCCATTCTAGAAATGAACTTAGGCTACTTTCAAAATAAACGGCTCAGTAAAAAAAAAGTAATAGACCATCCTAACAAAAATAACTATGAAATAATGAAGCACAATAAAGTAATAAACTAAAAATATAATATCAATAATCCTTCCCTCCTGATATTAAATTTCTAGATATTCTAAAAATGAAATCAAAATTATTTGATGTCCAAATTTTTAGGTAGGGAAAGAAACTGAATTGTCAAAAGCAAAAGTAAAAATAAAGTAAAAAGAAAAAATAGTAAAAAGTAAAATTTAAAATTAAAAAACCTAAGTTTTTAAAAAAGAAAAATTGAAATTAGAGATCAAATATGTCAACGTTGCATTCTCTACTTTGATTTTAATTTAATTTTGGAATAAATCGACCTATAATGAAAATTTAGCCACCAAAGAAAAAACTATAGCAGATTAGAATTTAATTAGGAAAAAAATCATAAATAGAATAAAAAACAAAGTAGAAAATGCAACGTTGCCATGAAACCTCCAGATTTGACGGTTCTAAATGGAACATGAGCCCATTTTTCGTTGAAAATACAGTATTTTCTTAGCTATATATTATTGACAAATAAATTTTTTTTCGAGATCTTTAGCAATTTCGATCGTGAACCGATCATTGTTGGGAGAAGCGACGACTTGAATCCCTAATGGCAGTCCATCGTCGTTTAAACCCAAAGGCACTTGGGTGACCGGCACTTTTAGGGCATTAAAAATGGCCCAATATCCAAAGTCGAATGGACGAAGAAATTGGACATAGTGGTATGGCGCTGCTGTTGGATACGATGGATACAATAAAACTCCATCATCTCCTAATGTATCCTAGAAAAATAAGAAAATAGAACCAAATTGAACTAGAAACACATTTCAATGTAACGTTTTAATCGCACCAAAATTTTTTTACGTAAATTATTCAATTCTTCCTCGGCCCAAACAGGATTTTCTGGGGGTAAAAGTTGATTATTGGCAATATTAATAATGGCAGCCAAAGTGTAATCACTCATTCCAAAAAATTTTTTGAATATTTCGCTGAAGAAATTCAGACCTCCTTTTCGGTTGGACAGTTCGTGGACGAAATCAAATGACTCTTTCGACATTGCATGTCGCCAAAGTCGGTAACTGTGACGCATTTCGCCGAAACACACCGATTTTACTTCATTGCCGTTGCTTTCATAATGATTTACAACCCTAAAATCAAACATTAAATTTAAAACAATAGTATTTTCTTTAAATTTTTTAATAAAATATTGTGGAGGAAATTGGTCAATAATGACAATGGTCATATACTCATATATCAGTATGACAAAACAGAACATATACTTATATCGCTTAAGGTCGAGAGTGGTATAAGGCGATTAATCTTCATTTTGAAAAACATAAGGTTTTTCTAGAATTATAGTGATAAAATCCAAAATCCCAACTTTGTTCAAGAAACTAACTGAATATTAAACGTGAAATATTAAAGTTGTGACTAATTTCACCTTTTCGTTCAACAATTTAAGTCTTCTATAATATACTTTCAGACTTAAGTCAAAACCACCATTGGAAATGTGAATTACGCCACTCCGACGTTAACCCCCTTTTTATACATTCGCTAAGTATATTTTTTAAAACTTGCAAATTTCTAATCCCACGAAATTCAAACTACAAGTTGTATTAATGGTGTTTATTTTCTCCGCTAATAGGAAATCTTTAATTTAAGCAAGTAAACTTTATATATTTTATATACTCGAGTCTGTAATGGAGGTTGAGTGGATCACGTGTTTGAACTTGCGTATTAAATATTATCCCGTGATTCTGACGAATTATAAAAAAAATGAATTCTTTGCAAAGAATCAAAATGCATTGCCATAAAATAGCGCCGTATATAATAGTAAGTTATATTTTTAATCCACTCATCTACCACATGCGAATGTATAAAATTCGCATGTCTGCGCACTTACACGCGAGACGATCCACTGAATTTTACAAAGAGACATAAGTTTTAATTATTACTTTTGGAATGCTTCCGCGACATCAGGCTGGATTGGACACGATCTTGGATCATCTGATTCTTTCATATAGTAAATTTTAATTTTTTTAATATCAGTTGGTTCGTCTAATTTTAAAATATGTGCATTTTTTCCTGTAAGAACCTTTAAACATGGGGCTATATCAGAAGCAAATCGACACATGGGTCCAGCCACTAGCATAGTACTATCGATTTCGTCTCCTGTACGATTTGTCAGTCCTCTGGTTGAAATTAAATTCTGAGAAGCTTTATGGCCAAATATTCCACAAAAGTAAGCCGGCATTCGAATTGAACCACCAATATCGGTTCCTGAAAACTAATCGATTAACGTTTATTCTGTTATGTTAGAAAATGTATTACCTATTCCAATTGCAGATCCGTAGGCGGCAATGGCACTAGCTACTCCTCCCGAAGATCCTCCAACCGAACGAGATGTATCGAAGGGGTTTTTCGTTTGGCCAATTATATAATTTCGTGTTTCTTGCCACAAATTCACTTCCGGGTTGCTGGTGGTTGCTAGTAAAATGGCTCCGGCGTTTCGCATAAATCTAGTTACGTCAGCATCTTCCACAGCTACGGTGTTTTTTCGGGCAATCAGTCCCAAAGTGTGTTTCATTCCCAGGCATTTGATACTGTCTTTTCCGATATAAGGAACTCCCAAAAATGGTTTCTTTTCCAAATCGGCATGTGTGATTTTTCCATTTGCGATATCTTCATCGATTTGGCGAGCTTCTTTCAGGGCGGCATCGAAACGCTCATCGATTATCGCATTTATATAAGTGTTGGCTTCTTTTAAACGATTGATATAGGCTCGGACAAAAGCCTCGCAAGTGGTTGTTTTATTTAAAATTTCCGTAACTATCGAACCGGCATTGTGAGTGAAAATCGCATCTTGCAGTTTAGGAACTGTTTTCTTCGAAAATATATACCACAATTTGAAAATTGTATTTGAAAGTAAATTCACGAAAGACCAATATAACGATACAAGAAAGATAAGCATTTTGTATCGTTTCTACACAACTTAAACGTTAAAAATTGGTCCGAATAGAATAACTTTTTGTGGTATATAGGAGAAAAAAAAGCTGATTCATGCAAGTTTTCTTAAGTTTTTAATTTATTACTGTCCAAAATATAAATTTCTATTACACTTGCGTAGGTATCAAGTAGAGGGGATTAAATCGATAAAATTAAATAAAAAATTTGAAACTCTAATTGATTGGATATCGACGTTACAGGTAATTATACTTCCAAAATTAGAAAAGTTCAATATTAGTTTCTATTTAATATTTGACACTAATGCTAGTACCCATGGCTTTTTCAAAGTTAAAATTCAACAATAAAAATCATTCTAATTTGTAAAATTTAATGAACATCAATTATAATAAGGAAATTCAATGAGAAAACGCGAAAATTGACGAAAATATTTAAATATGTGGCATAGTAAGGCACGAAATGCACTTGTCGCACTTATAACAATTCAAAGTACAGTTACACAGATAATCCTAATGTTTGAAAGAGATAGAAGAAAGGGAAAGTAAGTTTTCTCAGGTTCTCTTTCTCTTCTTAGTTTAAATTTACGTTTAAAGAAAGAGATGCACAAAAAACAAATGAAATCATAACCTGTCTCAACCATAGAAATATTATAATAGAACCGATGCTATCCACAATAGCGATAATGAGTAGAAAAATAGGATATAGATGAGTACCACAAATAATTTCAGTCAATCGATGTTAAATATATGAATATTAAAGGAACCGATGGAACCAAAGTATGCTTCTATTTCTAACGTCAATATATTTTACTTTTACAAAAATCTTTCCTTGATTTTCTAGTCTATTCTTCCAATGCTTCTAATATAATTTTTTAGTCTCTATCTAATTCATATCTTCTCTCATTTCATTTTACCAGTACAATAACATTCTAAAACCCAGTTTTCAATTGTAATTTTAAAGGTTGTAAAATGTACAGCAGTGATAAGAGATTCGTAAACTTAAAAAGCAGACAACGATGCAAAACTATATTTTTTCTCACTCAAGTACATGGAATGCATCTTACTAGCATTTGATTAGATATTTCAATACTAATTTCAATTTAAATGAATTATTTAACTGTATTTATTTTAATTTTTGCTTATCACAAGTTTGTGAAGGATTTAACACCAATAAAATAAGAAATACTAACAATTTTTCTTGTCCATTGACAGTTGTCTCTATTTCCGTTTGCTAGAAGACATAAGGTAAAATTTTGGCGTTTAAAACGGGATAAAGATATACAAAAAAGCATTAAACTGACTGAAATATCAATACACATATGTTGACATATGTTATATGTGACGAAGACAGAAGTTCATCCCTATTATCTCTATCATTGCATTCAAATTCTGTTTGCTTACATGCTGTCTTCGATAGATGTAGAAGAATAATTGGTCTATTTTTTTGGCGAAAAACCGTAAATAATGGCCAATGAATTTAAAAAATGTTTAGTATGTTCCGAGAAATTCAAAAGAATGATTTCTTTAAAAGAATCACTGAGCAAATGTGAAGAACTATCGGTGGCTCAAGTTCTACAAAATTTGCACTTCTTGACAGTAAGTTTTAGGAGTATTTTATACATGTAACTCTTCAAAAGTATATTACCGTTAAAGCATGAATATTGTTAATATATAAACATGGAGCCATTAAGGTATTAGACGTGAAAGTACCTACAAAATTAGGTAATACTCTTATAATTGTTTCTGCATACATTAACAAAGAAGCGTTAAAGCATAAACTGTATAAAACTATATAACTTCCACAATTTAATTTATTTGAAATTATGTTTTTCTTCTCTGACGTTTTTAATAAGTGTTTTGCATCATTGTTGTAAATTCTTGGCTGACCTTTGGGTCACCTCGATTCTATTTTCTTTTAATGTTTTGATTTTCTCTGTTTTATGACTTTAAACTTCATTGTGAGGACCCTACTGGATTGTTTAGGGGTTGATTACAAATGTCTATGATGCAAACCTAACTAGGGTTGTGCATTTATAAATAGTATGAATCGTATGAATGCATCAAATGTATCTAAGAATTAAGTATGATTACACTAGTTACGGGATTTTAATTTTTGAAAAACAATAGGTGACGCAAAAATAATGCTTCAAATACAATTTATTAGTATATAGATTAGGCAACAATTGAAATTTCCTTTATCTTGAATTTCCACAGGAAATTTGAATAATAATATAAAATATTTGAGTAATATAAATAATTTCCAATAAATGCAGTACATAAAAACATTATTTGTCCCCTCAAAAATGTTTATTCTGAGCTGACACTTTAATTCAATACTTTTAGTTCTCCTTATAAAACTTGTATTTTTAGTCTTAAGAAAATCTCCAATTTCTCCTTATGATCTAAGTTTTGTGCAGATTTCAGATGCTGTAAAACTTCACCAATCTTTGTGTTTAATTTGTATCGTCAAAGTTCAATCTTGTTTTAAATTGAAAACGTTATGCAACCAAATAGACAAAGCATGCATAGTTCCACTTTCATCACCAAAAAATATTAAAAAGGAAGAAAATTGGGAAAGTAGTCTAGATTCTACTTGGAAAAAGGTTTCGATCAAAAATTGTGATAATGAAACCTTGAATAATGAGGAAATCCATAAGGATGAAAAACATTTGAAAGCTGAAGATATAACACTTAAGAAGGTGTTTGGTAAACAAATACCAAATATAAAAAATGATCCTGACGATTCTGTGGATATTGATGAGGGCATTTTTGCAGTCAAAGAAGGTAAGAATTTTTCGTTAAAGAAAAAGAATGACTGTGTAAAGAATGTAACTCTTGAATTTTGTACTAATGCGTAATGAAAAATCAAGTTATTACTAGCCTGGAAACTTTAGCGCTTATAAAGGGATTATTATAGATAAAATATGTCATAATCGAGCAGTTCGTTGCACTTTATTTTTATTGCCATTAAAATGACGATGAAAGAACTCCCAAACTAGGAGTGAAAACTTTTCCTCAGCCTTACGTTGAAGACCATTTTTTCCTAAAAATAAAAGATTAGGATTCATTGACAACTTATTGTTAACTTTCCATTTTAAAGGTAAACTTTATTCCACACTACGAAATCCTTCATTGTGCTTGGTCCAAATGCACTTGATTAATTTTTTTAAATCCAAAATATTTTATTTTCAAAAAGTCTCTACTTAAAGAAATACAACTCATTTGGATTGAATCATGGATTTTTTTTCGTCATTATCCTTGTTATGTTGTTTTCATCCCTTAACTAAAGATCATATAAGAAATAACTCAAATAGTTGACATTTTCAATAGTGATTCTAATTTTTTTAATATTAATTTACATTTACATACATATGTAGAATCTTGTTTTTAATTACTGTTAAAGATATATAAGTATGTATGTGATAACTTCTTTACAAATAGTACGGTTCAGTAAGATACGAAGTATACGAACAGGAGATCATAGTTACATTTTATATTAATATAACACATTCAAGAGTCTGTGCATTTAATTTTTGGTCCAATTTTTCGGTTAAAAACTTTTTTTCGGTCAACAAAATAGTATTAGTTAAATAAAGTATTTTTTTCTACTTCTATTTCTCCTTTTTCTGCCATTTTTTATTTATTTAATCGTAATTTGATGCAATTTTATAATATATTTTTTGTTTCAGAAAAGCATTTTCCAAGTGATATAAGCGAAAATGCGTCCATTGCAAATACTTGCAATGTTTGTAGTAAGTATTAACTGCAATGAAAACTCTTTTAAATACTCTTAATAAAAAAATATTTTAGATAAATCATTTTCAAATAATAGTGAATTAATTAGTCATAAGGTGGTTCATACTGGCGATAAAACATTCTCTTGCAATATTTGTTGTAAGTACCTTTAATAAATCAACTAGTAGATAATATAATTGAAACAAAAACTTGGGTTCATCTCCCTTTTAGGAATTTCAATATCTGGCAACGTTGCATTTTCTAATTTGTTTTTAAATAGTGAATTTATTCGCGATTATATCGAGTTATAATGAAAATTTAGCAACAAAAGAGAAAATTATATGATATTAGAATTAAATTAAGTAAAAAATCGCGAAATAAGTACAAATTAAAACAAAGGAAAAAATGACGTCCCTAAAAGGGACATGAGCCAAAACTAGTTTAAAGAAAATTATGTAATTATTTAATCATTAGATATTTTGAAAACATTTTCAAATAACTGATTTATACTTATTTAGGTAGATCATTTAAACGACGCAGAGGCTTAAATAAACATTTGAAAATTCATACCGGTGAAAAACCATATGCTTGTGATATTTGTTGTAAGTATGATCTAAAGTTTTAACAATATGGTTAATTTCATGGGTATCAACAACGAATGGGGGATTGTTTCCTCTTAATAATAAAACAGCACTTTTTAAAAGGGTAGAAATACGATGTTAACAAATAAAGAAAAATTTGTAAGCCATAAAACTATTTTCAGTTATTTTGTTTATCAATTCTTTAGAGATATATTATTTAAAATACATGTTATTGTATGACCATGTTAATTTTGATCTGTGAAGTAATTGTAATAAAACGTTTTAGTATGTAAAACCAACAGTTGCCCAAAAGTAACATTTTTATAATATAAAATAGATGTCAATTGAATTTATATTTTACCGCTTTTAATAACTTCGCTTTCAAGTACGTAAATTGATCACACTTAACGAGAGACAATAAAGAAAGTATATATCTTTGTCTCAATTTTGGCTGGTCCCAACCAATTTTGGTAGTCACATTGTATTCTTTTAAAAATCACCAAATTGATGGCTGATATAAACTTCAAATGATTTAGATTTCAAAAAACGCCTTCCAGTGATTTTGAATAACTTAGGATGACCTTAAAACTAACAGAGGAAATTAGGAGGGCATTCCGAGTATTTTGGGTATTCCGTTACTACACTGAATGGGTGGGCATTAATGGATGATTATGTTTTTATTTTATTTAATTTTTTAGATAAAAAGTTTGTTTATATTGACAATCTGCATAGTCACAAAAAAGTTCATATAGATCATAAGCCTTACGTTTGTGATGTTTGTGGTAAGCAGAATCAAAAGTTTCTAATTTTCATTTATATTGATTTGAAAATATTTTTGTTTGAAGATAAATCCTTTAAACGACCGTATGCATTAACTTTGCATAGATTTACTCATACTGGCCAACGACGATTCGTATGCGACATTTGTAGTCAGTTATAGTGGTTTGTGAGAATTTTTAATGCAACTAATCAATTTTAAATTATGGATTTTAGATAAATCATATGCTTCCTCAAGCTATTTTACTAAACATAAATTACTGCATACCGGCGAAAATCCATATGTTTGTGATGTTTGTGGTTTGTACACGAAAAGAAAAAAATTAACTAAGAAAATTAAAGCTAAGTTCTTTTTTTTCTTTTAAGATAAATCATTTGCTTATCCAGGTAGCTTAAAGAATCATAAATTATTTCATACTGGCGAGAAACCATATCCTTGCGATGTTTGTGGTAAATTATACGATTTTTTTTTTTTTTTGGAATATATAATGAAGTTTTCAAGCTACGGTTTATGTTCTTAGATAAATCATATACTAACATCAGTACTTTGACTACACATAAATTAATTCATATTAATGAAAAACGATTCGTTTGTGAAATTTGTAGTAAGTACCATAAAAAGAATATCTTCATTGGAATTTTATCAATATTTGTATTTTTGTAGATAAACTTTTCCGAAATACGAACGATTTATCCAGACATACGCTTGTTCACACTCGGGAAAAAACATTTGTGTGTGATGTTTGTAGTAAGTGATTGAGAAAACTATCAATTATAAAAGGGTAATATTAAATAAATCTGTATTTTTCCGTTAGGTAAATCATTTAACCATTCCAGTGCTTTGAATCAACATAAGTTGATCCATTCCGGTAAAACCATTTTTTGTGAAGTTTGCAGTGAGTGATTATTTCCAATATGCAAGCAAAACAAATTGAAATATTTTATTGTTTTTCAGATAAATCATTTACTCATTTTAATAGTTTGCAACTACATAAACGGTTACATAACGATAAAACTGTTGAAGAACAGTATAAAAATGAAGCTAGTCAATGAAATGACAATTTATAGATTATAACAAATGATTATTTTTGTGAAAATAGACTAATTGAATAAAAACTGTATACAACTTTTAATTAATTTTATTTTGAATTTAATCGTTCACCAATCGAAAGATATTACAAGATTCTTGCTAAATCAAACCTTTGCTATTTTTAATAATTTGGCTAATGTATACGAAAAACAAGCACCGTAAATCTTTTAACCGTTAAGGATGATTCAGTCTAAAATATTCAATATAATTTCTGCGAAAAAAACTATTCTTTATATCTCTTTTATGCACTTGAAAATTGACCTTTTTGAAACTTTGAAATGGTATTGTGGATGTCCTTTTGCACACAGGACAAACTTTTTTTTCATAAAAATTGTTTCATATAACTGCACTGGTTAGGTCATCATTTTATAAATTTTCGGAAAAATAGCTCTTACCAGGAGAAGCAACTAGCAATTCTCCGTTTTTTTTACTACATGCAGAAGTTAGGTAACCATTGTTTCAATTATGTAAATGGGTTGCGCCGTATGTTCCCCAGCCATTACGTTACGATCGAAGCAAACATCCAAAAAAATCTCAACTTTTCGATGTCGTTAATGGTTTTTTCGATATTTACAATGCACCTATTGTGCGAGCTAATGCTATTTTAATACAAATTTGTTTTGTTAACGAAAGAATCAAGGATCTTAAAATGTCACAGTTTTATTCGACAACTTTTCCAAAGGTCACATGGAGCTGCTTTGGTGGATTTAAGATTGTAGGGGTCTGTATCGAAGATGGAAGTCAGGTTTAAAAAAAATGAGTTTTAATTTTACTTATTAGAAAATTGATAGATTTGATTTTTCAATATTGATGTATTAATAGTTTCAATTTTATCAAGATTAAAATTCATTAGTAAAAATTCAAAACTTTTGAGGGGTTATTGAGTAAATGAGTGATGGGGACTTGTAGGCTGGAACCTATTCAGCTGAGTCTGTAAATCCTGCCTTGGTATAACTAGCTCCCCCCCCATTCCCGTATCGTCCAATATATGAGAACATAGCTTTCGGTTTTAAGGGGGCATTCATTAATTACGTGTGACGTTTACGGGGGAAGGGGTGTTGAGCAAAATTTAATACAATCTCACGTGGGGGAAAGGATGGTTTCGGCAAATATCACGTGATTTTTTTAAACTGTTTTTTTAAATAACGCTAATGTAATCAAAGCACAGATTAACTCATTTACATTGTAAATATTCATTTTGAAAAATCTCACGTGATATTAGGGGAGAGGGTCGAGCAAAACTTCATGAAATTTAACTTAGGGGGGAGGGCGAGTCGAAAAATAGCTAAAATTGTCTCACGTAATTAATGGATGCCCCCTATGAAACATGATCATCGAAACTAAATACTATTTTCAAGAATTGGTACATTAGAATAAATTACTGTTACTACCTTGCTTGTAAACGGCCAGTCGAGATTCATTGAAGCTTTAAATATGTGCAAATAATAAGTTTCGAAAATAATTATTTGAAAAATAATAATTTAAATTTGCAGAAATTTTTGTAAAAAGAATGTTTCCATTCAATTCATAATCGTACCTACCTATCTATTAAAAAACGCATAAATCATATACTTTTTTGCTGACATATTTTTTATTTTTACATAATACAAGTCAGGAAAAAAATTGCTTTAGTGGTTATTACAATATTCATTAGTTCTAATGTAATTAAGTTAATTTAAGCAGTGCAAAAATTTGTTGAGAAAAATGTGTTTCAAAAAACCTCAATGGGAGGAATAGTAGAGTATGGAATATTTATTTTAATTTTATTTTAAATGTAATTAAATGATGTCATGCAAAGTTTTTTATTACTTCAATCTAAACACATGTTAACATGTGGCTCGCTCTGAAGATAATCGAAAATATTATCACTTCATTATAACTTTATACTTTCAAATGAACTATGAAAGCAAAATTTGTGTAATCTGTGGATATTTTCTTATCATATCGTATCCTGTAGCTTTCCTAGAGCTTCCTGTGTGGATGGCAACCACATCCGCACCCAGCTAAATCACTGCTATTTAATGTAAAAAAACATAAATAATTTGACCACAACCAATTGAATATTTTATTTGGAAGGAAACCCTATACTAATTGGAAAATTATTAAATGTAATACTTTTCTTCCCAATTCCTTTAAACCACGTCTGAGTTATGATTCCTTCACACCGTTTCTTTGTTTCATTCTTATCAATTTCCTGACGATTGTGTGGTTAATTATTTTAAAATTTTAACGAAAGATAATACTTGTGAACGTCTACATACACATCCGGGGAAAACCGTTTAAAAAAAAAGATTTATTTCAAATAGAACTCACAAATAGTGTTCAGTTTTGATTGAACGCATGGTTCTAATATTTTAGTGATACTACTGGATACTATCTACAAGTGAGTGCATTTTTTGCCAAATATTTTTGGATTTTTTGATCTAATGGAAATTGTGTGTGTCGGATTATGTATCGGCTCGTCATTGGGCACTTTGCTTGATTTTTTTCACAATTGCAAGCTGCCTAGTGAAGGGCATTTATATGATCGACTTTAAACAACGAATATATAAGTGATTTATTGGTAAAATTATATATTATTTTTTATTCTTTATAAAAACTTATTTCAAGTAATTTCAATATTCAATAGTTACACATTTAGTTTTCAAATATTCATTTAAAGCTTCCATACCTGAAAACAAAAAAGAAATATAAATTAAACATGTGAATTAAATTACTTATAGTAAATAGATAAGTACAATTTTCGGAGCTTAAACAATATACTACCTAGTGGAAATTGATAATAAAACTTCATCGATTTATTTGTTATTAAAGCTTGTTAGTAATTGCTTGAACAATAAAGTTGGTTAATATTTGATTTTCAAAAGCTAGAGATAATAAACAGAAATTTAATTTAAATTATATACAAAATAAAATATATAACGAAACTAAAAAATTAAACTCAAAAATTGATTTTATAAAATAAAAATTATGTTATAGTTGAGGTTTTATGAATCTATTGAAAATGAATTGGTATAAATTTATGAAGTGAATCATAAAATTAATAGATTCACACCAAATGATTTTTTTTTAATACTTTCGAAAATTATTTCCGTTTAAGTAAATTAAATAATAAAACAAAGGTATATTCAGGAAACATTTTTATAACTAAAACCTCTCCATCGTCATGCAGGATTGCATCTTTATTTTTCAATAAACTCTGATGAAACTTGGTTCAAAACTATCTTACAATTGTGAGCCTTAGCAACTTAGAGTGATTTTCTTAAATAACTATATTTTAATTAATATTTTAACCATTTTGGGAGATGAAAGTTTAAATTGTCGCTAAATTACAGTCAATAAAGGCAAATTTTGGAGAAAAAGCTTTCAATTTCAGCGAAATCAAAAGTCTCAAGATAATTTTGAAACCAATTTTAGCAAATTTCATAAAAATAAAGTTGCACAGTTCTGTTTACCAAGATGCAAGTTTAAACAACGTTTTTCATATTTTATTCCACATATTCCGTGGGGTGTACAAAAATAAAATTTCAAAAAAAATTGATGAAAAAATTGGACCAAAATTTCATTTTTAATGATGATTTAATTTTTTTACTATATAATTGTAGAGAAAATGGAGAACTGCCAAATATGAATTACAATTAATACTAAAAGCTCAAATTTTAGGACTTTATTTGAAATGTATAGAAACTAATTTCTTGGCATTGCAAGTATAAAAAAAATTGTTGACCCGTTTCTTATACCTTGTTAAATTTCACTTATTTTTTGTATCTAGATTTTTTTTGGTTTAAATGCATTAAAAGTGAATTAATTGTTTCATAATTCCCAAACTTCCCCAACATATTACAAATCCATCCATTAGTAAAAACGTAATATTATAGGAGGTATAATTTTTATAATTGGAAAGGGTACTCAATTTTTTAACTTTAAATGAAAACTTTATACTAATATTGAATTAAATGGCTCGCCTTTTTCTTATAATAAATACTGTTTGTATTGTTAGTTTAAGGCTAAAAAGGTTATTATTGAGCCACTGAAAACTATATAAATATTAATTAAATATACAAATAACTATCCTCCCAAAAATAGAAGTGTTAAAAGTGATTAAGTATAAATTATATTCAGGGTCTCCGGTTTTGCTAATAAAAGAGTTGAGCTTCAAACGAGTACAATTAGTTTCATAGAAACAAGGAAATTATGAAAAACAACTTTCATTTAACTTTTTAGGCAAGTCACTAAGGTCTTTGGTATATGATTTATGATTTGTTAATGATGAATGTTAAAATTTATTTTAGAAAAGAACATCAAACATATTAAGTTAGTGAAAATAAAACTCCTCATATGTATGTTAATATTAAAGCAAACATCTAAAAGAAAAGTTCTAAATTTCGAAAATAGGACCATCGTGTGAAATTTACCCAAATCTTTTCCGAATCCTGATTGCTTAAAACCGCCAAATGGAGCTGCCACGTCGGTTTTATTATAAGTATTAACAAAAACAGTTCCAGCTTCGATCGAATCAGCAAAACGCAATGCTTTCGACATATCTTTTGTAAACACTCCGGAAGCCAAACCAAATTCTGTGTTGTTAGCGCGCTTGATAACATTATCAACATCGCTGCAGAGAAAAAAATGTCACTAACTATCAAAAAACCGATAACAGCTCAAATACCCATCATAAAACTTCATAACGACCATGATTGGACCAAATGATTCTTCCTTAGCAATGTACATATCATCGTTTACATTTGTAAAAACCGTTGGTTCGAAAAAGAAACCAGGACGTTTTAAGCGTTTTCCACCACAACGTAAAAGAGCGCCTTCCTTGACACCAATCTCACAAAATTCGATTAGTTTATCCAAATGAGCTTTGTGGTTTTGTGGTCCATGAGCTGTTGCTCGATTTAATGGATCTCCAATTGCCATCTGAAATTTTAAAAAAAAATGTGTTCTTAGTTGTGCAATTTAATTTGTAAGTTAATCATAAAATTACCTTTTTAGTTTCGGTTATAACACGATTTACGAACTCATCATGAATACTTTCCTCAACAAATA
The DNA here is from genome assembly GCA_958496175.1 of Sisyra terminalis. Lineage (NCBI taxonomy): Eukaryota > Metazoa > Arthropoda > Insecta > Neuroptera > Sisyridae > Sisyra > Sisyra terminalis. Next base: position 23,831,895 of record OY292277.1, read on the forward strand.
CTCTTCCAGCTGCAATACAATTTTCCCCCTTGTTGAAGAAAACCCCACTCATTGCCTACAATTTTCAATAAGATATTTTCTACCGACTTATTAGGCTACGATTATTAAAATTTACCATTCGAACAGCTTTATCTAAATCGCAATCAGCGAAAATCACCAACGGTGATTTTCCTCCTAATTCAAGTGAAACTTTTTTCAAATTTGAATCGGCACACGACTTCATAATAACCTTTCCGATTTCGGTACTTCCCGTAAATCCTAACTTTCGCACATCGGGATGTGATGCCAAAGCCTGTCCTGCCAATGATCCTGTGCCAGTTATTACGTTTATAACTCCCGGAGGAAAACCAGCCTTTGCTGAGAGCTCGGCAAATTTCAAGGCAGTTAATGGACAAACCTGAGCTGGTTTAATACAAACGGTATTTCCAGCAGCCAAACAGGCTGCCATTTTCCAAGATAACATCATCAATGGATAGTTCCATGGAGTAATTAAGCCACAAACTCTACAAAACATGGATACATATTTGATATTTTTTCATGGCATTTTCAGCAAGGCGTGTCAAATTTTTCTTCCAAACAAACCCAAAGATTTTGAGATTTAAGACCAGTTCAGATTACAGTGACTCCTGGTATTTTAATGGTTATTTATCTTTGCTTTATAACAACTAATATAACGAGATTCGGAATCTACGTGGTTTAAAGCGGCCACCTAGAGCCCCTGTATATCAATAGGCTTAGGGTATTCAAGTCTTTACAAAATGAATTGACAAAGGAAACAAATAATTGAATATTTTTAACAATTATGTAAAATAAGATGAAATACATATTTAAAAATAAATATTTTTTTTTGGCAAAGAACAAAAAAAAAATATAGTAAATAAAAAGTACGATGTGCAACCTCTTAATTAAAAGCTTTAATTTTACCAGGCGTCTTTTTAGACCTAAACGATCATACTTGAACTTCTATGGAAGCAAAAAGAAAAAAAAATATGCCACACTATAAAATTCAGTTTAATATTTACCCGATTGGTTCCTTTTTGGTGAAAGATAAGTTGAAATTTGGTCTGGCATTAGTTATAGGAATTGTATTCCCGTGAATTTTATCAGCCCATCCTCCGAAATAGCGCCAAGTTTGTACGCTCATGCCAACGTGAGTTTTCAATGCCAGAGTATAAACAGCCCCTGAATCAATCGATTCAAGGGTTGCAAGTTCTTCGCAGCATTCATCCATTAAATCGGCAAGACGCAATATAAGATTTCCACGTTCGCGAGGACTCATTTTGCGCCATTCTGAATTCGGTTGGAACGCTTTTTTCGCTGCTGCTACTGCTTTATTGACATCATTTACGGAAGCGCAAGCAACATGGCAAATTATACTTTCATCGCTTGGATTAATAATCGGTAGAGTTTTTCCATTTTCAGCATCAATAAATTTGCCGTTAATGAAAAGTTGATGTGGAAAACGTAGGTTCTTTTTATTGGCTGTGATTTCGATTGGATCATACACGATTTCAGCGGTGGCTTTGCCACCTCCGCTTCGTTTGCGTATAAGAACCATACGGGAAAATTCGAAGAATTCTGTGGCCATGTAAACATCTTCGTTTTCAAGCTCTACTTCTACCGCTTCTTTGACTTCCTCAACTAAGCTATTGGTGCGATAAAAAGTTTTTTTTTTGAAGAATTACCTAAGTATAATGTCTTCTTACCGAACAACATCCATTGATCCAGCTCCACATCCGAAAAAATCGGTTTCATCTTCAATTCCAACATTTAAAATTGAATTCCAAATATTTTTTATTGTTTCCACAATTTTATCTTCATCTGATGTTAATTCAAAATTCATATCTATGTCACTCTTTTGGCCAAATTTGGATGCTGGAATCATTTTACGACCATCTTTAATACGTTGAATATTAACCTAATAGAAAAACTTTGGAATGAGTACAAGCTTTCTTGAATCCTCTAGAGTGATCTACTTTTACAACTGTTTAGGTTTATTAAATCTCACCATAACTCCATCGCTTCCACGAACTAAAAGTCCATCTTCATGAATTATTCCTTTTTCTTTCACCCCAACAATGGATATCTCTTTAATCACTTCAGGAAGAGGTCCCAAAAATAATGAAGCTCCGAACAATTGAATTTCTCCAACAGATGTTTCACCTCCATTTTCCATTTCAACCATGGCTATAGCACCTGGCACCGAATCCAAACCTCGAATAAAATTATGAATTTCTTTTCCTGTTTTTGACCAATCGATTTGAAGCAACTGAGGTTTATTCAACATCGCCTCATACGAAGCTCCTTCTTCAGACTGAGGAATTCGAGGAGCTTTTCCCATAGCTACCAAATCAACAGCGTGAGCCACTGCTCTGATACCCGCAGGATATAAAAACCTACAAAAATTATAATCTAGATTTTCGTGTTTTACTATAAAGTATTTTAAATATACCGGTTGTACAAAGTATCAACTGTATCATTAGGTAAAACCGGGCAAGTTTCTTGCAATAGAATTGGGCCAGTGTCTAAACCATCGTCTGCCCAAAATATGGAAAAGCCTGCCTGTTTATCTCCATGAATTAATGTCCAATTAATTGAACTGGCGCCTCGATGTTTTGGAAGTATAGAAGGATGGTAACAAATACTTCGCAAAGCGGGATAATCAATCACTTCCATTGGAATGAATTGGGAACAGTACGGTAAGACATTTAAATCTGCCTTTACTTCTTGGTATTGTTTTAGAATTTCTGGAATTGCTTTTCCAGCCCGACGCCATGCGGAAATTTTAAAAACAGGAACATTGTGTTCTTTGCCGATAATCGCTGTAATTCCATGAGAGAAGAGTAAGTATTAAAATTTGAAAATAAAAAATTAGCAAAGGATTTTTGATATTACCTAAGGGATCCTCTCGACTGCCACGATCGGGGATTGTAAAAATCCCAACAATTTCATGTTCACGATCAATTAATTCTTTGAAAACTTCGGCAGCAAAAACGCTTTGACCAATAATTGCAACTCGTAACGACTTTTTGCCGTTGGTGATCATTTGACTGTTATTCATCTATTGAAAATTAATTTGATTAAGATTTTATTATCTCAACTCTCTTGTTATTATATTTTTTACTCGAGTTCAAATCTCTTCATAAACCTTATTAAAGCTCTTTCTATAGAAGTAATTTTCGCGAACCGTGTCCTCTTATTCATATACAGTAAAGCCAATAGATTTAAATCCAAATTCAGATTTTAATAACTAAGGTTATTATAAAAGCTCATTAAAGTAAAATTATATTATACTCTATATCGTTTCTATTTAAACGATATATGAAATATTTTGTGGTCTAATTTATGTAATATAGTTTACAAAATTAAATTATAAACATTTGAACTTTTAATAAATTTGAACCCACTTTGAAGCCCAAACAAAATGTGTTTTTGACTTATTAGCTCTGATACGTATTTCGATTAGCAAGCAATCTCGCAAAAACAACATTTTACAGTGCAGTTTTTGCAGTATATTTAAGTAGTATCAAATTATTATTTTTTCTCTAAATTTTAGCCTTTTATCGTTGACAAGAGTCACCCAGCAATTGAAATTCGTATGCGAAATACATTTTTCTTCTACTTTGTTTCTTTTTTTTCGATACTTAAAAAATATTTTTTTTTCTAATAACCAAAGTTGTTCATACTTCATTTGAAATAAAATACAAAATTCATTCCAAAATCCCAAACTGGAATTTTTCAAAGGTTTTGTTTTTAACACAGCTAATGACACAATGAAAACGATTAATTTATTCTTTTAAAGAAGGAAATGGGCTGTCTCGTAGGGTAGAGATCCCAAGGCTTTAGTAGCCTGAAACTTTCCAACCCTGCAGTAAGCAGTGGCAGTTAAAATAAATAATTCAAATAAAAAAAGCTTTTTCAAGGGGTCAATTTTTTGTATGAAAAAATGGATATACTTCATTTCAATCCTTTAACGGGTTTGTCTTAAAGCAAAGTTGTTTTATATTTTGATAACAAAGTTGATTACTTTATTTTATTTTTATATCAAATTTGCTTATTCATAGTTTTTACTAAATTTTTAGGGAAAATTTAGAAAAACTTCTAAATATAGTTGTGTTTTTTAAGAAAGTATTTTATATACTTTTTTATTTTTGTTTATTAGGTTTTTATTCAAAAATTTTATTGATATTTTTGACACTTCTTGGGGGTCCCACAAATGCTTTAACCCGAAGGCATCTAAATGTGTATATTCAGCCTTGCATACGAAGTATGGCAAATTTCATGAATAAGTCGATTTCAATGGTTTTCAAGTAAAAAAAAAAATAAAGGAACATCGAAAAAACTATTCTTAATGAACTTTCAATCGCTTAGGGGACCTGTTAACTTAATCGGAAAGCTAAAACTTGACAAGATTTTTTTATATTTAATGTGACTTATTTGGGTGATTTTATGGGTTTATAGTTCAAGCAAGCTATCATGGATTTTCTTATCAAAATTGGCAAAACTATATGAAAATAATTTTTCCATAATTTTTATTATTTTAATGATCCAAGCGAGTAAAAGTGAGCAGAAAGTGGCCTTGGACGAAGAAAATTTGAGGGTTTTAGTTTATTGAATTTCTTACCAACAGAAGAAACGAATACAATTATACGACTACAATTTGCTGATTTATTACTATAAATTTGTCAAAACATCTATATTTTTGTTGAAAATAAGAAATTAAAATAAATAAAATTAAAATAAACTCGAACAAAAAAGGATAAATAAATCACTCTTGAAATTGTCGATTCCAAGGCTATCGCTATTGTTTTGGGGAAAAATGAAGAAGATGCATAATTTCGTTAAAATTAATCCAATTTTTGGATCCATCAACTCGTTATTCTCAGGTCGACTACAATTTTTTTGGATGCTTTTATTAGGTGAAGAAGAAAATTTTTCAGTTCAGCGTTCATTGATATAATCGATATAATACTGTTATAAAAAACGGCCAGACTAGTAACTTTAGACCAGTGCTTCTTAAACTGAAAGGCCGGATGGCCCGGCTTCTTTCGAAACCTAAGAGCTCTAGGTAGCCGCGAAATATTTCAGTATTATAAAAAAAAATCATAAAAACATGATCAGAGGGGCGATAACTGATAAAAATCAGTCAAATTTTCACACGATTAAGATACTTTATACGGTGTAGATTAATAATCTACTAATATTTATAAATTAATTATTTTTTTTATAAAATTATTACTTTACTAAAAATGTCCTTATAATAATAATTAATGGTATATAAATAAGCTGCTGTTGATCACTAAAGTCAAATAATTTCGGAGGGGGGGAGCCTTGGACTTGAATTTAGGGAGCCGTGATATTAAAAAGTTTGAGAAGCATTTTTATAGACCAGTGGTTCTCACTTAAAATTTAGCTGTGGCCACATTACAGACATCAACGGTCCTATGAAAATGCCTTAGGGCCGCACCAAATATGGATTTTGGATTGTGGTAAAAATAGCGGTTGTATTTATATAAAAATGAATCAACTTATAAGTATATATTCAATTAAAGACAACATTTAAGCATTTAAAAATAATTATAATATTTACAATCAAACGTTTTTAGAACGTTTTTATTGGTGGCCGCAGTAAACTCTTTCGTGGCCACATATAAGAACCACTGGTATAGGATATACTTAATACTATAATAGTCAATGAACTTTCTATTTACCTGGCCATGTCTATTTATCTACTTAACTATATGTCTTTTTAAAGAATAATTAATAATATATCGATATCGATTGATTTCTAATCTAACTTATCATCGCTCTATAAATATTAATGTCTTCAGCGACCCTAGAATTCATGGACGACTTTAAACTAATGTATTATAACGATTTATTTGATTCTAAAACATATTAAATGAAAATGATTGTTGCGCTGCCATTAGTGCTACAAAGGTAACATAGGTGCTCTACTGTAGTGCGTAATGCTAGGCATTTATTATAATGATTTTTTGGTAAATAACTAGCAGCTATAAAAACTAAAGAATTGTAACAAAAATTTTTTTTTTACATTTTAAAGATGTTTTCACATAAATTAACAAATCAAAGAAATAATTCTACATGATATTTTGTTTTACGCAAATTTGATTAGATGCACTTTTAAACAGGTATCTGCTATTGCTAATTTCTTAAACGCCGAATTCGCTGTTAGATGTATCGACCAATTGCTACTTGTATTTGAATATAGTACTTACTTCTCTAAATGCAAAATAAGGAATGTATAACCGTAGAATGTAAATCGTGGAAAAACAGACATTGTATTTCCTTTTGATAATTTGCCGGTAGGCAAATACTATCATAATAATATTGATAGTATTGATGAATATAATATTGATAGTACGCAAATTTCATAAATAGTATTCTCAGCTATGTAACATTTTTGTTGGATTTCAATTACTTACTGCAGATAAATCGATTAACTTATAAACCAAAATCAAAAAAATCCATCTGTCGTAGGTATCACCGCAAAAATTCACTTTAAAAATCACGCCACTCAAACAAGTTCACGAACAAACGAGACAAGGCCAATGTTAATTTGGTCTTTTATAGGAAGGAAATATGATTAAAATTGAATCGGTTTATTATTGTTATTATGATGATATATAAAGATATGCCTTATATTTTTTCTTTTGAAAAAATGCACTTGGGGTCAAACAAAGGGCACCAGTAATCTTGTTGACTACGAGCTAGTTCGAACCAGTCACGCACACCGAATGACCGCACAAACTGATAAAAAGATCTTATTAATTTTTTTAAATTAGGTATGTCAATGAAGAAAAACCGTTTCTTCAACGTTATGTTATTTATGTAAGTACGTATTATCTAGTCTTGTCCCCACTATACTTAAAGTATATGACAAGTCCGTAGCAAGGAATTTAAAGAATTACCATGCATCGAAGTACATATGCGATAACGTATAATTTTTTCCAATTTTACTATAATCTATTTGAAAATTATGATGTATTTACGATTAAAATAAAAATAAACCATCTGTAATAAATTCAAAGAATTCAAAGTTCACTTGAAAACAATGTACAGCTTAACACAAACAATAATAACTAGAATGTTTTTATGTCTCTTAAATTCAATTTTCAACTTACTGGTGAAGGTGGTGAAGGCGAAGTGGTTAAGGTGACCACCCCAAAATTGGTGGATGCTGGGTTCGGGTCTCGTATCGAACTTTCCCATATTTCTCGATAAGGTTTTTATTAGCCCTAGAGTCGCTAAAAACCCGAACGGTATAAAAAAATACATGGGTGCAGTTCACATGCGGTAGAAGTGAAACCTTCAAAAAGATGAACTTCAAGATATTGAGACCAATGTAAGATTTTATGAGTAGGATAATTGTAGAGTTTATTTTACGATTTATTAATATATATATATCATAAATTTATCCTGAATCCAAATTTGCATTTACGATAAATGATACGAGAGCTTATGATAATGGAAGTATGAAATAAATCCAGTGGTGGTAAAGATGCAGGTATCATTTAATATTTGAAACTATTGTATTTGGAAATCGTTGGAATTACATTTTTCTCGATTGCTTGAAAATACGTGCAGCACAGTAAAATATTATCATTTGCATTAGAATTTTTAAGTATTATCCATAAAACATCTTCATGGCTTTGGCGTTATGGTTTTAAATTTCGTTGCAATCACAATCGTCCACAAAAGAAGCACATATTATGGCCGAACATATTGTTAACAAATTTTTAATGAAATTCTTCATGAGCAACCTTATTTCGACGAAATTGTGAGTACCTAAGGAATCGGCTGTACATTCATTTGAGTAGCACCTGAAAACTATTTCATAATATTATGTGTTATCAAAATTAGTTTTAAATTAGCTTTTATTTTATTGAAATTTCGTGATTAAGGACGAAATACGCGATTAGAAAATATTTAAGTTCTTAAGAGCATCATTTTCACTATTTTGCACAGTCGAATTATTATTAAACGTATAAGAACTATTATTTTTCTTATTTAATAATGCTTTTCGGCGTGCCCGAAATTCACGAATAGGTTCTGTTGAACCTTTTGACGTCTTTATGGTCTTGTTTTATTTATTTATTTTTTTGATAATCATGACAATAATCCGCATTTGCTTTCGGCAAACTTGAAAATTAATTTTATTAAAATAATGAAATATTTATGCTCACAATTATAATAAGCAATTTAAAACGGTTGTTATTGGTCGCTATGAAAACCATTCTCAAGTAACGTAATACGCAGGCGTGCACAACCATAAGAAATACTAATGTTTCCTACCTCATTCTCTCTCATGTTAAATCTTACAGATTTATGTATATGTTTCTCTTTTTATTGCCACTTTCCGTTTCCGTTTCATAAAATTTCAAGTCACAACGATGCTAAAGAAGTTTTCACTTCAATAACTTGAATTTCAATAAAAACGAATTGGTGAAACATTAAAAACAACTTCATTATTAACCCGAAGCATTCCTCGTTGTATATATTGTAACTTACCTACAAAATACAAATTTTATAATGCAGTTTTGAGAAAAATCGCTATATCTTTGTATATATCAATTTTAATACGAAATAACGATAAACAACCTCGCTTGACAATCCGCAGCGCCCTTCGCTGTACCTGTTGATGTGAGACTCTATTAAGTCTCCTGATTTAGGCCCTTACTTATATCATTTTAGATTGATTCACCGGTCTTAATAAGAGTTAAAAAAATTTTTAAATAAAAATTGTTATTTATTTATTGAATTTAAATTAAAAATACTTTATTTTTGTGAATCAAGAAGCCTGAGGAAGTTACGATTAGTAACGAAACGTAGCTAATTGAATAATAAAATATTAAATAAAAAATAAAAAACAAAAAGATCTTAAATAACCTGAATTGTCTTCTTATTTAAAAAAAAATATAAAAGCTGAGATCTGAATTTTATCATCTATTATAAGAGTTTACATTATTGTTACCAGATCAGAAATTAACAACTTGATCAAACATATCTATTTAATTTATATGTTTAATCTTTATAACATATTATGTAAAATAAAGAGTATGTGGGTGAATTAAATCATTTAGTTGAAAATACTAAAACCGTTTTATGTAATGTAAATAATTTTCTTTGCTTTTTTTTTGTATAGTAATGGTAAGTATACAAAAGTATAATGGTAATAATAGATACTGATTTTAAAATTTTTTGATCAATGCTCTCTTTTTATGAATTTATTTATTTTTATTTGAATAAATTAAAATGATTTGCGTGCATAAGATTACTTCAAAATTGATAATTCGTATCAAATTATTAATAATAAAATATAATAATTTTATTTATCTTTCAAAATTCGTTAAAAATATGCTTAACTCATAACTCATTTTCAAAACACATTTTTTTATTTCTATTACCTAGATAAGAAACGGGACATAAAAATTAAAAATATTATATAAGTAAATGTTTTATACTATAAATAATTTTTGACTCTCGCAAGAGATAATTTTTTTTACAAGAATTAAATTTTGTGGTCATAATAATTCGAAAATGTAAGTCCCGAAATTCGAAAATAGCTACTTACTTTACAAATGCATTAAACAAGTTATTCGAAAACAAATTGTTCAAGGGTATAATTTTTGAATAGTGGTTGGTTCCAATAAGGTTGCAGCGAAATCTGGTATGAACTTAGGGGTTCATCATTATGAGATAACATTGGTTTAGTTTAACCGATATCTTCTATGGTGAGGAAACAAAAATCCTATCCAGCAACTTCCAAGTAAAAAAGCCTAATCATGAAAATTCTTTGATAGGTAGTATATTGCCCTTTTTCTTTCCCAATTTCCATAAGCTGAAAATAAAATTTAAACTGTTAAATTGGTATTATTTTATAATTTATTTGTGTTTTTATGTGTGCCTATTTATAGTAAACTATTAGTTCATTAAACGGATGTAATTACGATTGAAAATCTACCCAACAAGTATTACAACCATTACAACTTAACATAATTACATTTTAACGTTATAAGCAGTACCTTCAAAAGTGTTTTTGACGAATGCAACCCATTTTGTTGGAACAAAATTTCTTTGCACAATATTCACCCTAATTATTAATAATAATTACGTCTTATAAAAACGAAGCCTATCAATTTGATCCATGTATCGAAATTTTACTATTTATAGATATTTATTAGATTTATTTTTGGTCATTGCACTATTGATTTCTCATTAAACATTACTTTTACTTATTGCATTCTAGTTGCATCATTTTGTATCCATTTAATTTTTTTTTTCTTTACTGATAGGAAATTTCCATCTAAAGCAATATATTAAAGAAAAATGCAAAAGAAGTGATTAATTTTAACATTTGAATATATTATGTATTAATCTATTAATTATTAGTACATATTAACTTATTTTATTGTTATAGATGAAATGAAAATGTAGTAGGATATGTTAATAATTTTTATGAAAAAAAAAATTATTACCCGATTATTAAATTATTTTTTTTTTATTTACGCTTTTACTTGGTAATTTTAGAAGAAAACTTTTATTTATTCGCCAGGCGGATTTAATACAATTAAAGTAAAAATAAAATTTTCCTTTAAAAATGGCAAATGGTTCCATTAGAAAATAAAGCAGAGACTATTTCCTTCTATTTTTTTTAATTTTCTGGACATTTTTGAACTTCATACATTCTTTGAAAAAAACCAGATGGAAATTTCTATATATTTTTTTTCTCAGGATCATTCTTAGTAACCATTTAATGTGACAAAATTAGGCTAATATTTTGGACTTATGTTAATATTAAAGACTAAAGCAAATTCAGTCTAGGAACTGTTTCAAACTTAAATGTTTTAGAGCCGGTATTTTAACTCTTGGATATATAATATTTAATCACTCATAATCCTTATGCCACCTATTTAATAGAAAAAATTAATCTAGTAAATAAATCTTACTAATTTATCCTACATATACCATGTATTCTTGGGTAAAAATATTTTTCCTTTCTCTATCCTCCGAATAGAGTTTTATCTAACAGAAATGTCATTACCTCAAAGTAAAAATATCGATCCTTATTCAATTCGGTTCTATATATGATGTATATCGAATATTATCGTATATCGACAAGTAGATTATAACGATACAATTCAATTTAATTCAATGGATTATTTATGATTTATTTTAATTAATATAAATCACTACAATTTATAGATTGAGATTAATAAATAAGAAATAATTGTCTGGTTCATTGCATATAAGACAAGATATTTATATCGTATATCAATAGAAAAACAACTTTTTAAGACAATTGTGTTAAATAAATATTGTAAAAATATAAACACATCCAACATTATTTAAAATAAAGTACATATTTGAATCAAAAATTTACAATACATCCTAAGTTTAGCTTCAATTATTATGGTTTCGAGGATTATTGAGGATTATTGAAACGTTGCGAAAATTAAAAAAAAAAACAGTGTTAATTATTTAAATTATAGAAGATCCTCAACAATCCTCGAAACCATAATAATTGAAGACAAACTTAGGATCGGAATTAATGATTAATATGTAAAATATAATTCTATTGTACTCAAAATTCGTTAAGTACAATAACAATTTTCTAAACTTTTTAGAAAATTATGAGAAAGTCAATACATGCAAAGTAGTAACTTTAACATGGAAGTGGTGGTTAAAAAATATCCATTATAATAAATTTTATGTTGGATTTAGCGATGTTTGGGAATTTAAATGCGAACAATAACACTTATTTAATTCGCGACTAAATCGGCTCATAATGAAAATTTTGCCACAAAAGAGACGATCACACCATATTAGAATTGAGGAAACAATAAATCTCGAATAGAATAAAAACAATATAAAAAATATAAAAATAAAATGTTGCCAGATTTAATCGGCCTAAAAGGGCCTGAGTCATTTTTCCTTCATTAAAAATTTTTACAGTTAATTTATGTAGCTTAAATTGTCTAAGCAAACGGTAGCGGATTTACTAACTTACGGGGACGTAAATTGAAGTGTTATTTCCTCTTTTGTTGAAAATTGGTGCAATGAGTTCATATGAGATAGGAAGGTATTGATTTTTTTTTCTTGTAAAGTGGAAAATGATTCATAAAAGGTTGGGAATTATGGTATAGATCAGTGACGATGAACCTATAATCCGTAGGTCGGACACTAACCCACACAAGCTTTTTAACTGACCCACGATGGCTAGGCAACCATTTGTTTGTTATGCTTGTAGAAAAAGACTTCCATAGCATTTGTATCATCCCCTCTCCGATTCAATCGCCAATGGGTGCTATGCCCATTAGTGACCCACGCCTCAAAAAAAGTTCACCATCCATAGAAAGTTCCAAACCATTTTAAACCTAAGAAAGTATTCTTGAATATCAACCGAAGGACTGGCAATATTTGGTTTTCAAGATTAAGCAAATATTGTTGGAAATTTTTAATAATAAATGTTATCAATAAAAGATTAAAAAAATTATCATAGAGACTCAGTGGCGGGCAAATCTATAATTATGGTGCCCGTCGAACCACTGGTTTAAAATATTATAAAACTGCAACAACTTATTTAGTTGTTGGAAAACAATTTTTGTTTGTTTTTTTTTTTTTAATTTTGAATTGTTATTTACCGTCTAGGGTTAATAAAAATCCGTAAACCGAGAAATATCGAAAATTCGCTCGATACGTGATTCGAACTCAACTAATTTTTGTTGTTTTACCATATTGAATTTTAAACTTTAAAGCTACTTAGCTGATTATCAGAAATTAGTGCTTTGTTGAGTTGATTCTATAATTTAAAAGAAATAATATAATAAAAGTCAAAATAATTAAATACAAATATTTATTTCTTAAACATTAATTTATAATTTTTCAATCATTTTGCATAATTTTACTAAAAACATTCCATCCATAATGAAAAAAAGTTAGTGTGAATTTGATGTAAATAAAATATTTTTAAATAAAAATAAAACAGTTTTAATATAATTTCTTTAATTAATATAATATTGTATATAGATTTAATCTATTTTGTTTCAATAATTGTGATAAAGCATAAAATAATTTTACTGTTCGAATTATAGAAAAAATAAATATGAAAAATGTGTGATGAATTGCATATTATTTATACTATTAATCGCAATAACAGTAAAATTCTCTTTAAGATTTGTCTCGAAGATAATTGAAATAGCATTTCACCGAGAGTAAAAATTCTACAATATATATATAAAGTTAATTCGAGAATTGAACCATTGAAACGATTTTTCGATTTTTCATAACAAAATTTTTCTACTGTCGGAAATAATAACATAATTTTTTTTCTTGTCTATTATATTTCGTTTTTTTATATAATTATAACCATATATTTTGTCTATTCATTTTTAATTGTCTCTTCTAATAAACTATTTTATGTTTTTTTTTAATTATTTAAATAGTTTTTTAAAAATATCGTTTTAACTTAATAGCTGCATACAAATTTCAATTTTTACATTTGACCAAAAAAAAAAAAGAAAATAGTAATGTAAGAAATAAAATATCATTTGAACATAAAACTTTTAACTACTGAAATCAGTGCTATTTTACTAGGCTATCAAAAATAGTGATGCAAATAAAAACCACATTAAATTATTCCAAGTATATTATTGCAATTGTAAAGAAAAGTCAAATATATTATGAAAAATTATCAAATGAAAATTATCTGAAATCGAATAATTGTTCTTTAAAATCGTGTTTTAACAATCAAATTGCACATAGATACTTAACAGAATTAATCATAAATGTAATGTAAAAAATAAAATTTGGGAGTGTCAAAAAAAATAAAGTGAAAATTAATCTTTAGAAAAAAAATAAAATATTTACAATATTATGTATTTTTATGTAAAAATCTTTGAAATAAGAAAAATAAGTTTTGTCATATACTCTATTTCCTATGTTAAGTTATAGAAAATTACATAATTCGATTTATTTCCGATATAAAATCTAAACCTTCTACTAAACAAAATATACCAAAAATCATTTTTAGTTTGAAAAGATAATTGCAAGTCATTGTTTTTTTTTTAAATAGATCAGGAGTTATAACTTTAGATTTAAGAACATTGTATCCAGTTGTGTCCAAATAGTTAAATCTATAATAATTAAAAAATTGTTCAAAAATTAAATATAAATTTATTCTCATTTCCATTCATAACATTGTTTCAAAAGTAATGATTAAGTCAATATTGACAGTTTAAGATTTTAAAAAGATTTTGGGTCCAATAAGACATGATACTTTTGCTTCGGTTGTGAAATTTTAAAAAAAGTATTGCTTAAGATTTTCAAAATTTGATATGGAAAATAAAGACAGGTTTTGAGGCCAGTAATAGTTTTAGCATATAGGTGCGATTTCATGCTGACGCTTGACGCTGATTTTTAGCGTTAAACTTTGCCATATGGTACACATTTCGAACAAAGCGCCATCTATATGAAATTCAGCGTCACGTTTAAACGTTAAACTACAGCCGCAAGTGACACTGGCGAAATAAGTTTCGTTTCAATCGAATTACTGATTTATGTTAATCCTTAATATTTTTAGAGCTACAACATATAGCTATAGTCACTATAGTTGTCTTAATTGTTTTGATTCTGCTTCTTTAAATCGTTATCGAATTTAATTTTATATTTTCAGCGTCAAATAAATGACATCAACGTTAAAACTAAAATATTTTAAGGATGAAAGTGGCACTTCGATCACAATCATACAACGTGACTAAGTTCAACGTTAGAAATCAGCGTCAAGCGTCAGCATGAAATCACATCATAAGAAAGAAAAATAGTATACACAAAAAGGATAAAATTGTAGTGTAAACTCTCCTTCTTTTGTGCCTTTGATAATATTAATACATAATTATTTTGCCCTTTTAATAATTATTAAGTAGTATGCTACTAGATAAGTATAATAATTAAGAACCACTAACATAGTAAATCAAATTTCATTCTTTACTCTCAAGTTCAAGTAACTGCGCCAATATGCACATTTTGCCATGTATTGTTTTTTGATAATAATTAGCTACGACAATCATGGGAAATATAAATCAGAATGTTAGAGGGCACATTTTGTAGACGCTATCATTCGTAGTTGTGTTGTCTATCGATTTCCATCTTTGACATATTTAAGAAAAAAGAAAGAACCTGTTGCAGTAAAAGCATGAATAATAAATAACAGGAGAACGAACGAAATCGGGAATTTATTAGTTCAAAAATTCGGACATGGCTTAGTTATTTTTTCGGCCACTAGCAGCACCTTGTCGCTAAAAATTTGCCATACTGAATTATTATTGGTTGTTCGCTTTTTTATTGTTAATCAAATTGAAGGCAAAACTATCAAAATATTACATTCGTGTGTTTATATTAGTATATTTTAAAGTTAAATAATATGATATCAATTAATTATTATTTAATCCTACTTATTTTTAAAAAATAATTTTCCATTGAAACTATTAATCCCTTGTGAACTATATGAAAATATTTTTAGCGATTTTATGCATACTTGCTGCTCTCATTTTATGAATGACTGCAATCCAGTGTTCGTTCTTTTATGATTTATATCGTGAATAAAGAACTCAATTGCTTTTTGGCTATATCAATATCTGGTAACGTTGCATTTTCGACTTTGTTTTTAGTTTAATTCGTGAGTATATCGTACTATAATGAAAATTTAGCAACAAAAGAGAAAATATACGATTTAAGAACTGCATCAACAAAAAAATCACGCATTAAATTAAAAACAAAGTCGAAAATGTTGGCAATTATTGACATCGCTAAGAGACATGAGCCCAATAAAGATCATTATGTGGTTCCACAATAAGTGCACGTTTGCTATATTATTTTCACTTTTAGTACTCTACATTACTCTATACATGTCCAATTTTTATGCACTTAAGGATTTCATTTTACTTGCAATCAGCTGGGTATACAAAATTCTTAAAAACGGAATTATATACAAAACAAATTATTTGACACATTTATCTTAAGTAAAAAAAGAAGTGACATATTATTTATAATAATTCAAAAAATTCAATAATCAATTAATTTAGGTAGAATATTTCAAAATATTTAAACGATTTTTGGGATATTCAGTACAGTTATTAAAGTTTCTTACAAAAACACATCCAAACATTATGTGAAATCACCTCATTGTTCTTCCATTTTTATCTCATACTTTGGCCAACCATTTCACAACTAATTACCGTTCAATTATTCAGTATAAAAAGAAATTTAATAAAGAATATAATAAAGCCTTTAATAGCATATAAGTTATGTAATTATGAGAATTTATACAAAAAAGCGTAATAAAATTAATATTCAGAGAATGCACGTACGTCCAGAAGTATATTATGTCAATTTTTTTATACATATATTAATATCACGATTTTTTTAAATTCCGCATTTCAGAGCTAATATATAAAAACAAAAAATTGAGACCAGTTAAGAGAAATTATAAAATATCACTTTTTAATGAAATTAATAGTTCACTGGACTCAAGCTGAGAGATTGTTATATGTAACTCTTTAAAACGAATCAAATAAATTTCTGTTGTACAATTTATTAAATTTATTATATTTTGTCTTATAAAGTAGTAAAAATAGTGATAATAATAATTATTATAAAAAAGGTTCATGAAACATAACAAGTTAAACATATTATCAGTCAAGAGAAACAAGGAAAAGTTAAGTTATTTTAACAAAAATTAGAAAAATATATTATTATAATAATGTTGTTCTTAAATTATTACAAATAAGAAGTTTAACTATAGCAAGAGAAAAGAACGATTTTTAAAAAATACTTTTTGTTTATGAGCTATAAACCACGATTTTTATAGAATAACTACAAATAATTATTATTTAAAAAAGAAAGGAAATTAACATTTGTATCGTTTTGTTGACTATTCAATTATAAAATATTGAAGTGAATGTTAAAAAATGTAATGTTATGAGATAGCAAAATGAAAAATTCTAGAAGAGGAACTTAGTTATTATTTTCATATGACAAAATTAGATTCATTGAAATTATTTGGTTTTTCTTATTTTAAATTATTTTTTAGTCTTCCCCTGCTTATTACTTTTTCCCTGGTTGAATGTAAGTAAAGAATGAGAAGACTTGACGTTCAAAATACTTGTCTCTAAAATACACTTAACTAGTAATTAGTAAATTATAACGTCACACTTCTAAATATTTGGCTGATGTAGGCCCGATAAACGGTTCGCTCCACATACGCCGTAAATCACCCTGCAAAAAATCAATTAGTAACAAATATTCTTGAAAATAAACTAAACAATTACCTTCATGTAAGCCATGGTTAATAGTGGTAATAACGTGAAGGGGACGAGGTAGAGAAGAGCTGGTTGTGCTGCTTGAAACACTTCTGAACTAACCGTAGCCGTCAACAGTCCAAGAAAATATCCGAGCAAAGAGCAATGGAAGTAAGAAAGTCGCGAAAACTTTCTACTAGGAGGAACTCCTTCGCCAACCAACTGAGCCCGCTTGTGGGCGTCGTAACGCAATACGAAACACAACAACAGTCCCGGCATGACAATATCACCAAGGCCCAACATCGAAAAGTGCCCACTATTATGTATACTGGGAAACACCAATTTACCCGGCAAACTTAACTTAGGTGCCTCTTTGACAACGCCGCCCAAGTGCAATTTTCGCGCCACTAAACCAACTGGATTTTCGGCCGGACGCGTGGCCACTTTGACCATTACATTTGTGCTGAATATGTAAGAAGAGAAGAACACCCAGAATACATCGTAGATCAGAAGACCGGTTAGTAGTAACGTGGAGACTTTTAAACTTGGTAAACGCACAAATGCTATGAAGGCGACACATAAGCCCATTCCCATTGCATCCATCAGTAGCCAGTGGCCCGTTAACACCCATATGCACACTATAAACACCGACAATGAAAACGAAAAGAGTTCAGCGGCTGTAAAACGGCCGCACATTCCGAATGAGATTTTTGTTCCATCCGAACATGGACGTATTATGTATTGACACATTGGTAGTAGAAGGAATGCCAAAGCCACAGTCGCGATTACTGAAAATATCAAAACAAAATTAGAATTCAATGAAATTATAAGAAAAACTAAAGATATTTAAACTTAAAGTACAAAATTTATTTCATTTCTAGAATAAAGATTACGTTTTAGAATTTATAAAACTCTACCAATGGCAATTCTATTTTTTCTTTCAAAATTATCATTTTTCCATTATAAAAAGTTCCCCAGACAGTACTTTAAAACTCTCTGACCATTTTCAACCTTTGAATTTTTAATAGACACTTAATATATATAATCACCAACATTCATAGGTGTCAAGCTGTAGAATATAAATTGTATATTAAAGATCAGTGATCAATATAATATAATAGTTAAAACAAGTAACATACATAATAAAGTCTCGTATATTAAATATTTGACATCCGAGTTACGTATTTAGCTATTTTAATATCTTGGGGACCTAGAGGAAGGGAATTGGCTATTACACGGTAAATATCCCTCCTGGGATTGCAACTTTACATAGCGCTAATTGCAACTATCATACCTTTGACGGTATGGACTAAATAAATACCCTATGACTAGAGATGCAAATAATACATCGATTTTTTCAAACATCGATATATCGTTTATAGACATCGATTTTAACATCGATGTTGAAACCAAAAACATCGATGATACATCGTTCTTCGTGAGGGATGTCATGTACAGTTACACACATAAATATATACCTCTCTCCATCACAAGCGTAGATTTGTAAACTTCATCAGTTTATAATATAACGCGTGAAATTATAAACTAATGGTAGATTAGGTTGGTTAGATTGTAATATATGGACGTCAGATTATATACTGACGGAGTTTACAATCTTACTATATTCAATATTATTATTTAATAAATATTTTATATAAATATATTTAAATGGTGGTAAAAACCATCGAAAAAAATCGATATATCGTTTATAAAATTCGATGTTTTTAATTAGCGATGTTGCATCCTTACTTGAGAAAAATAAATATAAATATTAAATATACACTTTCTGTTATGGAGTCAACTATTGTTAAAGCATTATTAGTTATAAATGGTTGCAATATGCCAGTTTTTTTTCTTTTTTATTGTTATTTACTGTCACTTATTAACCACGAAAGTCTTCGGCGACTCTAGGGTTAATAATAAATCGTAAATTGAGAAATATTGAAAATTTGCTCAATATGAGATTCGAACCCAGCACCTACTAGTTTTAGAGCGGCAACCTTAACCACTCGACCACTAGTAGTGTTTTGTAAAGAAATTTATACCAACTATCATTGTACTAAATGAGCGAGTGGATGTTTTAACGCTAAATAAGTTTAAAAAAATTATGTCGTTTTGGGGTTACCTATGGAATAGTGGGCTTCGGAAAATTGTTATATTATTTTCTAATCACTATAAATTGTTGTAAGGTTAACATGTTATCATATTTCAGTACACTATTTATACTTTTTTTGAATAGAATTTCTAATAGGTCTTTTGCATCGTTAGCACATGTAAATGGTTCTGGAAGGCAAAAAAATGATGTAAAATGTGAATCAAGTTTCAATATAGTCTTTAAATTAAGGATTAGATTGAATGAACTAAAAGATGAAAAAGAATTGATGAATATTTAAATCTATCAAAAATGCATACGTAAGCTTTTAAGATATTCTATTTTAAATGCATTTAAAGTAAAAAAAATATATTTTTAATCTTTGTTAAGCAAATTTAAGTATTGTATACAGTGGAAAAATCGTATTAGTTGTACAGTTTTCATTTTTAATAAACAAAAGTTCACGACTTCATTTACTTAATTAACTTTAAGAAAGACTTTGCTTTTTTGTTTATTTTGCAAAATCTTTATTCTTATAATCAATTCACCATTCATTTCGAAAATTAATTTTTGATTTATGAATATTTAACGTTTGAATGTAATTGAGATTTTCAAAAACTAATAATTGAGCTACTTATTTTGAAAGTAGCCAATTATAATTCAAGAATAGTTCATATCGTTCATATACTCACTATATTTTTTAAAAATGAAGACATAAATTTCATAATTAAAGAAGTTACTACCAGCGCCGTGGTTCTTAACCTGGGTGCAATCGAACTTCAGGGGCTCGGTGAGTCAGCCTCGCGGGTTCGGCGGAGGTTAAGACACACGCCCGGCTCATACTTTTAAATATAACTTTGTATAAATATTAACTGGTGGGGCTCATTACCTCAAACAAGGTTAAGAACTACTGTTGAGCTACATCGACTCATGTCGAAAAGATCGAAAACGAATATCAGATCAATAATCAATAATTAGAAAATCAAAAATTGTCATATAAATTGTCCTTGAAATGGACTTAGACCAATGTCAAAATAAAAGACTCAATTAATCATTAAATTACATTTAAAATATAAATTTATTATTTAAGTGTTTGTCGCATCAATGTGCACCTTTTAGTATACAATGCATTTAAAATCTGTATAATATTTTAAATTTTGTATCTTGCGTTATTCTAAAAATTTGATAACACTTGTATAATATCAAATTCTTTTTGATAAAATCCAAAAATCGATGATATAATGCATACTGTCAAGGTTGTCGTTAACGAGTCAACTAAGCACAAAGCAAAATAAAATTATGGCGTAATTTGTATAAATTTGGGGTCTGTTTTTTCAGTCATGGATAAATAGACCATATATGGTATTTAAAGGAGCTACTTAATAAATAAAAAATTATTTGTTAGATAAATAACATAGACAAAAATCACTATTTTTATTTGAAAATATGTACGTTTTTTCCATTCTCTGGATAAATTTTTATCTAGAAGATTAATATCTTTTATCTATATATGAAAATATTGTCTCTTAGTAGTATTAGGTATAAAAAAATAATTAAAATTTTTATTTTTAATAATTATAACTTTTCTACGTACAAGTTGAATTTGGCGAGCACTTCTTCGTTAATTCCTTAAAGTAAAGGGTCATAATAACGACAATTACTATAGTATTATAAATAGTGTTGTATACTTTTAAAAGTTCTAATCATAAGGTTGGAGTTAGACGAAAGATGTTCCGGAACTTTCTCTGAAAGATTCTAATTTGGAATAGAAAGAGATGGAAAAATAGATCGTTCGAGAACTATCAAGAAGCTTCCACAAAGAGCAGATTGGTATATAAAACGTGATTGACAATCGACAAAAAAAATAAAAGCAGTTACCAGTATAGTAAAACAATTCCGAGTTACAGTTCGAAATAAATCGCGACCGACAACCGAAATAATAAACGTATGTGTAATAAAATAAAAGGTGTTATTGTTATGTCCTGCAACACAAATACAAATGAGCCCGTCAAACTTTGTATATATAGTAAATATAGTCAAAATATATAATAAATAAATATAGTAAAAAAAACGTAACAATAGGATTCGAGCATGACACAAAGGCACCGTTACTACCTAAGCACTCTCTAGTATTAAGTCGTCAAATAAATTGGGGTTAACAAAATTTTCCCTTGACTATCCTGTAATTAAAATTGTATTTATAAGTTTCATCTATTTGTACCTTTTGCATCATATTATGAATTATTATGAACATCTAAAAATACAACAAATATTTTTCAGCTATGATCGCTATGGTAATAATTAAATTACCCACTTATAACTACTTATTTGTTACTTTAATAAAACTCCTAAAAAAGTAAAATTATATTTTTCATCAGGTTGGTCATTAAGTTTTGGTGCACAATTCCCATTATACTAACTTTAATTACGGTTCATAAATTTCTCAATACAAATTAATAATTAAGCATTTTTTTTTCAAAAGAAGTTATTGTGCTAAAATAAAACATTAAAAGTTAATTAAAATGGAAAAAATTTGTTTACTTTAAAAAAAGTATTTATGAAAGTGTTTTCTTAGTGACTAATGACAAATCTATAATTAGTTCCTTTCAAAACTGTTTGAATATTTATTTCTCATAAAATTTTAATAACGTATTTATTTTCAATCCTTAAATTGTTTGGGTTAATACTACTAAATCACTGATTAAAATCACATACAGTAAGTGATAGTGTATGTAACGTAAAAAATGAGAAGAAAATATTTTACTATTATAATCTTTTCGTATCACAATTTGGTGAGATAAATATATACCTGAGTAAATTGAATGTTTTCTTACAATAAATGATCATATAACTTTTAATTTCACAAGTACTACCATAAAAAATTGAGCAATTTAGATTTCTGGGTTTATCAAAATTCTATTTCTTGAAAATGTTAAATTTATAATAAGTACATAATATCGTGACTGAAATACATTAGATCGAGATTTTTTGGATTTTGAACTATTCGAATAAAAAAAAAATTCTACTAATAAAACCCATTAAGCTATACTTTAATATATTTTTTTTCAAAACTCTATACTCCCTAGTAAGAACTGTTTTAAAAATTTATTCCGTCCTCAATTTATTACAGTAAGACCCAGTGAGTGTTTCAAGAACTAATTTGTATTCGACTGTTTCCCATTTTTAAGTTGAAATACAGTTAGTATTTTGTAATATTATTTCAAATATAATTTGAAATAAATAAAGTATAGATACCAGGAGTCCGAACGCAATGTTAAAAAAATGGCACAAATTTGGGGTCCAGTACCGGTAGAGCGCGCAACACTTCTTAGAGTACGAGTTTGAATCATTACGCGGGAAATGTTTTTATTAACAAATGGCATTACCACATCTTGACACATTTCCCATTATGGATTGCAAGATTTGAATATCTTCATAAAACCTTTAGTACGTTAAGCAACCTTGCGCTGTAAGTGACAGAAAAGAAAACTATGATCTAGGTCGGGTTTTGTGTACATGAATTTGGTGAAAAAGCCTATTCCGTTCGGACTCCTGATACCTATACTCGGTGGTCTAAAGCTAAAGAATTTCACGAAAAAAGGGATAGCTTTTTTCAAACCATATTTTAAGGATTGCAAATCCAGCAGCTATATTATTTTCTCGATAGGTGTAAAAAGAAAAAAAGAGACTAAAAGTAAGCTGTGGTTGTTTCTGCCATGCAATATAACTTATGTACCATAATTAAACGAGAACATATTAAACGAGAACATATTAAACGAGAACGGCAGAAAATAGTAATAGAAGTCACAATTTAAATCTCATTTTTTTTCCTACATCGTCTCTTTTATCTCATTTTACCGAAAGTGAAATATGGCCGCCAAAGTTCTATCCTGAAAATATCTGAAAGAAGGACTTGATATTCATTTTTTCATGGTTTGCAAGTAAAGCATTTTTTTAGTCATTCCTTTTTTAAAATCCTTCAAAATTGAGTTGTTTTGTAAAAAAATAATTGTGTTATGTGCTGTTTTACGTTGAATTTTGAAAAGTTTCCCTTTACCGACACAATTCAGGTCGTGCAAATGATAGCAGAAGAAAAAAAGAGAAAAAGTAACTATTATATACTTAATTCTCAAAAACAAATTCCTCTTTTTTAAATTCCGTTGGCCATTTTGTACTTTTCTGCACTTTTTTCCGTTTTATGTATGACCATTGTTGGATTATTCTTATACAATTTGATCACCCATAAAAAATTGTCTTTGAATTCGATTCTTTGTGTACAGTGGTGGGGCGGTATCAAAAAGTAAGGCCTTTTGCAATGTATCTCTTTCGATTTTTCCCATAGTTTTCTGTATGGATTATGAATTTCAAAACTGTAATACCTAAATTTCTTTATCATTTTCCAAGGAGTATTTTCAGAACTAAATGTAATTATTTTTCCCCTTTTCTTCCTCTATTATGAATTTTTCATGATCTAAATTGTTTGGTAAAAGGCAACTTTATAATACTAAATAATGCAATAGCTCCTAGAGAAAGGCATATTGTTTACGTTGAGAATCTATTTAAATTTTTAACTTACCAGTGTATAATCTATCTATCTTCTATTATTATAAAGAGGAAAGATTTGATTGTTTGTTTGCTTTGAATAGTCTCCGAAACTACTTGACCGATTTGAAAAATTCTTTCACTGTTGGGAAGCTACACTATTTCCGGTGAACATAGGCTATATTAAATTTTCAAAAAAGTTAGGGATCCACACTAAAACTTCAATAATCTAACCCAAGGTCTGAAAAAATTATCAAAAAACATTCTTTTATCGCGTGCGCTGCGAAAACTATTGGTTATAGAACAAAATAATGTAGTACGATTTTGTAGAACATATCATTATCAACAAAAAATAAAGCGACAGCATATGTCTAACTATTATAGTTATGTCACAACAAGTGTTTTTTCATTTTAAAAAATATATATACATGCCACCGCTATAAAACCTCTTTTATTTATACTTTGGGATTAATCCATATCAAAATAAATTACTTCACATTTAAGTTTGCTTCAATGCCATTATATAACTTTTTGAGTTATTCAATTTGAACATTCCATTCGAAAGATATCACAAGTTTAAAAATGTAACTTATTTGAAAAATGAAAAATGTTAAAATACAAAAACGTGCCTTTTTGAAATGTAAATGTTTTTATACATAATAAACACTTAATGTAATTATACGTAAATAGCGCATTTGCTTACGTATCTGACATTCTTATACTCACAATATAAGAGACCTGGGTTCGAATCTCCCAGTAAACTTTTTTTTTATTTTTTTTTTACAAATTTGTTGAAAATAAATCCTTAGGGTTGCTCAATAAGGAAATATTAAAGAAAAAAAAGTAATTGTAGTAGTAATAATAATAATAGTAATAAACCTTCAAATAAATACGTTTTTAAAACCGTGCATATATAAAATCGTGTATTTATATACCCCCTCTGACTGATGAAATTTTAATATTCGGTGTATTCCTTATAAGAAGTAGGCATGTGAAAATATTTTTTTTTTTGATAATTTCTACCCTAAAAGAGTGAATTGGGGTGATTAAGTTTATATGAGAAAAAGTTAATCAACAATCAAAATTTTGAATTTAATAAGTGTTATTAATAAATAAATCATGAATTAATAATAAATAAAAATAATAATAAATAACGTCGTTTCACTTAATTAGTATAAAAGTTTGTGTAGTAGGTACTTATACCAAATAACAAAGAGGCGGTTTTAATTTTTGTATGTTTTTCAACAATCAAACTTTTTAAAATCTAATTTTTTGAACCAATGATTGTGACCTGGAGCAATTATATATTCTCCTGAAAAGCATTAAGGGAGCAATTTTTTGTCATATATTTCATTATCATCAATAAATATATAAAATCTTCCATACTAACTTTTCTACGGTTTTTAAAACCAATTATTGTTATTGAATATAAATAAAATATTCAATTTTACTTCCACGCTTTCCACCTATTTCCAACAATTTTGTTTATACAACATCCAAATGTGCGAAATTGAATTGCTTTTTAATCATAATTAAAATATAAAAGGTCATATTTTTTTTCGTTTGACATTGTATTTTCAAATATAAATGCATATTTGTGTCGATGAAATTTGGAAAAAGTGTTTTCCTTATAGGATGCCGTTGTATAAGATATATAATAAGAAAGTTATATAATATATATAATTATTTAATAAGTTATATAATAAGAAAGGGTTTTCGATAATTCTACCTAAGTTTGTGGCTAAGTGGCTAAGTTTGTACGCCATAACGTCTTATAAACAATCGAAATTTCAAATTTCATAATCAAAGTCCGTTAAAGGAGAAACGTTATAACTGCTTAATATAAAACAAACTTGGTTTATTATTAGAAATAAAAACTTGGGGTCTGCTTAAAAATTTAAACTGATAAATATATCTAAAAAAGGTTAAGTTAAGTTTATAAGTGAGCTTTAAGGTTTTTGGCTTTCACATATTGTAAACCTGAAAATCTGAAATAATTACATTAGTGAGCGAGAATTTCGGCGTTGAAATTCGGCGAACTAAAAGAAAATACTTACCGACATTTTCACGGTAAACCATAATGATAAAAGAAATTTAAAATGCTCTTCCAGAACAAACGGCATACGCCAAATCGTTTATGGTGAACTCTAGACTATCCAATATGGTTTAATTATATAGTTGAATTTCAGATATTTAATAATAAGTGTATAGATACATAATGGTTATACTTGATTATGGAAGAACTGGGTTTCGTGCCATTGTACAAATTTCAATTTCGCGGTTGTGTTGTACATTGCAATAGTGTAATAATTTTTGGAAAAAAGTTCATTCGGGAATCGAAACAGTGAGATGAGATTCTTACTATAATTCAAAAATCTAGGCCCTTAATTTATTTCTGTTATTTTGACGCGAGTATTTTGATAACTTTCGACTTTTTTACTCATAATTAAGGCCGACTTTATTGAATTAGGCGATATTTTTTATTTATGTATAGATGCTGATTGATTTACGGATTATTTGGTTGACGGTAGGTATACCTACCGTAGGTATACGCAATAGACATACTCTTTTTAGATATTTAAAATATTTTTTGAAAACTATTGATTATTACATAGAACTACGAGTATTTTATTCTTTGTAACACTTTATTAAATGTGTCTTTTTAAAGTTGACAAAATAGTGTTTTTAAGTATGGTTATGTTTTTCGTAAAAGAAATAAGAAAGATAACAATTTTCATATACCACTACAAATAGCAAATTTGAAAAGAAAATATAATCTTCACCTACGTTACGCAGACGAAGTTGCGGGGCTCAGCTAGTAAATCTATAAAATATTTACTATTATTAACTATTTTTATCTTTTATAAACATTTCATTTATCATATTTCTTAAAAAGGAAAATAAAAGTTAACTTTTAAGTACCTATACTATAAAAACCAAGATAAAACCACCAGAAAATTATTATGTTAACACAAAAAATATATTCTTAAAAATTCTGAATGGTATAATTAAAATTTAGGTTTAATAAATGAAAAATTTTTGCAATTTATTCACAAAATTTTAATCTTTATGACATTAACTTTGAAAACCTAAGAAAACCGGAAAATATCTCAGAATTTGATAATCACTTAATATCAAAGAAAAATTTAATAGCTATATGAAGTTGTTCCATTATATTTTATTTTACAGGTCTTAAACGTTTAAAATTGCATTTTACGTCTTTTTTACAACCAATTATTAAATTTATGACAATGACTTTATTTTCTAACTACCTAATAGAATTTCTTAACAATTTTGTTGTTCATTGAAAAAAAATTTTAAATTTCTTAATTTCATACTTCTAAAATAAATCATAGATAATAAAATGTACACTTATGAAATTATTTGTATCTTTAATTTATTAAAAAAACGTTTAATTTCCTCAATTTAGGAAAAGAATTTAGATAAATAATGTATGAAGCAAATCCTATTTACAAGTCATTGATCAATGAATATTCGAAACAAAACTTTTGACCTTATTAATAGAGCCAAACAAAAATTAATGAATCGATATCATTATAATTGATGTAGATATACGAAATGTTAATGATCTTTTGCTACTTAGTTTAAATTCTAGTTTGATAGTTTGAAAATTTGATTTGGCCCATTAAAGCTTCAAGTTACTTTGGCGATTTAATTATAAACTTCTTGCATACGAAATAAGTTTAATGAACAGTCATAAAATAATTTAAAGGAGAAGGTAATAATAAGTTAATTCGGAAAGTACTCTAAGAATTTTCGTTAAAATGTATAATTAAACTCAAAAATGAAGAGCTATTTGTATGAGAGAAAAAATATAGTTTTATATCTTAATAAAATGTTGAATTTGTTTAAGATATTAATAATATTTTATAAAGAAATGTAGCTTTAGGAAAGTTATTCGAATTCAATTGTTCAAAAATCAATTATTCGACTCCTATTTATTCGAAAAGTTTTGCATGAATTTTGAATATTTAAATAGTCTCAATCAACAAAACTAAATATAATGTACCGTGATTGTACAATACATGTATTAGATAGTGTGTTTGTATCCAATATGAAGATTATCTTTTAGTAGGTGAATTACTTAAAACAGCAGTTTTTCTCTCTTATAAAGTTTCAAAATTTCGACATATA
This sequence comes from Sisyra terminalis, assembly GCA_958496175.1. Taxonomy (NCBI): domain Eukaryota; kingdom Metazoa; phylum Arthropoda; class Insecta; order Neuroptera; family Sisyridae; genus Sisyra; species Sisyra terminalis. The sequence goes on from OY292277.1 coordinate 23,860,002, forward strand.
ACTTTGATAAACATACCGTTGATTCATAAAAAAAATCAAAAAATTGAGTCTGAAACAATCATACACGCTTTTTCTTAGACATGTTTCACACACGCTCGGTTGATTATATTTCGTTTATTTTAATGAAAACATCAAACTTTTTTTAATCACGAAGTTAGAACAGTGATTTCCCTACTATTAGATTTTTACTAGATTTTTTTTCTTTTTTAAATTAGAATAAAGACCTGATGGTGCACCTGATCGTTGCATTAATTTCGTGTTGGTTAAAAAAAATGAATATATCTTCTGCATTATTATTTCTATATATGAAACAAATACACCACTTGTGTATAAAATAGCCCTTACAAATTTCAGTACTTAACTAAAAGAATAACTGATAACGGTAAATAATGTCAAAAAATAAAACACATCAATCAATACGTAAATTATCAAGTTTTTAATTTTCTGCATTTCAAAAGTTCCCCGGTAAATTTATCTTTAACGAATTTTTAAGGAAAAAGATTGAAAGAACAGTTTAACTGTTCACGTTAATAAAAAAAATGCAAAAAGTTTAAAAGGTATTTTTCAGTGAATAATTAATTAAGTGAAGTGTTACATCCGATTATCCAACTAAAACCAAAACCTTATTATTGATTTTCTAATAATGTTCATCATTATATTCCAATAGATGTCTGTTTTTGGTACTTTGAATGGTAACAGGATTAATTAAAAGAAGAGGAGTCAATAATAAAAAATCTCAACCCTAGCGAATTAAAAATGTACACTTTGAATATATAGCGCCAGAATACGTTAAAACTACCGCTAATAACTCGGAGAGATCATCATTACTCCGATAAGGTCGAGAAATTTTCGGTCGGAAATCTGCCACTTTCTTCTGTTAATCCTGTTATTATTTCTCATGTACAAAGAAGTGTATCAATGTATAGATCAGGAATTGCCAAACCGATCGCGCTCGATTAATCGATTGTAATAAGCGATAAAAAGTCCATAACCATGTAATGTGTATGTGCAGTTGAGCATGGTAATACTCAATTTTTGAGATGGCTTAAGTCAGCTATATCTTTATGGTTTAAGCCAAAAATAATAATTTATTGTCTTTTCGTTCTACATCAAGATTTTTCATAAAAATGAACACCATTCCAGACAAATGGTAACTAATTTCTAAACATTTTATATCCATGTTGATAGATTGATTTAAATCAAAAGATGCTGTGAACTACGAGTTGGACATTTCCAACTTCCTATCACTTTCTATAAGGTCAATGTAAAAAGATTACATAGGAGAGGTTACGAAACTTAGTACATACATGATATAATGATATAAAAAGTAACTAAAAAGTATCTTTTTAAGTATCTTAAAAAGTAACTTAAGAAAAGTATTTAAGTTCTTTTTTTAGAGTAATTAGATACTCAAACTTACTTTGGATACTTTTCAATAAAGTAATTTATCTAATTATCGAAGTATCTTTGACAGCTCTGTTTGTGATAAGACATAGATCTCATGTAGACAAAAGTAAACTACTACTGATATAAACCATGAACTATATAAATTATATATTACTGTTTCCTTACCTTTTTGTTATGTCCCAATTAAACAACTCTAAAATATTTATTCTTGGGATCAGAGCTGTTAAAGATACTTGGGGGAAGTATCTACTTCTTAGATAAGTTATTTTTTTTAAAAAATGTCTTTTTAAAAATTTTTAAAAAAATAACTTAAATACTCATCTTATGAAATTTAAAAGTTACTTAAGAAATTTTTTAGTTACTTTTTATACAAGGTAAGTACTAAATTTCGTAATGTATAAGATAAAGTTGTTAGGTAATCAGATGATATATTTCTTCTCTTTACTAATTTAGTAAAAAGAAAGTATACATATCTAATCCTCTGTAAACCCAACAAACTTTGAAAATGACGGAAGATTAATATAGGAGGTAGAAAGTGAATATTATAGCACAAAATAAAATAAAACTTTGTACCTAATATCTCGGTGTCTACGTTACTTTTCGATATCTAAGATAATAATTACTGTTTTTCAAAAATAAAGAAACTAAGACACAGTATCTTAGATACTTTAAAGTAACGAAGCTACTTCAAAGTAACTAAGATACTTTTTTTCGAAAGCTCTGCTAAGGATATGGGAGGTGGATTTACCAAAACTCAAACTGAAGATTTTAAATTTGATTTTCGGGAGTCGAAATTAATTCGGGAGTCGACATATTATTAAGAAATCAGTCCCTTAAAATAGTTAAATATAATATATAGAAAATATATGAAACAATAATTTAATAAAAACATATGAATTGATTTGGGTGACTCGGACAATAGTAAATCGTTTTCTACTAATAAAATTTGGTATCTTTACTTTCTATTACCCTCCGACTTCAAAATATTCAAAGCCGAAGTTAGAGTTGAAAGTACAAAATTATCCGGAAGTTCCGACTTTTCGGAGTCGGAATCGAAGCTTCGGAACATGTCTAGTTTATATCCCCCCATATATACATAAAGATTCTGAGAATTACTACATGATAAATTTAAATAAATTCGTTTGTGCACTACTATCCTTTACTACCAAATTGCTTCTTTCTAGAGCAGTGGCTCCCAACCAATTTTGAGCCATGCCCCACCTAAGAATTTCTAAAATCCTGATCTCCCCGTGATATTTAAACTTTATTATCCAAAATTTTACGATTATTCACCTGAGGAAGCTCAAAAGACCATTAATTTGGTATCTAATCAAGCTTCCAAAGAATAAGTCATCCATAAATGAGAAAAATAAAAAATCAACGAACAGTTAAATAAATAAAGTTTCCAAACATATAATAGAGAATTGAAATGCAGAAATACCAAATATTTGAATGAAACATAATTCTGAAATGAATGAAAATCAATTTACTGTTAATCATTCATTCTCGAATTACCCCATAGTCTTTCGTATAATTAGCCGAAGGGTGTACGTCCTACTCATGACCCACCAAATTATTACCATGCCCCACCGGTGGAACCTGCGCCCCACGTTGGGAATCACGGTTCTAGAGTGTAGGCCCTACGTTGAGATGCATGAATATATATGGACTATATAATGTAGTAATATATAACATTGTGTAAAGAAAAATATATCTCCTAAGCCTTGACACTACTAATATATTTATTTTTTTGGTCGGATTTTACTAAGCCTAAATTCTAGATAGCTAATTAATAATTATTAAAAATAAAGACAAAGACTAATTCTGTAAGATTATATATAATAGGATTTTTGTGTCGCTGATTTAAAGAAATGGTTTTCGATTTCCCTATAGCAATCACTTCCTGGCTTCTTTTAATTGCTAATATTCGACAAGTGAATATTATTATAATTAAATGTAACTTACTGGCTGTACACATTGCAAAAAGCATTTGCATCGAATCGAAAAAGAAAAACATCACAAGCAACGAAATCGAAGCGCCCAACGGTAGACATAGTGCTTGCAATGTATCCAAAGTTTGAACATCTGTAAAATATATCAGTTATGTATTGAAATTTAGAAAATAATTTGATCAGTATTACTCTGTTCGCCTTGATTTTGTGAATTTGTCGTTGTGAGTCCTGTCAGGCTGTTCGTTTGTCGTTCCTTTTCTTGTCGTTCTCGGGCTTCTTGTTCCATGTTCAGACTCCGGAACGAACCGTAGACGATCAAGAGCATGGAAATAAGGAAAGTCGAGACTCTTGAAGAGTCCATAATGGAATAGGCCCATTGGTATTCGACGTTAGCTTGAGCGGCAGCTCCTGCGGGGCCCGCGGCTGCAGACATTGCCCCCCAATCGACACCGCTGCCCAGCTAACGCACAGCACTCTGATAAAATTGAATGATGTGTTTTTAAATTTGAACGATTTCGTACACGAGATTGCTCTAATAAAAATTGTATATTTTCAACTTTATTTGCATTGTATGCATATTTTTTACACATTCACGTTTTTTTAGTGTTATCAATTATATTTATAGTAAATATAAATGCATTTTACGGCTTTTTTATATTTTATTTAAAGATTTCTTTATCCAGTTTCCAACAAATCGTTTTTATTTTCCACTTGAGTGAAATGTAACCCACATTAGAAGTATTTATGTAGAGAATATGACAGGTCGAAAATGAGAGAAAAATGAACTTTTATCTTGAATCAAATAAGATTCAAAATTTTCTTTCTAAAATAAAATAATCTTATCTCAAGTTTAAATAAACAAACGGTAAAAGTATTTCAAGCTGTCATAAAATTAAGTGATAATTTATGATAAAAAATCATCTAGTACCTCCCTTTAATGTTATATTATTGGAGTTTGGATAATAAATAAATCATAGAGAGCAAGGCAAAAAATTGCCTTTAATCAGTTTTTGCTCAGTTAAATATTTTAATCGTATCACATAGTTTTTAACACAAAAAATTATTTTCATCACGAACGACTGTTGCATATTGCGGCCATATTGTAAAATAGTGTAAATAAAAATATCAGTTCCAAAACCAGAGATTTTCTTCCGACAAAATGAGATGAAACTATCGATTGTTACGACTGTGAGACAAGAATAACGATAGAATCGGTGCTTTTCAGATCTTGACATGACATAAATGGAGGATATAAAACTTTCATATTTTTATTTAAGGAACCATATTTTAATTAGTTTTTATAAAAAATCGAAGAATAAGACTTTAAAATTACTTTGCAGTTCTGATTTATGCAAAAGCAAAAGTATTGGATGGAATTCTAATAGAATAAAATACAGGAAATTATTTAATATTTGTAAAGACAACAATGGCGGAGTGTTCAAATTGGTTCAAATAGTGGCGCTAAAATTGTATTTTATTTTATTTAAAAAAAAAATATTTTTTCCCAGTAATTTGGTAAATGGGTTCAATTTATTCGATTTGAAAAGTAAAATTTTCATTTAACAATGCATCAAGAAAATTTGGCTTAAAATTATATTTCAAAAGAAAAATGCAAAAATTATGTACTTAAACGACTTTAAATAGCGTACTAATAAAATAGTCATAAATAAAGTAAAATAATTCATATTTAAATTTTATAGTTTTAAGTAAATAAAAATTAAGAATTTATTTTTATTACTACTACCAGCAGTTATTATCGTTATTATATTCTAATCTATTTTTTAACGTAGTTTAATAAGAAATACACGCGTTCTTATGGGAAATGTTTTTGATACGAAAATAAACCGATATTTAATAAAGGAAAAACAAACATTTTTTAGTAGTAGGCACAAGAGATACTAATTAGGAATGTATTTTTCATGACATTTAGGCATCAAATTTTTATTATTTAACTTCGCTTTATAACTGCTAAAGTTTTTAGCGGCTCTAGGGTTAATAAAAAATCGTAAAACGAGAAATATTAAAAATTTGCTCGAAACGACGATCAAACCCAGCACTTACCAGTTTTAGAGCGACCACCTTGACCACTCTACCACCAGTAGGATTTAATATATTATAATATAATCAGAGGTTTCTAAATAGTAGTTTTGTAAATGTATTATCTGTGATACCATCCTTTATATTTGGTTAATATAGCCACATCTCAAATCATCAATATGAAGACAACTTCGCTGATTACGTAACCAATTATTTTTAAACTCTGGTTCCACGAAAAAACATAGTAGGCGAATGGCAAAGCTCTTTATTTTTAATGTTATTTACCATCGCTTTATAATATCAAGGTCTTTAACGACATTAGAGTTAGTAAAAATTCGTAAATCGAGAAGTATTGAAAATTCGCTCAATATGATTCGAACCCAACATCTACCAGTTTTGAAGCAGCGATCTATAGATTAGAGCAACTTATATGTATCCAATCTCAGCCGTTAGAGTGAAAAACACGAAATTTCAACAAATACGTAATTGTAGTCAATTCTATAAGATCTTTATGGTGGAGCCAGTAAAGTTTTTATATGGTTTCAACTTCGACTCCGGTTCCTCCAAAGTTCTGGCTTCAACTTTGCAGCCCTAAAAAAACTATGAATTTCAAATAAATTTTCTTCCTTAAAGCACTATGATAGTACTCCTAAATATTATCTATATTAGTGTTCCAGGAATTTTATACTTTTGAACGAGTAGTCCTACAAAAAGCGATGACTCATATTTGCGAATCATTAAATTTTCTACAAAAATATTTATGTTGATTTTTCAATGTCATTAACTATCTTACAATTAAAAGAAACAAAAACCAAGTTTCTCTCGTTATTATTACTGGTGGTCGAGTGATCAAAAGTGACCGCTCTAAAACTGGTATGATTTTATTCTTGTAACGAGCAATCTTCAATATTTCTCGATTTACGGATTTTATTTAACTCTAGAGTTGCTAAAGACCCTAGCAGTTACGTTAAGACGACAGTAAATAATACTTAAAAAGATTTATAACTGGGAAACTAAACTAATTTACTCAATTGTGTTAAATATATTTATATTAATTTTACACAATTATATGGAAAATTATATGAGTAAAAAAAATTTTTATTAGCCTACCTTTTTACGAAAAGGTAAAAAAACTTGTGTTGAAAGCGACGCTATATAACTATTAGATAATGCGATTAAATCCCGTGATGATTTGAATTTGATTTCCCAGTTTATAGAAAAGATTTATCATATAAGTAACTCTCGACCAAAGAAATTCAGACTCTTCTGGATCCGTTAAATGCTTAGTTCCGATGTTATTGCATTGGTAAATAAATTTAGAAAAATGAAAGATAATAATGATGTTAAATGTGTAATCCTTGCATTCAAGTCAATGTTAGTTGTAAGAAAAAATATATTCCAATTTGCGTACTGCTAATTACATATGAAAAATTTGGGTACAAAAAGTAACACCTCTAACATTACCAAATATGTAAATAAATGCGCGTATAATCTTCTTTGCGTCAGTTGAGTATTCTATACGTAAGTTAAATGAAATAAATTTAAATTTTTAACCATTTCAAAAGTAAGTTATTAAAAACGCAAGCAACCCTGTTAAGTAAACAATTAGTCCTTGTTGGTATAACAAATAAGACAACCAAGTCGTTATTTGATTAAAAATGAATACTGTGTAATATCATAGTATATATTTGCGATTCCCTGGATAGATTGTATTACCCATGCTTGCGCAATACCAATTTACCTTCTGTATAACTGGCGCCCTTCTTTAGATGCGGATATTTCTTCACTACTTTTTCCTTAAAAAGGGAACTTTTATGCCTAACAGTCGAAGATATAAAATATAAAAGACCATACATCAAACCAGCATCTACCTTGGGAAATCAATTCCAAATTAGTCTGAATGAAAAAAATCAAACTTTTATTGGAAAGCTGCATAGCGCTTTACTGCATTTCAATTTTTGTGCGTAACAAAGATGAATTGTCGCCAACGATGCCGTCGTTCTCGGTACCTTTACTATGATACTTAGGATTTCGTTGCTATTTTGAAGAAAATTTATACACATTATTGGGATGGCCATCAGACTGTAGATTGTACATAGTCAACAAAAATATGAAGGACAATTTCAGGATTATCACTCTTAAAAAAAGAGAAGCTTTTTAAAGATATTTTTATAGTAATTATTACAGCAATTTCGTTATTTGCCTAAGATTTTAACATACATGCTCACATTAAAAAAATGTCTATATTATTATTATTATTACTTTTTTCATTTGACTTTTTTTTAAATTGTTTTTTTCTTTTTTAAAATAAAAGAAAGAAAAAAACAAATCTTATTTGCACGTAGTAATAATTCTTATTATTATTTTAACGTAGTTAAAAAATTAACCACAAGACCGGCTTCAACAGAGCGAAACAAATATTTGAATTAAAAAAGCTCAGTTTGCAAAATAGGAAGCTTGATTGAAAAAATATACAGAAACTCTTGAAAATTTGTGATGCTTAAATCATTCGTTTCGCTCGTTCATCCACCTGTTCAGTTGATTTAGATTGAAAAGTTCTTTTTTTTTTGGAACTGGTTTAGTTTACAATGCATCTACAAAATAAAAAAAATCCATTCTACGTCCATATTGTAGCATTATTATTATTATATTTTAACAAATCGAGAAACTTACATTTAAGTACAAATAGACGTGAGAAGTATTTTAAACTAAAGGAAAAATCAAATGCCATATCTTGGAATGAATTGATAGAAAAAGTCATAAAACTTTAATTAACATTTATTACATTGTTTTAATTTCTTCTTTTCAAGGATAAACTTAACATTAAAAATTAATACCGATATATTAAAAGGGCAAAAGCGTTTTATATTTGAATGACGATAATTTGATAAGAGACTATGTTAAGTAGATTTTATTTTGAAAGATAAAAAAAAAATGTTCCAAGTTTGATTAAAGCCAATTAATAACTGATTGATGAATTGAAATATTATTTAATAATTACATTCACCCGTTTTAATATGTTTCTAACATACGTTCATTCGTCCGTATTCTCTCGTCCACCGAAATAATAACTATTTATTAGTAAAATTAATTCAATCACAAGTCGCTAAAAAACCTTAGGTGTTATCAAGCGACTTAAATAAAAACTCTAAATAAAATCATTCACAAAAACTAATTTTTACTATAATTAAACGTGTGTGTGTCTGTGTTTTATGCTTTTATCAATCAGCTAAACCTTCACAAAATTTTATTAATAATAAATTAATACAAATTATACTAAACAGTTCAAGATAATGTAAAAAAAAAAGTAGATATGGGGATTTTTCATTAAAAAGCTGCCTTATAATTTGTCCATACCAAACACACATACAGAATAAATTTTTACAACTTGGTCAAAATAATAGGCACATTTTACTTCTTTGTACAGTCATATTTTAACTGCCTTCAGATATCCAACAGACATTTTTTTTTTAAATTACCCTAGTTCCTGGTCAAATCTTACAAATATTTTTCGGTAGTATGAAAAAATAAATCAGTCTTAACGACTACCAGACAAATTTTAAAATCTAACTGTACCAAAAAGAACGAAACCCTAAAAAAGCCAGGAAAATGAAGAAAAAAAAGCGCTTGTTCTTTCTTATATAGGCTATTTTAATTTTATAAACTTTAATTTTAGAAATAAATATAAAAAAATACACAAATACGGATGCAAATGTTATAATCTTTAATTAAAAAAATATTTTAGACAATGACTGTTAAATTTTGAATTTGAAATCCCCATGTTTCAAATTGTATAATGTAGAAATGATTTTACAATTGTAATTATTAAAACAAATGATTTAAAAAAATATTGATATAATACTTTAATGTAACAAAGTTTCAAGTACTTCACAAAAAGAATACTATTTGTTGCAAAACTAAAACAAAGGAAAAAATACAGACATATAATATAATATATATTAAATATTAAATAAATCACCAAATGATACGGTTACTGTAACAAAAAAATTTAGAATTGCAAATATATGTTCTGATCGAAAAGAAGCCAGTCCTGTCCATAACATGGAAAGCAGTTGAGTACTGCAGAGTTAGCCAATTGTAAATGAAATAATAAGGATTTTTTTTAACAAAAAACGTTTAATGTAACCGTTTTTGTATGTGTGTTTTGTACAATTAAAAAAGGTTTAATTTTGAAAAATCCCGGAAGAGTAGTAATCATAATATAAAAACCAATATGGAATTGTGTACAATTATTATTAGTAAGTTTCAAATTTGGATGTTTTGAATGTTGTTTTGGTTGATGATTTGATTGGAAATAGGCATTGAAATATTTGAATGCCTAAATGCAACACCACTGCGCACACAATTACAGTTAGATCGATATTGTTTTTTAATATTAATATGTTAAACACAAAGGTGCAAGTTACGACACATCCTGATCTTCAACATCTTGCAATTGTTCCTTTTGTTCGGTTTCACCAGCACCTTCTGCAGCTAAAATTAATATCACATTTTAAAAGATTGACCAATTTTTCATCGAGCTTGAGATAACATACCGTCTAGTTGAATGTCAGACGTCCATAGGGTGAGATTATCCCTCAACAATTGCATAATGAGTGTGCTGTCCTTGTAACTTTCTTCGGACAACGTATCCAACTCAGCGATGGCATCATCGAACGCCGCCTTAGCCAAACGACATGCACGATCCGGTGAATTGAGAATCTCGTAGTAAAATACGGAGAAATTTAACGCCAGCCCCAATCGAATAGGGTGTGTTGGTGGCAAATCTGTCATTGCAATGTCGCTAGCTGCTTTGTATGCAAGTAAAGAGTTCTCAGCGGCTTCCTTACGATCATTTCCAGTGGCGAATTCAGCCAAGTAGCGATGATAATCACCCTACAAAAAATAAAGACTTACTTAAAAAAATGCAACAATATAAATATGATAAATTATACCTTCATCTTGTAATAGAATACTTTAGATTCGCCTGTACCGGCACATGGAATTAAATGCTTGTCCAGAACATCGAGAATGTCGCTACAGATATCTTGCAATTCCTTCTCTACTTGTGAACGATACTGTCTAATCATTTCCAACTTCTCTTCCGCTCCCTGAAATCAATCAACATACAAATTGAGTATTTACCTTAAGAGATAAGCACGAGAAGAATAAATTGAAATGATCAATAAATCATTACTATTTCAAAAAAATGAGTAAGCAATTTCATAACTTCCAAGGGTTGTAAGTGTTGAAACGAGAAAGAAGACGAAGTTTAGGTTCTTTGACAAAAGGAAAGTAGACCCAATGAAAAACCTATTTCTTAGTTCAAAACTTCTCAAGATGTGGGTCGCAAAATTAATTATTAATTTTTTTTTCCTATTGTTTGATGTTTGAAAATCAATATTTTGTGAATGACTTAAAACTGTTAAAAAAATATTTGTCTGCAGTGCTTCCGAGGTACTACAATATTTTTATAATATTCCCGAGTCTTCTAATCAAAAGATATCCTAACTTTTATCAATTTCGGAGATATTTAATTCGCAAATTTATGATCTAAGTTTGAGACAAATATTTTTGAAGTTAATTTTCACAATTTAGACCAGTGGTTCTTAGCCTAGGTTCAATCGAACCCCTTGGGGTTCGGTGAGTCAGTCTAGAAGGTTCGATGTAGGTCAAGATACACCCCCGACTCATATAACATATGTATAAATATTGAATATATAACTATGATTTGAATTTGAAAAAAATGTATTTTATTTTTTCAACTAAGAAAGATTTAGTGAATGCGTATATGAAACTGATGGGCGTCAGTCCCTCCAACAAGGTTAAGAACCACTGAACTAGACCAAGGGTAACCGAATAGTGATTCAAAAGTTCATGCGATTCTTTGAGAAATATGTTGTGACTTGACTCAATTATAAAATTTATTTCAACCCTTTTATGTATAAAATTTCCTAAACTTAACACATAATCAGTTCTTGCATCAATCCAATATTATTTCTGAATTGATTGATTAGGTGTACAAATAATACAGTTGATTTGGGCACTTTAGCAAACAAAAAAAATGGAACGGGAATTTCAGATCTACGTTAAACACGGCTGCTTTTAGTAGTTATCGAATTAATAAAAACTAGTTTTAAAACTGTGTTACTTGTATTTATAGTACTAATTAGGAGGGAGGGGTGTTGAGCAAAATCTCACACAATCTCACGTGGGAGAAAAGATGGTTTCGGAAAATATCACGTAATTTTTTAAAATTGTTCAAAACCTCACGGAATATTACCAAGGAGGGTGGATCGAAAAATAGATAAAATTGTCTTACGTAATTAATGGATGTCCCTTTAGCAAGGAAAATTTGAAATCCATAAGCCTTATGCAAAGATGTGCTTTAGTTACAAACTTGGGAAAATTTATGACCAAAATTGAACTGTTAAATTTTGTTGCATTTAAATCTCAGAGCAATTCCGAAATTATCCTGGAACCGAAATGTTCGAAAAATACGTAGTATTACGGTTGCCGATGTTAGTTCAATTACTTGGTCTCAACTAGGTGAAATAGGGACTCGGGAAACACAATGAGCCCTAATACCAGTGTTGAAAAAAAAAATTACAAATTTCAGGCCTTCATAGATCAACGTCCTTTTTTTGGCAACTCTACAAGTTAAACGGTTTTGGCAGATATTTCAAAACATTATTTTCTAAAATTTTTGCAGCAGTTTTATTATAACTGTCAGGATCTTTGTCAGAGCCTAAGTCTTAATCAGTTGAAATTTGCTGCAAGTATAAACCTAAAGAGCAAAATTTTTCAATCAAGATTTTAAGGCGTGGTTCCTAAAATTTTCACGTAGATGATTTCGGCTCTTTTAGAAGCAAGCTTGGCCATCTCTGGTCTAGAAAATCTGCAGTCTATAATTTTTACATTAAAGATAAATCGGTCGCTTTATTTTTTTTAAAAATATTTAGAAATTTAATAATTTTGGAGGTGTTCAACTTTTAAATCATTCTAAAAATATTTTAAAATTATCCTAAGAACTAAAAAGCTCAATGTATACCTATTGTGTAACTTTCTTAAAACCCTTAAAGCCGCACTAAGCTGAATACAATATGCGATAATTTCTTTTTGCATTGTGAATCATTTAGTATTCAAATTTCATCGACGGCAATTTCAAGGTATAAAAAGCTATATTTATCTCCTTACATGGATTAAATGAGTTATAAAAATTTACAAGTATAATTAAGAAGTCTTAACACTCGATTTTTAAAGGTAACGGTTCAGCACTAGTTTTGTAACTAAATTTTAAAGTTATTTTCTTATTGATACTTAAACTTAATATTTACTATACTAATTAATTTTATTTTACTTTGCGAAATACTAGCATAGCAACTATCACAATTCTCTTTCTACAATAATTTTCATTGTATGATAAGAGTAAGATAATAATTTACAATTGCAAACTAATAAAATTGAAAAAAAAAATGTTGTACTGCAAACAAGCGATAGTTGTTCTATTTTTACGTTTTCATGCATTTAATGGAGAAATTTAAAAATAATAATATTAAGAGATTTTTTTCAATTATTCATGAGGCGCTTATTTAATAATATATTATCAATTACGATTACGAATTACATTAATCATGAGTTTACTATTATTACAATTCTGATAACGCATCGTTATTTCAATTAAGTAGTTTCTTTATCTAACTTTCATTACTTAACAAAGTTCTCTTTAACTCTGAATTTATAAGTGGATTCAAGTTTCACTATTATCAATAATTTAGCACAAATAATCATTTTATTCATATTTATTGAATTTCATGGCACATTTAAAGTTTAATAAATAAATGTAATTTTTCTTTTGATTTTTGCAAAAAAGGAAGTCAGAATAATAAGTAAGCTAAAACATTTACGGTAGATATATGGTGATCTTTGATTTATGTATAAGCTACATTTAATTAAAGTAAGCATATTTAGTATGTAGCAGAATTATTTTACGTAGAAAATTTGGGTCCAGATGAATTAAAAGCATCATTAAAACTTACCCATGTTAATGCATAAGAATTAAGATATTATCGCGATAATTTCCACGTAACGATAATGAATATGATATTGCCCAGCTTGTGACCAAAAAAAAGTTAGATAGTTAAGTTAAAAATGCAATTTATATTTCATATAAAAAAATAATAATTTAATAATTTAGTAAGTACAACTTATGTTTTTTTGCCTCATATGTAAATGCATTCCAAAGCACAAATTAAGATAATCTGCAAGTTGCGGTTTTAAAACTTAACCAAAACAAAAATTATATCAAAAACCAATGTAAGCAAAAAATGGAATATAATTTTATGTAATACATCAAATAGTTAACTAAACACAAATAAGGAATAGTTTTGATAAATTTGAAAAAAAAATATATTCCTAGCTTATTTTTAATGTCTAGACGTGCTGACAATGATTAGACAGTAATAAATATTTTAAATATATATATTGTCAATTTTGTTTATATAAATGCTGAGTATAGATTTTTCCGCTTTTTTGCGTGGTGTAAGATTTTCTAACGCATATCTTAGTTTACCATAATGAATTATTTTTTTTTAAATATAATGAAGCAATTAGAATTGATAAATGTATACGAAATATATTAACAACAATTTGATAATTTTTAATACAGTGAAATAATCCATTAAATTAGAATACTATTGAATTAAGAAGGAATATTATGTTTTCTTGTTTTACTCAGTTAAGTGTATATAGTAAGCACGTATTTCTAGCAAAAGTATGATTTTAAAAATATAGAAAGATATAGATACAGATGATATTAAAAATATATTTTACTATAAACTAAATTAGGCTTTTTATAGCATGTGATAATTTTGTTTCAATTTCACTAATTTGCAAATAAATTAATGTATATCAAGTTGACTACGTCAATATATGAACCGTTTATTTTGAAAGGGACTTGAAAGTTCATTCTAGAGACGTTTCCTGTACCATTATTTTTTTTATTATGAAAACATAAGTTTAACAGAATTTACTACTATTGTGATAAAAATTAATATTAAAACAATAATAAGAAATTTACTCCTATTAATATGAAGCTAATTTGGCTGAATAACAAATATAACAGTTACCGCATAGACCTTCCTTGAAGTGGACTTACGTCCCTTTAAAAACTAACGGCTTATATAAAATTGATGCGACTATTATTCCATTTAATTTAAATTTGAAATTATTTCTACGTCTTTTATTTATTTTTTTTAATTTAACGTTTCAAGTAGGAAGGTTTGAAATAAAATTTTCTATTTACACTTGTTACAGTTTCTGTTAACCTTTGGATAGAATTGGGGGTAATAAGGAAACTATGTTTACTTATAGATTAGATTTATATAGATTAAAAATGATATGTAGATAATGAAATTATTTTTAACGAGTAAATGACTACTTTTATGTTTACTATATTTATGCATAAGTCCACGGTTTTTTTTTTATTATGAGAAAACTGAGGTTGTCCATTCAAAAGAATCAAATTAAAACAACGAAAATGTACCCCCATCCATAATCAACCCCGTCTTTCCCAAATTATGCGCCGCGGCGCTCCAGGGTGCCGTGAAAATTTTCCTCTACAACAAAATATTATTGATTTATACGTAAATTTTATGCTGAAATGAACAATTTGGCAAGAGCGCTTTACGGAAAAGCTCAAAATTAAAGTCAGGAGTTTTGATTATGTATTAAAGAAAATTGCCATCATAAGAGGTATATACATCCATCTGAATTCGAAATGAAGAAAAATTACTAGTAACGTAAGAGTTGCACTGAGATTTGACAAGGGGCATCACGAAAATTTTTGATATATTAAAGGCATCGGGAACCAATAAAGTTTGGGAACTCCTGATCTAACCCAAAACAAAATAAAGAAACTCAAAGACATGTATTGCAAATCTATTTGAGTATATAAAACCTAAATAAATATAAGGTATCTGATCTCTTTGATTTAATATTAAAGTACGAAAATTAGAGTTTGATACTAGTAGCTACTCGTGAAATATTCACAGCCAACCATCGCTTAATTCAAATTTGAGACAGTAATAATTCTATTTGGTTTTCACTCATATGCGTTTTTTACTCACACATGTTTTAAATACATTCTTTATTCTATGCCTTTGCTGGCATACATACATAATATACACGTTTGCCTATTATTATATTAATATGTATATATTACCGGTAACGACAGAGCTGGGCGTAATATTGAGATTTATAAATAATTTAAGTAGAACAGTGACTAAGTTTTGTTAAGGAAACTCACGTTCATTGGCATAAAGAAAGTAGGTAGAATGGAAGGCCCATTCACTAAAAACAGTATTTTTTGTATTATTTAAATAGCAATCTGTTCCTAGATAATAAGTTAAATTTTAGAATTGCAAAATTTCAAATAAATATTTAGGGCTGGTATTTGTAATCAATGTATAGGTAGTGACATTTATCTTCCATTCTTTATTCGGAGGTAGAGAAAACGTGTATTTTCACCTGGAATTAGTGACACGTGTGAGATATAATTGTAAAAGATGTAACTAAAAAATAAATTTTAATTTATTAAATAGCTATATTAAGAAGGAAGATAATTTCGGCTTTTAGTGGAATTAATTCACTTTTGAAAAAATTCTATACTTTGTTTTATACTTGTGAATGTAATATTGTAATATTTATAGACTTCTATAAACAATTATTAAAGACTTTTCTTCAAAATAACTGGTACATTAATTAATAAGTAAAAATTTGAAAAAATTAATTATTAAAAAGAGTTGCAGTAAATAATTGACTACTCATTGAAATTGGTACTTGTATGCATTTAATTTATGCGATACCATCTATGAATTTGTTGACAGAAGAGTTAATTTAGTGTTAAATCTATAGAATGGTTTTGAAATACCTACAAAAGCTTTCTATTATACAAAGCTTTCCGAATATAACTACGTAACAAGTTGATTTAGTGAGTAAAATTAAATTCAAATACTTAACTACCTACACGAAACGCTATCAAGTACACACCCATATGAAAGTACTTACGAGATTTTCGAATTTGGTTTCCCATTGTACATAACCCATTTACCAAAACTTTTAATAAATTAAAGGTACAAGTTTAAACAATGTTGCAAACGAAAAAAGGAAATAAAAATGAGCAAATTGGGTAATTCGGGCAGTTTATTAAATGTTAAAAATTGAAATTTAAATGCTATTTTATTTCGCCGAAATATCCTCACAACGTTTTTTAAGTATGATGTCTCCCTGGAGAGCATTTAATTAGATTCACTGGGATTTGTGCCCCTTCAAAACAATTTCCTGAAACACCATGAAAAGAAAAATTGAGGGAAAAAATTATGTAAGAAATTTTTAATTCATTTTTTATCATGAAAAAATGTTCATTTACCTTTGTAATTGATAAATATTTGTATTGGAATTTAAATGCGTGATTCAAATGCTTTCGTAATAAAATTATTGAATCGATTTTGTAATGAATTTAACAATAGATGCGTTTTAGTTGGATGCTTGATTTTATTATTTGCCAATGTTATTCTTTATATTGTATATGTTTTATATTATGATTTGGTATTTAGAATTCTTCCTGATTTAACCATATTTAAGAACTGTATAAACCACGTTACTATTTTTAATAGAAGGGAGTTATATTTTTTTCCTGTGGATATTACGTGGAAAGGAAAATGGATACATGACACGTGACGCCACCTATAATATAGGTAAAATTTTCACTTTTTCCCGAATAGTTAGCAAAATTTTAAAGTTTGACTATTATTTTCTTTTTGAAATTTTTCGTTAGATTAATAAGTTAAAAAATTAATTAATAAACCATTACAGCCAATATTTATTTCTATAAATCATTTCTACTAATATTACAAATAAAAAGTGTGACTTTCGATTTTTTTTAATAATAATTAACGCAATCAACTAATTAAAATGAGAGTAAGAATGGCCTGACCCTCATAACTAAGAACATTCGAATAAGGATAGCTTTAGATTCTAAAACATTTGCAGAGTGAAAATATTCATTATTATAAACTGCTAGAAATATATCAGTACAAAATAAATAAAAATCATATTATAACTCCTTTCAATGTGCTGTGGGTTAGGTCACTATGTATACTAATTGGCGGTTTTGGTGATAAATTTAAATCATAAATTTCCAAAATGTTATGAAAAATCTTAAAAACATCTTTCTTCCTCATAAGAGCTTATTTTATCAATTTTCTAAAATAATCTAAAAAAGAAAATGATCAACACTACCCATTTTCTATGCCCAACCCTAATTGTCTGCGTAGTCCTTGTTGCTTTCTTAAAAAGTTCCTGTGTTTTCTAGGGGGTGATACCACCTACGTTGGGAATGACAGATTTAAAATTTTACTAAAATAAAACAAGGTTTTTTAAAAAATCTACCCATTACAGAGTGAAATACGTTCATAAATTTTAAACAAATTTTGCTTATAAGTTAATCAATTAGGTACAAATGAATGAATTAAATACGTTTACAAACACATGTGTTACATGTGTTTTGATGTGTACAATATATTATTATCTAACAAAAATATAAAGGAGTTTTACTAAAATAAAAGGCTTATGTCTCTTTTAGGTCGGTCAATATCTGGCAACGTTGCATTTTCTCCTTTGTTTTTTACTCTCATTCGTGAGTTTTTGTTAATTCAATTCTAATATGAAATAATTATCTCTTGTGGCTAAATTTTCACTATGGATCGATTTATTCGCGAATGAACTCAAAAACTAAGTAGAAAATGCAACGTTGCCAGATATTGACCGACCTAAAAGGAATATGAGTCAAATAAAATATCAAATTTCAAACAATATAATCATTAGGAGACATCCAGTAATTACGTGAGACAATTTTAGCTATTTTGGAGCCCGCCCTCCCTCCTTGGTAAGATTTAGTATGTTTTTTTTTTATAAGGCGTACTTGCAATGTAAATCTGTGCTGCGATTATATTAATTTATTTAAAAGAACAATTTTTAAAAATTACGTGATATTTGCTGAGACCATCCTTTCCCCCACGTGAGATTGTGTGAAATTTTGCTCAACACCCTCTTCTCCCTAAAAGGCTCACGAAATTATTGGATGTTCCCTTAGTAGTTTCATCGATTTTGATGCAGTATTTCAATAATTTACTCAACTGAATGATAGTCTTTTTTAATTTGTTATCATTTGGTTACTTTAAACATTAAATTGTTCATAAAATACGTAACGTAAACTAAGTAAGACCGAGGGGGTCGGTTAGATGTCTACGTAATGTTATACATTTGGAGGAAGGACTAAAAAAGTACAAAAAATGCGATACATGATTCATTGATAGCCCCTTATCAGTGTTACACGCTTTTATCTTTATTAAGAAAAAAATGCAAAGAACTGATATATTTAATCTCAACAATTTCCGATTGGTAAAATTTAAAGAGCTAATGATTCAATGAAAATTTTAACATATCAACTAGAAGATACTATCAGCCAATAAAACGGTTACTCCATATTGGCAATATGATAAAAATTTACTGAATCAGCTTGGTTTCAATTTCCTTTTACAGAACTCACAGTTAGAAATACGTTTATACAATATTTGTACGTACGCGTCATTATTTTGCAATTGTATTGAGACGAATATGCAAACATTTTTCCAAATGACTAATAGACTATGTTTTTTTAAACAAACGTGTACAAGTTATGATTAAGTGTGTATTCCAACTATACCTTATTTTCTTCTTTTTGTTCAATTGATGAAATGATTCGCCATGAAGCTCGTCGTGCCCCAATCACATTTTTGTAGGCGACTGACAATAAGTTACGTTCCTCGACGGTCAATTCATGATCTAAATATGCTACTTTTTTCATAGCTTCGACCATTTCTAAAAAAAAAAATTACCAATTAATTCAAGAAATATGTAAATAAGCGGTAAGTGCCAATTGATAAATTTAAAATTTGGAGCACTAAAAATACCGTTTTAGATGTCCAAAAATAGATGAAAGAATTTCAGTCGCTATTAATACGACAAAAATATCAATGAACTTGTCAAATAGGAACATATATTGAACTTGATTTCCTATCAATTTCGTATTGCAAATTGCGTATTTTCGTGTGTAGGAAAACACGATAAACAAAGTAATAAAGGACATGGAACATTATAATGTAATTTCAATACAATTTATTGAATCAATAAACATCGAGGAGCAAATGCCTGTGTTTTTCCCGTTTATTTCAACATGGAAAAATAAAGTCAAATAAAGTTCCAATGTGAAAAAATCGCATATTGGCTGGATGACAAGGTTTAAAAGGATAATGTTGGGAGAGCTAGCAGCTCGTCTCCCTGTATGGAGCATAAGAGCTGCTACATATCCGGAGACAGGTCAAGGTTAGCGTTCCGAACCACGGGATTGAAGCTTTTCCCACTGATGAACATGCGGAAAATTCACTAAATTACCCGTCTTATTTCAAACAGCGAAAACCAATCATAAATCATACCACAAGTAAATTTTAATATCCCTACTCAATTTTTTCATCTTTTTTTCAAATATTCAATAGCTTTTGTGGAGATTGATATAGTACATTTTAAGATGCAATTTCCTGCTTTTAAATACAACAAGAAGGAAAATTCTTTTAGACTGACACAATTTAAAAGCTCCATCACGACAAAATAGTTATTTATAATTTAAGTCTCAAAGAATTTTCCATAGCTTTTTCAATCAAATGTAAAATTTGCTAATATTAAGTTTTCAGAATTAAAAAGACAAATAAGTATGTTTGCACAAAAATCGACAAGTTAATATATTGTGTATTCATAGATTAATAAAATTCATGTATTTTTTTTTTTTGAAAAATTGATACAACTCAAATATTGCATGTTTTACAAGTCAATGTCTTGTAACTAATAGATTTACGACTATTGTCTTTTTTTAAATACAACTTTTCATCAACGTTTTGAAGACTAAAATAATTAATAAAAGTTGCATTGATACAAAAGATACACCCTTGACTTTTCTTCGATTTACTAAAACTGACCATCCGGTCGTTAATAAGATCTATTTAAATATAAAAATAAATTTCCGGTTTAATAACACAATAAAAATGTGTTTAGATACTTGGCAAATTCTAAAAATGACTCATTGCTCAATGATCCATGTGGTTTATAATAAAACGTTGAATTTGCCAGAATTTTTTTTTTCGAAAATATTTCTCGAAAGTCTTTCAAAAAATGTCTTCGAATTCTTTGCTTCTATCATGTCTTTCTTGTTAAATATTTATTACGAGATAATTTTAGACCAAAGGAAACTAAACTATTAATAATACAATGAAAATTTCATTAATTTTTAAATAAATTATATAAATAGACCAATCATAAATGATTGAATCAATCTATTTTTTTTTAAATAATTCCATTAAGACTATTGAGCTTTAGATATAATTGGAGTTATCGCCAATGGCTAAATATAAATTCTTCGCTGTGAAATTTCGAGTTTTCTAAAATTATAAAAGGTTGGTTTATATAGAAACATGTATAAATGTTAAACTTTTGCTTGAATTATACGCTTGGAATAAGTGCAACCTGTTACTCGAAATCAAGGTTGAAAACAGAAATTTTCATAAATTGGTTTTCAACTGTTCCCGGATTGATACGGTCAAAACGGGAGCATTTCAGGGGAAGCCCTTGACAATTTCAAGCGCAATAGAAAGAAAAAGTATGACAACATTAAAAAAGATATATCGAGCTTTCTCACTTCGACATTTTCCAGACTTCAAGGCTCACGTATTCTCACATTTTATATATATTTGAATGTATATATACATAAGGAAGAAGGTCGGCTCCGGGTGGTTTGTTCGCGGATAGATGGATGGGTCGTTGGTTCACATTTTCGTCGATGAAGAACAAAGAACGAAAAGCCGCGAGAGTGAGAAAGCTCTATTCAAAGCAACCAGGAGGAATCAGGACTTCCATGGTCGTTCCTTCTATGTAAAGCTGGATCAATACACTGGGAGTAGTATTGTAGCTATGGCAACGAAACAGAGCCACCCTATTGGTCCGTCCAACGGTACAATCAAATTGCAATCGTAATATTAAAATATATATGTATATATGATAATATAGATCGAAAGAAGAACTACATCACACTAGAAAAAGACCGACAAATATATATCTTTTATTAAATACACATTATCCTCTCTGTTCAATCATTATCATCATTAACATAATAAATACCCAATATTAACGAGAAATGTTCTATCGAATTATTCGACATGGTTTTGCTTCGTATCTTTTGAGAAAAACGTTAATAAATTAATTGATTTATTTAAATGTTTATAAGGATTTATCATCTATATGAATTTGTTGGAATTGTCATGCGCGCTAATTAGGAAAAGGACGATGTGAAAAAAATCTTGAAAACCTAAAAAAAGAAAATGTTAATTAACGGTGAAGAAAATAATAAACATGTAATTAAAAAACTGAAATTTTTCTCTCGCGAAACACGCGCGTTGTATTTCTTTTTTTTTCTTAGAATCTTTTTCCGATATAAAAAAATCGCTGGTTAAATATTTAACGAGATAAGTCAAATCTAAATTTTAACAGCAAACAATTCAAGCAACACAACAAATCCAATGTCACAAGAGCGCTTTAATTTATTATTTGTTTAAAATAAATTGCATAACAGTAAAATAGCTAGTGTTATAATATATATGAAAAAAGAAAGAAAAATCCTTGAAGAAATCAATTGATTTCGTTAACGCTTTTCGGGAAATTTGAATTATTTCATAAATTTGGTGAATATTGAACGGGTTGGGAATATTGATTGTAATTGTAGTTATTTTTAATGGTTTTTAATAATTGGAGTAACGGAAAAAATTTGGTTTGGAAAAAAATTTGTAATAGACATAGACCGGGCGGTGACTCATCGATCGGTCGCATACCGACAAAATGACATTTATTAGATGTAGAATATACTGTTTTAGTTGAAAATGAGACATGGAAAATGAGAAGTAGTGAAAAATTGATGAAAATTTACAGGGGAGTACATGAAATAGACTGACGTTCCAATGACTGTGGAAAATAGACATTAAAACGCGTCAAATCAATGGCTGCGTCATTTGAAATTCCCATATTTCAGTTGATGGTGTTTAGGTTGTTAAATTTGATTAGGGTTTGATCGGGAACTATAGTAAAACATTCGGGTTTGATAAGAGACGCGTATAAGGACAGATATTTGCATCTTCGTTCGATTCTTTCACCTTTTCCGAAAATTGAGAAAACAAAACACTGGTGATAGGAATTTTTGAAAAATAATTACGTACCATCATAACGCTCGGCTTGTTCAGCTAACTTGGCTTTATAAACGTTATCCTCTCTTTCTGACATTTTTGATGTTTTAAGATTTTACTTTTACAATATACAACACACTGCCTTTACAACAACTACTCTATAAAACTCGGAACACCGCCAGCTTCAATACTACACCAACAGAGTACAAAGATGGCTACGCCCGCTCACCGACTTTAACTCTGCGCCGCGCGGCACTATACCTCACAATTCACCGCTGCACACCCGAATATCTCCACACGTTACAAAGTCGCAAATGACGTCAGTAGCTTCACGT
This sequence comes from Sisyra terminalis, assembly GCA_958496175.1. NCBI lineage: Eukaryota > Metazoa > Arthropoda > Insecta > Neuroptera > Sisyridae > Sisyra > Sisyra terminalis. Next base: position 23,883,054 of record OY292277.1, read on the forward strand.
TCATGCGCCGTGCGATAAAATTCGAGCGCAATATTTGATTTTATTTCGTTATTTTTTAAATTATTTATTATTCACTATCCGACTTTTCGTTCCAAAATGGCACGTAAACAACTATCAAAAACAAAATTTGCCAAAAAACCATTTCCATGTAAACAAATATCCGATAAAAGAATAGTTACAATGGCAATTAATTAATAGTATAAAAAAATAAAAGTCCATTTTCCATTCATCTAACCTTTTGTAAGAAAAGTAATTGAAAATATAAGAAGCGTATCGTTTACGTAGTTTCTCTGATTACTTTAAGACTTATTTTCTGCAAGCATCCCAACTTTAATACTTTGTAAGCTTCTTAAACTTTAATCCTTATACTAAGTACTAAAGGATATGTTTAATTTCTGCATCGAATTCAAAGGGAAGTTTTGAACAATTACATCTTTGATATACACAAAGAAAGGAAAAAAATGCATCATACCAAGAATACTTTCCTTGTAGATAATTTTAATTTGTATTAATTTTCAGTAGTTATTCGACTACAAACATTTTAAATAAAGTTATTTTTATGGGAAATGGACATAGGTACCAAACAATTTGAATTGATATCAATAGTTGCTCAAACTGAAAATCCACAATCCACCGATATCAACAGTAAAACACGATTCATACCTCTGATATATATTCATACTATTCATATCTCTAAAAAATATATATTTTTTTAATAAAGACAAGTATATTTTTAAAAAATAAATTTGTTGATTTAAAAAGAGAAAATAGAAAATTGCGGATCAAACAAAAATCTTTGTGATCTAATTTTTAATAAATACTTTCTTTTATCTAAGGAATTAGTTTATTCAAAGTTAATTTTTCGGTTAAAGTCACAAATGAGTTCAGTTTTAATTTCATTACGACACTATGAAATCGAAAATGAATCCACGAAAAAATCTACATCCTTCTTTCGAACTAATTAAAGAAAAAGGCTTATGCAATAAAAACAGCTATTGATAAGGACCTACTGGATTTTATAAATTACAATAACTTTAATATCTGTGAACAAATTCACATATAATTATATCTTAATTGAAATCGTGATTAGGCGAATAGTACCAATAACTAAGTTATACCACAAAGGGTTGAAAGAATATGTGGTAAATTTATAAAACCTAATAAACCATAGTCTCTTCCTATTTTTGGTAAGATTATTGTTTCATGCGATGAATTCAAAACCATTTCATTTGTTAATTCCATAATTTGTATTATAGATATATGAATATTAGCTAAAAAACAATTTACTTAAAAAATCAATAGGAATTTTAAAAAAGGGGATAATTTTATTCAAGCTAACGTTAATAATGCCATTGTTTTCTGTAGAAAAATTTATAAAAGTTATATTTAATTTTGCAACAAGATTTTATATATTTGGATTAAAAATCTAAAAGTAATTTTTTAAATGTATCTTACTGAAGGATGAATGATTAATAATGTGACAATTCTGAAACTGATAAGACTCAAATCCTTAGACGAGCTAAAATGATATTTTTTTCCGATTTACGGAGTTTAAATATATTTCTAAGTACTCAAGTTGCAAAAGATCTTTAACACCATCATATTATAAACGTGACGAAAAAAAGCATTTTTTTTTTAAAATGAAATGTTCAATCAGCTTCACCTATTTGATTTCTTAACATAATTTTATACGTTTTATAACTACAAAAAATTATTGAAACATAATTAATATATATTTTTTCCTAAAAATAATTTTTGAAAGTGCTTATATATTTAATAGTATTTATTTATTTTAAAAATAATCTTTTTAATTATGAAAACTAACATGTGACGATATTTACGACAACTCAGTGTGTTAATATATAAATAAATTATAGTAAAAGGGTTTTTGTAGTTAAATCTAAATATGATTTAATTTTTGTTTCTTAAATACCTTCAACATTAAAACATATAAGTAATAAAAGTGGGTACTGATAATATTTTGTTATCAGTAAATTGAGATGAATAAATAAGATAATTAAAGAATTCATGAGCGAATCAACAAAATAAAAAAAAATAAGACATTTTTTTAAAAATATTTGCTGTATTGAATAATGAATGTACAATTCAACCAAGACCGACAAGGATACAATGCGTATTGTGAATACTCAATGTTCCACAAAGAATTTTCTAAGTGGAAAACATTTTCATAAGGAATTATCCTTTATTTCAATCAATTACTTTATCGGGCTCGACAAAACTTGTCGGATTGGAGTACTAGAACAATAATAAAAATGATTAAAATAAGCAGAAAGAATTGAAGACATTTATTTTCTTTTATTTGGTAAATAAAACGCAATCAAAGATAATTAGAAAAAAATATGCATCTTGCAACAGAAATAATATGCCAGCTGTCCTAGTTAAGGTATTTTTTTTTAATAATAAACATTCATTTTCTACTCAATCAGTTTTATTGTTGAAATGGGTGATTTTATACGTATAATTATTATAGATAAATCTATAATATTAAAAAAATATTACATAAGTATTTATGATTTTCCTCACATTATAAGCATATATTTTGTTATATAATGGTATAAGTATGTATTTATATATACACTAATAAAATTTCACGCCATAGCTTCTTATTAATATCTTTTATATTTTTTTCATATATACAGTCCCTTTTAAAAATTCATTCCATTTTTTTATATATATATTACATGACAACTTATTTTCCGTATGAATTTAAGCATATATTAAAAAGATAGCATGATCTTTTTGATGACTTTTATTACAATATTTACCGACCAATCATAATTCACTCGTACTTCAATAATTAAAAAATACATCATTTTAATGATAAATACATTAAATAAGTCATCATTACAGTAATTAATATTATTAATAGGAAAATATTTGAACAATAACAAGATATTGTGAAATTGTTTTAACAACTCAGCGAAAAAATTTACTAAGGAAAAAGCATTTTTCATTTTCAATGATTTTATAATTTTATATTTTATATATAACAAGAAATAATTGTACCAAAAGTATACAGTTTCCTCTTGAGATAATGTTTTTTAAACAATCAGGTAAATTTTTAATAAAATTGAAGAACAAAATTTATGTTTAACATTTAACAATAGTTTAGAATATGTTAGGACATTTGGACCAGTCTTTCTTTGATTTACATTCCCAATAATCGCCTTTATATACGTGACAGACATTACCCGTTGCTTTATCTTCTTGACGCTTAAACCAAACTGGTTCATAGGAAGGATATGGTTTACCACTGGACATCGATTTTTCTGCTTCGGTCTCACGTTGACGTCGGGTTGCTCGTTGTTTCTCTTCAAGTCGCACTTTTTCGGAATTGGCAAGATCCCAGTCGCCGTTTTCCATGTATCGTTGATCGGGACGTAAACGAGAGTCGGTAGGCGCAACTCCTTCTTCAGGTTCATTTAATTGGCAAGCTAAGATTGTAAAATTGTAAAACTTGTCCGAATTCGGTGGTGGCATTCGTCGTTTCCACGCTGTTTTATATGATCCAGTTTGAAACACTTGACTATCAGAACCACTTTTTGGTGTTCCCGTCATTCCAATTACGGGAGCTATATCAATTTTATTATCCCAGGTTCCCGTCACAACATACTTGACCTGAAAATAAATTATTTAGAATAAATTTACAGCGTGGTTGATATTAAAATTACCGATCCTTCGGGATCCATAACACAGCCTTTAACTTTACGTTGAGAATCACGAGTAAAATAAGAATAAGGAATGTATTTTAAATGACATTTTATTCCTTCAGCAGCTCCTTGGCCAGTTATCTCCATTTCCCCATGCTGATCGACCCATAGTTTCCCCACGATTATATTATGAACAGTAGTGGTAACTTTACGCCAAGTATATACACGTTTCGATTCCTTAAATTCAATATGAGCATTTCCTAGTGGGATCACTTGAAGATATTTTCCTCGGAATTTCGATGACATTGTAAATTCTTGCCAACAATTCCACAATTTTCCTTCACAAAATTGGGCTACCATTGGCGGATGATGAGATACTTGCTCACTAATTGAACGCCAACCCAAATCCGATGTACGATCACATTCGTAAGTTTCACCTAATAACGGATTGAATGGTTTTCCAGTTCGGTCGCTTGTCGTTGAATATGAAGAAACGGTAAAAGCAGCTACGTACGCTAATTGTTCGTAAGGATCTGTGCAATGAGCCGCTAAGTCTAATACTTCTGCATATTCGTAGTCTTCCGTTAAACGTTGCAACATACTTAGGGGCTCACTAAAATTAACTGGCATTGGAATTTTGGATAAATCCTTTCCTGAAATTTGAAAAAAAAAAGATTGTAATAGTTGTTACTTAGTTTACGATTATTTTTTTTTTGTTACCAATGCAATTTTTCATAATGGACCATAGATTGAGCGGGTAATTAGGTTTATTTGGGACGGAGTTACGACGTTTTTTCATTATTCCACCAGGAGCTACTACAAATCCACTTCCAAAATTACCATCAAGCTCTGTGTTTGAAGAAACAGGTTGACTCTCGGTTCCAGGACTAGAACTTACAACTAAAACCTAGAAAGAAAACAACATTTGAAAAATATAATATTTAAAAATATTAATATGGGGGGTCAGTTCTCTAAACTTAACTTTACCAAAAAAAAAAAAAAAAATGAAAATCCTTTACTATGGCGTGTAAAAATTTAAATTATAAACAAAACACAAACAATTTGCATAAAAATATAAACAAATGATTTAAATTCGCAAGTATTTGCAAATAATTAACATTACTGAAACATAACCTCAATGTTTCTTTGAAAAGTCAAAGCACTTAATTGTCTTCCCATATTAAAAATAATTAAATAAGATACTTATAAATAAAAAAATTAAACAAATACACACACTCATTATAAAATCGAAGATTATTATCACCGCTTTCTAGGATACATTCAAATTATGAAGGAAATTCAAATTCCAATCTAAAAATATAAGTTTACAAGGACAATGCAACTCCTAAATTGGGGATAACTAATGCAATTATTAGAACATGAAATGACATTTATTTTATTATAATTGAATAAAAGTAAAGAATGTGATTTTTAATAATAAATAATTAATTAAAATAAAATAGATTCGAATGGGATTTGATATTAGTAAATGAGTCATCCCTTTTCAAGGAACAATACCAATTATAGCTATACAAGAAATATTCTTATATCTTATCTCATTGTTGTTCAATTAAACAATTTTGACTATGACGTTAAAAATTCTTTTAAAAAAACATTGAAATATAAAGGGAGACAATAAAGAATGTAATAAATTAAAGAAATAAAAAAATATACAAGTTACCTGTATTCAACTTTATTTTAATTAAAAATGTGTTGAAATGAAAACACGATTTTTTTAGGTCAATAATTAATTAAGAATCCAACTTTAGTATAAATATTTTTTTATAATTTTTAGTCATGGAATGCAATTATTAAATTTTAAAACTTATTGTTATCAAAACGAGTTATCAACATAGGATATTAAATTTTAAATCAAGGTTAAATGTTTATGACTTTTTAGTTGAAAAAAATCAATAAAAGAAACAATAAATATAACTCAGAATTTTGAATATTTTTTTGCAAAAATGAAATTAATATGGTTACACTAAATATTTTATATTGATCTCGGTTATAATTATGAACTAAAATGCGCTATAATGCATAATTGTAATAAGTTAAAATTTATTTAAACCAGATTTTTTAAGATTTTTCAACTTTCTATTAGATTTTTTGTACAGTTTTACTGTTCTTGTTTGAAGTATAGCAGGTGATAATTATGGTTTGCGTTCAGAATTTACTTATGTTCTAGTTTACCCGGATTTGTACCCATTTTGAGGGTGGAATTAAAAGTAGTAATAATTATTTAGATGAAACTTAGTTGCTTTAGTTCAAGTTAATCTAAAGAAGATATTATCTTTCCACGAATAAAAAAAAATATAAAAAAAAAAAATTATTATGAAAAAATAGTTCGGAGTATTGCGATTCTTCCAGCGCCATGATTTGACGACGGATTTTTATAGATTTCGATGAAATAAAACGAAAATGAAGAATGCAATTTTTCGATATCTTGTTTAGTTTATGAGAAATCGATATTTTGCTAAAAAGCTACAAACATGGGGCCCAAGGACGAACCCTCTGGTGGGGGTTGGATGGGGTGGCAATACCATGTTTTTTATTATACCCTGATTTATGCGCAAATTAAGTTAAAAACAAAATTGAAAATGCAATGTTGCCAGATATTGATGCTGCTAAAAGAGATATGACATGACATAGGCTTTGCCCCTGGACTTCTTGTTTATAGTTTTTCTGGCTCAAGTCCCTTTTAGAACAGTCAAATTTGGCAACGTTGCATTTTCTAATTTGTTTTTAATTTAATTCGCGAATCATAATTAGCGCGAAACAGTCCATAATGAAAATATAACCACAAAACAGAAAATTAAACCATATTAGATTTGAATTAACAAAAAAAATCGCGAATAGAATAAAAAAAAATAGAAAATGCAATGTTACCAGATTTGACTGTTCTAAAAGGGACTTGAGCCGTTTTTTTTTACAAAAAAAAGGTTAAGCTGTGGTTGTAAGTATTTACTTTCTTTTTCATGAAAATCTGGAGAAATCTGCCCAAGAAAAAGGAAAAAAATAAGTTTTAAGTATCGATTTCTTGTAAACTAAGCAAGATATTGATAAATTTTATTCTTCATTTTCGTTTAACTTCGTAAAGATCTATAAAAAACTGACATCAAATCGTGGCATCGGAAAAATCGTTGTCTTGCCAATAGTTCTTTCATGTCACCGATTAGTAGAATAGTCTGATTTTAAATATTGAAACTTCTATGGAATATTTTTTTAATAAGTTAAATACTAGCTTTCTAAAATTTTCTATTCAGATAGGTTTTTCCTCTAATTGAGAGTTCAAATGTTTGTTATATTCAAAAATAATAATCATTATAATTTTTGACATTGAAATATGTAATTTCAAATAACATAATCAGCTAACCATATACCATAACTAGCTTAAATTTTGAAATAATACGGTGGTGGTTTCAACAGTAATTGACGGTAACTTAAAAAATAAAAAACACTTTAAGATACCATATGTTTGGTGGGGCTTTTACCCTCCAGAAGGAGTTGAATAATGAGACAGGGCAACTCTATATCGACCTTTTACGATGATTTACATAGCATTTTTCACATAGTATGTGATCAAAACCATAACTTAACGACAAAATTTAATGGCAATATTTTTCAACACCCTCCGGGCATTCTTCAACAGCATGCTAGTAGAAAAAAACTATGTAGACTCGCAAACCGTACTAAACAATGATTCCAACGAAGTCCGAAAAAAAGTTTCTACAAAATTCGATTTTCCAACCGTTTTATTAAAACAGTACCGAAACTGTTGAGAAATTTAGAAAATCGAAATTCAGGGTCTTATATGGATTCATATGGATTTAGCGATTCTTTGAAAGAATATTTTTTCTCAGGTTTCAATTGAAAGACTTATTCCATTATCTACAAATTTTTATCATTGGAAAACATTTTCTAGTATATACGGTGAGAAACAAGGCCGTAAAACGTCGATATACAATACCTGACAACTTTAATTTTCAACATCTTTTGAAAGGAAAAAGTTATCGTTTAGAAATATGCTGCTAATGGTATTTTTGATCCTTAACTCATAGAGAATCACTACTTAAATCATCGAAATGTTGTGTATTTTTGACAAAATTTAACTTTATCGATTGTACCAAAAATAATTATCCAAATTTTTGATATCTTTGCACCCCTTATATAATTACTGTGACGTTGAGTACTTATAGCTAAGAAAATGGGAAAATTGTCAATTTTGTGTGACACTCTTATCTTAACTACTTGTACCAGAAATAACCAAAATTTATAGAAAAAAGTACGCGCATTAAAACTTTAGGGAACACACTGGTTCCAAATAATTGGTTTTCGAACTACAGTATAATATTAATACACCAAATTTTGATATACCGTCATTTGGAATAAGCAGAGTCATCATAAAAGGCATCAAAACAAGAGAATATAAATAATACTTTGTAATTCAATACACCGTTTTCCAACTACTATAAAAGATATAACCAAAAATTGATCTGATCATGGAGGTTTTTCTGAATTTGTTAGAAACATGTTTACGAAATACGAAGGGTTTTGCGGAAAGTATTCGAAGTAAAGTTGAAATTGCAATAAAAAATATGCAAGGGTATGATTTATAAAACTTGTTAAATTAAAAGAAGTAAAACTTCAGAAAACAACTAGAAACAAAACTTCAGAACCATCGTATTCATCTTCATCATAAAGTCAAATTTTAAGCTCGAAATGAAACTGAAGGTAGTGAATTTTCTAAAACTCTTTCAATTAAAACCAGATTAAGTAATCATCTCATAAATTTCACTGCAATCATAATTTTTATTAAAAATTAATTTAAAAAGGTTAGCAAATCGCACCATTTATACCGAGGCCCCTATTTAAGTACCAAGCGCTAAGTGATTCGAAGTGAGAAGTAGAACCTTCTAGTAAAGAATAAAAAAATTAAAGCTTCACACTATAAATAGTCTTTAGCTTCAGAAATATAGAACAACGATTTTTCCATATTTTTCATAAATATTATTTTTTGATGGCAATATAATGTTCCAGTAGAGTAAGACGCTACTTTAAATAAATTTTAGAAAAAAGAAAATTTGAATTTGAGAATGTAAAATTAAATAAGTAATTACCTACATTATTTAACTAATTTTATATACGTAATACTAACATTATCTAAGTCTATTGAATTTTTTACTGAAAACTTGTTCTATCGTTGGGAAGCTTTTAAGTATGATTATACATTTTTGTTTTGGGGGAGGGGAGAAGTTATAAGTATATTTACGGTTTTCTAATTTTGGGTTTGGTTTACATTCAATTTATCTTGTTATTACGAAACTAAAAAATGAAGAATACTTAATTACTAATTTCGAAAAATTAAAAAAATATAGTAAAGAGAATAAAAAATCGCACTTGTTTTGTGTCAGGTTCCTCAGTTTCTGATGATGAGCCCTCGGATTCGTTATGTCTCGGACCACTAACTGGAATTTTCAAAATGAATCTATCGTCTTTAGCAGATGGACTTTGTGCACGATGCTCATTAGCTGTACCTTCGCCAGTGTTATTTGCACTATCAGCAACACAATCAAAGAATTCATTCTCGTCTTCCTCTTCTTCACTTCCTATTGCATCTAAAAATAAAACAAAATCAATTACTCGGAAAAATATGGTACAAGAAACTCGTTTACGGTATTTGAAGCGAAAACAACAAAGTATAAAAAATGATGTCACGGTGATAATGGAAATAGTTTGAGAACTTATGCAATCGCCACCAACCCCTAGCGGGTTAGTTGTAAAATTAAATGAATATTCATAGTCAGCAAATTTGAGGGTAGATCAATATTCAACTAAGCTATATTCGTTAGACGGTCCACTGTTCTTTACATAATCACCATAAATGGAACACAAAAAATTTTGCTCTAACAGGTATAAAATGAACAAAAATGACATTGTTGTTATGTAATAAAAAGCTTAAAGTAAATAAATTTAATATTGAGATATTAGCCACGTACTTGGTCTTTGAGCATGTTGCGTGGCAGCCTTTTCCAAATTTGAATGTTGTTGAGCCAATTGTTCGACAACTTCCTCCAAGCGCAACTTTTGCTCGCGTTCATGTTGTAACATTTTACATAACTTTGTTCCTTGCGTTTCTGCTACAGATAAATATTCAGAACAGGCCTGAAAAATACAAAATTTCAATAATATAGTAGAGTAATGACACATCCGGGTCTTACAGACCCTGTAATAAATAGGGAGTCGGAAAGAAATTGTTTTTTTTTTTTTTTAAATCCCCATTAATGGTTACCCCGAAGTAATATACTGTGTCGACGTCCACCTTAAGAGGGGTGAAAGCCTGTAAAGTGTGACAATATCGAACAATGGGGGAAGAAGTAAAAAATCCGAAAAATAGGGTATTTTTTACTCATGTGTCCTTATAAAAATATAGAGAAGAGTTTTGAATAATCTAAATTTATAATTTATTATTAGTTTTAGCACGCCTGCAAATGCTATGAGGAACTTTGAATTTATTATAGTTCTGGCAGTTATTAGTCTGGAATATTAAAAATTAAAATCGAAAAATGGATACAATGTTGAGTTTATTTAAAATAATACACAGAAAAGTACTGATGATAAATTATAAATAATGATGGAAAAGAATGATGGGTTATAAGAGTAAACCAAGTTAAGATTTCACAAAAAAATTCACCACATGTTTGTATACTATGCACAGTATGCGCAGCGGTAAATTTAAGCCTAGGCCCGTGGGGCCCGAGCCTACGGCGGCACAACTTTAGGGGCAGTAAAATTTTCAAAACGCTAACATTTTAGAAGCGAAATAATGTACGGGTAATTCAAATTTAAAAATTGATTTGAGCTAGTTTTGCTATGAATGTACGAAACACCTTAAATAAAATATGTAAAATATTTATTTTATCGAATTTACTTTTCAATTTATCTCATCATATATTTCAATTGTTTAACCACTAGTAATTAGAGGACTGTCATTTCGGGATTATTCAGACTTCAGAGCAATTTAAAGATCCTTATAATGGTAGTTTTTTAGGAACCATGGAACATCTTTTACTAAATTCAATCCATTTTTGTCAGAGCATTTAAAGTCCGATGCAAATCATGGTAATTGCAATACGTCATAGTCATCTAAAACATTACAGTATCCTGGCAATTTAGGAGAGATCTTAATAGATGAATATACTCACAAATATTATCTACTTAAAGATTATAAAATAGTAAAGATATTCGTTTCGCGCTAAATAAATGGAATACATTACATTCATGGAATCTTAGAGATGAGAATTCCAATGTTGACATTCCTTTGCGTATTTTTTTTAAGTCTAAACTCTAAACGACAAATTATCCAGTAGAAAAATATTTTTCCATTCTGAAACGGATAGACAGCTATTAACGTGCAAGTATTAGCCAAGATAGACTTGATACTTTGAATTTATTAATTATTGAAGTTTAATTAGTGCAAAAAAACGATTACGATGATATAATCGATATTTTTGCGTAAATTAAAGCTAGGAAGAGGAGGTTAATATCTTAAGTAAAGTTAGAAAAAAGCTGTGAGTTATATTAAACTTTGAAAAAAATTATTGGAATTAAGAAGTTGTCTTTAAAAAATTATATGTAAATTCATAAAAAGTTTTGTAAAAACTAATAAAAATTAAATCATAATTTGAGTATTTGATTTCAAAATTACAAATTTTATCTTGATAGCCTACTTATTATGAAGCAAAATGGGCGGAATATTGAATGGGGCCTAGGGCGGTTTCGGACTTAAATCCGCTACTGGATATGCGATATCGGGTTTTGGTCTATACTTCTCACTTTACCCAATGTATTTTTGAAATATTAAATAGATATAAATTCACAATTTCTTAACAGAGTGTTTTTTCCAAAGGAACAATATTTTTTTTCAAACAATTGAGAAAAAATGGTACATTTACTGTTACCCAATAAGAATTATGCACACTTATTATAATTATATGGAATTAATTATATTGATTTTTTTAATTTGTACAGTTGTTTTACTAAAGCAGGGGTAGCCAAACAAGTTGGGCCGATTCACTTCAACAAACACCATAAAAATTCGTTGGCTTTCGTTAATGTTTTGAATTAAGTCTTTTATAAGTTCCCAGTTTGAAATTTAGTGCCAGTCCGGGCCTGTATTAAAGTTTTTTTTTAGTTTAGTTGGGATTTCCAGGATGCGGTTAATTTTGTCTCAATATTGCTGCCTTTAGGCTTATAGTGTTTCCTGGGTCCTTGTTTCACTTAGTAAATGTCGAGTAGCTGGACGAATCTCAGCAATTGGTGTACTATAGGTTTTCGATTATTTGAGTTCCAGGGTTTATTATCCGTGTACTAACGGTAGATACAATTTTGTAAATTAAAAAATGTTCTTATGTTCCCCCGAGAATTAATTGAGATAATTTTCGCAAATTCTCGTGTTTCTTTTTTCATTATCCTAAGAAAATATCTTGTAGATAAACGCTGATTATCAGCTTGATGATAAGCAATTTCTAAATTTTACTTAAATTTTTGTATGCTGCTTTTGAAGTCAACCTATGGTGAATCAATAGTGGACATTAGTTTCTTTTTTGAGTGGGATTAGTATATTTTAAATGTTAATGTCTTTTGACCATTTTACATTGTTGTTTTTATTTTAATATGCAACGCACTCATGTTATTGAACCTTCTTAAGCTACATACCGTAGTATGCAAATATTATAAACTAGAAAAGTTAGTGGGCTTATATAAAAGAGAAATTTTCTATTTTAATCTTAAAAGAATACTTAACACTTAAGTACAGCAATATACCAACACTTAATTAAAACATTGATGTTTCCTTGTAATTTTATGTTTTCGTAAAAGTTCCTAAAACTCTGTTTTTGAAAGGATTATTTTAATTAGATCAAGTGAATATTTTTATTAAAATTTTAAGTTTCATTACTAATAACGACCGGACTTAATACTACAGAGGATTACAGACTGTATCAGTGGTGGAGGCCAGGCTTTTTAAATAAAAGGTTTGTCTAAAAATTTTTTCAATTTTATCGAGATTGAAAATCAATGGTAAAATTTTATAATTTTTAAATGTTATTGAGTAAATAAGTGGTGGAGGGCTGTACGATGCAGCTAACTTAACCTAGTCTGTAAATTCAGCGCTATCAACCAAAAGTGTATTTAAGAAATTTCTTTGTTGTTTGAGTTGAAAACTATGAAACCTTAGTAAATTTTAATATTAACCTAATAATATTGCCAAATATTGTTACCAAAGTTACGAGTGACCCCAGAAAGTTGTTCCGTTACTGGTTTGATCGTGTATGATCTTATATGATAATTGCAAATTGGTTTGATAAGTTTGAAACAAATCGGTTGGGATGTCAAATCTTACCTAACTAGGCTATGCCACTTTACAAAAAATAAGATGAAATATTTTATCTTGTTTTTTACGAAATCTAAGATTTTCAGGGCATCGACTTACTCAAATGAGATGCAAATAATGAAGTTCGATATTTACCGAAATCATTATTATATAACAAAGTCTGAAATAATTAAAAATGATTGTTTGCCTTATTGCTGGTCAGAAAATTTAAACTATATATCAAAACAAATGATTTTCAAGTAAGACATATTCATCACATTCCTCGTGTAGTTCATATCAAGTTGTAATTGATCATTATTCATGCATAAGAAATACTCTTCTTATAAATTGAGGCATTTGATACTAATGTAGGAAAATGCATTTATCGTAGCACTTTTACTCAATTGAAAAGCAATTCCTCAGACTTAAAAAGCTCATGAAAGTTTCTAGTTATCTTGATAAGGGTACCATAGTAGCTATGGTGACGAACAAGTTAAAAATTGTACCTATATAATTGTTGATTGAAAGTATATATCCAGAAACACTTACCACGAAGAAAACAACATTAAATTCGAAATCAATGATACGAGTTAATTAAACCATTTAATTACTTTCCAAAAATATTTATTTTGCTCAGCTGTATTTACCAATTGATTTAACCTTGAAATTTACTATGAAACATTTTTGATTTCTAAATAAATAAATGATATAAAACTCAAGATTTTATCTAATTATAACCAAAGTAAAAAATTTTTTAAATTATAAATAAGTGAATAAAATGTAAGGAACTGTCTATAACAGTGGTTCTTCACCTGGGTTCGATCGAACCCCAGGGGTTCGATGAGCCAGTCTCGCGAGTTCGGCGGAGATCAAAACACATCTCCGACTTATATAACCTATGTATAAATACATACCTTTGTTTTGAATTAGAAAAAAATCTTATTTTATTTTTCCAATAAAGATGGGTTCGGTGAATGCGCATATGAAACTGAAGGGGTTCGATACCCCCATCAAGGTACAGAACCACTAGTTTATAATATATAACTACGGTGGTTATATGCAAACAAGTTTTTTTAGATTAAACATATTTAGTAAATATTATTATTTGGGTGGATATTTTTCAATCTAGATAGTGGTATTTATTTACCAGATCAAGTTAAGTCCAGATAGAGAACAAATGTGTATTTCGCCCACGAATAGTAATATGTGAATGATAAATGTGTAGAAATTTTAAACAAATAATTTTTTATCTAATACAGTGTTCCGTAATCTTTTAAATAGGCCGCACCCTTTGGTGCTGGAAATAAGTCCCCGCACTACATTGAAAAATGCGCTTCGATTTTTTAGCTTAGAAAAATACAGTTTTGCCATATTTGTCAAAAATTAAAGTAAATTATACTGTTAGAGGCTTCTCCCGCACTCCCAACAATATATATTTTATCTTTTTATATCTGGGGACCCCCGATTAAGAATCAATAATCTAATAAAAATGAATCTTATAGATCCTATAAGGATATGGTCTATCTCTTCATGAGTGAAAATAGCAGCCCTTAAAATAATTGCTTTCAGTAGTATCTCATGACACAAACTTTTGCGGTGCCAAATTTTTTCCTTTATAACTATATACTGTTGGGTAAAATTCAAATTAAGTAAGAATTTTTTTCAATAATCTGTTGCTTAATAAAAACGCTAAGAAATGGTATTTAAAATTTGTATTCTCGATATATGAAAGATTTTTTTTACATGGAGGAGAAATCTTTTTTCAAAAATATTGCTGAAAGTATGATGGTCGATAGCAACAGGCGATCACAGCATTCAATACTTCATAGATACATTCATATACACATAATTACTAATATTTTAGTGTTTTCACTAATGGTATTTGCTAGAGGTTAACCGCATTTTAGCTTTTCTCACTTACATCCATGATGCAAAGAATATCTAGTATTTTAGTCAATAAGCATAAATGTTAAATTTTGTGTGTAGTTTTTTATATTTGTTAATTATCGTAGTTGTGTAACTACTATGGTCTTAAGTGGTTAATAAAATCTGTAATCGAAAAATTTCGAAAGTTTGTTCGATACGAGGATCGAATCCAATATCTACCAGTTTTGGAGTGGGCACCTTGACCACTCAGCCACCAGTACTGCTCTCATTAGTTAAATTGTCCTAACTGCAAAAATTAAGATTTTCGTTTTCTTACATAAAACTGAAGATTATGGCATTATCTTAACAAATCCAAAACAACTTCAAATAATAAATAAGGATGACATTAATAATTACAAAAATTTTGAAACCGCAGTAAGAAAAAATAACGAAGATAGAAACGGAAGTAGTTTTTCCTCTAATTTCTGGAAATAATCTAATTGTGAGTTAGGACAATATGACTAAGGAGAGCAGAGCAGGCTTAGGTGTCTAGTTTTTCTTTAACATAAATTTTCTAACTGCCCAGACAAAAGTTCAGTTTTTCCCGGCCTTACGTATAGCTTCTCGAAGCTATTATTATGAAATAAATTAAAATAACGATGTGGTTTTCATTTATCAGTATATTCAATTGAACTTATCATTCAACGTACATACTCTGTACATTAAATATGTATGTTTATTTACGATAATTTCTATATTTTTTCCGGTTTACAAACTAATCAAATATGAATAAAATAAAGAAAAAATTGTAGTTTTCTTCTAACATAGATAATGAAATTCTCTGACTTCGAAACAACATTAAAAGCTTCTAAACTTTCCAATAATTTTTAAATTATTTCAGACATGTTAAGAAATATATAAAAATTAATATTAAATTCAAATAAATAATTAATCAATATGGAATATAAGCCTATTATGGATACCCAAGTTCCTGCTGCTTAAGTCCAAATTAGCATAAGAAGACTAAATGATCAAACCATTCCAAAAAGATATCCTATTTCAAGGATAGAAGATTTCAGATCAAATTTAGAATCAACAACAATATTTTCAAAATTAGACTTAATTAAAGCATATTATAGGATTCCAATTGCCGAAGAACACAAACCAAAAACGGCAATCACTACTTATTATTTCGGCCTTTATGAGTTTAATGTAATGAGTTTTGGGCTTAGGAATGCTCCTTCAACATTTTAACGTTTTATATCGGAAGTATTAAGAGGATTACAAATTGTTTTCCCTAACATGGTATTTTATCGCATATTAGTTTACAACAACAAAAAATGACGTTATATTTTTATTTTAATTTTGTTGAAGATTGAGAGATTTACCTAATTATTATATTATTCTGCAAATTTATTTGTAAATCATTGCTGTACGGTGTAGAAGAAGATTTTGTGCCTCTATACAGAAGATGTACCTACTTAATTTATTAAATTATCTTATCAAGTCTAAATAAAATCTTATTCAATCAATTGAAATAAGTAATTGACAATATTTTATTTTCAAGGATAAAACTTCCAGACGACGTCTCGGATGTGATTGTTGAAATTTTTAAAACTTTTATAAGGTAAGAACAAAGTAAAACCGCTAAACAAAATAGGTAAATACTAGCTCAAAGTTACAATATGAGAGATGTTGAAACATATTCATGATGAAATGGTTTTTAAGAGTAATATTGAAGGAAAATTTGGAAATATTTTGTATTGAGGTAGATTTATATGAATGGTTAGTTAGTGAATGTTTAGAATTGAACTTACGTTAATCATTGCGTTACTGGCAATCCGAAATAAACTTGCACGTTCACTAATTTGTTTACTTTTCATTTTCACTTCCTCCAACTGTTCCAATTCTGTAAGTGCACGTTGCAAAGCAGCACCATGTTTTGCTAATGCCTCCGAACAAGTTTGCAAATCTTCAAGACGAGCACTCAATTCGCGGACGACGGCGTTGATATCTTCCCGTGGACTTTCCCCACTGGCTGCTACGTCCTCGTCTTCAGACTCCGTCGCTTGTCTAAATTATTTATCAAGACAAGTAAAAAAATCAATTAAACAACACCAATAATCATAATTTAATTGATTAAATTAATAACGGCTGTAAGGAATTTATATATCCTATTCAGAAGGACAGATAACTTAATAGAGGCAATAAAACTTTAGATTCGAATGATTTTTTTTATTAATAGGTTGAAAAGTTGGAAAACTATATACAGCCAAGATATATTTCTCATTTAATTATGAAAAATTTATAAAAAAAAAATGCAATCAAATAACACAGGCCTGCGATGGTAAAATTGTCTTAAATAAAATAACATATTTTTGTTGTAATTTTTGCCCTGATTATGGAAAAAATATTGAAAAAAGTTCATCACGTAAGATTTTGTTGCAACCCACAATTAAAAAGTATTTTTTTTGGCTAAAATCGGAGGCCCAAATCGAACCACTTTTTCTGTATCGAAAATGGTAGTACCGGACTTCTCACTACTACCGCTGGTGTCGTTTTATTTTCCGTTGGTAAGGGAAACAAACCGATTCAAAGTTTAAAAGTGAAGGCGAAATAACACCAATCATTTCTGTTATCTCGCTTTCATTTATAAACTTCGTATAGGTTAATTTTTTTTACCAACGGAAGATAAAACGACGCCAGCTCTAGTAGTGAGAGGTCCGGTACTACCATTTTCGATACAGAAAAAGTGGTTTACTTCGGGCCCCTGGCTTCTTCCGAAAAAACTTATAGATATTACTCTTGTTGATAATTATGTTAAATATAATATCTATGTTTTATTAAATTTAATATCACAAATTTGTCGTGTTACTTAACATATTTATTCCATGGAATTTAAGAATTTTTTTTTTAAACTTGCGTTATTTGCTACTTATTCCTAATATATTTTCTCATTTTGTGAGAAAACCTTACGTGATGGAAGAAAATGGATTTCATATTTGAAATAAGCACAAAAAATACATTGAAATCACCAATTACAGTCAAGACAATTTTTAAAAAGTATTTTTTTGCAGGCCTGTATAATTTATCATTTTTAATACAAATACGATAAAATTAATTCTTTATGATAGTTTTGTTTTTAAGTACCAAAAATGTTGTTCAATAACGACATTGAAATTAAATTAACACTTTTCGTTAAATTAAACTAAAACCTAAATTGACAAAATGCTAATAGATAAGCTAAATTTTCCTGTAAAACCAGGCAAATATTGAACATTATTTTCATGTACAATACAAACAAAAGAGGCTAACCATTAAAGTTATTACCAGGGTATAACAGTTAAGAAGACTATAAAATTTGCTAATTACGATTTTAGCATAATGCAGTTAAAATCAGTTAAAATGCTAATAGCTAGTTTAAATCTAATTAGAATATATGTAATAGTTCATACTTTATAGGGTGGGTCTTCAAACCATTAAAACTGGAAATATCTGGGATTTTTTTTTAAATTAAATACTATTAACACTTATTTTTTAAAAAATCTTGTTAAGAGATTGATGTATCTCATGTTCTTATTCCAAAAGCCGATTAAAGGAACCTTGATTCATGTACTAAGTGAAACAGGGAGGAGAAAGAAATAAAAACGGTTTGAATCATAAATGTAGTAGAATTCAATAGTCATCGAAAATAAAAAAAAAAAAACAATAACCACTAATATAATAATTAGAAGAAAAATTAATTAAAAGAGAACAAATTTTAGAAGTGATATCTATAAAAATAAAACTGAAACCATCCAAATTAAAAATATTAAAAGAAATAATTAAAAATTTCGCTTCTATTGATAAAATGCACTAAAAAGGTAAAAAAAAATTATGAGCTGAATCTTAGTACTGATGGCACCATCGATATTAAGGCGATATTAGCAAATTAATGAGAACTGTAAGCTATTTAGTTGTGCATCAAAGCAAGGGATGCAATTTTGTTTACAATTTGGTAATATGGAACACCCCGCGTTTTGATGTATAACTAGATAGCTTACGATTCTCACTAATTGGCTAACATCGTTTTAATTTTTTACCATTTTAGTGCATTTTATCAATAGAAGTGAAGTTTTTAAAACCTTTTTTAAACATTTTTTTATTTTCTCCTTTTTAATTTTTCATTGTATTTTTAATATCAATTTTGTTAATCATGGTCTCAAATTTGAACTAACTGGTTGTTGTCATTAGTTTCAACTGTCTTTTCGATTTCATTCAATTGTCAATTTTTGTCAGTTGTGTAAGTGTTGACTGTGAGTAGTATTTCATGGGTAGCTACTAGCAAAAAGGAATAGTCTAATATATAAATTTAACACATAATACAACTTACATATGAGTTAATTTCAACTAAGGCAAAATTGAATAGTTCTGGAGACTATCTGAAACTGGTTCTAATTTTTCTGTGTTAATTTCTACTAAGATGTATTTATAATAAGAATTTGGAAAGTTTTAATAAATTTTAAACTCATAACATTTTGGAAATGTTATTAATTCGGTAATTCTACTCAAGACTTGGGATGAATTCGCGGGGCGTAAAAATGGTAAAGATACCCTCGGTAACCCGCGGGTTGGCCATCCCGATCTAGGGTCTCCCTGAAGCTTTAACTTTAGATTCGGCAAAAAATCAGTCAAGCTACAGATTTGCCAATAAAAACATAAGAATTTGTACAGGTACGGGTGAATTGTTTATAGTTAATTAAGAAGTAGATGTAGGGGTTGTTTCTATTACTACTATAGAATCTATTTTTAATTTTCGTTTTTTTTTCTTTTTAATTGAAATTTTGATAAATTTTTGCTGCGGTTGATATGCCTTCTATAGACCATGAATTTTTCATATGTTAATTATGTTACATTTGTCGTAATTTTTAAGATATTTTACTTAAAATTAGCAAACTTAAGGAATCTTTAACTTCGGTCGAAGACTTAAGTTAAAGCTGAACATTAAACATTAAATTAATTCACTTAGTTTTTAATAAAAATTCCCTGGTTCATTAATGAAATTTGATATTTCCAATTTTTGTAATCTGAGGACCACCCTGTAAAGAGAAAAATATCACACAATAATAGTCTTACATGTTTCAACTTTTAACGTTTCTTAATAGCACTTCCTAATATATACTAACTAACTTCAATATTGTACATCAAGGTATTAAATGTAATAACACTAAAAAAACAAAGTTAAAACTATAAAAACAAAATTATGCTATTAAAAGTTCAAAAATAAATCAAATTAAAACCTGTATAACGTTAAAACGATGGTATATTAAGTAAACTGATTATCTTAAATTAAATCATTTATAATATAAAATTTCGATACCTATTTATATTTTCTACTTACATCGCTTTTACTTTGGCCAATTCCAGCTCCGTCACCCACCAATTTCGATCGATTTCACTCGATGCACGTAAATGAAAAGTTTGAGTACCGCCATTGGATATTACGAACGTACAAGAATCCACAGTATAGATAAAAGCCCCTTGTAATGAAATTGTACCACGACACGTGTGCGTCATTTCAACTTTATTTCTGCAAAAAATAAATCCACGTTACAACGATTTCCAATAGTAAAAACAGCATTTTTCACAAAACAACCAAAACCAAGCTCTGAATATTTGGTGACAAAAAAATTGAAAACGCTAAAAGTGCACATGAAGCATTTCAAAATTCTCAGTTTAATTTTTCTTTCTTTGGAAGCTTAAAGCTTCCGTAAACAATGGAACTACGATGATGAAATGCGCAGGATCAAAAGAAAATTCTTTTAGTTTTTCTTTGTTAAATTGACAAATGCAATGCCCGCGAAAATAATGATAAACTTGATATTGCAAACAAATTATGAAGGTACAATTGTATATATCAAACATCGAAATATAAAATAGTGAAGCTTTAAAAAATCTATAAATTTGAATGAAGAAAGCATGTATGTTTCATGAACTTGACGAGTACATGAGGCATAAAGTAATGCTATAATTTTCAATACTATAAGTAACATTGAAGAATAATAAAATCATTATAAATTCAATTAATCAAACATGTTATAATGAAATAGTTCAAATCAAAGGGGTTAATTGTCCTAAATGGAAAAATAAGATTGAAATTCATTCGTATTTGCACCGCCGCTGACCCTGACATTTAAAATTTGGAAAAAGGGTAATAAAGTAAAGAAAAAATGCTAAAAAACTTGTTATTCCAGTGCCTTATCATGGCTTTTTAAGAAATTAAAAAAAAATCACTGGTATCTATTTAAAAATTCAAAGAATTTTGATATTCAATGAATATTAATTCAACGATTGTCATTGATTTGATAAAACCATACTAACTCGACTGTTATAAGTCAATGCTTTTACAAATAATATGTAAAATTCCTAAAAAAACATAATGCAAAATATTTTTATAAATTAAAATAAATATATGACATTTCAAAGATTCTTATACAAAATTTCAAACCGAAACAATGTCAACACTCTTTCTGTGTTTTAAAAGTTTCAAAAGATTATAAAAATTATCATAAAAAGATAAAAGATAAAAATTGCAAACGATTAAACAAGTTAGACTTCCAAAAATAATCAACTTAGTATTAGTTCTTCAATATATCAGTATTGTTTTAGAATTGCTCAAAATTTATTAGCTTAAGAAAGTAGTTGTTCAGTTCAACTTAAAAAAATCGATTAATCGAAATTGTTATTTACTAAAATTTCATAAACACTATTACATAACGAACACAATAAAAATGATTAAGTTTATGGATTTTAATCGAATTTGTATGTTTCAAAATTCAATATTCAAATGTTATTGATGAGTATTCAATATAATGTGAAAAAAACGATACTGGCGAATATTAGAGCTAAAATAGAAATAGAAATAGTTTAAAATATAATAAACTATTGAAGCAAAACTATATTATGCAACTCTTATTGTATGGTATTTTTCAGGCACTCAGTTGTTTTTCTTTGTAACGAGAAATCAAGCGAAAAATCCTTTTAAAACCAATTTTAGTTGAGAATATTTTTTGAATTCTAAAACGTTAAATTTAATTAATACAAATTTTCAGAGGACTTGGATCAAAATAAACAGTTAAAACTTGATTTTTACTCGCAACGTTTCGGCCCCTTTATTGAGCCTTCTCCAGGCGTTCATAGACAATCGCCTTAACTTTGTCAACAATAATCCTTATTATGATTCATTTTTATAGATACGGTACAGTTAATAAAAGTAATAATAAAAGCTTCCAGGAGACATAAAAATTCAATAAAAAATTAGTTAAAAATAATACTTTTTAAACCTAACCGCTCAGCATTGCTGAGTCTCTGTTAGTCTAGTCTCTGCTATGCTAAACGCTTAAGTTTAAAGAGTATAATGTTCAACTACTTTTTAATTATTTTTTATTGAATTGTTATGTATCCTAGAAGTTTTTATTATTACTTTTATCAACTGTACCGTATATATAAAAATGAATCATAACAAGGATTATTGTCGACAAAGTTAAGACCATTGTTTATGAACGCCTGAGGAAGGCTCAATAAAGGAGCCAAAACGTCGCGAGTATAAATCAAATTTTAACTGCTTATTTTGATCCTAGTCCTCTGAGAATTTGTATTAATCCGTTATCATCAAGGATCTGAAATTTTACCATAATGTTAAATTTAATCGAATATTTCTGCGGTTTAATTGAAAAGTTAGAGCAAGAAGACTTTTTACGACGATATTCGACCAAATATAAGACGAAATAAAAATGTAGATCTTAAAAATTTTCAAGATATATAATTATAAGAGTTAGCAACTCTGAAAAAATTTTTTATTAAAGCTGATTTTTAGATATAGTCATTCTATCGGCCTTTCAATCAACATAAGGGTAGATAGGCTGCCGGTACAAGTTACAGTTATTTATAGGCATTTTATTTGTACATTTAATAGAATAAATTTAAAAAAATTATCACAAGAAAGTCTTCTTTTTTTTTTCTTGACATAGTTGCAGCTTTATGCAGCTTTTATTGCTTTCGACACCCATATTTATCTATAGATTAAAAGAGGCGTTTAAAGAAACTATGTTACAGTAAACTAAGATCAGAATAGTAGCATATGACAAATTGAATATTGAAATACTTTGAAAAAATATTTTTTTCTTATAAAACTGCATCTGACACATTGTTAACAACAATGAAAACGTCTGGCATTCATACATTTATGATTGTAAAATCAAATTTATTTCAATAAAAAAAAAACTTTCTTATAAACATTTTAAAGTTTATTTATTTACCTGTACAAATAAAATGCGTATAAATAAATGCAATTTATACCGGCAGCCTAACTACCCTTAAGCTGATCGAAAGACCGATGAGTGGCTATATCCAAAAATCAGCTTTTTTAAAAATCAGCATTATTCACGTTCTTATCCATGGTTTTTTAGATTTTAAATACTTGCTGTTGTTATTTAATCTTCGTACAGCGTTTCGCTACTTTCGTAGCTTCAACAAGTACTCAATTACAAAACATCAATTGTTAAATTCATATATAAGTATAATAATTTCGGTATTAATACAATTAATATTAATTGTAATTGAGTACCTGATGAAGCTACGAAAGTAGCGAAACGTTGTACGAAGATTAAATACAAACATCAAGCATTTAGTATCCAATAAAAGAGATTCATTTCCTGTTATATTTCTTAAAAATCTTTTTTTTTTCAATGTCGCTAGCTCTCGGACTATATGTACCTAATTTTTGTTGAAACCTCATACACTTATGTACCCTGAAATATTTTTTCATACTGTAGTTACATGTGCCACTCTTTTTCGTAGTTTCTCTACAATCAACACTACATCATTGTACAAATCCATAGGATACCTAAGCGATTCATGGAAACTGGAAATTTTCTTTCAAATTTCACTTGTAGTGCTAATATAGTTTCCTCTTTAAATATCTAGTATGAACAAAATAAAATTTTATGAACTCTCTCTTTCTATCAAAAATTGAATTTTGAATAACTGTAGTTAAAGTGAAGAAATTTAGTGTTTAAGTAATCTATTGTCATCGTTTTTGTAAGAACTTTCATAAGTTCACCAGACCAATATAAGATCTCAACGAAATCGATATCGTACGATATCATTACTCTGGCCCTAGTGTTTCCTAATACGTGGTACGCGTACCCCGAAACATAGTTCTCCCGCTTTTTATTCTTTCCCGAATACATATGAAAAACGTCATTAGAAATGGATTAGTAAGGTTGGATGGCGAGATATTTTTTTTAAAGTATGCAAATTTTTTTTTTTAAATTTCTGAAATCTATACTAAAAACAAACCTATTACTTTACTCTAGGATATCATATTTCATACCCCCCCCCAACGTGTGACATAATTTATGGATGGTCCCTAAAAATAAAAGTTTAATAAAATATTCAAGTTTAAACTAAAATTGATTAATTGAGTGGTTGAGATTTCCTGTTTAAACAAGATTAACATTAATCGAGTTTATGAAGTTGTGAAAATGAGCTTTTATCTGTGTATATTTTTGTAATATTTTAAAATTATCTAATATTAATAAAATTACCTTTTTATTTTTACAAAAGCTAAGAAGATACATTCAAAAAGCTGAAACGCATAGAATAAGATGAAGGTAAACTTAATATTTATGCAATTACTTATAATGATCCAAATGAAAATGAAGTACAAACGGAAAGTGAAAAACATATCGGGGGGCATTACTTACTCATTACAAGGGTGCTGACGACGTCTGCGGATTGACAGTTTGGGCCCCCCGCTATGTTCCGCCCTATATACATAGTAACAACACCTCAGAAAAGATTGGAAAAGAGAAAAGTTCAAAAAAATACAAGCCCAAACGTAAAACGAAAAAAAGACGGATTTAGGTCTCAAGTTGCAATCCGTTTAAAAGTTTAATAATGTTCAAGCAAATATTATAAAAATCTAAAAAGAAAATGGAGAAATAGAACTCTTAATTTTCAACTCGATCAAGCAAAAAATTAATAGCGTAAAAATGTAGCAATTTCTAACACTATGTTGGAAATTCTAAGCATACCTAATTATAAAAAAAGAAATTATCTAAATTGTTATTTTTATACTCTAAAATAAGGATACCATAAATCATGGAAATTTTAATTACCAAATAAACAGTATTAAGTATTGTGTGTTATTTGGGGACACCGTTTTCAACAATTAATTAAAGAAGACTACAGTAAGATGGATAGAAAATACATTAAGTATTATGCAATAACTGTGCAACGTTTCGTATGGAATTTAAACTTCCTTAAGCATCTTCAATGGAAATTACTTTCGTTTACATTTGAGAGGCAAATTATAGAGAGAAACGACAAATTATAAATATTTTAGCACTATACAAATTTTCAATATGAAAAATTCAAAGATAAACGGAGTGAAAATTTAAAAAGTTTAAGTACTAGGCTATGATTTAAGTGTTTAAATGATTATTTTGTCATTTAGTAATAGTTTCGTTACATTATTTTATCGTATGTTGAGAATTATTTCCTTACAGCACCTGAGAAAGTTGGAATTCTAGACGAAACGTTAACAAAGAGTTTCGTATTTTTTTTGTCTTTCAAGGGGGATGCTATATGATCTTCATAGTTTAAAATAAACATTTTATATTCGCCCAGTTGGTGCACAGATCTAAAATGAGCTCTGGAAAAATTGGAATAGACTTTTTTAATTTAAAAATAACCCTAAATGACCTATTTTAAAAAATCGTAGGAACAAACGTACTTAATTCTTGGCACATCAAATCATTTTAGGTAGGAATGTAGAAAATATATCGAAAGATAGATATTTTTGAGCAATATTCAATGTTTCGATATATCGATATTAATTTCTTAGCTTTACTATGAAGTATAAGTTATAATAATAATCTTAACAACATTCTCAATCTATTTGATTTAAAAAATAAGAGGTTATAGGGCTTAGAAAAATTGGCTCAAGTATACTTTAGCACACCCACAATCTGACAACGTTGCATTTTCGACTTTGTTTTTAATTCAATTCGCGATTAAATCGGTTTATAATGAAAATTTAGCCACAAAAGAGAGAATTATACCATATTAGAATTGAATAAACAAAAATATCGAGAATTAAATTTAAAAAAAAGTCGAAAATGCAACGTTGCCGGATTGTGGGTGTGCTAAAATACACTTGAGCCGAAAAATTTCATAAGATGAAATAGTTACTCGTGACTTTTCGACTATTTATTTACTTAGTCTTCCTCAGGCATTCGTAATTTCTTATCTTCACATACAATATTGACTTTGCTAGATAAGAAACTACAAGAACCTAAGGAAGACTAAATCAATAGTCGAAACGTCGCGAATAATTATTTCATCTTAATGCATTGTTTGAGATCCTATAATCTCTTATTTTTTAAATTAATTAGCCTTTTGAAGCCTAGATTTAAATAACTAGCAGTATAATAATATTTTCCTTTAAATCGCACCGAAAATTGATTTGTTGATTTGAATAATAGATATTAATTCAATAATATTGCAATATATCGAAATATATTCAGATCTTTTAACACTTCTTACATCCTTTATTCTACATTTGTATCAAAAATATATGATTATAATTTAAACTGAAAAAAATCCAAAATGCAAGTTTCCAGAAAATCAATTTTCCCATTATAATTAAGTTAATTGTCAGTTCAAATAATTGGCTACTCTTATAAAAGTCAAACATCTAGCAGTGTTATTTACCATATCTGATTTCATGAATTTAAAATTCTATTTGTCAATTTTTTATGAGTAAAAAAGCATTAAGAATTAATAATTCATTCAATTAAAAGTTTCTACTTCGATTATTTTCCATATTTCAATTAATCGCTAATTTTTAGGAGTGAATTCAAATGAAAAATCACAGCAGGAGAATGGTGGAATAAATTCAATTAGTTTTTGTAAAGTTAGATTTATGAGTAGATATTTTTGTGTTTAATAAAATTAAAAATAAATGTAATAACAAATTTTTAATTCAGATAATATTTTTATCAAAGCATTGAGGACTGCTTTTCTATTGAATCAAATATGAGTGGTATATGTATTAAATTCGCTTCGGTATATAATGAGCATAGTATAACATTTAATTTCCATCAAAAATATTTTAAATTAAAAAAAGGACAATAAAATTTGACAGATGGTTTTAAATATAATTGTTCAGTAATATTTTAATTGTTCTTTTCTATAGTTAATTTATAATTGTTTGTATTCTCTTTTTTAAGTTTTTTTTTATTTTTGTGCATCACGTTTTTTTAGTTCACAGTTGAATTGTGATATTAAGTATTATATTAGTACCTGAAGAAGTTGGGAAACCGATGTTGTTAAAAAAAATTTAAAAAAAATCGAATATCAAAAACGCAAACAGAATTCTAAAAAGGATAAAAGTATTTTTATTTCTAAATATTAAACATGTATTATTTTTCAAAGTCGATGAAACGATGAAATCATAAGTTAAATTTTTTTTTGTAGGTATATTCTCTATCATCATTTAACTTATGGAGTTCCTTAGATAATTTATTACTGACCCCTAGTCCTTACGGCTTCCACACATTGAGGCGGTATATTCCTAGTATAAATGCCAGTATATTGGTACAGGTAATAACCTAGAATAAACGTCGACTATCTGTGGGTCGCGAACTTTCGAAACACATGCGGCTTAGTAAAATCATACCTGTGCTTCTTGAGTAATATAATAGCACATATTAAAAAATTAATTACATTATTTTCTCTAATACATATTACAGATGTATAATATTTGACAATTAAATAGGACCGAATCACAGTTCTTTAGATATTATTATATTTGAAGTTTATTAGAATCTTCATACTTCTTTCGTTGGTTTCCCAACTTCTTCCTTAGATTCATCATCCTTACATGTTAAATAATTGAGTACTAGAAGAAGTGGGAAAACCAACAAAACGTAGTACAAAGATTTAAATAAACATTATAACATCCTAAGAACCGCGATTCCTTTTTATACTACCGATGTATGTTTCTTTAAAAAAATAAATTATCACATCGGGGAAAAATGGCTCTTAACTGTATAGAAAGGTTGCCAAACATACATATAATTGTTATTTTAACCACATATTGGTCAAAATTCTAGGAACTAAACTATAACTTCAAACTTAATGCGGCGGTCATTATTCTACAAATATGCCGCCAAAAACTGTATGATGTGAACTGAAAAAACCGACAACTCCCAGATTTTGGATCAATGTTCCAATAATTTCAACTCATCAAGGTCTTCTTATATATACACCTAATTCTGTTTTTACATGATTTCATTCGATTTAGCACGATTAAAAAAAGGCTATTTGATTTAAATTTTAAAAAAAATATTTATATTAACCGTACATTTTTAGAAATTTAGTTAAGAAAATTACCCTTTCTAGTATATTTTCAAAGCAGGTCAAGTATATATTTTATTCTTCTGTTTAGTTTCAATAATAAAGTTGGGCTTCAGAATAGGTACTAACGTATTCTTCTAACATATATGAGATGTTGACTAGGTAATATAAAACAAGTGTGTGTAGGTACTTATGAACGCAGAATTTCCACCAAAATTTTCCAAAATAATTGCCGATGGTGGGTACCGTCCAGATTAGGTCTTTAATGCGGGCGGAACTGGTCTCTCTTGAAAAAAAAAATGCCAAGCTACTATGCTACATATGTAGCAAAATCTCGTATGTATCAAAAAAGAGAGATAGTGTTTTTAAGGGGTTACATAGGTTTAAATAGGGAAAAAACCGCCTATTTTTAACATTTTTTTTCCGTATAAAAAGTGAAATATTAAAATTAAACTTTTCATTATCTTGAACATACATGCTTGACAAATAATTTTTGAAATTTTCGTAGAAAAATATTTAAACTCCGCCATAGCGACGGTATTTCCGGTGACCCGTTGGAGAAAAGTGTCCGCGATGAAAGCAAAACTCATGACAGGTTCATTCGAAGTGAAAAAATAATAATACGTATTTTGTATTTTAGTTAAGACCATAAACTAGAACTTGAACGAAGGAAAAGAAAAAAAAGTACCTAAAAATGGATTTTTGGTAAACTGGTTTTACAAAAAAAAAAAAACAATTTCGGTGAAATTTGCTCTACATTCTTTTCTTTTTTTAAATAGTTATAATTGATAAAACAATCTCCGTCCAAATCCTTGTGA
Source organism: Sisyra terminalis (assembly GCA_958496175.1). Classification (NCBI taxonomy): domain Eukaryota; kingdom Metazoa; phylum Arthropoda; class Insecta; order Neuroptera; family Sisyridae; genus Sisyra; species Sisyra terminalis. Next base: position 23,912,186 of record OY292277.1, read on the forward strand.
ATTGTATCCCGAAAACCAGAGTAAAATTTCATCAAAATCGGTTGAGTAGTTCCCAAAAAATCTTGACAACCGACTTTGAAAACACAGTTTTGAGGTTACGCGACAATAGACAATAGAGTAGCTGCAACGATATACCGGCGACGCGCTGAACTTTTTAAGGCTGTACTTCCAAAACTATTAATCGGATCAACTTGAAAACTTACTAAAATATTCTAAAGATGCATAAATTCATAAAACAATAAAAAATCAATTTTTTGAAGCCGTGAAACCCATGTAACCTCTTAAGGTAGCAAAGGGATCCAGCCGCATTTTATTGCAATGATTCAGGATTTTATCGCATTTGTTCTAATCGCATATTTAAGCCTCGATCAAAGGGGTTGACTTTAATTAATTATCGATTTATTGGATGACGAACGAAAAGGCATGAGTAACAACTGCTAATTTGGTTTAATAAATGTTTTGTCCCAGAAGTTAGAAGATATATGCATGAAAAACGTCAGGTCTTCTAAGTTCTTCTGATTGTTGACAACGGAACAACGGACATCCAGATTTGAAGCTCGAAAATATACAAGTTTTGTTCTTGCCATTAAATACGATATCCTGATTCAATCACTTGACCAGAATATGGAAGAATTTAGAATTAATCTCCTTTTTTATACGGTTTTGCCTGGAACGTATCAACCATGTAAAACAGAATTAGGTGTACTATTGCTATACATACTGGTCATTCATTGGTTCAATGTGTGGATGAGTCAATATAGTTGGGTAGCGCAGGATTATTACTACCACTTCTATAGTACCTTCACGATTAATTATTAATGAAAATAACCTAATTTTCTAATGTTTAACTTACATCTTTCTAACAATCCTAATGTTCAACTTACCTCATTTTAATAGCATCTTTTGGTAAAGTTGAGTAACTAGTAAAGTTTTTTTTTTTGGTAAACGTTAACGATCTGAATTACAATACATCTAAACATGTATAATTTTCTAAGGAAGATTTTAGCGGAGAAAAATACAATACATTTATTCTTCTTTAAGCAAAAATATAAAATAATTCTAATGCATTGTATAGGAGGTATAACAGAAAATATTGCCAAAGCCTCGCCCCATCGCTATTAACGACAAAAAATGTACAAACTTTTATTGTAGAACATTATTTTGGTTTTTGAAAATTGTAACCACAGAAATAAAATTATGATTGGATAATTCAGTATTTTAAATTATAAGCGCTTCGAAATAACACCCACATATTTGTATTATAATTTATTTCGCTAGTTATAAAAATAAAACAAGACAAATTTATTTAGTAATATAATATATTAAGTGCTCAAATTCCATTTATCATTAGCAAGGAAGTGTGAAATAAAAAATTCTTCTATGATATCTGAACTAGATAAAAATTATATATATGTACGTTTAGCGGTGAACATTCTTCATAAAATTGAAATTCTTTATATATTCAAAAGACTAACAAAAACTGACATTAAAATATTTTTAGCTAAACTGATTGAATCATCAAATATTTAATATTTTATATGTAAACGCAAAATATTTGTGTTTAGAAGTTCTGTTTCTTCATTATATATCTACTTTATACACTCGGAATCATATCAAAATAGCATTGTTTATTTTCTTTCATCAAAAATTTGAAAATTAGTAAGAATATTGAAAAAATTCTTTCAAAATTATTGCTCAAAATATTTAGGAAACATAAACAACTCTACCGATAAACATTGGAAAACATTTAGCAGACTTTTGTAGATAAGTATAAAGCATAAAAAATCTAAGTTATTTTTTTAATGTCTGAAAAAAATGTGCTGATAAAATTTTTTCGGTTTCAAGGTGATTTATTAAAGACTTTTGTAAGAAACGTTTTGATGAAATTTAGAAATGATAAAGTTGTTAATTAAATATATTAACATTTGACTTTCAATAATGGTTGTAGAACAACAATAGCCTTTTGTAACTAGCGAAAAACGATTACTTATAGTCAAAACTATAAAAATTGCTGATACTAATTTGTGTTATATTTTACGAAATTTATGTATAGGATTTTTTCAATAAAATTTTGTTTGGTGAATTCTTCGAATTGTACGAGGAATAGGGACAGAGACTGAGTATAAATGAGAACTATAATAGTTAAATTGTGGTTATTTGTATTTTCCTTGTGCAATTTCAAAGAATTTAATATCTGCATTTGAAATTATCAAATAATCCGAAATATCTTAATATCTATTACAGTAATTGAAACCGCTATAACATTATGCACATGCTTGTATGTATGTACATAGTAACAAATTCGAATTCCGTATATATCTACGGTCACCAAAGTGGTGGTCCCCGAGAATATTTCTGTGGTTTGCAACGAAATGTGGAATATACTTTTATAAATATATTAAACATTCAAAAAATCCTATTAGTGGTTTGCGGGATTAAAATTATGAATTATGAAATTATGAATCCGTGAGGTCAAAAAGTTTGAAAGTTGAAATAAATATAACCTCCCTGATTTAAATGTAGCAAGGATATTAATTCTATAAGAAAGAGCCAGAAAAATAATAAATTTGCAACTATAGTTACTTAAAATATACTATATAAAAGTTCATAATCTGTGTCCAGTTGTTTAACATAAAATCTTTGACTTTCTGTACTAAATTTCACCCTTTTTCTCTGACCTTATTTATAAGAAGCTTTTAACTAGAGATTTGGATCAATTCGGCTTTGAAAAGTTGTGAAAATAAAAACAAATTAAGTCTTCTGGTGGCCGAGTGGTCTAGGAGGTCGCTCCAAAACTGGTAGGTATTGGGTTCAAATCTTGTATTGTTTTCGATATTTTATGTACATATTTATTTGATTGTGTTGTTTTCTATAGTTCTCAACTGATCTTGATTAAGCTTGGTACACTTATTCTTCGGAAGTTTACCTTGAACGAGTTTAAAGATGAACAAAATCGGATCCCTAGTTTATAAATGTATTAAAGTTCTTATAATTTCCTGACTTTTTTAAATTTCCTGTTATTTCAGGATTGAAGAATTAAATTTCTTGATAATTCCAGCTTTTCCAGGTCTGTGGCCACTCTGTTTACGTAATTTTCCAATTTCATGTCCAGGTGGTCCAAGAGAGTTGAAAATACTTTGAATTTCAGCTGGGCAATTGACTCAGTATTTATTCCTATAGTTTGGGAATGTTTTCTCAAATCACAGTGTCCTGTTAATAGACTTTCCAGTATTATGATATCCTTCCTTCTTAAGTATAGAATTCTTTCATTATGTTATTTCAGATTTTTTTTTACCTTAAACTAATTATTTCAGGATTTTATTTTCTCATTTTGAGTCCATTTAATTATTTGATTTAGTACACATCGGCACACCTATTGCTGGGTTTAGACTCATAAATTATTTCTTGAACTAAGGAACTTGATTTTCCTTTGTAAGTATCTACCTTTATATCTATATAAATAATCATAAGAAGATGCTTTGATTTGTGAAGTTTTGAAGGATTGCCAAAACTTTAACAGTTCTCATTAATAAATTATTTTGGTAGTTTATAACGGGTAGATTCAAACAGTTTATGAATAGTTTATAAATACTAATTTTGCTTAAATTCAATATTTTCGTTTGGTAACAATAAAATATCACAAATTAAATATTTATATATAATTCAAGAGACTATTAGCTATGTATATAAATCTCAATCCCACACTATCTTACTTCATAACATAAAAACGTAAATTGTTGCAAGTCCCCTTGTTTATATTTGCATTAAGAAGCATAATATATTCGAGTAAACAATAATTCAATTTACAGAAGTATTGATACAATTCCAAGTTTTTAAAGAAGAAAAATGATGGCATTCATTCTCATAAATTGTTAAAAAGATATATACAAATGCACAAAGCATGGCAAACATTAAGACATATGTAACGAAAACATGCGAAATTTCACAAAGAACATGCAAAAGATACAAATAAGTGGTATGCAATACTGCAGAAGTGCATCTTGCAGCAAAACCTATTAATAATTTCTCGTCTTTTTTTGCGAATAAAAAACTGCCACATAGATAGAAACTCAATTCTTGCTAAATATGTATATTATAAATCGAACAACTTGAATTATTTAAATATTGATTTTTGTATTAAAAATGACTGATGAGTATTGAGAATAAAGTTAAATCGATTGACTAATTAAAGTTTTGTAAGTGTAACATAATTTGTTACGAGTGAAAACTTTCTTAGGCTTCAGTTGAGTTTCGGTGTATATGTTGGTTTTAATCAATATATTATCACGTTGTTTTAAAATTATTGAGCCAATTAAGTAGTCATAAAATAAAATCCAAGAATTGTAACCGTTTCTTGTTTCCTTGATAAGTAGCCAATATACGAGTATAACTAAATTCTAGGATATGGGCATTGAGGGATATTTGTCGGGGTCATTACTTTGAACATGATTTGATTAAAAAAATAAATAAATTGAAAATAATTATTGCCATCTAGCATTTTTTTCAAAGGCATTCTCGGTACCACCGAACGATTAAAAATTCATATGGAAATAGCATTGATTTTTTCGATATTTATTTATTTATCCATTATTTAAAAATAGTTAAAAAAAACAATGTATACCATATCCATTATATCAAATTTTGGAAAATAAACAGAAAAAAATCCAAGATTATGTTCTTTAAATTAATTTTTATTCTTTGAATTTATCATTTACTAGCTGATCCTTGCGACTTCGTCTGCGTAACGTAGGTGTAGATTATATTTTCTTTTTAAATTTGCCATTTGTAGTGGTATATGAAAATTATTATTTTTCTTATTTCTTTTACGAAAAACATAATCATACTTAAAACACTATTTTCTCATCTTTAAAAAGACACATTTAATAAACTGTTACTTAGAATAAAATAGTTGTATATAATGATCAATTAATTTTCAAAAAAATATTTATAAATATCTAAAAAGAGTTATGGTCTATTCCGTAAACCTACGGTAGGTATACCTACCGTGAACCAATTAATCCGTAAATCAATCATTATCTATACATAAATAAAAACTATCATTAAGTTCAATAAAGTCAGTCATAATTATGACTGAAAACAATCAAAACTTATCAAAACACTCGCCTAGATATTTAGAATATTAGTAGAAATCCAATTACATTGTCTCGACTCTTGAATGAACCTTTTTCTCAAAACTATTACACTATTGCAATGTACAAAACTACCGCGAAATTAGTATTTGTTCAAATGTACGAAACCCAGTTCCTCCATTATCAAGTATAACCATTGTGTATCTATGCACTTATTATTAAAATATCTGAATTTCAACTATATAATTAAACCATTTTCTTTTAGTTCGCCGAATTTCTCGCTATTCGATATTCGCTCACTAATGTATTTATTTGTGATTACGTATATCGGATTTTCAGGTTTACAATATGTGAAAGACAAAAAACTTACATGCTCACTTATGAACTTAACTTTTTTCAGATATTAGAGTTCAACTTTTTTAGCAGATCCTACGTTTTTTATAAACCAACATTGTTTTATTTTAAGCGATAAAACGTTTCGTCTATAACGAACATACTTTGATAATTTGAAAAAAATTGAAATTTCGATTGTTTATTAGACGTTATGCCGTACAAACTTTGCCACCATTTTTCACTCTTTTAGGGAAGGAATAATAAAAAACCCTTTCTTACTATATTTCTGCATCGTATAAGAAAAACATTTTCCAAATTTCATCGACACAAATATGCATTTATATTGGAAAATACAATGTAAAACGAAAAAAATTATGACCTTTATTTTGATTATCATGACTAAAAAGCAATTCGATTTTGGACATTGTACATACAAAATTGTTGGAAACTGGTAGAAAACGTGGAAGCAAATTAGAATATTTTATATATTTTCAATAACAATAATTGATTTTCAAATTTTTCTAAATACCGAAAAAAAGTTAGTATGGAAGATTTTATATTTTGATTGATAATGAAATATATGACAAAAATTGCTCCCTTAATGTTTTTCAGCAGAATAAATAATTGCTGCAGGTCACCATCATTGGTTGATAAAAATTAGATTTTAAAAAGTTTGATTGTTGAAAAACAAACAAGAATTAAAAATCGCTTTTTTAGAATAAGTACTACATAAACTTTCATACTAATTTAGTGAAATAACGTTATTTAAAACGTTGTTATTGAAATGATATAACAGAAACAGAAACTTATTATTAATTAATTATTTATTTATTAATTAAACTTATTAAGTTCAAAATTTCGATTGTTGATTAACTACATTTTCTCATACAAATTTATGGTAGTTACCCCTTTTACTCTTTTAGAGTATGAATTTTCAAAAAAAAATCTTATCAGATGTCTACTTCTTATAAGGAATACATCGAATTTTAAAATTTCATCAGTCAGAGGGGATATATAAATACAGGATTTTATGTATGCACGGTTTTAAAAACTTATTTACTTTAAGTTTTATTACTATTACTATTATTACTACTACTATTACTTTTTTTCGTTAATATTTCCTTATTGAGCAACTCTAAGGGTTTATTTACAACAATTTTGCAAAAATAAAAAAAAAGCTTACTGTAAGATTCGAACCTTTCGTCTTTATAATTAGGAGGATCAGAATGTCAGATACGTAATCCATTACGCTATTAACATCAACTATGTGTTTTACTTATATAAAGATTTATATTTCAGAGGCAATTTTTTAAAATTTAAATTGAATTTACTGTGATTTTTTATCAGTTCAACTAGAAATATTTTTACTAATTATTTTCTAACTTTTAATTACCTTTCCAATGATATATAACTCACCTGTCTAAAATAAAAATTTCTGTTTTCATCCCTTTTCATCTCTTATTAGTTTTAAGGAATGATAAGTAGCCTTACATGTGAAGGAAATGGTGTTGTATCATAATACCAAATTTCATTAAATTCGGTTGTTCCGTTCTTTAGTTCAATCGGGACACACAGACAGACAAAAATTTTAAAAATGTTAAATTTGGAATAAGGGCCTCTTGAAACAAATATTTACCCTAAAATTGGGTTCAAAATCGAAATGTACAGACAGACGTAAGAATTTTATATATTAGTGCAGTATAGATAATAATCGTCTTAAGAAAAAACCTTTGTTTTATTTTCTAATGTTTATTTTTACTAAACAATGTTTCATGGTCTAAAATCCTGCTGCGAAATTAGTAGTACTTGAATAATGTAGATAATAAAAATCTAATTTTTAAGAATTTTTACAATTGGGAAAATTCATTTTTCATCAGGTGCTATTTAAAAATTGCCCGCCAGTGTGATTAATTAAAAAATTATTTATTGACTTTTAGAGAAACATTTTTGTTTACATCTTATAGAAATAAACCCTACACCACTTCACAACAGTATATTTAAAAAAATTGAAAAGTCACAGTAGCTGCTAATTGCTTAGCCGCAACCTCTACGCACCCAAGTGTTAACAGGTATGATTTCATGTAAACTTTTCGTTCATAACGTATATTTATTTCGTTTTTTAAATATACTGTTTTGAAGTGGTGTAGGCTTTATTTCTATAAGATGTAAACAAAATGTTTCATTAAAAGTCAATTAATAATATTTTAATTAATAGGACTGGTAGGCAATTTTTAATTAGCGCCTTATGAAAAAAGAATTCCCCCACTTGTAAAAATATTTAAAAATTAGATTTTGACTATCTACATTATTCATGTACTAATTTCGCAGTCGAATCTTGGACTATGGTTAACATAATAAAAGAAAATAAGCCAACATTGAAAAATTGCATGTATTTGGCACGAATGAAATTTTAATCGCTCGGTGGTATCGAATCTGTTGACGTTATCGAAAAAGATTATAATTTGATAAATAAAATCGAAAAACCCCCAAACAAGGAACGTCCTAGTGGCTAATCATATAATTTCAAATATACAGCGATTTAAAACTTAATGCATATATTTTAATAGTATTTTTTTGAAACCAAATTAACACTTTTCACGTATAAGTGTGCATCTTAAAATGAACGTTATTCAAGCAATATTTTTTTTTAGAGTTTCCTCAATTTTCCTAAAATTATAGCTTTTAATAGGAAAATTTTTGACAATTTTCGTCTTTATCGATACGCAGTTAAACTAAATATTATTTTGTTAAAAAAGAAATCGTGGGTATTAGCTAGTTTTACTCAACTCTAATTAGAAAAAAAATACTTTAATAAAATTGAGAAAATACATTAATTTGGACTTTAAACCAACTATTGAAAAAAAATAATTGAAATTTAATTGCGACTAAAATTGACTAATTACTGAAAATAAAAACGAAACCCAATAGTTTATAGATCATATTCGTTTCAATTTTTAATAAAACCAACATATAGACTGAAATAAAGCTGCAAGCTATGTTTTAATTTTAATTTTTATGAGACTATTAATAATTTCTAATTTGCAATGACGAATGATTGTAGTACTTAAAATTGTCCAAGGATAAATTTTAAAGTTGGATTTTTTTCAAAACCGAAATTTAATAGTCCATTTATTTATTGCTGTAATAATTTTAAATAATCAAATTTAGAACTGATGGAATGTAATAATTACATACTGTTATTCTTAGATTAGAGTTATAAAATTTACAATTGAAAATCTGAAAAAAATTGAGTAAAACCATCTAAAATTTGTCAACTTCTTTATGACTTATCGTTTTCTAATTGGCTACAGAAATTCCGTTGTCATTTTATTACAGAAACTGGATATTAAATTTCCATAATATTTGCCCTTTCTCTTTCGTAAAACTTGACTTGAAAAAAAAAATAACTCGCCATTTTTTGCACGTGTTACAAATTTATAGGAGTACTAGCAAAAAAAAAAATATTCCACGTGAATCATTTAAAACATTAAGAATTTAATCATTAGTATAATTCAATAGAAGAACAAAATGTAAAGGTTTCTTTTTGCAAAATTGGCTCCCATTCACCAAATTAAAAATAAACTGCAAATTTCATCACCGTCTGATTGTGAAAGATTACTACGATGTTATCATTCTATAATTTTTTTCTATACGAAAGTTGAAGTATTCAAAATAATATTTTTCTTATCGAATAGAATAATAATTCATTATAATATATATTCAACTAAAATTTAATCAACTATCTCAAAGCAATTATCAATGCTTATTTTGTTTGAAAATTAATTATGGAAAACATTTATAAAAAAAATATTAAATAAACTTTGTATGTATAACCTTATATACCATTAGTAATATTTTTATCTTTCGCCCATGAACTTAATAAAATATTTTATACAATAACACAGACTGACAAAGACTGTGTATGTAATTTAAAATTAAACTAAATATTTACCTTCAAAATTAAACTATAAATTATGCTTACGTACTTTGTTAATCTACTGAATTTCAATAAAAAATGTTTTCTTTTTTATTTGATGTGTTATAATTATATAGTCAGTAATTAATAAATTAAAAGGTCCTGATTAATTTTTTTAGTCATCTTATGTAAATGAACCTTAATGGCATTAAAACTCAAAAGATATAAGCTGCAACATTTATGCCATAATGTGCAAAATTATTTCCCGATAATTTGTTTTTTATGGAGTAACTACGTTACAACCGGTTAGAAAAAACCGTTGCAAAGATATTTTCGAAGGAATGTGGACGAAATAAAAACAATAAGAGGTGCTATTTTCCTATCTAGATAGTGAGATTTATCTTTCAGATAAAATTGTATTCAGAGGATAGAGAAAACATGCGTATTTTCATCTAAGAATAGTGCTTTGTATAGGATGAATATGTAGGGTTTAACTAACAGATAATTTTTATCTATTGAACAGCTATTTTGAGGATATGGATTATCTATAAGTGAAAATACTTGCCATAAGTGTTAATTCTGTGAAGCGCGACATTTTAGTACTAAGGGTCGGTATTTTAACATCGAGATTCTAGATATTAAATTTTAGCAAATTATATCAAATTTTATCTAGAGGATAGAGAACAAATGCGTATTTTGAGCTAAGAATAATGATATGTGTACGATTTACCTAATAGTTGATTTGTTATTTATTAAATAGTTATCCTAAGTATATAATCTATTTATTCATTAGTGAAAATACCAAGCCTTATTCTACTGTTTTACGTGTTCGATTCATAAATATTAAATTAAGGGCCGGTATTTTCATTCGTGGGCAAATAAACTATATCCTCAAGATATCTGTTAGAGGTCGGTGTTTTCACATTTAGATAAAGAGCTTTATCGTTTAGATAAATTATTCGCAGGATAAAGAAAACATGCGTATTTTCACTTACGAATAGTGATATGGGTAAGATTTATCTTAAGAATCGTTTTAATCGATTAAATAGCTATGTAAAGGGTATAGTTTATCAATCCATGAGTGAAAATACGGGTCCTTAAAGAATCGAATCTTAAAAACGTAAGACTCTTGTAAAAGTCAAATGTGTTTACCAGAAAGGCAGTTAGTATCGTATAGAAACTTTGTATCAGATTCAAAATTTCTATGGTAGGTTTCTATAACTTATGTTTTTTTTATTAAGTTTCATATTTTCAATTATCTTTATGATTCTGTTCTGATATATTACTCAAAAAAAATTGTAGAATTGTATTTTCTTTAGGAAGGAATATTGTTATGAACGAAGTTCCTTATCACACCCGAAATTCCAGGCACTTAATAAATAAAAGGCTGAATAAAGTGTAAGACTCCAATCGTTACGTCACTTTTCTATAGTACGTTACAACTATAGTACAGGGATTTTTGTTAGGTATTCGTTTGCGAATTTACAAGCATTTTTTTGTATATTCCAAGTGTTTTAGTATAAGTATAATACTACAATATATGACTGTGCTGCTTATGATAAAATAGAGACAATACATGTTGGAAGGGCCAGAACAACATGTTTTTTCAATACGCATAGTATATAATTATGCATTTTTTATTATTTTTCACTTTTAAATAATTTTAACTTTTTGTATTATATACTAATATTATTGTATTATATATAATAGATATATAGCGAAAGGAACTTCCTTCCATCCTGTGGAACCTCTCGTTTTACCAATATTTTTTCTTTTAAAGTCTAAACCTTTTTAACTAGTTGTTAACTTCTAGATATTTCAATCTTCTTTTTGAGGATAGTAAAAGATGAAGTTAAACAAATGTTGTAGGAGTAAGAGGTATGAGAATGACGAAGAAGGTAAAAACGAAATATTTTTGGTTTAAAAGTCTAGAACAGCTCTAATATCATCTAATTCCTACAAAAATCAATATGTTATAAAAGGCAGGCACCTGAGGAGTTAATATTACTTGTTAGCATAATTACTTTAAAATTACCGAATTCGTTAATTTTGAGATTTAAAAATGTACAATCTGTAAGTGCTTTTGTATAAGGTGTATCAATGGAGTAAAATAAAGTTATAACTTAATGTAATCTTCAAGTTTCAGACTGGCCACCTTAATCACTCGTCCACCTATGGGTATTTACATTTTATGACGAAGAGATTTCCTTACTCAAGTTACAATTTTTTAGCATTTTTCTAACTTTTAATCAAGAAAGTTGGCTTTTCCATGTTTTAAACTTCTAGAAATCTAGAAAATCAACGTAACTATGTAAGAACTTTGACACATGAAATCTATGCCTTAAGATTAAAACATGGATATCGATTATTGCTCGTTTTCTAATTGCTCAGCGGTTAATAATCAGTTTAATTCATATTAAATAAAAATTCAACTATAAAAATGGGAAGAATATCCTAGAATGCATGTATACCGGTGATTGGTGAATGTAAGCTATCCTTAATGCTTTAAAAACGTCCTCATCTCTAAGGAAAAATCTTCCGTTCAATTATATTAAAACCGAACTATAGTTTTAAAATATATGAATAAGTTCTAAAACAAGGCAATTTTAATGACTAAGTGTTATTTATACTAATAATAAATAAAGTAAAAAATCGAAACCAAAATAACTCAAATGAATAACGCTAGTTATGTCTTTTATTGCTGTGATTTTTAATAGAATCTCGATGATGATAAATATAATGTATGATTAGTACTTTCATATAGCATTAATTATGCGACCTTGAAAATTTGCATAAATATAATTTTTTGCTCTTTTTATTATAAAAATTATATGTGGTGAAAATTGAAAAACTTTACCTGTAGTAAGAAAGTAAGCCATTAGAAATCACAAACCAACGTCGTTGATATCCCTTAAGATAGTTTGTCCATTTAAGTAACCATCCTTGAGTTTCACGGTCCCCTTGGCTAGAATGTGATGGAGTTTTGGCAACGGTAACCGCTCCTGCCGCTGTTTCAGCCATTATTTCTTTTAAAATTGTAACACTTATCTATAGAATTTATCAACAACTATATCAATTATATACTAAGTAAAAGTCACTCGTTCGCGACAGGGTTTCACAGTATTTAACCCTTAAAAACTAATTCGGCTGATTTAAAAAAAAAAGAATAATTCTTCATTCATTGGATGATTAAAATTTATAGCACTTTATTACACATTTACATTGTAATCCTTCATTATTTGCACTAAATCTATTGAAATTTAAGATACACACTTGACAACAGTAAAATGTAATAATGTGACATGTTGGCAGAAAAATGTATGTCAACGAAATGTTTTCGATTATCACAAATGTAATGACTTTAGAAAAACTTTGACAAAAATATCGCTATATTATATCGAAAAGAGTTATTGACTTGAAAAATATTCACTTATCAATTCAATATTTTATGCGATTATCAAGAAAAATGTATTTATATCAAGTTATGTCAAGTATCGATACTAGCGCACTCTAGAAATAGAAAATCGTATACTAATTCTTAACCATTATAAACTATGCGAAATTATCAAAAAAGTAAATTTAAAAATAATATATAGAAAACGTTAAGTTATTTTCCATATACTTTATTTATAACAGTTATATTCATTTATTGATTATTTGTACGTATTGGTATACGTACTGTTTTTCTTTTGCGAATTTTAATGCATATTAAGTTATTTTAATTCATTGTTGGAAAATTGGAAGCAACAGTGCTGCACCCTACACGATTGACATTTAAACTATTTATATTATGACAGACATTTTCAGTGTTTTTAGAGGTTAGATGTGTAAAGATTATTTTCTTTTAATTTAACAAAGAAAACTTTATGACATGTCTCGCAACTTTGGGACGCAACGTAATCGTGAGAAACGATTCTCTATAGATGATGCGTTCGAAGAAGAAACGGACGATGTGGAACAAGGTGAACGCCCACCGACGTCCCGAAACATATCTGGAAACCCTGCAGATGTAATGAGGTAAAAATAAACGCTTCAGTAATATTTCCGCGAAATATTGCATATGATTATTGTTTGCAGAACGTATCGGTTGACACATGAAATGTCACGGGATAGTGATTCGTTAATTCACGATGGCTCAATTACGGATTTATCAACAGCCAGCAGTTGCTGTACACATCCAAAAGTGCGAGAAAATTGGCGAATGGTTCTTGCAGCAGTTACGCTTTTAGTGATTGGGGTTGGTTTGTTGGCAACAGGAGCAATGGCGTTAGCTGATCCTGAAGCAGGGTTGCAAGGAGCCGTATTTTTATTAGCAGGCCTTATATGCTTCGTACCTGGCGCTTATCACGTAGTTTTTATTTACATGGCTGCCCGAGGACACCGAGGATACAGTTTTCATCAATTACCCTTGTTTACTTAATTATAAGTCGCAAAAAATGCATAATATGGTTGTGAATTCGAAGATAAATTATGCATTTATAAGCTTTTATTATATATTTTCAAATTACTTTCCTTATTGAAATCGAACGGTTAGCGAAAAATTGTGATTGATTTTTAAGAAAAAACTTCGAAAAATTGATTTTTTACATTATTATTTGAAGGCTGTCTTTCATTCAAATTATGTAACCATTTTTGATTAAGACTTTACCAATATGTATATATTGAATATAAGTAATATTTTTTTTTGCTCTCTTTAAGAATAAAAATACAATAAGTAAAAAGTAAAACCAGTGCAATAAAATTGAAATAATAAAAATCAAACATTAAATACTAATAATTAAGAGAATCGCAAAAAAATTTCCAATAATTTACATTGTACCCGTGAATTAAGCCATCGCTATTCTTAAAATATTTAGATCGTATATTTATTGTATAGTATAAAAAGTTATAGAAAATTGAATTAAAATAAAACTTTTTCTAACGAGTGCACTACTAATAAAATATATTAACCATATGCTTTTATTACCAATTAATAAGAACAATGAAATCAAGCCATGCAATAATCTGCTTTTGAATAATTGAAACGAATACAAATTGTTAAAAATTTTTGAATCAAATTAAGTGATAAATTGTAAAATTTAAGAACTAGTCAAAAAAAATTAGAATATGACCCCAAATTTTCATTATCAAATTTAATAGGTAAATATAAAAATGGATAGGATGATAACAAAATTATACATTCTGCATTTAAAAATCAGATATAAAATGGAAGAAAATAAAAACATCATTGTCTATTTGTAGGGGCAGAGGACTGAATTTTTATATATAATATATATTTATATAATACAATTTTTAATTTTAAAATTGAATGAATAATAGATATTTAATTCATAAATGAGGTTGATGTGATTTCGGATCAAATTTTAGTGGCCTTAAAGTATTAATTAACAATTTCTATGTAATATTTTGCTAAGCAGTAGCCTCAAAATCAAAATTGTCAACGGTCTTTTCTGTACAGAAAAAAAAGCTTACGTTCACCATTTAATGATTTTTAAATCTCAGTTGTAATTAAATGTCTATGTAAGATAAGTTTATAAGTTCTATCTAAACTAATTAAGATTGGTATTTTATACAATACAAACTATTTGTTAATTAAATACTTTAGTTATTTAAATTGCCATAAATAAAACAAAAAATAACCAAAAGTTTTTTTTATTTTAAAAATTTCGTATTTTTGTAGAAATTTGTAGCGACAGGTTTCAGACTGAAAAAAAAATAAATACAACTCAAATTTAGGGGGTTCTCCCGTCTGATACTAAAATCGTAAACTAAAAAAAATAGAATTTATTGTTTTTTTTTTGGGAGCTAATGAAAAAAATAAAAGTTTGAATTTTTTGTCATTTGTTTATATTTATTTTAAGTCAATGCGTATAAATTTTGTATCAAAAATTTCCATTAGAACGTGAATTATAGCGCCCCGAAGACACCTGTCTCAAAAAAAAATCACTCATAGCCTCTACGATTTTAGTTAATTGGCTTATCTCAATTAAAAAAAATCGACGTTTTAATCTGTATGCTCATAAGTATAGAATGAATTGAAAATCATTGACTCAACTGAAATATTAATCAAAATATCAATTGAAAATATGATTTTTGGCAGATTTCTGAAGAAAAAGTTGCAATTTCAGTCTTTTTTTGTATGTTTGTTATTAAAAATATATAAATATTCTGAATTTGTCGATGATATTCATTCATTCTGTGAATGTTAAGCAATTTCTGCAAAAAAAAACGATTTTTAACCTAGCACACTGGAAAACCCCCTTAAGAAAGTATTAGATATTGGATATTAATGGTAAACCTTTTCAATAAGATAACTTAGGAAGGAACACAGTCGTATCTCATCATACATATCTTCAAGTCCTCAGGTAATATATCAAAACAAATGATCGTCAATGTATGTTAAGAGTTAACAAATTAGAAACTTCTTTTTTTAAGCACAAATTGAATTAAATCATAAACAGAAAGTACTACACATAAAATATAAAACATTAAATCTAATTTGATTATTTGTGACCTTTGTGGCTCATGGTTGTTATGTTTATAATCTTATTTATTTAGAGTTAATTTTATAGATTATACTCCATAAAATTTGGACTGCAATATATAATTACTTGTTTAAGAAATAAATAATAAATTTGATTGGACGCGATTTTTAGGAAATTAATATAAATGATTTAAAACTATAAAACAAAAAAAAAACTTAATTGAATAATCATAAGCTTTTCGAAATTATTCTTTCGCTTATGTATCATAATTTTTGTTAGTTGGCTAAAAATTATCACCGCAAAAAAGATTTTGTTGTACATCCATAAAACTAAGGACATGAAGAGCTACTTGAAGATTAGAAGATATTAATCTTTAATTATGGATTTGGAGGATTAAAGAAGTTCTTTTTGTCACTTCTACAACGTCTAGGCTAGTCCTTCTCAAACTTTTTCATACTACGTCACCCTAATGTGGGAAAAAACCGAGACTCCCTTTCCCAAAAATTTTTAAACTTTAGTGAGCTCCTGTTCCATTCAGGTTGGTCAAAATTTGGCACCGTTGTATTTTCTACTCTTTTTAATTAATTAATAAATTTTGTTTTTAATTAAATTTGCGAATAAATCAGCCCATAATGAAAATTTAGGTATAAGCTTGGATCAGGAACATCGAAACCATTCAAAAACAATTCTAAAATTTCAATGTTCCTGATCCAAGCTTATACCAAAATTTAGCCGCAAAAGAGATAATTATACCATATTAGAATTTAATTTTAAAAAGAAATGACGAATAGAATAAAAAACAAAGTAAAAATGCAACATTGCCAAAGTTAACCGACATAAAAGGGACATAAGCCTTTTAGTAACTTAAAGTACTTTATTACCATTATTATTAAAGAAATTGCTTTAGAATCCCTTAGGGAGCCGCGCCATCCAGTTTAAGAAGCACTGATCTAGTATACTGGTCTGTATAGAATATACTTAATTTCCAATCACAAGAAAAATTACTTTTAGGCAACACTTTTGAATTTTTACCGTGCAATAAGATACTATTGAAAAAATGCAGTCCCATTTGAAATTAAGTGACCTTGAAAAGTTTGTCAAGGTCAAAAATAGATATCATAATTATTTTAGCTGCAACATTTCTTAAATTTTAATTTTTTCATATCTTTGCTCTTACTGCTTCGGAAATTATTTTCATTCATACTTCTATCTATTTTCTTTGGATTGTAGAATTCAGAATTAAAATTAAATTTTATAGTATTCTTTAAGTTTTTGTACGTTGGAAATTTTACTTTTCGTTGACTTATTTCGAACAAAAAGCAACTGCAATTAAATTTTAATGCAATAATTACGATTTGTCTTTGTTCTGTTTCGTCATGGAACCATTTTCAATTATTTAGGATTTTGACTTTTCAAAGTTTTATAAAGAAAAGATAATTGTCCATCATGATTATATTACAAAACGAAACATAACAAAAATGTTATACTTATGTCGTTGAAATTCAATTACAATTAGATTTTGTTTGATATTAATATTTCTGAACGGTAATTATTCAATTTTTCTAGTTTCAAAGTAAATGGTATGCGTAATTTGAGTTTTGTTAGTAATGTTTGATTGATATTAATCTTATTTTCTTCCAATATACATTTAAAGTCAAAAACTCAAATAGTAGAAAAATTAAACGGACACAACTGAGGAATACGTGAAATTTTGGTAAATTAAGTTGATACAAGTTATTAATCTTAAGATTACATAAAAACGCATTAATATTTATTTCATAATATTATAATTCACAGATTTTTACAACTGTACAAAAGTAAATTACAATTTACTTGTGTTAAATTTAAATTATTTATATGCACATTATTTCCTTCTAAAGCATTTTAAAATATATATTTTTTATTTAAATAACAATAATTTGTTACATTATATGAAAAATCGATGTAAAAAGTTTAACAAGTTTCGTTTTATAAAACAATTAAATTATTACACAATTTGTATTTTTACAATCATATCTCTTTTAATTGTATGATGTTTTCTTTCAAAATAAGATTTAACGATATGTTCCAATTCAAAATTATACTTACAATTAAAATAAAATTTTCAGAATTTATGCAAATTACGCCTCAATTGCTTGCTACAAAATCTTGCTTTTTTGAATAATGTGAGTAGAGACTAAAGAAAAAAAGTTAGTTAAAAATTGGCGTTTTAAGTAGAAATTGGAACACACACATTTTTTTCGGGTTATTTAAACAACATATTATGTGCATTTAGTTATAATTGTTACAAAAAAAAATATAAGAAAGAAGAGCATAAAGGCTTCGATAATAAATAGAATACGTTTAAAAAGAGTAAATTGCACAGCCAAACATGCAAAAACATGTGTGCGTTCATAAAGGCACCATTAGGAAATATATTTTTATTATTTTAAATCACTAAAATTAATAATGAAAGTCATTAAAATTGATTCGTTTAAAATAATATGAGCAATTACTTATGCTTAATCGAAAAACATTATCTATAAAATAAAGAAAATTTCCAATTTTTAAGGCACCTTTTGATTTTTATTTGCCTTAAATTAAATGTCCCAATACTTTATAAGGTTAAACTTAACAATTTATTGTATTAATTTAAACCAAAAGTGGCAATCTTTCAATGTAGCTTGCGCCAGTATTTATTCAAACAAATCCAGACGTTACTACTAAAAGGATTATTTTTTTTCATTTTAATGTTTATAGTAGGGGCTGGATGAATAAATACAAATATGAAAATACGTTTCAATTAAATATTAAGTAGGGATCAATGCTCCATTCGTAAACTAATGCGCTACGTTTGGCAGTAGTATAGTCAACCACGTTGCCTCATTTGATTTAAACTAATTTCAAATGCAATTTTTTTTTTAATTTCGTACACAAACATAATTAAGTTTATTGTAAAAATATGATTATTTCAACAATTTGTCTCCAAAACTGAGACTTATGAATTATAACTTCCAAAATACTAAAACGCAACAAAGTGATAACACAAATTCGTGATACAAATATCTTGTTCCATTCTTTGATATTTTTTGTAAAAGAATGAGAAACATGAAGGATAAAGATTTGGTAATTACAAAATAAAATCATAGTCTTTAATAAAACATTTCATAACAGTTGTAAAATTAGTGTAATTATTTAATTTTCATTAAAAATAAAGTTGTAAATATATGTATAATTTATATATAATAGTCTATAAATATTTTCTTCTTTCGACTTCTTTCTAAAAGTATGTATTATCAATTATTTACTTTTTCTTTTCTATTAACGTTTAAATAAATAATATTATTGCTAATAAATGTATGAAAAATTAAAAGCCAGTTGTCGTTTTCATCAATGTAAAATTTATTCTAAAATGTTATTTGTCATACTTTAGACGTTTTGCAATTATTGTTACTTATATTTTTGTAAAAGATTTTATACTACCAATATTGGAAACGAATAGAAACATTTTAAACAAAGACTTTTATTTTTATTTTTAATGAATTCAATAAATTAAATTAAAATGATTGACTAAATCGACTAAATATTGCAAGATTTTGAAAAATATTTTAACAAAACAAAATTTTCTTTTTTAATGGCTTTCGTATACCATAGAATTACTATATTAATTATTTACAGTACGGTATTGCCATTTAAGTGAGTAATATGTAAACTTGTTCGAAGAATAAGTTATAAGATATATTTTTTTATAACTAATTAGCCTTCATTGCGCATTTTACGCATATAACCCTAAAAATAAAAATACTCTGAAACGATTGAAAAGAACCACTGGCCTACGCTGGGTTTTGTACTAGAAAACTGTGCCATTTATCTTAATAAAATCTAAACATTTTTGGATTTTGTGACTGAAAAATTGTGTAATTCTTTTGTAAATAGTATAATATTAAGTCATATTAGTATATCTTAAAAAATTTCTACCACCTAGTACCTAGGAAGTTCTCGGATTTATAGGTTCCAGAACATTCTCAAAATGGGCCTGAGTTCTTATATAAGAAGGTTGACGGCCAAGTATAGTAGTTTTGTATATTAAATTGAATAGTAAATATAGAGAAAAAAAACCAACAAAACAGTTACTTTAGTTGCATTGTAAATAAATATATGTTTTACTCATATAAATGACACGTGTGTATAAAATACATTATTGTTGTATATCTTAAACACAAATACAACGAACCCAGTCATCATAAATAGTAAAAACGTAACAATACTATAAATACTTAGTGTTCTATATTTTTCTTTTGTCTTCAGAAACCCAATAATTTTTTTTTCAACTATACCGAATAAAAAAGGAAAAATAATGTACAGTATACACATTTGAAGTTAATTAACGACCTTTTTGAAACGATATTTAAGTAACACATACTTAATGTATTATTTTCCAATATTTGGTAGATAAGTAATTATATTATTGTTATGATACTCGAAGTCAAAGAGACGCCTTACTTCGAGAGTTTACTTCAGTTAGTACACTTTCTAGTATCGAAAAAAAAACATATTAAATACAAGAGGGGGTTAATAAATATTAATTGTGAGCAGTTTTTCGTCAAATGTTAGTTTTAAATTACATTGATGAAAAAATAATCCTATAATGAAATATTCAACATGTTTGTAAGTTTCAAAAGACGCAATATTAAAGTGCGAATGTATGATAAAATTAATGTTTGTCAAGAATAATACTTTGTTAAATACTGATTTAAATGGTTAATAAATTTTAAATCATAAAATATCATCATACATTCATCGGCGATTTGTAAAGAAAACAATGTTATAAAATCACGGTCGAGAAGAGAGCATTTCTTTCGTCTTTTCTTGTGTTAAATGACAATATAATGGAAGATGATAATTTAAAATAATTTCTTTGGAAGATGATTTTCATTCAATCCTTTAAAAATCATTTTCCACAGAGATCATCTTGCCCATATGAGATAAAGATAGAGAGACTAGACCTCGTCAGGTGCAAGATTGTCAACGATAGGTGCAGCTGTAACGCCTAAACCATCGCCTGCTGGACCTTCATCTTCTACACCTCCAGCAGGAATCGACGGCGGCACGGGAGACGAAGCCGGTGAATTTCTCGTTGCAACTTGAGCCTCTAATGCACGAATTCGATTCTCATGTTTAACAATCATTGCTTTCAACTTACGAATTTCATCAGCGAATTCTTGAAGTGTTTTGTCCTAAAAAATAAAAATTAAAAACCACATCCAGAATAATACTTTTTTACACTTACAGGTACTGTGATTTGATTTCCTGTAGCGCCAGCGCCACCTTTCCCACTTTTTGGTGGTATTTTATCGAGTAAATTCGATCTAGGTTTAGCTACAGATGCTGGTTTACTATTGTTGGTCGATGGCTTGTAACCATCTCGTAAACTGATTAATATTGGCTCTGCATCTTCTCCGGCTAGCCAAGCTTCTGCCGTTAAAGATGATTCTTCTCCAATAGTATCAGGATATAAATCTTCTTGGAAGAGTTCAGATTTACGTGGCACCGTCATAGAAATAACCTGGCATAACCCGGAGTTATTTAATCGATAAAATCGGGCGATTTCACACGATGCGACATCACAGCCACGTTTTGGCATGAGGCCGATGCCTCGTTGCGGATCGGGAGTTTGAAATGTATTGATATAATGTACGAAAGGAGGCTCAGCCGTAATTTCAAAATAACGAATAACTGAGTCTCCTTTACCACAAAGATATACCAAATTTGTGTCAGGATCATACAATGGAAACATAACACCGTTACTTGTATCCAATTCAACCATTACAATAGGCTCTGCAAGAGCGTCCGGACTTCGTAACGAATATTGTCGTTCAGACATTTTCGAAAAGCCTGTTGTAAATACGAGACCATGGCGTAAGAAAATCGCCCGGGTTGCTTTTGAGCCCTCGTGACAAATTGCCTCACTTTCCACTTCTCCAGAACGAGGATCAAGTAATCGAATTTTCTTATCCTTACATGTTGTTAATAGTTTTGAGCCATCCCAGTTCCAACAAGCGCTGTATATGATATCTGGATGGCACTCAATGTTGATCACTACCTCCCCTGTAGCCACGTTCCATATTAGGACTTGGTTATCAGAGCCAGCTGTTAGAAGAACGTTTTGTGCTGTCGGATGCCAAAGAACAAGGCCAACGCGTCGTTGATGGTATACCAAATCGACAATGGGTTCTGTTAAAGTTTTGATTAAACCACCATCTGGAACGTGCCATACTTTTACAACACAATCTTCCGAACCAGATGCAATCACGTTATCGTTATGGGGACACCAAGCAATGTCTAAAACAGGACCCTTGTGGCCACCAACAAGCGGATGATCGGCAGCGATTCGACCAACCTGGAAAAACAAGAAAATATAATTAAAAAGTTAAATTTTTATAACAATAGTACATCAAAAAACACTGTCTTAGTTTTCTTTTATACAATTACTAATGATCTAATACTGTCATTCCCACCGAGGAGGCATGGAAATATTTTGGTGGATCATGGGCAGGACGTGCACCTTTTAGTTGACTATACAAAAGACTATGGGGTAATTCGAGAAAAGTTTATGTTTTTTTATATATATAAGAAACAAATCTAAATCCTAAAACAGTATTTTTTACACATTCATAATCACCTGTTGGTTGCGTAAAAAAAGTTTAGAAAAAAATCCCTGCAATTTATGGAAAATTTTAACTTTGGAGTGAGGAATCAGAATCAAAACTGATTTTCACTCAGTTCGGAACAACCGATTCCCAAACAATTCCTAATTATTCGAAACTGAGGTATTTTGGTATACTGAGGTATTATGAGTTATAAACAATGAATTGTTTTTCCTTCATTTCAGAATAATGTTTCGCACAAATATTTGCTATTTCTGTATTTTAGTTTTCTATTACGTTGGAAACTTTATTTAACTGTTCTTTCGTTGTTTACTTTTCTCTTTCATGAGTGCCTTATTTTTTGGAAGCTTGTTTAGGTACCAAGTTAATGGCTTCTTAAGCTTCCTTTAGTTAAATAACCGTAAAATTTTGAATAAGAAAATTTAAATATCACGAGGGGCGCATCAGGATTCCAGAAATGCCTAGGTGGGGTATGGCCTAAAATCGGTTGGGAAACCACTGGTCTAATAAAATGACATAAACAGGGGATAAGAATTTAAGATAAGATAAGAATTTAAAGATGTTTGTCTTGTATCAATTTTCTTGACTAATAGTGAAAATAAGGGGCGGCGAATCTCCGGTCGGCCCCGGGCGGTTAAATCGTATGCTATGCCACTGTGTAAGAAAATTTTCTTGTAAAGCCAATAATTTTCAAAGATTTAATTTCTACCACCATTCTAAACACCATGAACTTGAAGAAAATTTTAAAAAACTAAAATTTTTGATAAATATTTAAAAATCTATTTTAGATAATTGTTTTTAAGAAAGGATGTTTGCATATTTTTTATTGTTGTTTAAAATATTTTTTATATAAAAAATGTTTTCATATTTTTTATAGTTCTTAGAGGCCTCAAAATTACGTTTGTCCTGAAACCTCAAAACATATATACGTAAATAAAAAAATCGCCAAACAATCAAATGTATTTACGAATGCTCAAAATGAATATTTCCGTCAAAATTTCTTTTATTTTAGTGTTTTCCTAGATTTGAATTATTTAATATCTTTAGAAGTTTTTGAAATTCTATTCTAATTTCCTTTCTCAAAAAAAAAAAAAAATAAATCCCTTTAAGTAATTCCAATTCAATAATTTTATCTAAATATAATACCTTTGAAACTTTCTTTCCGTTGTCTGTAAATGGTAGGTGTATATAAATATAGTTTTTCTAATTCCTTTAAAAATAACATTTGATTAATATTTGCCACGATTGTAAGTATTCTCTAGCAAAACCGGTAATTTTTAATTACAACCAGAAATCAAATATGTAATTCAATAAACCAAATCAAACTTCAATAAAAATTGGCTTATTCATCCATCCATTATTAATTTTATTTGAAGAATTTCTATTGTAAATACGTACAACAAAATAATTTCTATTTTTTTAAATCAATTATTTTAAATACTTCTTTTATGTTTAGTTGTATAAAAAAATATATTTCTGTTGGTGAATATTTCTTGATAAGGAAAATAAGTCGAGGAAAGGAAGTTTATTTAAGATAATGCTGAACAAATTAAAGAATGATTTTTTAGTTCATTATTAACTTGGCAAACATTTTTTTTTTCAAATCATATTTTTTTATTTGGCTCGTATGCTTAAAAAGGTGCACGATTCCTGGTAATAAATTTATTTAAATTGTAATAAGAATAATTACAGAAGCGAGACTGCATTATAAATTCTTGTCTAGCTTAGTCATCGGAGAAAGATACAAATATTAATATTTATCAATTTTTAATGCTTACATTCGGTAATTACGATGGATAAAGAAAATAATAGGGGATATACTATAAAATATTTGAACAAATCCTTGCGCTTTAAAAAAGCAAAAAAATAGAGTAATATAATTTAATTTTATAATTTACAATTTATAACATAAATAAAAAAGTATCTAACATATGCGCTTTTACTTTTAAATATATTAGTTTATATTTTTTTTTGTATAACATTGTTTTATTTAATTTTATCTATTCAAAAGAATTGAAATATTGCAAGTTGCATTTAAAATAAATGTGAATTATTTGACATTGACTTATTTTAACTTCTATGTATAGTTATAAAAGATTATTTATTTTATCAATTTTTGATTATTTATATGGCATTTATAAACATGCATTTGAAACTTTCAATCGTTAAACTTTGCTGTCAGCAAATTTGTTATTATATGTTTAACAATTACAAAGATATTTGCATAGCTCTATAGTCTATATCGTCTATATTTATTATTTGAAATTGTTACATATATATTACTATATGTATATGCATTATACATAGAAGATATAATGCACTATTTTTTTAAGTATGGATTAGTATAACACCAAAGCTCCCACTTAAACTAAGGACGTTAGGTTTCGGTCAAAAAAACAATCGAATGTGCATATTAGTCACTAAAAATATACGATTTTGATCCGTTGGTTGAAAAGTAAATGGCGAAGGAATGAAACCACCACTTTGTAAATATTTTTGATTGAAAATTTTAAGGGTTTATAAGAAAATGTTAGTCTTTGATCAGAAAAAAATAATCCAGGTTGAAGTGCTTTTAATATTTATATGGATTATGTGGATTTTCCAGATCAATGTTTCCCAAAGTACGGTGT
This sequence comes from Sisyra terminalis, assembly GCA_958496175.1. Classification (NCBI taxonomy): domain Eukaryota; kingdom Metazoa; phylum Arthropoda; class Insecta; order Neuroptera; family Sisyridae; genus Sisyra; species Sisyra terminalis. The sequence continues at coordinate 23,937,287 of OY292277.1, forward strand.
CCGTAGGTGCAGGAAAAGTTTGGCAAGGATATGTGCTCGATAGTTATATAAGGAGTACAAAGATACCAAAAGTTTAATTGCTTAGTGTTTAAAATTCATTATCCTATACAAAGAGTTTTTGGAATTTTTATTCTTAGTCACATTTATTATTTTTTAAATAGATCCCTTAAGTTAGCCCCTCGACTTATGAAAGAAGAAAATCAAATGTGTGATTCCCATAGAAGTTTTCAGAAGAATTAAAGAAAGGACGGTTATCGATGTAAAAACAAAAAGGAAAACTATAACTGAAAATTGCACAGCCTTACCTAATTTGATTGTTTGAAACTAGCGGAAAAGTTCTTCAATTTCAATGAAAAAAAATCCGAATTTTTTACATAAGGACTGGAAAAATATCAAAATCTATACATTATTCGACAGTCAGGTTGTAATAAAAGCGTTGATAAAACCACGGGTCAACTCCAAATTACTATGTAAGTGCCAATACCGCCAATAACTTGCTAAAACCAAGTAGCATTGGGTTGGGTGTTGGGCCATAATGGGATACTGAGGCAAGGTTTATAAAATGGTGGCCTCATGCGCCACGTGAAGTATCCAGAAGAAATTCGTATGTATCTTCAGACTGATTCAAATTTCGAAATTCTTCGTATGACGTCATATTTTTTTTCTAATGGGACAACCTGTGTAATTTATAAACCTTGATACTGGGGAACAAAAAGGTGATGTGCTAGCTCGCCGAAAGGTGGCGACATCATTCATTGGTCCAGAACCACCATTTGGGGTCACAAAATCGGCGGTAAGAAAACTCGTTGAAAGGTGGGTTTATACTAATCATTGGTCCATGGGAAGAAACAACAAAGGACAAAAATGCAGCAACAGAATGATGAGAAATCCTTCTCAAAATTTAATGTCGGAAATACTAAATATAAGTAGTTCATAAGCTAGATTAGTACCAGGCCTCATATCTGGTCACTACGGTCTGAGGAAGCATCTTCATACTATTGAACCCCCAAAAGGTAGATTCTATCATACAGAGGATGAATCTGCTTCTTATATTCTATTGGAATGTTTCCGATCTCCGTTGCAACAGTATTGTTTTCGTCGGTTACTGAAATATATATGCTCGGTTTACAATGGTGAAATAAGGACCCAGAAAACACAATAAGCTTAAGGTTGCCATTTTGAGACTCTCCAAACATCGTCTTGGTAAACCGTATGGGAAAAAAATGAAATTTCAAAAATTGGACCTAAAAAAATTAACAGGAAAAAACTCAATTTTCGAAGAGCTTAAGGATAAATTTCGAAAAATTATGCCTTAACGTACGCATCCAATATGTTAAGGATATCTTGGCAAATTACAAGTGCTATGTTCTTTGTGGTCTTAATAAGTCTGAGCGTTGATGAGTCATTTAACCAAGCTATTTATAGTAACAGATTTGGAAAATCATTGTTATTTGAAACTTATCAATATTGAATTTATGAGTTTTTAACCAATATTATCTAAGGATATTAAATCGACACAAACAAAATAAACAAAAAGTTCAATAGATGCAACCGCTAATTGAAAATATCAGTATGTTCTGTATTTTAAATAAGCATTAAATCAACACTTTATAATAATTTAAAAATTAACACAAACCATGCGGTTTTCATTTTGCGGTTTTAGTACCAATCGAATAAATCAGAATTATATGATAATTAATCATAATGAAATCGCAAACAACTTATATTTGTTTTACAATTTAATGACTTATCATTTAAATATGTTAGATATTGTTTTATTCATACTCCACAGTAGACAAATACGAATAAATACATGAGTAATTTTTCATGCTCAGAATAATCTACCATCACAAATATGATAATTGAAATAATAACGAAATGAATACGATGAATTAAAAGTTTTATAAGCAATAATTTTGTAAAATATTTTACTAAGAAATTCTACCATTTTCAAACTTTTAGGCTTTGTTTCAAGACATTAAACATTTTTTTGAATAAAAAAAAATCAAAAAAATAATTATATACTAAATACTTCCTGTTTAAGAACTTTAAAAATATCTTTGTCAATGTAAAATCAAGACTTGGATAATTGTAAGTATCATTGGAAGGCAGCTTGAGATAATAATCATTTGTGAATCTTTTTAAATTAATCATATGTTTCCTTTTTTGAGACAATCTCTTTAAAGATGTGTCTTTATTAATTAGATCATTTCTACTACTGAGAATATTAATTATTGTAATGAGAATCATAATGTTATAAAGTGAATAAAAGATGAAAATAATTCGGAACAGATGGAGTTTTATACATTTGTAAAATAGTTACATATTTCATCGTGGGGTGGCTAAATGTTTTTTTTTTTTGAATTTATAATTCAATATGGCATTCTTATCGCTATCACTGTAGTTATCAGTAGTTATCATGATTTTTGTTTAAATATAATGTTTATAAACGTAATAATACCTAATCGAAGTCAAAAAAATCCATCGATTCAAATATGCACATATTAGTAATTCTACTGTTTGTAAATTTATATTTTTAGGCACTACAGTCTCTAGATAGGGGCTTAAATATTCGAATGCTAAAAACTTTGAATTAAAGAAAATATTAAAATTTGGGGGATTTAAAATGCCAGAATAGATTATATTTAAACTGATATGTATTCATTGAATTCATTGTCATTTTATAACAATTAAGATTATTAGTGACTCTAGGGTTAATAAAAATCTGTAAATTGAAACATATAAAAAATTTAACCGTTTCGAGATTTGAACCAAATCCATATCAGTTTATAAGCGGCCACCTTGATCACTCGTCCATCAATAAACTGATAAAATTATTATGTAATATTGTTGCAGTAAATTTAAAAGTACAACAATTAAAGTAGTAATAGGTAAACTTTGAGGCTATCGCTTGCAATTATTTTTTACATCTGCTACAATCTTAGACCATACATGGCCTGCTTAAGGGAGATCTCCCGCGTTATGGGTTAAAAAAAACCTTTTTTTACATAACTTCCTTCCTTAACATGTCTAGAAAATGGTGGGAAAGTGTTTTTTTTAAACTTGAAGTTATTATAATTGTAACCATACTTTAAAGGCCTTTTTCTCAAAACTGTTTTTCAAACTTTCTTCCATCATGTCTTGAGAACGATGTGACCGAATGACTTCTAATTTAAAGGGTAGACTCAGCACATATAAAAGTACGGAGTTTTTACAACAAAACCATAACAAAAAAAAAAAAAAAAACGTGCAGTTGCAACTTTTTCTTCAGAAGTCTGCCAAAGATTCAATTTTCTACCGATTCTACTTCTTTCTATACGTTTAAGCTTACAGATTAAGATGTCGTTTTTTATTAGAAATAAGCCAATTAACCAAAATCGTACGGAGAATGAGCGTCCATTTTTTCGAGATGATTGTTTTTGGAGGACTATAACACACGTTCCAATAGATATTTTTGGTTAAATATTTATATACCTACATACGTGCATAAAAATATCTGAAAGTTTTATTTCATTGATTCTTAAAACAAATTCCTCACAAAAGCTTAAAAAACATGTCATCACACAGAAGAGCCCCCTTAAAGGTCGCACATAGTACAATAGTAATAAAAATTCAAGCTGATATTTTCCGATAGCAAGCAAAGAATATTAACACTATGTTCGTTTAAGTGAGGACGATTAAATCAATAATCAGCAGAAGAGTTTATATTTCTCGATCATAGAGTAGGCTGTGATTGTCTAAAACAGTAGCTCTCCAAATTTTTCATACCAAGGTTCCCCTCCTCAAAAATGTTAGACTTTTGTGACCAATAGTAGTTTACTTATGTTCCATTAATTATTTTTATAGCAATATTTCGTGGTTCTCTGGCACAAGCTCCAGGGCTCCCCTAGTTTGAGAAGCATTAATCTAGGCTTCAATAATTCCTGCATATAACCCATTTATATGCTGCATAATCTAAGCCTACAACGCATCAAACTGTAGAGTTTTACTTTCGAGCTTAAATTGTAAACTTGACGCACAAAGCATAAGAATATTGTAACTATCGTATACCACTTTGCATAGTTGTACTTATTAAAAATGGAATTTGGGGTGATTTTTTAAGTGTTTCAATAGCAATTTCAAGGGAGGAAATATATTTTATTTTTACCTTTGTAAAAGTATTAAGGTTACTGGAAACAGATGAAAAAGAAGCGATTTCAAAACAACTGTCGACCCCAGTGAATTAAGAATATAATATCTAACTACATGTTTATTTTTAGAATTCGTAAGTTGAAATATATTAATTCGAAGGGCTAAAGTTTTTTGCGTTTACAATTTGATCATCTCTTTTTTCTCCACTAATCACGAAGTATAAATGACTGGAGAACGAACGCTGTATTACAAAATTGTCTATGAAATTAGGACACAGTGCAGAGGACTCAATAGTATTTTTGCCAATTTTAATAGTTTTGACAACTCTTGGCTTAAGTTTGAATTAATAACAATGCGCCGCTAGTGATCGAAAAAATAACTAACCCTATGTCCGAGTTTTTGAGGTCACGAGAACTAACAAATTGCCTATCTCGTTGGTTTTCCTGTTACCTATTCTTCGTGCTACTAACTATAATCTACTTCAGCACTATCCATAACCTCACAACAGTCGTCTACGGTAAATCAGTAGAATATACACAATATAAACCATATAGTATAAAATTGATGTTGGTCTAAAAAATATGCATTTCTCGCCTTGAAATTTGACTGAATTACTCAAAAATCATTCTAAAAATTGTAATTACATTAAAAAAATTTGGCAGCGATTAGGTAATGGAGCTCCAATTCTAAATAATTATAAAAATATTCCATAGTAAATACTTTCGTTGATACCTTTCTTCAAAACAAATTGTGTACAGGTGTAAGACATTTATAACTAGAATTTAAGACTGTCGCTCTGAAGAAGTTTCACTATATTTATTTTACTTTACAGAAAATTCAAAGAATGTATCAAATGTCTCTTTGTTTACTTAGAAAATTGTGAACTTTCAACCACTTTTATCTTCAAGTTTATTGAATTTCTTTAAAAAAATAAGTGATAATATATTTTGCTATCGTTAAGAACTGGAAAGAAGGCGAAAATAATATTGGCTGCGTGACAAGATATTATGTTTATATTTAGAACTGACAAAATGTAAACACTTCAACAAATGAAAAAGAAAAGTTTTAATTTTCTTTTGGATGCAATAGTTTATTTTCGTTATTTTTTTCGATATTTTTAAAACATTGCAATCAAACAAATATATAAAAATGCATTGAACTGAAACGGTAACTAAACATAAACTTAATGAACTCAAGTTCCAACATAGAGAAATAGTTTAATCGCCTTATTCTATTCAATTATAATTGAGACAGTGAATTCCAGTGGAAAACTATTTGACCTAAAAACTTAATGTTCTATTTTTATAGATCTTGCAATTTTTCCTACTCATTTTACCGGAAAAATGAATTTGGCGTCAACTTTCATTCATTATTTCGTAATAGCAATAATTGTAAAAATAGATTTATATTACACAATTTCGGAGGTGAAAATTTGCATCATTTTCGAAATTTGCATACTTTAAATCGTCGGTTTTAATTGATAATTTTTTTTTTTTTGAGATAGTCTTCGTGGGAGGGATTTTGGCTAGATATATATAGAAGTTTATCATTTTATTAGTCATTTAATGTCCTAAATGGAAAAATGATTAGTTCGTGTATTGATAAATGATAAGATTTGATAACTCACCTTGTTGTGTGGTAAGACTATGAAAGCTCCGCCACCGGCACTTTCAACGATAATTGCCAGAAATTTTGGATTTACCGCACAAAACGTTGAATCCCACGAACTTTTGCTAACACGAATATTATCGTAGCACTGTTCTCGTTTTAATGCTTGTCCGTATACATGACGGAATTTTGATGAACGAACCACTCGAAAAGACATCTAAAAAGCAAAAATTTTCAATTAAATTCAGCAAACCCAAAGCTCGCATAACCTCAAAAAATTGTTGCCACTTAAAAATATTAATAACTAAGTAAATATAATTTCCAAGAACTTGACTGAGTTTCATTAATTTATTTTAATGCAACTTTAATTTATAAAAAATAAGTATATCAAAACATAACCTCAGTTTATTTTCGGTTTTATTTAAAATTGTTAGGACAAAAATGTATTTACCTTGCAATTGAAAAACGAATTTTGTTGTTGATTTTATTTGTTTAGTTAAATCACTAATTAAAAAATTAAAACGATAAATTAAAACATTTGAGAAGAAAACGAGACGTGCTACGTACGATAAAAGTACATGAAAAATAAATTACGGGCCGTGCGCCTTCTCGAACACGACCACAGCCAGTGATGGACAAACGCCATATTAGGCAATGCACGATGGCCTCGTGTTTACGCTTGACAACTAATGACATCTAGACGAAAATGTTTGTATTTTAATTTGAGAGGATAATTTAAAAAATTATCAAAAGTATTACAAACTTATTAAATGTAAAAGAAAAACCAAAGAAAAAATCTCCCATTTTCAATTTAATAAATAGTATCGATAATATCATTTATCTTCATAGAGTTTCCATATGCAATCTTCAGTTTAGAAACTTTTTGATAAATCGAACCAAATGAATCATGTCTTAGTAATTAAATTTGTTTTTAACTTATAATTTGTATAGTTTTATATCGATAATTCCTAATTTAGTTTAAGAATGTATACCCCTGGAGCCAAAAGAAAATTTATTTCCTGCTAGTACAATCAGTAAAATGACATTTAATAAGTCATTCATATTATGTCGCGGATGTTTAAAGAATGATTGTCGATGAATTAATAGTTAAAAAACTATAAGTCTAGCAAGTAATTTTCTCCCTCCAGAAGGTGTAAAGAATTGAAAGTATTAGAAATATAAAAACCTCCTATATTTTTGAAATATGAGTAATAAATGTATACTGTTTTTCATAGCGATCGGATTAAATGAATTGCTTTCATGCTCACATAACTAAAATTTTAGTAGTGGAACATATCTTTTAGAATAACAGGAAGACAGGATTTAAAAGAGATCAAAGAACACTCCTAATTTCCGTTGACTAACCTTTCTGTTGTTTATATATAAGTTTGGTCTAGCTCCTCTTGAATTCTTCGTAGGGCTTTAGATTGCTAAAGAACTAATTATCGGTACTATCTCAACTCCAATCAACCTTTGAGTTGGGTCTTATTGTATCGATGTTTTACGGTGCGTGATAGGAATTGGTTTTTGATATTTGACGTTCGAAAACTGTTTAAAACTTTCAACTCTTCCCTTTTTCCAACACATACTAATTGAAAAAATCACGTTAAAATAGAAAAAAAAATAAACCATCATGGCCGAGAAAAAGATCTTTATAAAAAAAATTGATATTATTTAATAGTTTTAACGATACGGCATCGAAACCGCTGGAAAACCTTTCAAAATAGCAGTCATAAATGTCGATAAACGATTATTTTGATAGGTTTTCCTACAGAGTATTTACCGATTGACCCACTATATTTTACTAAAAACTAGCATTTTTAGACGGAATAAACAGCTATTTTAGAAATTTGAAAGTAAAGATATTGGCTCAAGTCCTTTTTCGAACAGTCAAATCTGACAACGTTGCATTTTTGACTTTGTTTTTCATTCTTTTCGTGAATAAATAGTTCCATAATGAAAATTTAGTCATAAAAGAGAAAAGTTTACCATACTAGATTTGAATTAACAAGAAAATAGCGAAAAATATAAAAAACAAATTCGAAAATGCAACGTTGTCAGATTTGATTGTTTTAAAACGGACTTGAGGCAAAAAATCTATCATCTTCTACTGCCAATATAATGATGTTGTAAATATTTCAAGAAAAAAACAATAATTTTATGACTACCAAAACAATTTTATAAGGAAGACATAGCAAAAATTTTTCTCAAAAAGTAAATTGAAATAGGGAAAATTTTAAATAAAAGAGATTATAAATGTTAAAACCAGCTCTATATAATACTTCAAAAAAATATAAATACATAAGTTTGGCTAAGTAAGTAAAACAAAATTATTTTCAAAAAATCATTTAGTAGACAATCCTTATGGAATGTTTTTCTTTTCGATGCATAAATTAATTTATATCTAATTTTTTCATGTAAGTACGTAATCTCAATTATGTCTTCACACTTAAGTAAAATATTAAAGAGTATTCGCTTCAATCGATATTAAATTGAAGTATTATCCATCAAATAAAATAATTTTAAAATTTTTGCAACTATTCGATTAAAATAAAAGACAAAACTAATGTAATTAGTGATTCTTTTTGTGCGATAATGGTTTAATAGAAAAATTGTAATTGAAATTATTTTTAAATCATTTCATAAAATAAATGCATTAAGCTATGACCCTAGTTTTTGATTATACAAATTGAATGTTAATATATAAAAAAGAGCGAATACTCTTTCAAGTCCTTACGCCACTCATTTAACTTTGTTAATTATTATTATTTCTTAATCTGGCATATTATTTTGAGTGGGAATGATCCTAGAAAAATCCTTAACACAATGCATCATCCAAAAATAATCGTGGATTTTTCAAAAATAACCAAATTTAAATGGGCGGCGTTCGGTCTTTGTAAGTAAAATAAACTAATTTTTTAAAATACTGAATTGCCAATTAAGTAGTACAAACTTTATGCAAAATTGCACATTCAGATCAAAATAAAAAAAAAAAACACTAATCATTAGAATAAAAAGGCACATTTAGCAATCATTTTACTATATCTATGTCTATCAAAAATTGGAATTTAGGTAAATAAATGTAATAATCAAGTAATAAACGCCATAATGGAATAAATAAATTAAATCATTGAAAATTATTGACTAAAACATAAACTAAAAATAACTAGTAGGCCGTTTGAGTTGAACTAAATCAACTGTTTACAATAAAACTATCAGAATTAGTTATTTTTGTTATTTTAGTTAATTAAGTACCAGTTACCCTGATGATAAAATAATCTTCGTCTTTTATTAGCCAACATAATATTTCTAATTTGAATTTGAATTATTATAGTTTTGCCGTCCCGCTAATTGTAACAAATACCGATCGGGATGATCAAGCCAATCAGATGCGGTTAGTTTTACTTCTCGACGACGTTCAGCTTCTTTAAACTGCCAATTTTTGATGTCCAATTGTTTTTCACGGCTAGCTTGATCTCCACAACCCCAAACCTAAAAAGAAGAACATAGAATAGCAATAAACACAAAATTATAATCGAAATTTTTAAAATTACCTCTATTCCTAACAAATTGTACGGTATACTTTTAAATTCAATTTTTTCAAAAGTTCCGTCAATGGAAATAATAGGTTTTCTTGGATCTTTTCCAGCACGCAGCCCTTTTGGGTATCCGCGAATAGTTGTATTAAGGTATAACATTTTTGGCCCCTTTTCAATAACAGCAAATCTAAACAAAAAGTAATACTTCAAAATATTTTAATTTCATTTTAGTCCTATTAAATTTTGCCAGTTTGCACCTTGCAAAATTATTCTTATGACGACTTCTTTGCCTTTTAAATATCTAAAATAATATTTTTATTAGATGGTAATGTTCAATGTATTTCTTTGTGGAATGTTATTACATTAAAAGATAAAGAAGGCACAAAAATATTAATATTTTATGATGAAAACGTAGATTTCAGTAAACTACAGAAGATATGAAAATATTTCAAAAGTTTTTTTAAATAACTTTTTAGGGAGCATCCATTAATTGCGTGAGGAGGAGGGAGTGTTTAACAAAGTCTTACACAATCTCACGTGGGGGAAGAGGATGGTCTCGGCAAATATCACGTATTTTTTAAAAATTGTTTATTTTTTCTTTTAATTAATCTAAGGTAATCGAAGTACAGATAAACTCATTTACAGTGCAAATACGTATTTTGAAAAATCTCACCTGATATTAGGGGACGGAGGATCGAGCAAAACCTCACGAAATCTTACCAAGGAGGGAGGGCGAGTCGAAAAATAGCTAAAATTTTCTCACGCGATTAATGAATGCTCCCTTAATGAGTTTGAAAAATCCTCAATTTATTCATTAGTGTCCGACCAACCCTAGTTTTATAACTAAATTCAAATTTCAAATTAGCTGTTATTAGCGAAAATAGATAAAATCCACTTTTTAATACAATTCATTTCGGTATTTAAAAAAATTTATAATTCACAGAAATTGTTATTCCACCGATCATTACCAAAAGTTAAACGAAAGTTTACGAACATAGTATCGGTTTCGGTTATAGTTTTCGATACTTTTTAGCAGTTTAATGCCGAAGTCGAAAGATCGGTCAGACACTACTTTTAATATTATATAATGAAATAATTTACGTAGGTAATAATTGAACTATAGCAGCTTCCTCAGTGCCCCAATACAAATGAGTTTCACGCCATTCATTTGGGGATGCTATACAAAAATGATTTCCATTTTCAGCACGTAAAATGACTAAAGTGGGTCCTCTATAGGCAAGAACATGGTGTAAGAAACGGTTGACGCCATTTCCATGCGTATCTGAATTATACAAAAGCACCCAGTGGGAAGGCACATTAGAGACTAGTTTCATCAAAAAATTTTGTATCGAAATTCCCATTTCAAGACCGCCATTAGAACTAGATGGCATATTTGGTATATTTTGTGGTCGTGAATATAACGGTGGAAGGGTAGCAGCTAAAAGCCACGCTTGAGACACAGGCATTAAACGATCACTTTTAACAGAACCTGAAAATAAAAAAAAGTTATATTTGTCTGATTTGGGTATATTTTTATCTACCTTGGGGAAAAGGTGGTGGTTTGTCAAGCACAGGTGTTGCAAGTTCAATTCCAGCGACTGCTGTCGGACCTTCTGTTTCCGTGTTTCGGTAAGCTGTTGTTAAGCAATGCACTGCGAAACGATGAAGAGGATGAATCAAGCGAGGACAATGCACTTCGAGCCAATGAGTCACGAATTGTTTAGAAAGCGATTGTTTGGCATGAAAACATGACTCTATCACAGCATGTAACGTTCTGTGTATCTAATAAAGTTTTAAAGATGTTTTAATAAGTGCACTGACAAGAGAACACGCAATAATTAAACATGCGATACTTAAACATATACGGTTAATCACGGGATATTAAAAAATTAACTAACTAGAAACCTATTCATTTAAACAATACGACACATATTGGAATCTCACATATGTGGATCGAAAAGCTGGAAACCGGTGTATTTTTCACCGAAACTTTAAATGATTAAGGGTTTAAGTGTCGTATGATTAAGTGTCTGTCCATATTTAAGTATCGTATGTTTAATTGTTGCGCTTATTCTTATGTCGGGTACATTGATATGTATATATGGATAGACCGTGTATATAGCGCCAAATAGAAATAAGAAAAATCAAATGAGGCTTACGAAGCGCCGTCTACAGAGGCACAGTTTGTATGGTAACTAAAAACAATCGCGGCTAGTAAGTGCCGACGAGCACCAGTCTACACAAATTACGGTTTTAAGTAGGCACTTGTATTTCATTTGCTTCGATTGTTTCAGTTGCCCACACTAAAAAAGACTTTTCTATACAGTAATCCCTCCAACTTGCGCGATAGTTCCGTTTTCCAAAAACAGCGCATAATACAAAACCGCGCAATGTGAGCCCTATTTTGTAAGAAAATGGAGAGAGGGGGGTTAGACTCCAAATATTAGTTTTCAAAAAAAAAAAAATGTATAAAAACAAAAATCAACATTGTACATATCACACCTGCCGCAGAATAGAGGTACTCAAAAATTGCAAGTTTTGAATTAGCAACGGTTTATGAAGAAACCGCCTATTTTGTACGTAGCAGTACGCCCAGTGAGAGAGATTATTGCACATAGAAGTCTCTCTTCCAAGCGCTTCCAACACAAGCGCTGTCGCATTTTGCTTAGTTCACTCCAAATTTGTGCCTACGTAGACGGCGCTAGTAATTGCTTCTAGTGCAGTTTGTCGTTTACTGCGACGTGCGCTATCCATTTATACAAATCAATGGTCGGGTAAGATTTTAATTAACTCCTTTACGTTTACCTCTTCCTCACTTTCATCTTTCTGATTGCATTAAATCAGTATTTAAATCTTAATTAGGAAAAAAATATAATATCCGTAGTAAGTAAATTACATATTTACCAAAATACAAGTTTGAGGCCCTTCGCAGTAGTAATCCATAGCTAATTTGTAACAAGTCATAAGCAAGCTATTAAATCCAGATTGGCGAATTTCTTGATGTTCAGCATCTTCATCTTTCAAAGGTTCAGCAAACATACGAACGTAGATATCTCGAATAACATCGTCATCTAAGATCTGAAAAAAGGAATCTATTTAATTATTTTAGAACAGTTACTATGATACCAAAATCAGATGACGGATTCAAAAATATTGATTGAAATTTGTCCTATTCTGGAGATCTGTTATTCTAAACTATATGTGTAATATACGTTCATGTAATGTAATATACGTGTAATATAGGTAATTATGTTTAGAGGATTTAACAGTAACTGAAATACTAAATCTGGGAGAGAAAATGTTGATATTTTTTATTATTTTTTTATTACTCCTTAAATTTCAGAATATCAAATTTCAAAGAGGAAAATATTGGGAGGTAATTTTTTTGCCAAAAAATAAAAGATACGACAAAATGAAAATAAAAATAAGGGTTTCTCGACCCCTGTGAATTAAAATTGTGCAATTACGAGTTACCTATACAGCGGCTTACTGAAACTAGGAAAATAAACATGCGTATATTGCACGTACGGCTCAAGTACCTTTTAGGTCGGCCAATATCTGACAACGTTGCATTTTATACTTTTTTTTTTAATTTAAATCGCAAATAAATCGACCCATAAAAATTGCGAATAGAATAAAAAATTAAGTTCAAAATGTAACGTTGCCAGATATTGACCGACCTAAAAGGAACTTGAGCTGTACGTGCAATAACGGATGTTTATTTTCCTATTATAAGTAAGCCGTTGTATAGGTAACTGCTATTATTGCACAATTTAAATTCACAGGGGTCGAGAGACCCAAATTTTTTGCTTTCATTTTATCGCATCTTATTTTTTTAAGCAAAGAAATTATATCACAATATTTTCATCTTTAAAATTTGAAATCGTGAAATTTAAAAGATAATAAAAGTTCCAATGTTTTCCTTTTATTTTTGAGGAATTTTACAAAAATGCATTGCCAGATTTAACATTGCAGTGACTGTTAAATCCTCAAAACATAATTTTATTAATAGAAACCAAAATTACCGCAAGAAACTTTTCGCATTGTTGTTTGAAGGCCGTTACTCCTAGATGTTTGGTTTTGGCATGGGCTTGAGTTCGTAAATAGTTGAATACTTTTTCCCCAAAATCTGCATGTCGAGGAAAAACAAAACGCTGAAAATGTTAAAATATAAATACTGTTATCTTTCAGAATAACAATTTTTTTGAAAAAAAAAACATACACAAAAAGCACCCTTTGTGATTCCATGAATTGTGTCTTCTTCTTGAGATTTTCTTAACAATATCTAAAAAGAAAGTTTATAAAAGTTTATGACGTACGTCTCATTATAATAGGACAGCAGAGTAGTTATAGTTTCTAAAAATTGTAGTTTCCAAATGCTTTATGAAGCTTTTGTATTTGGAAACAATTCAGTAGTTGAGATATTTTTCTTAAGATAGTACCTGTGCAAGACTATCAATTGGCTTCAACTGCAGTACACTTTTGTCTTGAATGTCGGACCCTGAAGGACTTCTCGACATATCTGTTTTGGGTGTCGTCGTATTCGAATCATTTCCGAAGGATGGTAGGGATGATACTCGACAATCCACAGAATGAAAAGCCGTCCTATGGAAATGACTGTTCCCCATTGCCCGTGACAGCAGGACGCAGTGAACCCAGTGAACTTCAAAACGAAGCCATCAACCTAGGGATTTTGCGTTTCCAGTTTTACCACTTTTACCACCACAAATATTGGCAACAATAAAATTATTTGATTTAAATATTTGAGCGGTTTGCAACTGATTCTTGTAAATAATAATTATATTGTAATAAATATTAATTGCATAATAAAAGTATTCAATACGGTAATAGCACATTCGCTTACGTATCTGATATTCTAATGCTCACAATAAAGAGACGTGGGTTCGAATCCTAAAAAGTATTTTTAGGATTTAAAAATATAATTAAAATATAATATAATTAAAATTTAAAAAAATGTTTTATGAATTCCGAAATGTATTATGATACATAATGAGATAAGAAGTATAAGGAATAAGTACCATAAATTCACAAAATATACCCACATAAAAATTCGGCACAACAATATTAATAATGTTGATATTGTTCAAGTCCGTAAGAACCGTAAATAGTAAACACAAAATAATAACAAAATAAATAACATAAATATTTCTAAAAAACCAATTATGTATTTCCAATTGGTCATTATTTAAAATTTGGCCATTATATATCAATAATGCGGACCATTATGTTTGTAGAATAATACAAAGGAAATAGCGGGGACAGAGCTCATTTTATTTTATCGTAAATCCGTAAAGTTTGCGAAATGAAGTATTATTTGGGTAATTATTTGGGCAATTCCCCCGAAATATCGAAGTTCTTATGATGGTATTTTATTCTCCTGAAAAGAACCTTATTTGGGTTAATGGTGTTGGTTATAATTTTTGAACCATATGAATATCTTTATAGAATAATAAAGAAATAGTACCCTGAAAATCATCCCTTTACTATGTTCCAAACTTGAGGTTTGCACATTTTTGACAATTTTTGCAATTTTTTCAAAAAAATTGTTTTCGAATTTGATTAATCAATAAAAAACAAAATAGATTTTTAAAAATCTTTTGAGTTTGGAATGAAAAGTAAAGAAAACTTTTTTAATTATATTTTTATTTGTGTCCCATGAAAGAAAATCATTCCCTCACACCTTTACTAACAGTCGATATATGAATGCATCAGTAATCATTCATGAAGAGAGATTTTTGATTATTGACAATACTATCAATTATTCCACGTATTAAGTAATCCTATACGTGTTAGAGTATCTGTCCCAAAAAAAAAAATATGAAAATTACTTCAAGATAACATTTTCTGTCGTCATTCTCTCATATTAAAAATAATGAAGTATTTACTATATCTTAACAATAATTGCACAGTATTAAGTAAGTTGTGAAGGACAGTAAACTTACACAATTCAGATATAACAAAAGTTTATGTACCAAGATTTTTTAAGTTATACTTCAATTCGTCATTCCCTCACTTTAAATTGAAACGAGGGAATGACGATATATGAGGTAATGGCTTTTAAACTACTTTGTTGCTTATTTAATTATTTAATCCTTAAATTCGCTGGTTTTTCCTGTTTAGAATTATCGCTGATTGTACAATACAGACATATAAGTAGTTCATTTCGACGGGGTAAGACAACAAATAACTATTTAACAGAGAATTATTATATTCCCGTAACTATGTACTGTTAGCGTCAAAACTTTTTGCTCTCTATTAAACAATAACAGACACGATTTAACGATAACTTTATGGCCTATGAAAACCATTCCCTCGCTTTCAAAATTATAAATCATCCTTATAATTCGTCTAAAATAAGTTTATTCTAGGGACCACTATATTGGTAAAATCTAGTTACACCAATACTACAAAATTCACAAAAAAATATTTTTTTTAAAAATATTTTTTCTATACAATTTCAGAATTTGGTGAGAATCCCCCATATATTTTATTGAGCACTAAGCACTTTAGCTGTTACCAATATTTATTTATGCACTAAGTAAACTACCAACGGTTTCGACTTATCGTATTTGAAAGCGTATTTAAAAATGAATTCAGCTATTACTGCTGAGCTGTATTGATTTAAAAACTGAACGAATTTTTACCATTTTAATTGAATTGTTGTGCTTAAATTTCAACTGGTCCATCCCAAAACTATTCGAGAGAGATCAAAAACAAGGAACACCCTCAAAGTATTTAAGAATCTACAAAAAAACTCGATGTTAGAAGTTTGACTAACAAGGGTTTTAAAGCACTAAAACAACAGTCACCTGTTTTCGTAGCTTCAATAATAGTTTTGTCTTACAACCAAATCGTTTTTTTTTTTTGGACACCATCTTTCATTATAACCTTTCAATAAAGTGTTTCAAATCTTTTACCATAGTTGCAACTCAAACGAACCCTATGAAACATTGACCCTATGCATCAAAAAAAAATAAAATATTCTCATATCAATCAAAAAAGTAACTATTACGGATCATTTTAAATAAAACAAGTTCCAACTGGTTTTTATGATTTTTATTTGAAAGAACATTTTATTTTTACACTAAAAACTTAACATAAATTATCAACGTTTTTTTCTTCCTTTACTTTTCTTTTGAGGTTGTTCAGCTACTGTAACTGTTCCTTCCGCAATTTCATCTTTATGTCCCGATTTATCGATTACTTCTTGGGCATTGATATGAAACATTATATCATGTAATTGATCTTTAAGATCGGCTATCTCTTGATCACGTTCAATTTTGAATTGTTTGAATTTTTCCTCAACACTAGCTACACGAGATTGCCATTGCTGTTGATTGGCCCGTAAAGATATTCCTAATTGCTTCTCATCATTTAATTCTGATTGAGCTGCTGTTAGTCTAAGCACATAAATAAAAAAAATTGTTATCATTCTTTATTAAAATTTCAACCTTATATTTCTACCTGTTGGTTAAATGGTTTACTTTCTTTTCAAAAATAGACTTTTCTTTAGTCAATGTTACTATTTTCTTTTGTAAAGTTTTGTTTAATTCAGTGGTTTCCGTAAGTTTTTCACGAAGAACTTCAGTTTCTGCCTGTGTAGAACTTTCTATTCTAAAATTATAATCAAATTTATATTTTTTTATTTTTAAAAGGGAATTTAATTTAATACCTAGCTATTTTTTCTTCAAAATATTGACGTTGTGTATCTAATTGCGACGTTAATAAATAAGTAAATTCTAGTTGAACAGCATCGACTTTTTCCTCAGTACCATCAGTACCTTCTGCTGGCCCTCCAGTAGCGACTAATTTACCGTCGCCTTTATTTTGCAGAAGACGATGAACAAAACTATCACCTTTATAATCCCAAACGCGATGAGAACCCAATTGTAATGCATAGCAATGACCAGAAGCTCGATAATGTGAGGCAGCATGGCCTCCTTGGTACCGTCCACATCCAACATGACCACAAACTAAACAAATCCATAAGGACTCCGAAGACTGAATTCCTCCTGTACTAGTTTCCCCTCGACGTCCACATTCCATACATTCGCTACTTTCTGCCAATTCCGGTGATTGCACACAACGACATACCGGACAAGTTGAATCACCCCATTTTAATAAACAAGACGCATGGAATGCATGATTACATAAAATCGTTAAAACTCCATCGACGCTTTCATCCATTCGTTCTAAGCATACGGGACATGTTGGAAGCTCAGTATGTCCTGGAGGAGGATTTCCATCATTAGCCCATTCGATTTGCGAAACCCAAACAGCGCGACATATAAATTCAGGTTCTAAACTATTAAAAGGCGCTCCATTGTAGGTTACGTAAAATTCTTTCGCTGATTGATGCGAACGAAATCTACAATAACAATAAATATTTGTTTTTTCTATGAGAATTTTAAAAAATGATATTTACACAAGAAGAGCCATATATTGATTTGGTGTTGAGTCTCTCACGATTCTTATATGTGAAATTTCGCCGTGGCAAGGAGCTATAAAAGTTAATAAGTCGTTGCAAGTCATTGAAGCTGGAACTCCTATTAGGCATAAACTTGTAACTTCCGAACCACAACTAAGAACACTAAAATGGAAATAATTAAAGTAAAAATATAGCAAAAATAAATACTCTAATAAAACACACTCTTCTTTGTAAAGATGCAGAATGCCTTTGGTAAGTTCAACAAAAGGATTTCCCGAAAAAAATCCAATTTCTCCAGGAGCGTTTGGGTCGTTTTCATTGTTTGTATTCATTGATTTCGTTGCTTCACGACAATGTTCTGGAAGAAGTCCCCAATCGTCGCGGGGAGTTTCCAAACGACTAGGAAATGTCTCCAACGATATATTGCGAGGAGGACGTTGGTTTTTTAAAGCAATTGGATTTACAGCAGCTGCCTCTTCTGATTCTGCAAACAATACATAAAATTTAGGAACGTTTTAAATATTTATTAACGGTTAATATATTACGATTTTGAGTTTGCTTATCATTCGTGATTTCCACACGTAGAACACACAATGATACCAAATCAGACATTTATTGATTTTTGTACTTTTTTTTTCGTTTTGGAACTTTTTCGTCACACAAAATTTCTGTAATGGCTGTCTGTCAAATGCTGATCAGCGAATTGCACACTTGTTATTGTTTTGAATGTCAAATCCAGTCAAATCCCTCAAGTGCAGTTCAATGGATTAATTACATTTTGGTTGCGGTCCATTAACTTGATTTGAATGAATATTTGGAGCATTTTAAAAATTCATTAATGAAGAATAATATAAATTTATTAATGTCTGACCGAAACTAGTTTTTACGGCCGACATCGAATTTCGGTATCAGTCAGTTTCGGCCAAAACTTCCCTATAAGGTCATGTTTTCTTAAAAAAAAACTAATCATAATTGGTCAGTTTTTACTTTTAAATTCTATAGGTATTTATTAATTTTTCTGTCTCTAATATTTGAACCAATCATTTAAATAATAACTATAACATCTTATGATCACTTTTTATTTCAAATAAATTATTTATGCTGGAAGTATGGGTTGATTTGAAAGAAATACAACAAATATTTCTTTTTAATATTAGTTACGATAACATAAAGTCACAAAAAAAATTGTCTATTTTTTTTGGTACCTACACAATTTCTTTTAAATTTTGGTGAATTTTTTTCAACTGGAGAAAAAAATATTAAAATTAATTTCAATGAACTAATAGTTATCAATATTCATAATTGAAGAATCTTATAAGTGAGAAACAATAGTTTCCCAACATTTTCATCTCACGAATTTAGTTTCGGCTTGACGACGCCGAAACCGAAACTCGTTTTTTGACCGAAACCGAAAGTGTGGTCAGATATTAAAATTGAACGTAAAAAAAATTAATGATGTGAATACATTCAAGTGGATTGGAACTAGAGCCACCTTAAATTTAATTTTTCAGAAGAGATATTTCGTAAACGTATCGAATATAATCTAAAACTAAGAATGGAAAAAAAAATAGAGAATATAATTTTATTTATTCGAATCAAAGTACATTTTTATACATAATTTAAGCGACATGAGAGTAATATTTAATTTAAATATTTAAAGTAGAAACTTGTTTTATCCTATACAAAATTATCGTTATTTTCAATACCAGTTTTCTTCCGTAAATGTTTTCATATTTATTGTTCATTCCGGTCCAATTTTATAAAATTTTGATTATGAATGAATGGATTTTAATGATATTTTTAAACTATGAAATCCATTGTTACATTTAATATGAACATTTTATGGAATAACAAGTTGCATCATTCAAAAATAAAATACAATTGAGTTTACGCCATTGTACACAGTAAACTTTTGTGTCAAAATGTAATTAACAAAGTGTGGATGTCGCTAAAGAATTTAAGGAAGTTTTTATTCGGCAATCATCTTAGAAGGACTATAAATTTTGAAAATAATGTTTTCCAATTTCGAATCAGGGGGGACGGGTTAATTCTTGATTAACCCCAACATTCTCTTAAATCCATATCAAAAATTTTTATTTCAACTATTCCTTTATTCAAGTTTCTACTTCAATTTTAAATAAATTTATTTTTATATTCTTACAAACAACTAATTTTAAATATCCAAAAACAATTTTATAATAAACTAAAAAATACTTACAAATCTTGCACTACCTGGCATTTTTAAATATAAATATTGCAAAAATAAATTGATTATTGCCTTGAAATAATAGTGATTCTATTGCTTTTCTTTTCAGAAAATAATAATTGTCTTTTCACAATAATAAAAAACTAAAACAAAATTTGAAGCGCTACATTTAAATTTATACATTTTTATGATTGCACATTTTTTGATATTCCAAAATGTTGAGCTCAAAATATACCTGATATTTTCTTAAAAACGTTATGACAATATATCCTAATACGAGCAATATTCAGTATCAAAATTTAGGAATATTATAAAAAAATTATTTAAATATTGCTTATAAAAAGTTGTAAAAGATTTTATCATTCATATATTTTATAAACCTGAGTGTTTATTCTCTATTGTGTCCTCCTCTGTGTGGTTCAAATTATTTTTTTATATCACTTTGTGATTCTTTTCATTAATACTGCTTTATTATTTTTCATTTGATTCTCGAGAAATATTAAAACATTTACAAATTTTACAATGAAAAAAGTTGGTATAATATTTTTTTTATATCAAGATGCTTACGTACTAAATTTGACACACCATTTTTACGACTATTTAAAACTAAATATTTGTATTAATTCAAAAAATATATGATTATTTTGAAAAGAAAATATGAAAATATATAGCTTTAAATTAAATACTACATAAAACATACAAAAGCATCAAAGCTCTGTGGAATAACTTTCATGGAAATTAAAAACTAATTCTATTTGTTGCACATGGAATTTAAAATATATTAACTTGAAACATTAAGCATTATTTTATACAAAGGAATGCCTTATTTAAAATCTTAGACCATACAGTACATGGACTGTTCATAGGTAGTGTAGGGACTTTGAAATCTTGTTGGTCACAGAAGAAAACTTCATGTATTTATTTCTAGCTTAAGCATGGTTTTTATGGGACTTTAGTCACAATATTGATGATAAAATCGAAATAGACGGTGAGATTTTAAAAGTTACATATACATAATATTCTTTTCATTAAAAAAATGCATTGCTTGAGTATTTAAGAAACACTTTTTAAAAAAAATAAACAAATAAAACTCATTAATTGTCATTGACCTTTTTTAAATTATATTAATTGCTTGACATAATGCGGTATGCATAAAACCACCAAATAACTTTCGATCAACTGGATCTGGGTAGGGACTAACGTCCTGAATACGCTAAATGTGCGATCGAGAGACATTAGGTAAATTCATCACTATATGATGTCACTATCTTTGTTTTCATGTAGGATTTTTGAACAGTTCAAGTAATGCATGATCTAAAGTGAAAATACATTCATCTAATTTTACACCATTCAATTACAATTTGAATTTGTACTACGTTTAAAAGAATTGCACATAAATTGCCTATCTTTATGTAACTGTTTCCTTTGAGGACGTGATATGGACGTATTTTAAAAATTTTTTGATACAAAAATATCTGTTTCTATGGTGTGTGTAGTTTTTAGAAAAGTGATTGTTACAAAACTCTTATTTTTAATAAGATCGCATTGAAGAAATGGTTTATCAAAATGATTTATTCTTATGAAAATTTTCGTCATCTATTTAATCATAACGACTGTTATTCATAAAAAAATTAGCACCAAATATCTCATATTAAAATGTGTTTATGAGACGTAGCAATATTCATAGATCAATAAGATATTTACTAACTCTAAGAAAATGTCTCGAGACATTTAAGCCAATTTTTTTAAAACTATATTTTGTGACATCACGATTTTTTTTTAATTTTGATCGTTTATAATGTTTTTGGTTATCTTTTACCAGAAGCAGCGGCCGCTGCTTGACTAGCTTTTCGTCGAGCTGTTTGTTTTTCATGTTCCAGTTGAAAATCAGCTTCAGTCAGTCCTAAACGATCCATGTTGACCATTAGAAATTCTTCACTTAGAACGTGTTCAGGTGGGTTTCTTAACAGTTGTAGCGTTTCACAAAGGCCGTTACAGCGTTTTCGAGATTTAGCTGAACCCAGGCAACCTGCTAAAATGACTAGAGCTACCTTAAATAAGACCTACAAAGAAGAATATTAAAATGATGCTTAATAATTGCTTATTTTAAAATTTACTTTGACGCCTTCGCATAAAAATATGTCCCATATTCGCAGTAAAGATTCCCATGGTAGTGTTCTGGTGAAACAACACAAAAACCATTCAGTCATATAAAGAACAGGTTCAACTCCTTTTGCAGTCAAATGCCGATGAGCTGACGGACACGTGCGTTTTAAAAGGGCATGTAAAATATCACCATCTCGTTGAACAACCTGAAATTTATTATTTATTTGTTACGACAAAAGAACAATAAGAATCTTTTACAGGATTTATGATTGCGTTAACATTTGAAGAACAATGCTATTTTGAGTCCCATAATAAGTTTATTTAGAATTTCAAAACTTTCAAGGAGAATTATTGTTTACAAAAGTTTTCAACACATTTGTTAAATAATTTAAATGTAATATTCTTTTAAAAGTAATACACTTTTGAATCCTGTGTTTAGTTGATCTGTGTGTAACTAAAACGCTCTTAATGAAAAAAAAAAAAACTTCAAAACTAGAAATAAAAAATTAATTAATTTTGCTTTAAGAAATTATGAAATAATGCTTTTTATTAATGATGGATGACGTCTATAATTTTCCAATCAAAATACTAATCAAATAATGGAGAAATTTTCGGAATGTTTTGTCGAGTTTCCTGACTATCCAGAAATCCATGACTGATGGGCATTCTGTTCATGTAAAAAGAGGGATGAACCAATAGGCTTCATTGATTTGATAGGGTCTAGGCGTTTGTATTGATGACCTCTTTGTCAAGGTTGGTGGACTATTACTCGCGTAGATACGCAATTATTGGGCACAACAATGACCATTTTGCACATAGTGAATCTGGACACTTACTGCTAAACTAGTGGTTCTTAACCTTGTAGGAGGTATTGACCCCCATCAGCTTCATATGCGCATTTACCGAACCCTTCTTAATTGGAAAAATAAAATATGATTTTATACATAGGTGTACAAAATAAACAAAACCATTAAGACCAACCCACCGAACCCGCGAGACTGACCCACCAAAGCCCTGGGGGTCGATTGTCGATTGAACCCAGGTTAAGAATCACTGTTCTAATCTATTAAAATTATATTACAATGTAATCAATATATTCATTTAAAGTATACACTAATAAGTAATAAAGTAGTATTATTTGAATAATATACATTACAACAAATCTTAAGACGAAATATGTGAATTCGGTTGTCAACAATGTATTGGTAGTTGTTATGAATAATTCATCACTTTTCTA
This sequence comes from Sisyra terminalis, assembly GCA_958496175.1. Taxonomy (NCBI): domain Eukaryota; kingdom Metazoa; phylum Arthropoda; class Insecta; order Neuroptera; family Sisyridae; genus Sisyra; species Sisyra terminalis. Next base: position 23,960,563 of record OY292277.1, read on the forward strand.
TGTGTTTTACAAAAAATACGCTATAAAACCCACAAAGAGAAGTATAATAAAAACATTGCAAATTAAAAATTAAACCAATAGGTTTTTTTATTTGACTTAAAAACAATTAATAAGTGAATTTAAAGATAGAGTATGAATAATTTAATGTTTATCGTACATTAACTAGTTAGTATGTACAACAGTTTTGTAAAATTCGATCATTTATAGAGTTGTACAAAGAAGCTGCTAAACAGGGACATTGAGTTAGTAAAACAAATGGAGGAAAGATTCTCTTAGTAATGTATTATTACCTCTAATCCTGGGCTGTAATATCCCGACAAATAATGATCGCAAACACTCATCAAGCACCAGAAAGCTTGCACTGCCGGCATATGCATTAGTAGGAAAGCTGCTATTGGTGCTTGAGCTTGACAAAAACCAACTCGAGGATTTCGAATAGAATACGCCTTCAACACATTGAACAATTCCTTTTGTCTACAATAAACATTGATCGATTAATACCAATACTTTTGGGTTTTTTGTGTAGATTTTACCCAGGCTTGTCTTCTGAAACAAACATTTCATGAAAGGGAAATTGCCGGTGTAAGTCTTTTTTGATATCCTCGATCCAGCGTGGATCTCCCGGCAGTTCAATTAATCGATTGTATTCTTCCGGTTGTCTCTCCATTAGTAGTTGGCCGCCACACAAGAAAAGCCATGCTTTTGGGCGAACAGACATCGGAATTCCTAAAATAGAAAAATATTATTAATTTTTATGATATTAAATGATAATGACTTTTTTGGCCTTGGTGATTTACATAGAAAGTCGTTAATAAACATTGTATAATATACGTGTTTGGCATTAATTATATTCATGCTAATTAATTACCTTTTCGGCACCTTTCGCGAACTTTTTTATAGTTTTTCGTCATATAGCCTTCCCAATTATCGAGCATTTTTAACCATTTGCGTTCACGTTTTAGAATCTTCTCGGCTGAAATTCGATGCTTTGCTTCTGGGCTGTATTGTTGACCGCCCAAAAACCCATGACGATCCGGAACTGTCGATATAACACTTCCATCTAGTAAAGTGCTTGCATCGCTACAAACTGATGTGTTATCAGTACGATCTGTCGCAGTACTGCTAGGTGATGTCATCGCTGTTCAATTTCAAATTTAAATTTCCTTAATTATTGACAAATTTCATTTGACTGATAAAAACTAATTGAAACTTGATGATAACCAAAATTCGGGGCGTAAATTAATTATGACAGCCCACATATGACAATGTTAAAATTGATAATGCAATTATTATATTTCACTGGCGATATGGTTAAAACTAGAAATGAATACGTGATTAATAGGCAAATTGGTAATAACGATGACTGTATGTTGACAAACATTACATTTTATGCAAAAGGTTATTGATATTCCACTACTTCCCACTACCACACAACACAAACGTTTTCATTTTATTTCACACATCCAATATGCTCTAATTAATGAAATACGTTTATATAAATTAATTTTAAAGGCTTAATTAACTAATAAACGTATTTACTTATCCCATACGAAGGACAAACCCACATTTCATATTATGCAGAAGATTGCCATAATATATTACAAGTTTTATGTTTAAATCCACTGAACTGCACTGAGCAGTCTATAAGAGCCGCGTTCCAACAGGCTCATTCTAATAAGCATTTTAACCATATTCATGTACAAAACAAAGATAAAAGCTCTGAAACCATATTGTTAAACAAAGATAACAAAATAGTTGTTCAGTGTTCTCAGGCTCGTGGAATGAGCCCAAGAACAAACCAGTTTAAAATTGTGTTAAAGGGGGCAGGTGTAAATATATAGATAGCTACTGACCTCTGTGGAGTTATCTTTCAACCGTTGGGATTTAAATTCAAATTAATTCATATTTTTTGTGAAAATCTATTGTACCTCTTGTATGTGCTGGATCTACTCTGTAGAAACAAAACGTTTAGATAATTGATAATATAAATTAGTTGTTGAAGATATACGAGTATACGTATCTTGTATCATATAAATTAATAATGCAATATTAGTTAATTGATAGCAAATATTATCAATGGTGTGCTGGAAAAATGTTAACAATGGGCTCGCAGCCCGAGGTCAGCGTTAGGAGGTTCGGTTTTTTCATAGTTATTAAAACAAACTTTATTGTAGGTATCATCAATTTAAAGAAACAAACGCAATGCAATACAAAAGCAAAAAATCACAATATGAAAATCATTGTAAATACTATAAATTACTATAAATAGCCTGAGAGGATAGATTGGGAACGTGAAAACTGAAAACTTATTTTTTACAATGGGCTCGCAAAGTTTAAAAAAATATTGCGTAATAGTGGCAAATTTAGAGATAAAATTATCATACTTGATTTTTCTATAAACATCATACCTAATCATATTCAGCTAGATTACTTTGAAAAATAGGTTTAAATTTAAATTTATCCTTCATGCACTTATCGATTTTGGTACCAATATTGGCTTGTTAAGAAAATAAATGGTTAATATAAATTTCATTGTGAAAATGAAAGAGACAAAACTCAAAATTAAGATTTTATGTTATATCCCCTTTGAAATTTGCCTTAAAAGAAAAATTAAATGTTGCCGCACAGGGCAGAATGGGTGTTATTTATGTATTTAATTTGCAACCCATTTAATGATTTACAGCCCATTTAGATCTACGATTGTATAATTGTAAAGTGAGTAATACAAAAACATAAATTTTGAATTATCCCTTCTGCCATCCAGCAGGATCGAATTTCGAAGTTTTTAGGTAGGCAATGTTGGTGTTGCTTTTTATTGGAAAAATGCATACCTATTTTAATTGTTATTTACCGTCGTTTTATTAAGATCTTTTGGTGACTCTAGGATTAGTTAAATCCGTTATCGACAAATATTGAAAATTTGCTCGATACAAGGATCGAATCCACTACCTACCTGCTTTGAAGCGGTCACCTAGACCACTCGGCCACCAGTAGGCGTTTAGAATTCTATTCAGTGATTTTTTTTACCAAAAATAAAAAGTTATTAATGCAAAGAAAGTAACTATTGCATATATATGATGGTAGATATATATGATGATAACTTAAACAGCTTAACAGCAATGGGGATGGAAAGAAATGGAAAGAAATTAGAAATGGATCAAGTATAAAAAATGATTGCCTATGGAGATATTATTAAGACTATTAATGCTATTATACTTTTTGCATTTAGAAGGTATCTCGTGATTATTTCTCACATAGGTATACCAATTTAAAAAGTTTTTGTCTACTTAATGTCCTAATTACGTAATATGTAACAACGTCTGTTAATATGCCTATTAGTATCCTGTTGCCTTATCAATGAATGAGAAGGGCTCGACGTATTGCGGTGGAATTTTGTGGAAAATTGTTAGTAGTGGAATATCGTTTTTATACCAGAAAAAAGCAATGATTTTCAGTATATGATAAAATAACAAGGAAATCCTTTATTATAATGACTATTAGTTCAAAAGTAATAACGAATCAACATCCGCAGTTATGAATAATATTTATTAAAACAATGCAACATATTAAAACAAATGTACACAATATCAATATGGATTCAAAATTTATACAATTATATAATTTTTATACATAACACGCATTAAAACATAAAATATTAACATTTGAAATATTGCATATTTTTATTATACATACATATATTGATCATGATATAACTTCAATTTTTTATACAATGGAAGCGCCATTCTTAACATTTTTATACTACATCTAAGCAAACGACAACAATTTATTAATTAAATACATTTTATTTTTATTTAAGAAAGACTTTTTTCACAATTTTAGCCAATGGCATAGATAAAGTTTGGAGAACAACCCCATTTTTTCAAAAAAATATTTTGCTTTAGAGCTTTTTGAGCCAATTTTATACTAACACTATTTTGCTCAATAAACAGCTAATTCTTACATTTTCAGTTCTTATTGGGACCCTTCTATAGTGTTAAATGTTTAAGGGTTCTAGGTATTAACTTCGAAATATCGAGCTTAACTATTTGCTTGAGCTTTAAATTTCCAATAAACATTCTTATTTGATATTAAATATATGCCTACAATATATCGTAGGCTTAAGTTTATATGATGCTTGATTGTAATTATTGCTTTCATTTTAAGAAAAATGCATAGATAAATTGGGCGTATTATTCCTCGAATTTAAACTTTTTGAGTATATGCTCGATGTGGTTAATTGTAACGATTAACTTTAATTTATTTATATTCATTTTTCTTTGCATTTTGAAAAAAGAGTTATAAATATTTTCGATTTAATTTTTCTTTTGATTTTTTACATCTAAAATCAATTATTCAGAACGGACCTTTGCAAGAATTTAAGTGTATATATTTAAATAAAATAAGGCCACAACAGCAAAGAAGAAAGAAAATAGTATTTACATTAATATCATTATGCAGTGATGTTTTTTTGGATGAGTAGTTTTTTAGAACACATTTTGTGTAGTTCTAAGGATATTTTGTGCAACATATTTGCTTTTTTCCAATTTTTCTTTATACTTATTAAAAATATCAAAATTTAGAATCAGAACTGCACAATTTGTGTACAACTGGACAATAAAAAACATTTCATTATTTGTTACATTAAATTAAGTACTTAAAAACGTTTTAAATAACTCTGATCTCCAAGGGAATCCTCATTCAAAAAAACAAATACAAATATAAGAAATTTAATTAGTAGATAATTTGTACCTGCTGGCCAATTTTTGCTACCACGTATATTTTTTATTAAATGATTTTTTTTAATAATTGAAATGCTGTATTTTTAAATTGTACCCTAAAAATTTATATAAAGTTGCTCGAATAATTAGTATTATTACAGTTTTCGCCGTGCTGTCATGGTAGTTGGTCTAAGTTAAAACGTTTTTTAGTGATTGTTATTTTTTAACCAGATATTTTTGTTACCATAGTATTGAAACATTCTCAGCATTTTGAAACATCCAGGAAGGAGACCTCAGCGAATTCAAAAATGTTCACTTCTGATATTCATACATAATATAGAGTAGTTCAGAAACTTGTAAATATTCTAAACTTGATATAAATGCACTTCCTGTAAATCTATGCCAGTGGCATATAACTCGAAACAAATCGTTATGATCTTCCGAGTAACGTATGGGTAGTTTCGTATCTCTAAAACATGATTTTATGGAGAGCCGAATTTAAGATTTTTATTTCCGTAGCGGATTAAAGAAAATGCCCAATAGTAAAGCAATAACAATTATTATACATAATATATCGCTTCAAATTTAAAAAGTTCACGGGCTAGATGAAGAGCTTTCGCGGCTTTTGCGAACAGGCCAGCTTTAAAAAAATATATTAAAACCGTTAAAGTTAGCATATATCTTAATATGACATAAATTAAGAAGTTTTTCTTGAATTTGAAAAGCAAATAAACATAGTAAACGGTTTCATTGGAGCATATTACACCTACTCTTGGTATTTATGACGATACAATATACATTGTAGGTAGGTACTTATAATGGAAAATAATCAGAAGAAATGTTTACGAACTTTTGTCAGTTGGTTTGTCGTCAAATTAACAATTATAATATGAAAATGAAAGGATAAAACAAGGTCTAGGAAGTACTTAATTAGATTAATTATTTGATCTCTGTTAAAAAAATACATTTTAAATGTTTTAAAACCCATTTAGAAGTCGTTTAAAGTTATTGAAGGTATTTTAAAAGTAATAATTTCAAAATGCCTTGAAATGCCTTTTTTTAACAGGAATAATTTTGAAAATAATTTTCTGACGATTTGATTGCTTATTTTTTTTAATTATATATTTGTTTGTAAATATTTTTACTGTAAAAAGTTATTCATAGGGAAGGACTCCCTCCAATTAACAATGGCGTAGCGTGCGTTTTTGCCGCTCGGAATTTTTTCGCTCCTTATTTTTATCATTAGTCAAGAAAATTAGTAAAAAGTTAATTATTTTAAAATCTTTAATTATTGAAAGTTACTTTTCCTGTTTTTTTTCAAAACAAAATCTTTTATAGAATTATCAATATAAATATGTCCCCCCATTTTCAGGTGGCACCCGGGACTGTGCTCTCCTCACCTACTTCGCTTCGCTACTGAAAATTAGATAAGACAAATCAATATATTTTTTACTAAGTAGTGATAGAAGAAGGAAATGAAATTTATGACACTTTTCCGTCAAAGCGCTTAATGGGTAATTTAAAAATTGCTCCTTTTTAATGTTGGAATATAATTGGTAAGTTAAAATAAAGATTTATTAAAAAAATCATAATATAAAAAGTATACGTGTTATATGCTTTTTAGAACGAAAATTTGATTCAGAATGTAATATATTTAAAGTAACAACGCCACCCTCTAGCATAAAAGAAAGATTTTTTTGGCCAACCAGTGTAATAAATGATTGATTATGAGATTTGATAGCTATCTAATGTTTTAGATTTTTCTACATAACACACCATTTAAATTTTTAAATGCCTTACTAATATTATTGTTAAATTAAGGTACTCGAATTTTTCATAAATTTCGATGAGACGTCATAAGATAATTGCATAGAATTGATTACTTTAAAAAGTTTCTCATTTGCTTGTTTTGATGAGCCATACTGTAATGTGCATTGTCAGCTTTGGTAAGTAGTGAATCTAGTCGATTTACTTGTGAGTCGATTGTTGAATTGAAATCTTGACGTCGACTAGAAACATTTTGAGCTTGAGCACTTCTTTCAGATGTCGATCCTTCCTTATTTTCCGCAGATGAATCTTGTTCCTGGGAATATTCGTTTTGTTCGTTTGATGTGCTTGATTCCTGTGGTTGGACATCATTTTTATCTATAGATTCTGTTGAATCTCCATGCCCCACTTTTATTTTTAACAAATTTGTTAAGCTTCCACATGCTGTCTGTAAAAAGAAAAATATAATTAGTAGAACTAAAATTGAATTTCATATTTTAGACTGTGGTTTATAGCGCATGAAGAGAATACAACGGGAGCAACTCAAAATTAAGATTTTGTGTAATAAGTTTATGTCAAAAAGTTGTTCAAAAATTAGCAACAATAGATGTAATGGATACAAGTAAGTGCATTTAACTTTATTAAGTCCATTTGCATTTAAAATTATCATTTTATACAAAGTGAATAAAATGAAAACGTTAAATTTGACGAGTACCTTTAGTATTCTTATAGTTTAATACGACAATACTTACTTTAAACTTATTAAGTTTTCTTTGAGTAATTGTCAAAATGCTATTTAATTCATCTAAGCCTCCAGAAACATTTTTAAAATTTTCTCCTTGATTTTCCAGTTCCTAAAAAAAACTCATAAGTTTTAAAAATGACTTTATGAAATTTTGAGAAATAGTCTTACTTCATTTTGCCTTAACTCAATATCTTCTGCATTTTCTTGCAGTGCAAGCTTTTCTTGCATTTCCTTTATAAACTCCTCCCTATCAGGCTTATCTAAGCCTAATAGTTCTGCTCTCATACACGCGTATTCGTATGTACCCTCCTCAGCCATTTTTTAAAAATATTTTACAGTGTTCAAATATATTAGGCTTAACTATTTATTTAGGTATTGTATTAACTACGCTAAGGTAAAATGAAGGAAGTCTACTGCGCTCTATTTTTATAGTAGTTAGTCTACATATGAACTGCACTTGTAACGTAGGTCAAACTAATATTAAATAAAATCGATGGTGTTTGCAACAGATTTCATACTATTGAAGCTATTGAAGTAAATGAGCTTTCAGGATTGGAGCTTTGTAGGTTTGTTTCTTGGATAACTTGGTGCGCATGCGCTTCTTATAGACTTACGGAACTACTTTTGTATTTTAACAATGTACATATTAGAGAGTAATAATCAAAGTATTAATTGTTTTGCTCAGAAATTTATTTTTAATAATTGATTGAATTACAAATCAGTTTAGTAGATAATCTAAAAAATTGATAACAATGGGCGCTGGGTAAATATTTTCAAAGGAAGGTATTCATTTTTTAATGAAATTTTGATAGAAAAACCGAATAAACGATTTTCATACAAAATTGAAATAATAATTGTTCTTGATTTCTATTGCACGCACGTGAAGTTTTATGGCATTAAAATAAATAAAATTATAATTTATTGTTTCCCAAAGAAGAGGTAACTTTTCCCTTGAGTTAATGTACTAGCGCCCAAAATTCAGATTATTGTTTGCGAATTACTGTTCTATTAGTGAACTTAATTGTAACATCCGTTAGACACATATTTGGTGTCACAAATTGTTGTAATGTATCAACACCATCTCTTGGCATTCTGTCAAATGGATATCCCATAGAACGTTTGTCTGGGTAGAGTTTATCCTTAATTCCACAGAAAATAGCGGCATCGCTACAAACGCCATCAATTGATTGTTGAACCTAGTGAAAAGATTATGAAGCTCTTATTATCATCGAAAGACTAATTGTATAGTAACAAATTTACCAAATCATCCTCGTAATTCGAAATCATAACGAAAAGAGTTGAAGGATAACCCTCTGGAGTGCCTTTTGGTAAGAGCATATGTTGAGGCCAGCCACATCCACAAAAATTGAATTGTTCTAATTCATCACCACCGGCAGGCCTGTTAGTATCTATATCACGGAAAGTTTGCTCGAAAGGAATTGTAAGAGATGATTCCGTAGATAGACGACGAATTTCATTGTTGCCAGGTCGAACTAAATAATTGCTTTAAATAAATATTTGATTTTTAGAAATTGATCTTTTGTAACTAACGTGTAACTGTGAATTTATCCAATTCGATAAATAGAAGTCGTTGATCGCGGAAAAGCATTGGAAGACCACGTTCATCATTTTTCGGACCCAAAAATATACGACATGTTCCCATTCGTTGTTGATTGGTTGCATTCTGGACTTGAATTCTAAAAGTTATAAGTATAAATAGTATTTAAATAGTTGTTTGAACAGTAAATGCTTTTGAATAAAAAATAAATATACTTGTAGGTGAATGGAGCATGTTGAAGATGAGTAAAGCGGGCCAAAACTGGTCCACGAGGAGAAAAATCTAAACCTCGAGAAAGATTAACGTCGCTCTTCTGCCAGAAAGTTTGGAATACGTTTTTGGGTCCACCTTGGAGTTCCACTTCAACTCTAGGAACAGTAATTCCTTGATAGTTCAACTAAATAAAACAAAGAAGAAATATGAAATATCAGTTTCATGCCAAATTATAGAGTAGGCAACCAATAGTTTTTAAATTTCGGAATAGTGTTGGGGAATTGGTAAGGAAAGTTATTAAAAAAACGGTATGTGTACTTATGTACCCGTGTGAGAAGTTATATTTCTTTGGTATAATTAAAAAGATGTATTCAATCCACTGTCGTAGCCTCTTCGGGTAGTGCCTGAACTAGCACAGCAGTTATAAGATTTGTGATTACTAAAATATGATACAGTTTTAAACATAAATTACTTTTAATATCAAAATACATAAAAGGAAACGTATGTGTTGCGGCAAAGACAAGGGCAAAGAATATAAAGTTTTAAATACATTCATGTTAGTGGAATACAAATATAATAATTATTGGCTCAAATTTGAACTACAATGTCATTAGTTTTAACTATCATTTCTATTTCATTCGATTGCTAATTTTAGCCATTTGTTAGTTGTGTCAGTGTTGAGCTGTGAAAATTTCATGGAATATAACAGGGTTTAAAATAAAATATTAAATTGGCTATTTATACATAGATACTATATGTTTACACATTTGGTTACTAATTATACAAAATGTATATTACTTATTGTATGAATTAACCGTTTATCAATACAGCATGGATCACATAACCGAAAAAAACTTATCAAAAACATTTATCATAAAGGAGTATATTGTCGCCATAAAATATTATGTATACATAGGTACAAATAATTTTAAATAGCGACGTCCTAAAAATTATATCAATGCAATAGTAATTTTATACTTTATTTGCCCATTTATACCTATGTATTGAAATTGATTTTTAATTCAAATATAGAAAAATATAATGTAATATATTGTATCAATCGATTATCCTTACATTATTTTAAATATTTCATTGAATAATTTCAATAAAACATATATATTTTAAATGTATTTTAATTCTCAGTGCAATAAAAGGCAAATGTATGTAATATGTTTGCACATATGTTGGAAAAGACAAGAACAAATATTGTAAGCACATCCGTGTGAGTGAAATACAATAATTCTTTCAAATTTGAACTATGATTTCAACAGTTATTTGGATTTCAATCAATCAACTGCCAATTTTTACTATTTGTCATATGTGTTAGTATTGGGCGGTGAATATTTAACGGGAAGTTACTAGTTGTGTATTAATATGGGTATTGTTTAGATTGTAAAATTTGAAAGTATTTAGTTTGACGATGTCTATGTTCTAAATAAAAATTTTTAGTCTGCTGTAATGGCTGTAATTTTTAAACTTCGTATTTGGTTCGGGGTTGATCGGGATGATCGAGTCCGGTTCGTTTTCGACAAACGAAAAACAAATGCGAGCACTGAGATCGACTCAATAGTGTTTTAGTGGTTTTAGTACCATGCAAATCGCTCCTAAAAATCAGTCATCTTTTACCCGCTTGAAGTTTCTCGCTTACCGTTTGCGAGTAACTATCTACTGTAGCGACGGCGATTAAAAATTCAGTCTGATTATTTTTTCATAACGCCACATAATAAGTATAACTTCAAAATATACGGTACAGGATTAAAATTTATTCGACCAAAAACTTACTTGAGGCACGCGGTATCTTGGAAGTGTAGCCTTAAATTCTCGGAAAATATCATCAATATATCCATGCCATCTGTAGAAAACTGGATCTCGCATTGTTGTAGACAATTCACCCATTACGCCGAAATTTTCCTAAAAATAAAAAAAAAACTAAGTAGAAGTTTCTCAAATTTTAATTTGAACATTTACCAAATGGCGGTGATCAGGGTCGTGAGCGTAGCCTAGCAAAATATGTCCCGATACATGCAAATTTCCGTATAAGTTAGAATTGGGTGTTAGGACACTAGCTTCGACAACATTGCCCAAAACATCAATTCCGTCTTGTTCTGTTAATTCGATACGTTGTCCATTTGCCTATTAAATCACTTCAATGAATTAATAACTCATTTAACCTTAAAAGACTTTTTACCGCCCGAACGAAACCAGAATGAATGGCTTCATAAATCCTGTCCCTCCAGCGGTACAAATCATCGATATCAATATTAATTTGGTCAATTGGTCTATTAACACTTCGCATCAAAGTATTGGGAGCACGATATGGCCATGCTCTACTCGATACCAAACTATCCAATTTCGGATAGTAGCCTTCTTCAACTGGCAAATGCCATTCCGTGAAACGTATCACTCGTGGCAATTGATTGCAAAATCGTTCATAATTGTATCGAGCAATTATTTGTTGATGCGAATAATAAAAAAGCTCTCCACGTCGATCCTTGTCAACCAAGCTGCGTGCTGTATCGAAGGGATATACCAAATGCCAGTGCCAATGGTGCAGATTTATTCCCACGTCTTCACGCCAATAAGCGACTCGATGTTCCGGTTCTAAATCACTTGCGGTGTAATCAAGCGGAATTTCAATAGGTTCCTACAATTTATTTTTGTTTAAAATGAGCAACCAGAAAATCAAATATTTGTTTGTCCTTACACGAAATTGTGGCTCGACAAGAGTTGCTTCTTCTCGAGCTCGAGCAAAGATAGAACTATCAACGAATCTTTCCGGAAACGTTTCAGCAAAGTTTGGCAATGGTAATCCTTCTGTATCCTTTCTATGCAAAATAGCGACGCTTAGAGCGTAGTTGAACAAATAGGGATTGATTCGGTCTCGAACATAAACGCATACGGATTGCAAATCCTCCAAATTTTTCATTCCTTAAATAAAATAAATGGAATCCAATAGTGTTATGGTTGTGTTAAAATTTCTATTTACCCATGAAAGTATCAATTAAGCGTCCAGCGATTTTTCTGTGTCGAGGCACAAATAAAGAAAATGGTTCTCTCCGACCGATTTCAGTGGCAAATTTTAAATCGGGAACAGGTATTTGACGAATCGCAACTTTTTCATTTCCTTCTTCTCCAAAACGATTGGAAACTTCAACTCCAATCGGTTTATATCGATCAGACTAGAATTTAGAAAAAAATAAAATGTTGTCAAGTTGTAATTATCTAATACCTACCAAATAATTAGATGGAACTTCAAAAACGACTTTTTCTTCGCCTTTCGCAACAAACACCGGTTCCGTAGGGCGATCCAAGAGGAGCAGTAAGTTCTTACGAATTGACGGGTTGCTTGCCATTTTTAGAAAATGTAATTTTGTTGTAAACTCAAAATAGAACAACAGTTGTAGGGTAATGATATCAAATTGGAAATTTTTCCTTTTATAAGAAACTGCAAGCCGTAAAATTATCACAATTATCATTGAAGGAGCCACATCCTGTTCTGCAAAATCAGTGTTGCATTTTTATTTCCTTCTGAATGAAAATAAAGCGGTTGACCGCGTGATTTAAATGTATCTCATATTGGTAAAATAGGGAAATGAAATATTGAAATTCCCAGACGATTGTTATCATTATATTTAGATTAATAATTTTTCACTAACAATAGAACTTTACTTATTTAAAATAGTAGGAAAATAATTGTATTTATTTTAATAGATTTAGGTTTATAATTTTGAAAAATGATCAAGAGTAAATAAGATGCCTGCACTAAATTCTGCATTGTTTTCGGGATTTCTTATAATCGGAACAAGTAAGAATAAAGCATCTTATTTCAAAAATCGTTGAATTATTTTGGAGCGTGTTTAAAGTTTTAGAAATTCTCCTTTTTCATGAGGTTTCTTATAATATTATAGGTTTGTTTCAATTCTGAACGGAAAAGGTTCAAATTTGATGTTATAGGTAGTAAAATGGAAGAAATCAAGAAAAAAAAGAACCGAAATCCAAGATCTGTTAAGGGGGTTCTACCGAGTGCCGGTCTGCTTTTTGAGCAATTTTGGGATTTTCTTTTTGACAATTAATGAAAAGATAGTACCTTGAGCTTTTTATCATTTGGTCATAAATATTTTAAGCGTACGCATATAAATTTTTAGCCAAAAATCTCCAGTAGGTGTGAGTTATAGTACTCCAAAGACATCTGTTTCGAAAAAATGGACGCTCAAGCCTTCATAATTTCGACTAATTGATTTATCTAAAATAGAAAATAAACGGCATTTTAATTTGTAAGTCTAAAAGTCTCCAATGAACCTACAATGCTTAGAATCAATTGGAAATATGAAAATATGGGCTATTGGATTTTTGGCAGACTTCTGAAGAAAAAGTTATTATTTAATTTCATGTTTTTTTTATGTTATAGTAATCCCCCGCTTTACGGACAGGATACGTTCCCCATAAATTGTCCGTAAATCGAAAATCTCTTAAACGAAATCGCTATTACTCTGAGATCCTAATAGAAAGTGATAGATGCGTTCCAGCTAGTAAAAATACCCGTAAAAGAATTCAAATTAACTATAGATTCACACTAATAATGGGAAGATACAAGGTTTTCAAACTGCGTTTAACGAAACCTAATTTTATAAAGTAAGTAAACCGTAAAAACACAAAAGTAATGAATAAATTTCAATAAAACACAAATCATTTATTCATTTTTATTATTTTATCATTTTCAATCATCTTTTTTATTACTTTATTTTTGGGATTCCTCATAAAAAATGTAAGCAAAACAGAAAAAAATGTATTTTGTACACAATTCCGAATATTTCATCCGTATACCGAAATTTTGATATTAAATTAACCTTGTCCATAATATCGAATTTCTGTTAAGCGAGCGTCCATTAAGCGGGGAATTACTGTATAAAAAATAGAAAAATTCGGAATTTTTCTAAGATTTTAGTTATAATTTTAACTACAAAATAAGTTATATTTTCAAAAATCTGGATACTTCTACGCTGGAGAGGAGAGCTGACAAAGAAAATTTGGAAAAGTATCTAGATAAGTTCCTTTTTAAAAAAAATCGAAAGTTACTTTGGGTATATAGTTACTCTTAAAAAGGGATCTTAATTACTTATCTTGGGTAACGTTTTAAGATACTTTATACTTTATAGGTAAAGTATAAAGAATAGAAATACTTTATAAGTTACTTTGTATGCTATGAATTTATTAAGTTTCGTAGCGTATTAGAATATTAGATAAAGTTCTTAGATAATCAGGTAATGTATTTCTTATCTCTAATAATTTAGGAAAAAGACAAGTATGCTCCTGGAAATCTAGCACTCTTATAAAAACCATAGAGTATGTAATAAAAGATTTTTATTGAATTTTATGGAATAAAACAAAATAAAACTATAAATGCAATAAAACAAATTATAAAAACATCAAAACATACCTACAACTAATTTGAGTAAAATAAAAATAGAACAGTAAAAATCCCCTTAACAGATCTTGGATTTACATTTTATTGTCAAAATAAAAAAGTGACAAAGTAAACATTATTTTGTACAACTAGGTAATCAGGTACCCCAATTTATTGTTTATTGTATTCTTTATTTTTAGTTACTTTTGGGGCTTTTGATTATCTTGGATACTTTCGCTGCGTATGATACTTTTTTAAGTAACATGGTACTGCTCTTTTTAAAAAGTAACAAATACTCTATTTTTTTCCAAAAATTAAGGAACTGAGATATAGAAACTTAGAGACACTAGAGTAGCTAAGTTGTACTTTAAAGTAACTAAGTAACTACATTTTTCTAACAGCTCTGGTTGAGAGATATATAAAATCAAGTAAAAATATACAAAATATCAAGGAAATTATAACCAAAAGAAACTGATTGAATTTTTGGCCTAGTTTACAGTTATCACCATTTCATAAAGACCAATTAAGTTTTTATGATTTAGCAACATGAAGTTAAATTTTTTCTTCCTGATACTTCCAAATTCGAAATAATCTATATTAGTTTTGCCTTCATGCTTAGATCATCTATTCGTACTATTACTTCTTATGTTTATTTTTATTTGATTATTTATTTTTATAATTATTTTTATTTTCGAGAAAAGACTCTGTTATAGACAAAAAAAATGTTTGCTAAGGGTAAAGGTATTGTTAAACAGATGTTTAGAATTTTAAACATTAGTGCTTTCCTTCTAATATTATTAATATCAAGAATAATACCAACTAGTTGAGGATACAAAATTATGTTTGGGAGGAGATGGAGATTTTTGAGCGATTGTATCTTTTTTTTTAATAAAATTAAATGAAAATAAAAAAAATACCGAAGTGTTAATATATTCTTCGTAGAATACTTGCACTTGGAATGCGATACCTTAAAACAGATGTTATGACGTTTTCAACGTTTCAAAATTTGCTTCAAGTTAAGTAGATATTTAAGTTGTGAGTTAAAAGGGGAGTGAGTAGGTATCCATGCTTATTACCTAATCCAATCTGTTAAAACAAGCTTGAAATTGAAAAGTTTTAAAGGAAACAGCTTTGGTTACATAGATTAAACTACGCTAAGTGTAGTCACAAATAAAGGGGGATGGTTGATTTTTTCTCATTCTTTCTGATGTGTAAAATAAATAGTAGAAGAGAAAAATTTTGAAGCCAGCCAATAAAATAGTCCTCAACCTTTTCAAAAAATACACCACAGTTATACCACAATAGTTAAGTTTGGAGTTAAGGAATGCTAATATAGGAATATAGGAATATACTAAATGTTCTGTTCTATAAAAGATTTGGTAACATGCTAACTAATCTTTATTAATGGGGGAAGATATTTGTTATATAGTAGACATAAATAAAAAATCAAAATTTAATTTGTAATCAAACAAATTTATTTACGTATGAAAGAAGTAACAATTATCATCTGTTTGCAACTAAGCTAAACTTAAATGTTCATAGCCATATTGATTTCATCCATTTTCTTGTGGAAGATGACAACATCTTGCATGTACATGTTGCCAGGTTTGAAGAAAGTGGTTACATCAATGTGACGATCGAATGGATATCCCAAAGGCAATTTGTCCATGAATCGGAGACCACTTCCGACACCGCATGAGAATCGTTCTTCAGGTGTGGTGTGTGGTTCATAGGTTTGAACGTATGGGGTTACCATGACGAAGAATTGGAAGACCATACCAGATCGGTGACCCTTGGGCAAAAGAAGACGGTTGGGGAATCCGCAGTGGGCTTCGCTTTGATCAAAAACGAATTGTTCTGTTCCTTGGAGAGCAGACATGATCTTTTTGTACAAAGTGAAGTATGATGTACGATCGCGAACAGTGTGGTGAGCTTGGCGTGAGTTGCGTTCAATGACGTTCTTTCCTACTTTCAATTCGTAAACGAATTTGTCCATTTCGACGAAGTTCATGCGGTTTTCGTTGATGTCGATTAAGTGTCCTTTCTCGTCGAATTTGGGTCCCAAGAATACACGGATAACTACTTTGCTGTTTTTGTCGCTCATGACATTGATGTTGTAGGTGAATGGTTTATGGTTAAGACGCATTTGGCGGGCCTTGACAATAACGGCTGGCATTTCATTTTCTTGTGTGAAGTCAGTGAATAAACCGTTGTTCAATTCAACGTCGAAGTGGTCGAAGTAGGTGATGAGTTTGTCAGTGACAACATTTTCGATTTTAACTCCCTTGAATGCCAAGTCAGTGTAGGTGTAGCTTGGTAAGTTGTTCTTGTAGTGGAAGAAGTAGGTGAGAACCTTCTTGTAGATGCTGTAGAAGACTGGGTCGCGTAAGCAGGTTTCATAATGTTCCAAAACACTTGGGTGCAATTTGAAGTGGCTGATTGGTTTTCCAGAGAATCCGAAGAGAACCTTAGCAAAGATGTGGATGTAACGGTACATACGGAGATTGGGGCTATCTTGGTTTCCTTCAATCAAGTTTCCAAGCATGTTGATTCCATTGTCAGAGTAGAGTGGGATTTTGGTTCCATCCTCCTAAAAAATTAATAATATTAATGTAACATTTGAAATGTAATATATTTTCTTAACTTACAGTCCAAACGAATCCTGAGTCAATAGCATCAAGAATTCTCTTTTCTAAGATATTGATACGTTCAGCAGTGAGGAGAGTGAAGTCGTCCTTGACGAAAGCAGAGTATTTCATGCGGCGGGCGAATTCTAATCCATTTTCGTAACGGAGGGATGGGTAGAAGCTGGTGTCGGTTAATTTGTGAACATCAACGAGATCAATATCTCCCAAACCGTTGGACAAACGTTCCAAGTAGTAACGGGCAAGAAGTTGTTGATGCACATAGAAGAAGAGTTCTCCACGACGATCCTTGTTCAATCCATATTGAGTTCCGCTCATCCAGAATGGATAATCAGCATGGAAGTAGTAGTAGTAGGCGTTAAGTCCAATATCTTCAGTGAAGTAGGTCAATTTTTGGTCGTAGTCAACATCCAAATACCATCCGGTGTAGTTGTGTGGGATAACAACAGTTTTGTAGTCACCATAGGTTTTTTCTGTGATAACTTGGTCGTCAATATGGTTAACAGTGGGCCATTGCATTGATTTTTCTGGCATGTACATTGGTTTTTGTTCACCGTAGCTTGGCATTGGGTGGTGGACTTCTTCGTAGTTTGATCCGTGGAAGCTTTCCCATTTTTTGCTTTCCTTGGTGTTCATCCATTTGTGTTGCGTATCCATGAATTCCATTGGGGCGACGGGAGTCATTGGGTTTTTGGGAGTCATGAATTGGCGGGACATGTATTGGGGTTTGAACATAGCGAAATGTTGCATTTTGTATTGTTTAGCTTTAGTCATAACTTCAGAGTTGATGAAGAAATGTGGGTAGATTTCGTATGGGGCAGGCAATACAAATCCTTGGCAATCTGGACGATGAAGGCAGGCAACAGTGAAAGCATAGACGAACATGCCTTCGTTGACGTAATCACGAGCCCAGCAAGCTACTTTGTAGAAAGTTTCAATGTTTTTGGCATAGTAGAAGACGTGGAACAAGGAGATGACTTGTTTACGTTGGACTTCATCCATAACAGAGAAAATTTCACCTCGTGGCAAGAATCCATAGTGCCAGAGTTCAACGAATTCTTCTACGGCTTGTTGGTTCTATATAAAGAAAAATTAAAAGCTCATGAGCTTTCCAGTTTGCGATCAGGAACTAGGACACTTACAGTGAACAATCCGAAGTTGGATTCGAAGTCCCAGGTTTTGGCGATTTGGACTTGATCAACGAAGGAGTTTGGTTGGTGAACGTGCATCAAAAGGCGGAAGAAGTTCTTTTGATACTCCAGAAACACTTTGTCAACTGCATTGACAATAATAATTATATAAGTAAAAATATAGAAAAAATGTTTAGCAAAAAAAACTCACCAACTCGTTCCGGGTTGTAGAAGTTGGTTGGAGTTGTTGGGGTGGTCATGAATGGAGGTACTGCAAGGGCAAGCCCGCAGACTCCGACCAAAAATGCAAAGACCGCAACTTTCATCTTGACTACTCTTCCGTAACAAGAAAGGACTGAGTATGCTGTTCCAATTATTTGCTGGCCAATTTATACTAAATTTTTCTTGACCTTTTGGTTCTTTTAATCATTGCATAATAATTTTTGGTAAACTTTGAGGATGATTACTTTTATTATTTGATACAATGTTTGAAAAGATATTTAAAATTTATGCGACCTTTTAAATAATCAAGTTGGCAACATACTAATGATGCTAATTCTTACAAAGAATTTATCAATAGGAACACATAATTTTGTCTTTGGTTTGTAAGTTTTTTGGGATATGTACATAAACGTATTACTACAATAATTGGATACAATTAAGGAACAATTAATAATCCAAAAAATGAAACAGCTAATCTAACAATTAGTCTAAGTTTTGTAAGTAGAAGATCAATGAAAGATTTGTCGGATTGTTGTCTATGGTTTTAAAAAACGTTTTTTCGTGAATAATTAGAGGGCTCTTTTTTAAGAACCCCATCATGTTTATAAAAGAAAAGTCGTTAATATTTAAAAATTCGTGACGGAAATATTTTGAAAATAAATACAGAAGCATTAGATATAAATAATACGATTTAAATTCTTCGATTTAAATAATTTTCTATAGCTAATTCTATAGCTTCCTATGGCTAACTTTTATTTTATTTTTCGGGGTAGGTAAATTTTTAGGGGTAGCTTTTTCGAATTGTGTCGCTTGTTTTGGATTGTAAATCATAATTAAAATAAGTAGATAAGAGTTTCACGATAGTGTTGACTGTTGCAGTTTATTTTTATTTGTTATCATTTTAAAATAAACCAAACCGATAAAAAATAATTAATGAATTTATTAAGTCATAAAAATATGAATATCATCGACATTGACATTGAAATTTATGACCTCGCTGCAATTTAAAATTAGTTTTGTTGAGATGGCAATAGTTATCCTAAATTAGTCAAATGTGTTTTGATGATATTTAAAATAAATATTTTAAATTTATTTTTAAATAATGAAATATTTCAATTTTTTTGTCGAATATTGGGATGACAACTTGTGAACTTGATCAACATCTTTTAAATTCCAACCAATTGAATCATCTGAATTCAAATTTGTGCTAATTTAGTTTCATGTTCGAAATATTATAAGTAAAAAGCAATATTGTAAAAACAATACTTGTACATTTAAATTTTTATATCAATTTTAGGCTAAATATTTGTTTTAAAATGTCCTTAAATCAAGTTTTTAAAATTTTTGTCTGGCTGTATTTATTAGTTAAATTTAAGAAATTAACCAATATATTCCATTTCTTTAGTCGATATTTTATCCTGGCTGACCATTGGACCATGGGTTTTATAAGCCCCCATTCTGAAATTTTACATGAAGTATTAAAAAAATAAGAAGAAAACACAAAAATTGTTGGAATTGAAGAGCCTAGGCCAGAAATGGCGAACCTTCTTCAGGCGAGGGTCAAATTTTGTTCATTCTTTACTACCTACTAACTTGTGAGTTACTAATGTGTATGGTGCCTGATGGTGCCAATTAGCACCTTACAAGGTAAAACAGAGAGGGGGCGATACAAGTGCTATGGAAGTCTTTTTCTTCAAACATAACAAACAAATAGTTGCCTAGCCATCATGGGGCAGTTAAAAAGCCATCGTGGGTCAGTGTCTGACTCACGGTTCATAAGTTCGTCATTACTCAAGGTTTGTAAATTACACAGGTTGCTCCATTAGAAAAAAAATGACGTCTTACGAAGAATTTTAAAATTGATCAGTCTGAAGATATGTACGAATTTCTTCTGGATACGTCACGTATCCATCACGTAACCACCATGAGGCCACCTGTGTATTTTATAAACCTTGGTCATTACTGACCTAGGTGCCATTTAGGTATGCAACACTGATAACGCTTGTATTCAGAAATATCTAAACTTCAAAAAGAATGTCATTACACATTCAAAAAAAAAAAAAATACATTTTTCTGATTATTGATTTAAAAAAAAATGTAAAAAGCAATTTTTTTAATAATTCTTAATGACTTTTTCAACGATATACCACATTATTAAGTAGAATGATTTTTTTTCAACCATAGTGTTACCTAAGAAATACTTTTCCTTACTATTATTTACCGTAATAGGAGCGGAGCACTGTTTGATACAAGAAGGTTTTATACAAGTCACTATATGGCAACGTATCATTCTCTAACTTGTTTTTAATTTAATTTGCGCTATAATAAAGTACTTAATCGGCTTTAATATAAATTTAGTAACGAGAGAGAAAATTAGACGATGCTAAAATTGAATTAATTACCAAATCGTGAAAATTTTTTCGAATTGAATTAAATAAAAAATAGATAATGAGATTTGTCATATATGCGGTTAGTTTTAGGTACCATTGTTTGGATCTAAATACATTAAAATCAATTCAACCGTTCTTTAAGTAAATAAAGACAAAAAAATAAAAAAGTAGATATGTATAATTGAGATAAAAGCATTTTAAAACGAATATTTCCCCCGAAAATTGGGCCCCAAATTAAAATTTATGTACGTTAAAATCTGTTGGAAGTTTATATACTAGTATAGATATAGATAAAGAATACGATATAGTCCAACTTTTTCCGGTTCTTTGTTAGAGCGCTAGTAAATCAAGAAAAACAGATAAGATTTCCATTGCTACTTTTAAGGTATTGTAAATATATAGAAGGCAATAAAGGGTTTAAAAAAAAACTTTTAAGGTAAAATACGTTGTTTGCCTAAGGCTAGGTACATTTAACAAAAATAAAAAGCTTAGGATATTAGTATTGCCCGCTTTTAAGGAATCAGGTCCAAAATAAATAAACTGCGTAAATGATTCATACTAGCTTTCCGTAATAGAGTTTGCTTCTTCTGCCTTCTCCCCATTGGGTTATTACAAAGGTATACAAAGGTATATAATTTCGTTCAAAGATTTTTTTAAATTTTGAAAGTGCAACTAAAATATCACCTTTTATTTCATTGCTTTGCTCGAATCATTACTTTTTCTTCCAACTGTCTAATACTGCACCTTTTCTGGGTTTACCTTCAGAATTAGTTACCGCTTCTTCCCCATTAAGCCTCATTTATTACATTCTTTTATTGATGGTTATAGTACTTACTAAATTGCAAATAAATCAACAATCGGTGAGCATTGCATTCCATTTTTTTTAAACTTTTTATTAGAAAAATTGTTTTTTATTAAAGAAAGTAAGTTACTATGTTTTATCATCTAAAGCAGTGTTTCTTAACCTGGGGTGCCCGCCCGTGGAGATATGGGAAGATATTTTTGGGAGTGCGAGAGAAGCCTCTAACAATATAAATTATGAAATTTTTGATAATAAATTTTGCAAAAATGCACTTTTCTAAACCGAACACATTTTTCAAAGGGGTGCATAGACCTATTTTCAAATTCTAAGAGGTACGACTCAATTAAAAGGAGGAGAAACTAAAGGAAGTTAAATATGGGGGTTCGCTTTGAAATTGGGATTAAAATCTTCTAAGCCAATAAATTAAAATGATTAAATCTATGATTCCTAGAATTTGTATACAAGAATTTTTGTAACTGCTTTGAATTAAATTATTTACGAGCGCGTAATTGAAGAACAGATGGGTCAAATATGATAAATTTTGATATAGTTTAGGTTCCTAAAACTAAATTTATTAGTTTTTTAAAAGTATTCAAGGACTATGAGAAACACCATATAGTCTCCTGGTTGATGGATAGAAACCCCCAGTTAGTAATTCCACGCGATAAAAGACGGAAAACACCCAATGAGGCTAAGATTGATGGGGACCGAGTGGAGTTCGGAGTAAGTATTTCAATTGTCAGTTGACAGAATGGACACTATGTTTACGCATAGGATAAGTAATTGCTGCTAAGGGTGTATGAACGATTATTAAATTACATTATTGACATTATCAATGTCAACGGCATAGAATCGGACAGGTGGGAAACCCCCGAATAATTTTTTCTTGAAAATATTATCGCCAATTTAAGATTCACCAGAACTTTTTGGGCTTTAAATATCTGATGCAGCACATCTAGTGGCAATCATAGGACATGACATAGGACATCACGGGACAAGAGGATGCCACTAAGCCTATAGGAGTAAATGAACAGAAGAGGAGAAACATTTATCATGAGTGTAATAATTTATTGTAACTGAAAAATTTGTAATTTTGCCATGATTATAGATAATTGAATTTTAGTTTTTGGCAATATTCATTCATTAGGAAGGCTTTTAAAAATAGATTACATTCCTTGCAAAACTCATAACTATGCAATAAGTTTTTGTCGTCATAAAGACATTAAAAATAAGAAGAGTCTACTCAATTATGTCTAGATTTTACGGTTTTGGTTAGAAAGATAGTAGGATTTGGTACTTAAAGCTAATTGCATAACCAACCTGATGAATAAGTATATGTTTATCATATTTTGATTCTTTTCTAAAACTATTTGTATACGAGTAATATATTATGATTGCTATCACCAACAGCCTAAACGTTTAGGTATTTTCAAAATGTGCTTGTTTTGATAATTCAATTTACACTAGTTATGTTTCATGAAGTTTTTTTGAAAATGTTGCGTTGTTGCAGCTTTTATGCTGTATAGTTTCACTGTTATAAAGCGAAAATCATTTTTACTACATTAAAGCATCGTACTGTTTCCTGCATTCATTGTTGTGTAAAGCATATGTCGTTTATGGCTTTCCTGGACCAGAATTTTGAAGAAATTATTATTTTTTTGTCCCTTCAACTGTTTATTTTTAAGTAGAAGAGTTATTCGATATTATTTCTTTTAGTTCATATTACAACTACCATTTTCCTTAGAAGCATTTTTGCAGTTGAAAAAATGTTTGTCAGTAAGCAAATTTGATTTTGGTTGGAACTAAATGCTTATAATCAAGCGTTATTCAATATTCCTTAATTTAAGGACTGAAAAAAAGCTTAAATAGAAATAATATACAAAGTATTAAATTAAATTATTTTTATTCGTCTATCAAAAACATAACAAATCGCTAAATTATTTCACAGCTAACAATTTAGTATTTGACTTCATCAAAATGTTTGTGGAAGATGACAACATCTTGCATGTACATGTTGGCGGGCTTGAAGAAAGTGGTAACATCAATATGACGGTCGAATGGATATCCCAAAGGTAATTTATCCATGAATCGGTAGCCACTTCCAACTTGGCAGCTGAATTGTTCCTCATTCACTGGGCTGTGTTCATAAGTTTGTTGGAATGGAGTGATGATGACGAAGAATTGGAATGGCATTCCAGATTGGTGACCCTTTGGCAAGAGAAGACGGTTGGGGAATCCGCAATGAGCTTCGCTTTGGTCCAAAACGAATTGTTCGGTTCCTTGGAGAGCTAACATAACCTTTTGGTAAAGAGTGAAGTACGATGTACGATCATAGACGGTGTGGTGAGCTTGGCGTGAGTTGCGTTCAATGACGTTCTTTCCTACTTTCAATTCGTAGACAAATTTGTCCATTTCAACGAAGTTCATGCGGTTTTCGTTGATGTCGATCAAGTGTCCTTTCTCGTTGAATTTAGGTCCCAAGAATACGCGGACAATAGCTTTGGTAGATTTGTCGCTCATAACGTTGATGTGGTAGGTGAATGGTTTGTGGTTAAGACGCATTTGGCGTGCTTTAACTAAGACCGATGGGAATTCGGTTTCTTGGGTGAAATCAGTGTACAAAGCGTTGTTCAATTCAACGTCGAAGTGGTCGAAGTAGGTGATGAGTTTGTCGGTTACAATGCTTTCGATTTTAACTCCCTTGAATGCCAAGTCGGTGTAGGTGTAGCTTGGTAAGTTGTTCTTGTAGTGGAAGAAGTAGGTGAGGACCTTCTTGTAGATGCTGTAGAAGACTGGGTCGCGTAAGCAGGTTTCATAGTGTTCCAAAACACTTGGGTGCAATTTGTAATGGCTGACTGGTTTTCCAGAGAATCCTAAGAGAACCTTAGCGAAGATGTGGATGTAACGGTACATACGGAGGTTGGGGCTATCTTGGTTTCCTTCAATCAAGTTGCCGAGGATGTTGATTCCTTGGTCGGTGTAAAGAGGGATCTTAGTTCCATCTTCCTGTTTAATGTAAGAGAAAATAGAGCATTATTATGAAATGAAATATTTTTCTAAGATTACGTACGGTAATAACAACTCCTGAGTCAATAGCTTCAAGAATTCTCTTTTCCAAAAGGTGAATGCGTTCAGCAGTAAGGAGGGTGAAGTCGTCCTTGACGAAAGCAGAGTATTTCATGCGGCGGGCGAAGTCCAATCCATTTTCGTAACGGAGGGATGGGTAGAAGCTGGTGTCGGTTAATTGGTGGATGTCAACAAGTTCAATTTCTCCTAAACCGTTGGATAAACGTTCCAAGTAGTAACGGGCAAGAAGTTGTTGGTGGACGTAGAAGAAGAGTTCTCCACGACGGTCCTTGCTTAATCCAAATTGAGTTCCGCTCATCCAGAATGGATAGTCAGCATGGAAGTAGTAGTAGTAGGCATTAAGACCAATATCTTCGGTGAAATAAGTCAAAGCTTGATCGTAGTCAACATCTAAGTACCATCCGGTGTAGTTGCTTGGGATAACAACGACTTTCATGTCTCCTTGTTGAGTTGGCATGTATTGGTCCTTAACGGGGGTAACCGTTGGCCATTGTTCCGTCATTTCTTTCATCATCATGTGTTTTGGGCTGGGCATAAAGTGTTGAGATTGTTCCCATTGGCTTTCTGGCATGCTTTCTACTTTTTTGCCGAAATAGAAAGGATTCTTTTCCCGAGCAGTGAAAATTTCATGGTTGTATTTTCCTTGCATGAATTCGGGTTTGAAGTAGGCAAAGTTTTGCATTTTGTATTGTTTAGCTTTTTGGATGACTTCAGTGTTGATGAAGAAGTGTGGGTAGATTTCATAAGGTGGTGGTAAAACAAATCCTTGGCAGTCTGGACGGTGGAGAACAGCAACAGTAAGAGCATAGACAAACATGCCTTCGTTAACATAATCACGAGCCCAGCATGCAGTTTTGTAGAAAACGTCAAAGTTCTTGGCATAGTAGAAAAGATGGAAGAGAGAAACAACTTGGTGACGATGAACTTCATCCATGATGGAGAAGATTTCTCCACGTGGCAAGAATCCATAACGGTATAGGCTGACGAATTCTTTAACGGCTTTGGGGTTCTATACCACAAAGTTTTAATTACAAAAAATGAAAAAGAAAGAAGAAAACGATATCTTACCATGAACATATCAACATTAGCTTCAATGTCCCAAGTCTTGGCGAGTTGAACTTGGTCAAGGAATGAGTTTGGTTGGTGAACATGCATCAACAAGCGCAAAATGTTCTTTTGGTTTTCAAGGAAAACCTTGTCGGCTAAGAAAGTATAAATTAAAATTTTATAAATTAATTTAAGTAATAAAAATTGCCTTACCGATTTTGCCTGTTTTGTACATGTTGTACTCTGTGGTTGGGATGGCAAAAGCCAATCCACAGATTGCCAATAAAGCCAATGTTACTTTCATGTTTGCACCCAGGTAGTCTACAAGAGCAAACTTTGCTGTGTGTCCAGAATAAAGAATTGTTCCTATTTATACGGTTTTAAAGTTGACATAATTGACCTTTTTTTTACGAAAAAAAGATACCGAAGTAAAATAATGATTATAAGGTATTTTAAACTTTTGTTTCTAACGCAATAATCGGAAAAAATGCAGTAATTTTTATCATCTTCCACTAATAGTGACCTCTTAATCAATATTTTGGCAAGTCAAAAATTATTGGTTCATAAATTTAGAACAATTTTGTGTGATTTATAGTTATTTTTTCATTTAAAATGTACATAACGTACCTATCAAAGACATAAAAAAAATGTTATTATAAAGATAGATTAGTCAAATATTTTTAGTTTCAAAGATGTACTTATTCTGCAAAAAAAAGTTTTTTACCTTTTTAGTTCTTTTTCTAAATTTTTAGCTAGTTTTTTATACCCAGTCAAAGCAAATAATGAAATTCATATTTAGAATCGTATGATATTTTTTTTGATTTAAAATATTTATTATTATCAACACTTGCATGTGTATTAATTTATGTATGCAATTTACATTGCATAGATAAGTTGGGGTAGTGAAAGAATGGGAAAACTGTTGTCATGAAAATATCGATTTTTTTTTCAATGTTCTATATGGTAATTTTGATTATCAGCTTTGAGGAGCTGGGCTCTATCAAAAGAAACAACAAAAAAAATATATAAGTTTCAAAACAGCTGTTGTACGGAAAAAAAGTAGTTAAAATTACCAAAATTCAAAGCTGTTATTTTTTTCAAGTATAGGATACTAGAGGAGCTAGTGAACATCGTATCACCTAAACTTCATAAGCGAAAATTAATTAATTCATATCGATAATATTGCCACATTTGAAGTATTAATGCGATAAAATAAATACATATCGTCGGTTTTCGAGAAGAATGACACGTCAAAAATGAAAGATTTTAGTAATACCATATTGAATTTATAGTTAAGAAAATGGTATCGGTTTCATAATTTAAAAGGATTTTTTTTTACTGTTTGGTTTGAAATCTTAACTTTGTACCTTTTTAATGCAAATTTTACTTTTGGTAATAAAAATAGCTTTCTATATTAGAAATGTCGTTATTCCTTTTACAGAATTAGTAAATTATTGTCTAGTTGTGCCGTTTTTATCATTCTGTATAAACTTGTTACTTATAACCAATAGGGGAAATAAAAAACAAAAGTTTGAATTTATCAATACAAACTTATAAGTTTACTGAATATAAATACAAAGTTCAAAAGCTTGTAGAATAACACAACATTTAGCAAAAAAAACTTTTTATTGAATAAATAATTACAATAATTGGGTAATTTTCATGAAATATCGAAATTCTTGTCTTTTCCGTTTTTTCAAAAACCAAGCAACATTTAATGGTAATTGTTTTCCTTGAAAAGAACATTATTTGGGCTAATGGTGTTGAATATAATTTTTGAACCATATGAATATCTCTATAGAAAAATAAATAAATAGTACCCTAAAAAGCATTCCCTCACTATGTCCTAAACTTGAAATTAGTACATTTATGAACTTTTAAATCAAAAATTCTCAAAAAATGTTTTGGAAAATTTGACTAATCAATTAAAAAGACATTAGATTTTCAAAAATCTTTTGAGTTTAGAATGGAGAGTACAGAACACGTTTCAAAAAATATTTTTTATACGTGTCCCATAAAAAAGTATCATTCCCTCATCGACTAACAGTCGATAATTGAACGCATCTGTAATCATTCATGAAAGCTCTCACCGATTTTTGATTTTTGCCAATACTATCAATTATTTCAAATATTTAAGTCATCTTACACGTGTAAGAGTATCTGTCCCAATATAATGATATTATGAAATGATAATATGAAAATTATTCCAAAATTACATTGTCAGTCTTTATTCCCTCACATTGAAGAAAAATCGAGGTATTTATTATATGGTAATTTTAAACTGCATAGTAAAGTAGGTTGTCAAAGACAATAAAAATTCAGAAGTAACAAAAGTTTAAGTACCAATATTTTTTAAGTTATACTTCATTTCGCCATTCCGTCATTTCAGATTGAAACGAGGGAATAACGATGTTGAAGGTATGCCTTTTAAACAAGTTGAACTTGACTTTTTAAATTCATTGCTTATTTAATCCTCACAATTCGACCTTTTTTTTCCTGTTTAAAGATGAGAACATCATTCACATTGACTTTAGTGAAAATTATTTCTGTAAGTAAAATCCAGAGACAGAGGTAGTTCATTTTGACGGTGGAGGATAACAAATAAAACTTTACAGAAGACTGTTATGTTTACGTAGCCATGATACTGTTAGAGACAAACTTTTCGCTCTCTATTAAACAATAACAGACACGATTCAATAACGGTATGACCTATAAAAATCATTCCCTTACTTTCAAAATAATAAATCATCCTTATAGTTCGTCTAAAATAAGATTATTCTGGGAACCCCTATATTGGTAAAATCTAGTTCCACAAACACTAAAAAATTGTCAAAAAAAAAAAACATAAATTTAAAAATATATTATATAATTTTTTTTCTTCCCAATTTCGGAATTTGATGAGAACTATCCAAATATGTTTGAAGTTCCTCTGGGTTTTAAACCATTAAAATATGGTAAATCATCCATTATATATCATTTGAAATATTGATTGCTGTTCATTGTGCCCTCAACTACATAGAGTGGCCCTGGAACTTCTTCTGAAATACAGGACTATATCATTCTGGATGGTGAGTGCCTTATGAATATTGATACACAGTCTTGCTGATATCGTTTTCCAAATTTTCTCCAAACAAATTTTGGCTACCTATCATAGCTTAAAACCGATACAAATTGCTAAAAACAAATATAAAAATAGCGATTTTATAACATTTTCAAAAGTATGATACTTGATAAAAAAATATAAGAAGTGTTTTATCAAAAACTTTTACCTCTTTAAAATCTTCTACAGTAATATGTTAATTCTCCCTGGCAAAAGGGCCTGGGGTTCCTCATTTTATGGTGAGCTTTGGCTTTTTAGCCGGGCCCCTACATTTCGGGCCAATTTTATACAATCGCCTTCGGCACGTCCTCTTTGAAATTGTTATTCCAAACTTAAGGAGATGCAAATTGCTTAACATTGAAAAACAATTATCAATTACTTTCTTTACGATTTAACAATCTGTTCCTGGCGATGCTTTTCTGACTCTTCTACGATTTTGATTGTTGAATTATCGATTGTATTGATTCGATTTTCGATATTCTGCTGTATAGAACTTAAAATTGTAATAGATTTTCATTTGAAAATAGTAGTTATTAGTGTATTTAAGTCGGAATTTTCTTTTTATCCAGATGCCCTCTTCTTCGTTCTGGATATTGATGATCATCTTGGATATGGTAAATGTGTTCTTCGAATCTAAAGTCTTTTAGTGGAGTCTTAGTAATGAAAAAAGGCCAAACTTATAAACTTTCAAAAATTATATGAATATTACATTGATTAAAACTAATATAAAATTAGTAAGAAAAGCACATGATGTAAGCATTTGAAAAATAGATGCTTTATCTGGACAACCACTTTGTTATGGAGTAATAATGGCGGCATATCGAATGAGATCTACGGCGGAATCGGACCTAAATCCGCCACTGGGAACAAGAACTTTATATGTTACTGTAAATGTTATTCAGTAGATGAGATTAGAATGGTTAATAAATGTAAGGATGGTTAACAAACGTAAAATTAATTTCATCAAATGTTAGCTTAAAGTATTTTTTTCTGATTGCTGTATAAGTATTACATTTTTCTATAATTTCATTATTTTTTTGTTTTAAAATGAAATCCACTAATTATATCATTTGGGAACTTATTCCTTCAGGGAGGGAATTTTAATTCATTATTTATTCATTAACACAAACTGATGGAAAACAGAACTTAAAGATAACGAATTGTAAGTATTGAAACTATTTTTGGATAAAAAAATCGATTACATAGATACTTGAAAAGATAAATATGGTAAGCATTCCATGCTATAATTATGAAAATACTCCAATAACCAATTGCAGTAAACTACTTATAAGTGCATCATTTTAAGCGGCAGAAATCTACTATTTTTATTCCTTTGGCTTATTTCTGAGTATGTACACTATTTTATCCATTGAGAAATAATTTATTTATAATATTAATTTTAAAAACAAAACAATTATTAAGTCTTTTGTGACAATTAAGTAAAAAATTAAAGTCCATTACCACTCCGATGAAATTATATATGTATAAGTAATGAATAATTGCTTTTTTTCAGTTAAAAAGATAATTTTTAGAAATATATGCATCAAAAACAAGTGAATAGTATCAGCTTGTATTCAATTGTTGGTAAGAAAATTTTTAATGGCTACTCAATTATTTAATTTTAGTTATCATATTTTATTTTAATAAACATTATTAACAAGTAATAGAAAATGTTTAATAACCAAACCGCTATTGTAACGGGTGGAGCATGTGGAATCGGTCTTGCATACTGCAAAACTTTACTGGACAATGGATTAAAGGTAGAAATGAAAAAGGGGTGCAAAAATAGAAATAAAATATTAAACTTTTTTTTTTAAATTATTGTAGAGTCTGTATATTTTGGATGCAAGTGAAAATCTTGGTGAAAATGTAACGAAGGAATTAAACATCAAATATGGTGGTAACCGGGTTTCATTTTATAAACTCGATGTAACCGATATGGAGGAATATAGAAGAGTTATTGCATTAATTATTAAAAAGTCACCAAAAATTAATATATTTATTAATAACGCTGGGGTCAACAATGAAAAATTGGCGATTCAAGTGAATTTAGTAAGTAAAAATATAATTACCTATGTTTAATATTGCTTTTGAATTATTTTCAATAAAATATTAATTTCAATAAACTAAATTAGAGTTATTAGGGTTAAATGAGGCACATATAAGCATTTTAAGAGGTAGTAAAATTGAAAGATAGGATTGAAAATATTGAAACCGTGTGTGGTTATTAATAGAAATTTATTATATTATAGATTTAACTACCAAACATTAGAAAAATATTCTAATAAAAAGAAAAGAAAGAATTAATGTAGAAAATCCAAAACACACATATTTGACCCATGCAGTGGGTAACTATGTTTCTTTGAGATAAGAATGCATATTGATTTATATTTATTACTATAAAGAACTTTGATTTATAAAATTGTAATAATAGAACTGGATTGTTTTAAAAGGACACGAAAATAAGATCCCATTGGTAGCCTAGTGACCCAGGTAGCCATTTTAAAACTAGTAAGTGTTTAGTTTGAATCTCGTATTGAAAAAATTTTCGATATTTCCCGATTTATAAATTTTTATTAGCCAGAAAAAAAGAGGTTTTGGGAGACACCAGGTTAGAACGTGAGAATTTTTTTTTTTTTTTTTACTTCTGGTGGTATTTCTATAGAGGTGCATTACACCTGTACCTAGTAGGGTAGAGTGGGGCTTAAAGGTCCACCATGAGTATCTAGTGGCATAGTGTTCTATTTAACAATAATGGTAGGGATGAGGAAGTGTAAAAAGCATTTAAGGCCACCCTGGCAGTTAGGCTACATCACAGATAGGAGATTTATGACGGCATCTCGATATTTTTACGAAAGTAAAATTTTTAATTATTATTATTTTTGGTTTCCAGCAGTAATATTGCTTTGACTAGATTAAAACAATATTTAATAGTATATAGGATTTAGTGATATTTTAGGATTTATTATTAGTTTTTAGCTAATTTAAACAGTAAATTAGTTATAAACTAGTAAAAACACTTGAACGTAAGTGTGGTAAAAATGTCCACGTGGACTTTTTCCATACTCAGCCATGTGAAACTTGGATTCAACGCAATTTTTGCAAGCAATGGGCCATGAAAACTGTATTTCTAACCGAGGGTTCGTTTACTTCGTTTGTTATAATTGTGATTCAGGAAACGATGAGTTTGATTAAGCTAAGATAAAGGTATAAAAAATATTACTTATGTTACAATTAATGTCAATATTATTATAAAGAAAGAAGAGATTTATGTTATGTTTAAAATGACTGTAATAAAATTTTCCAAATGAAAATCCAGAAATATTTCATTGATTCAAATACTGTTATCAATTCATAACACCTGTTAAATACTTAAAATAAATACAGGACCTTTTTCCCACTTAGCCGTCCCTTTTTGCCCCTACTAAGGGGCAAAAAGAGATACACGACAAGGTCTAGAAAAAATGTAAAATGACAAACTTCTATATGGATGACTCCATTAAAAATTAAATTCAACATGGCCAGATATTTGTTTATTTGGTTAGCATTATACGTTTCAAATTAATAGGGTTGGTTTTCACAATATAATACGGAATAGTAAAGTTGAACCTTTAAACCCCACCCTATCCTACTAGAAAAATACAAAGTAAATATATCATGCAATTATTAAACCATAATTGTTAATCTAATGTTTGAAAAAAAATGTAGATTGGTGTATACAATGGAATGAACCTGGCATTGGAAATCATGGGCAAGGATAAAGGAGGAGAAGGTGGTATTATTGTTAATACAGCGTCCATTTTAGGCCTTACTTATTCATCATATATTCCTGCTTACACCGCGAGTAAATGGGGTGTCGTTGGCTTCACCAAAGCTTACGGGGTAAGTTACATTCGTTATTTCTTCCAATAAATTAATAATTTATTCATTTCTGTTAGAATCAAAGAATTTATTCTATAACTGGAGTCAAAGTTATGGCAATTTGCCCAGGATTTACGATCACAAAGCTAGCCGAAGATGTTTTAACCAACAGAGGTCCTGTTGAAGAAATTGAAGCGCAAGGCTTTATTGTCAAAGATCAAAGGTAGAGATTGAATCCAAAAATACTTAATTTAAAATTTTGGAGAATATTTTATATTTATGGCTTTTAAGGACTGAAAACGTGGCTAAGGCGCTATTGGCCTCACTCAAAGCAGATTTAAATGGTTCCATTTGGGTGTCAGAAAATGAAGAAGAACCATACCAAATAAAATTCCCAAAATATACTGATATGAAAGTAAAATAACGAAGATGCTTTATTTTATAGAATTGAGTATTGTAGCACTAGAAACCTGGAATTTTATGTAAATTGTGGAAAATAAAGAGACAAAACTCCAAAGTTCAATTAATCATTTTGTATTATCATCTTGTATTATTTTGATTTACTTTTATAAAACAGTCTTTAATATTGCACAGAGGAATTTATTTCTTCTTCCCGTTTGTGGTAGATGGCTACATCTTTGAAGTACATGTTTGGTGTTCGGAAAACGGCTTCATCAATTGGACGATCGAATGGATATCCAAAAGGTATGTTTTCATCTAAGTAACGAGTACCACTTCCAATTCCGCAAGAAACTGTTTCATCGTAGTTGACAGTTTGACTACCCTTATAAGGAGTGATTATGAAGTACATCTGGTATACTAAACCTCCCTTGGTTCCTTTAGGTAACAATAAACGATTTGGATAATAACAATGTCCCTCGCTCATATCGAGAACGAAATCTTCCTTTCCTTGAACAGCAGACATAACTTTTTTGTATAGTGTGAAGTATGAAGTGCGATCAACGGCGGTATGACGATAGTTGCGAGAATTACGCTCAATCACGTTTTTACCAGACTTGATTTCAGTTACGAACTTATCGAGAAGTACAAAGTTTTCACGATTTTCTTCCAATGGAATTTCATTTCCGTATTCATTGTATTTTGGTCCCAAGTATACATGAACCAAAGATTTTCCGGGTTTGTCGGTGACCAAGTTAATTCTGTAGGTGAATGGTTTGTGGTTCAAACGCATTTGTCTAGCTCTAACGATAACGTTGTCGGTGGTTTCAATATCTTTGGTATAATCGACGTAAAGAGCATTGTTTAAATCAATATCGAAATGTTCAAAGAAGGTGACAAGTTTATCTACATCAACATTTTCAATTCTCACACTTGGATATTCAACATCTGTTTTTGTGTACTTTGGTACCCGTTTCTTATAATGGTTGAAAAGGGTCATGATTTCTTTGACAATGCTGTAGAAAACTGGATCCCGAAGACTGGTTTCATAATGTTCAAGAGCGCTTGGTTGCATTTTGTATGGATGCAATGGTTTTCCTGTGAATCCATAAAATTTACGTAAGTAAACCGGGAGAGCTCCATACAATGAAGAATGTGGCGAATCGGTGTTTCCTTGAATCATGTTACCGATGACGTTCATGGCACTAACCACTGATTCCTTAGAAAGATCAATTTTTTCTCCCTTTTCACGGTAAATGTATCCAGAATCAATAGCATTACGAACTCTGGTAACGGTTAAGTAAATATCTTGGAGGAGTTGTTTCGTGTGGTCGTCAAAAGTCAATTCTGTGTTTGCTGGTCTGAAGGGGAAATCCAAACCGTTGGGATAGTGCATTGATGGTACGTAGCTCATATCAACTGGTTTATTTATATTAAGAGAACGAACCTTTCCCAAACCATTGGATAAACGTTCTAAGTAATAGCGAGCAAGAATTTGTTGGTGGATAAAGTGATATACTTCTCCACGACGATCTTTAGATATACCATGAACGTTTCCATTCATCCATTGTGGATAATCCAAATTGTAGTAGTAATAATAGGAGTTCAAACCAATATCTTCAGTGAAGTATCCCAATTTTTGTTCATCTTCTACATTGATGTACCATCCTGTGTAGTTAGCTGGGATGATAACGACGTTTTGTGCTTTTTTAACGTTGACAAAATCTTGCATTTTGTATTGATAGGCTTTGTGGATAACATCAGAACCAAAGAAGAAATTGGGGTAAATTTCATATGGAGCTGGAAGGACGATTCCTTGTGTATCAGGGCGATGAAGAATTGCAGTAGTTAGAACATAAACGAACATTCCTTCGTTGACATTATCGCGGGCCCATACACTTGTTTTATAAAAGGTTTCGAAGTCTTTGGCGTCATAAAGAATGCGGAATAATTTGACAGCTTGGTCTTGGTGAACTTCTTCTACGATCGAAAATGGAACACCACGTGGTAAGAATGAAGTTTTGTATTGTCTTACGAAATCTTGGACATGTTTTGAGTTCTGAAAGCAATAGAAGATAAATCAATGTTGTTTGAAATTTTTTTTTCACATTATATTACCGAATAGGAGTCCATATTCTTTTCAATGTCCCAAGTTTTGGCTATCTCAACTTGATCTTGGAAACTATTTGGTTGATGTACGTGCATTAAGAGCCGTAAAATATTTTTTTGATGTTCCAAAAAGGTTTTGTCCGCTAGAAATGTATAAAGAAATGTAAAAAATGAATTAAAGTTTCAAATAGTTTCTACTCACCAATTTTTCCATTTTCGGAAGTTGGTTTGGCTAGTCCGCAGACTGCCAACGCCAATAACACCACCAAGACTTTCATTTTGATGATAAGACCTAGTCTGTGCTTAGAAGTTTTGAAAATGGGCTTTTATACCCATATTAACTACTCTTTATTTGCATCATCAGACGATATTTTGCTTAACAACAGTTGGCAGATTTTTTATAAAATTTACTCTTCAATTGATATCATCGTGACCCCTGATTCATGTATTCTTTAGCTTGCACATTTTGAAAAAAAAGTTTATCATCGTTTTTGTCATTGATCATTGAAGACACACGCTAAAGATTTCCTATTTGTGTTATTTGTTATTATTTTTATTAGAAATGGAAAAATTTTTAGTTAGCCACGAGACAATTAAAGCGATTAATGACGAATCTAGAGGAAATGAATAACAAAACAGTTGTTTAAGTGATTTGCAAGAAATTGTGATGTGTTGGCAAAATTGAATTTATGATTCCGAAAAGGTATCAACTGCAGTTTTTAAAAAGTTTAATTTAAGAAACTTTTCATTTGATTTAAGCAGCTTTTGTATATAAGTTAAAAAACCAATTTCGTACCAAAGTATTCAATACAAAGTATTTTTTGAACTTAACCGATGAAAATGTAAATGTGATAAATCTACTAAAACACCAATAAGATGCGTCGCTAGTGTTTGATTGGTATATATATATATATGTAAATAGGTGTATATAAATGCCAGAACAATTTGCTCTTTTTAGAAAAATAAGAGTAAAAAAATATATTAGAATATTATTTTTAATTTCAATTTCAAAAAAAATCAGTAGTGTATATATTATTTTAAACTTAGCCGATTTAGAAAAGGGTCATCTCCAGAAAAAATAAAATATTCCTGAGGACCAAAAGTAACTAATAATTATTTAGGAAACCAAGGTACAAAATAGTATAGTATAATTTAGTTTAAATTAATCACCTGTGGAAGATGGATGAAGATCTCCAGAAAATTTTAGAAAAGTGAAGATTACTTCTTTTGAAAATCACAGATGCAAAAAGGGAATCCTCTCTGTTGAATTTTTAACAATTGAGTTACTTCTATTACTTATTTATTAAGGGGATTGAAAATAAAGTCTGTTACTATTATGAACATAGTGTACACGATTTTACTAACCATAAGAAATTATTTAAAGTAGACTTAAAACATCAGTTCTAAAAATAATTCAAATGTCTTATAAACATTTTAAAATATGTATGATTAAGACATTATGCAGCTATTAGTTTTTATTGTTAACTTGATAAAATTTAACTACTACTTTTACTTATTAAATTTAAAATGCCTAAAACAAGCTCCTATTGATCCAACATTAAAATGACGTCGAAGTACAGAAACTTCTAAATCCCACTGACGTTTTCCTGGGACAAATATATTAAATTATTATTTAATTATGTTCTAATTTGTCAAATTAGTTTACTCATTGTTGAGAAAAAAACCATTTCTGATTTATTTTTCGATTTATTCGAAAATATAAGCGCATAGAAACTTTAAACTTGAAGTATGAAATTTAAGTACCAACATACTCTCCAAAAATGGTCCAAATACTTTTCTGGAGCCGATTTTTCATTGTTAGCGTCTTATGACTTTTTTTACACTGTTGGGCTTTAGGCAACATCTTTGAACTATGGGGAAATTATTAATCATACTTTTCTCCGAATTTCTAATATAATTTGATTTATTGCGAAAATAAAGTTTTTCATAATATCTTATTTGTACTAACACATTTCTTTTAAAAAATATTAATGATTTTCCTCATTTTCCAGCCAACATAATTTTACTAAATCCTAGAAAATTATTCACTAAATCTTGTTTCAAATTACAGTCATAGTTTCATCGTTTGGAAAAACACTTTTTTTTCTTGCTTGTATTGAAAGACTCAGTATTGAAATGAATAATGAAAAACTTCGTTTTTGTATAAACTATTCATAACTAACCTTTATTCCATAGAAAACAAAATTGAGAGTAATTTGTAAAGTGAAAAAATGTTTTGCTTGGGGAAAAATGTGAAAAATTGTATAAATTATTATTTCTTTTATAACCATTCAATGATGGTTTTTATCGCGAACTAAATATGTGGATTGTGACGTCAGAGAAGACCTATAAGACCACTCTTTATTTTCATTATTTTTGTACTCTTATTTGTTCATTAATTGATATAAACTTTTCATAACTAAAAATTGGTTTTTCCTCACTTAATTGTCATTTTTTTGATTAGAAAGAATGTGCATATGGTTTAATGAAGTAAATAATAAAAAAATTATAGATAGATTTATTAAAAAAATGATAATTACATAACAGAAAAAAAATTTATAGATAAGACTTCAAATTGTTGAGAATAATTACAAATAGTAATAAAAACTAAAACACGTGAGGTTCTATGGAAACGTCACTGTTGTATCTAACACTGTTGCTACGGTTTTGTAAACAAATAATCTTTTTAGTTTCATTCCCCTTAAAAATATTAAATTTTTATTTTAAAAAATAATTTATATTAAACTTATATTTTTATACTTTCGTATGATGAATTGTAAATAGAACATGATAATCAATTATAGAAATCTGTGAATTCTATTAATGAATATTTTATTATTTTTAGACTCGGCTGAACCGCGAAAGGGTGTTCACAAAACATGGTATTTATCTCATGGCCAAACATTGGAAAACACAACCATATCAGACAGGGGTTGTGCTTTAGTTTGTACTCAAAATGCCTGGAAAGATATTAACAGACATTTAACTAGACGGAAAGAATTACAAGATGCAATTGACAGAGAAAATGCTTTGAAAGAATATTTACGACTTGGGTCATACAATATGACAAAAGATTGGGATAATTCTGTTGAGGTAAAATTAATTTACTATAAGTAATCTTCATTTGAGAAATGCTATAGGTAGGTACTGTGGCGAAAAATCTTATGACGGAAACTTGTAATTTAGGAATAGTCATTTAGTACCTAAGGCTTATACATGAATTGTGGGGAGTTAAGAAATCAACATTTTTTTATTAAAATTCGTTTTGCTTTGAAATGAAAAATTTTAATTTTCGATTTATATAAAACTAGCTAAACCCGGTAGATGTTATCCTGCCAGTCTATATTACAATAGCTGTAAATAAATAACGGATTTAATCCTTGAAACATTAAAACTTCCTCCCTTAGCAACCCGCAGCATCCCTTGCTGTATCTACTATAACTTATCCCCAAATTATAAATTTTTAAATTAAATTTTGATAAAAGCTGTTAAACTTCTAAAAATCACTATACGATCGTAGCAACGAAATATTAACAGTTAGCGACTATTGTATTTACAGTTGAAGAAGCTATTTTTTGCGGTCGCAGGTCTTTTAATTCTGATGCAAGGAATAGATAAAAACAATCTTTGAAGTGGGTTATATATCGTGAAAAATGTTTGCTATATCGATCCAGAACTTTTTGAACTTTTTGAAGTGCATACAAATCATACAAACCAACATATTTTTATATATAAAGAAGAAAGATGTTTGCAAAAGCTCATTATGCTTCAATTTTTTGAATGATGTTTCGATGTTTATTAAAGGGTATATAAACCACAATTTTGCCCATTTTTTTGCAAATAAAATAAAATGATTTCAGTCCTGTACACACGTACAGAAAAATTATATATATAAAAATAGACTATGCTTTTCCTTACGGTCTTTCTCAGTAAATTAATCTCCAGATAATGATGCCCGATTAATAATATATAATTCCAAAATCGATAAAAGTATTTTTTTTCCTATAAGGATCAACTTTCTCAACTTACTCAATCATCTTACTATTAAATGTGCATTAGAAATAAATTATCTTTTTTATTGTGTTTATGGTTCACTATTTTGACGATAATGGCCTACACACAAAAGATAGGTACATGCTATCGCTACCTTTTTTGTAGATCTATTTAAGATAAATATTTCCATTAGACATTATATTCGTGTAACTCGCAGATAGTAGAATTTTTTCATACTTGATAGCTTTCGTTATATTTTGAAAAATCAACACAATATCTTTACAAATTATAAGCTATATTTTATTCAGATATATATGCTATATTAATGTAAAATCATCAAAATATATCCAGTAGTTTTTACGGGAAAGAGTAACAAAAATCCATAAATACAAACATTCGCGTTTATAATATTAGTAAGGATTTTCATTATCATTAATCAATATATAAAAGATTTATGACTTGTTTTTAAAATGTACTAAGAATAATATTTTACAATAGAATATGCGTAAAAAACGATTAGAGTCAATGGAAGGACGAAAAGCGAAAAAAGAAGAAGAGCAGATGAAAAGTTTTAATGTAATGCTAAAAGAAAACGCTGACGCCCACGCCAAATATCTAGAGAAAGTAAATCTTGAATTATTCTACGATTCAACTTATCCCAAAGAACTGCACAGTGCATTAACTTTGACCGAAGTTCTTCACGAGCGTAAAGCTCAAGTGAAGTTCAACAAATTTTTACAAGAAGTAGAAAATGAACGTGAGGATGAAATAACAGCCCCCATTCGGGAAATAACGAAAAATTACAGACAAGAATTGGCAGACAACAAAATAAAAGAAAAAGAAAAGAAAGAAAAATACAAAGTGGAAAAACTAATCGAGTAAGTATTGGCTAACATTGTATTAAAATTATCAATTATTTTCTTTAATTTTTTATAGATTAAAGGAAAGAGAGGAAGCTCGAAAGAGAGAAGAGGAAGAAGCGAAGGCAATAGAATACGTGGATTTAGAAAATATGAAACGGGAGTTGGAAGAAATGCAAGAAGCAGAAAAGCATGCTGTAATAATAATTTATTTAATAAAAACATCAAACTTTTCACTAACTCTTTGATTTTAAGCTTGGATATAAAAAACATAGAATGAAAATGTTATCGTTGGAATCAAAGCGCGAAAAGCAAGAATATTTGGAGAGGCAAAAAGCAATTGCGGAACAGGAAGACCGGATTATAGAAGCTTTCAACAAAACCAAGTGCAAAATTTTAACGACATCTCTGGCAAAAGAAAAAGAAGTGCATTTACTAATAGCAAATATGAACGAAAACTATTAAGAACTAATTATGAATTTGTTGTAGAGAAAAATGCTTAAAGAAGAGCAAACGAAAAAGATTAGTGATAAAATAGCAGCTATTTTGGGAAGTGCTGCTGATACGGAAAATGAACGAATTCAACGCGTTTTAGAAGAAAAAGAAGCTCAGTAAGTATTTCAAAATAAACTTTGATTACATTTGAAGGTGTTTGGATAGGATTATGTTAGCCATAAGTGAAAAAATGTGGCTTCAAATTTCCCCTATAGATACTAAAATATCAAATTCTAACGTCTCTCTGTCCAATATAATTTTTGATCCCATTTAAAGGTAAATATTTATTTCAAAATACCCTCAATCTAAATTTAGGGCTCTATCTGTTGTATGTCTTTTGAACTAAGGAATGGATGAACCGATTTTAATGAAATTTGGTATAAGATACAGTATAATGTTTCTTTCACCATCATATTTGGGCAAACCCCAAAAAGTTAACTATTTTTTAGAGATAAATAAAAATATTTTTCAGGATATCAAAAAAACAAAACAATATTGTGAAATTGTGAGCCATTGATATTGATATTGCAATCATTGTAATTTGATTTTTCAATTCAAAGCGATTTTTTTTCTCAAAACTTTTGGGCCATCATATTTAAAAAATTAAACAACATATATTCTAAAGGGTAATTAAATGCTCTACAAAAAATATCTGAGTGTAAATTTTCGTCAGACCATTTCTTCTAATCGAGCCTTAAACATTGATCTGTTTTTACAATTTGATTTTTTAACCTTGGATTATCGCGAAATTTGACTTCGTATATTTGCCCAAGTTTCAAATACGGAGCAGTGCCCAATAAGTCATGCATTTTAGTTAAAAATTGCTACATTGTTGATTGGTTTGTGGATGGTTGAATATATGCATCCTGTACATACATTAGGGCTGAAAATATAAATTTACATAATCCTGTTGATAGTTGTCATATTATTTCATAAAAATTAAATCTTTAGAGGCGTTAAAATATTGGTTTTTAGATAAGAATACGTTTTTCCTAAGAAGATTGTAACAAATTCTTATATACACTGCGGCAAACAAAAAGTCTAAAAAAAACAATATAACCAACATATACTTCACACAGAAGAAGTCATGGGTATCAGAAAGTATTTAATAAAAGAATGAATTATACTTTGTATTAGAACTCAGTAAGATCATATCCATTTAGTGTCTAGACTTTTTGTAGTTTTACGTCTTTTTTTCCTTGCATAATGAAAAAATAAATATTGGAAAACACGAAAACGAAGATTATCATTACCTTGTTCCTGTTGTAGAGATAACAATTAAACTTTTAAGTTTTTTCACATGATTCTGGATCCCTGGATAGTATATGAGCATTTCACCAGTTTACCTCAAATCACTGGGGCGATTAAAATTGAATAAGCCCAGGGTTTCAAAAATATCCCGTGATTTCGTAATCAGAGTTAAGCGAGGGCCTCACGTGATAGTGTTTTGAACTATTGTGGAAAAAGTCGAGAATCAGAAAAAGTTCAGGTGGTAAATCGTCTGGTTATCTTTTGGGATACGATTTCCGTCTAAATTAGTAGTGTTTTGGTCTTCTCTTTATCGCGGGTCAAAATAATGATATTCCTCCAAGACAATGGTAGTTGATTTAAAGAAACAAGTCTCAGGGATTACCTTGATGAAAAGAATTTCTAGTTGGTCCTACTTTTGTATTATTTATTTTAGATACAGGAATTACTTTTCTTAATTGTTATTTACCGTCTTTTGCAACTATTAAAGTCCTTAGTGACTCTAGGGTTAGTAAAAATCTGTAATCAAGAAATAATGAAAAGCTCGATTCGAGGATCGAACCTAACAGTTATCAGTTTTGGAGCGTAGATCACTCGACCACCAATAGGCTAAATTTAATTTAATTAACGTTTATTTATTCTTAATTCAAGTATTTTAAATAATTAAATGCTATAGGTGATATGAAATGGATGTTTGTTAAAATTAAAGTCTAATATTTGGCGTGATTTTTTTTTGTAATGAAGTTTTGTAGTAAAAATGGAAGCCTCGTTAGTTGGTCATATTCGTTTGTCCACATGGTACCTTCGTTTTATTATGAAAGAAACATAGACTCTTTAAATTGCTAATAATGTTCAGAAACTAAAAATAAAAGAAAGGTTATCCACTACCCTTACAAGTAGAAGAACATTTTTTTCTTCAATACAATCGTGTGAAGTATCATTAAATAGGTTTTGAAAAATGGTTAATAGTTTCGAAATATATTTTTTTTAAGCCAATGGATTGTTTCTCCCCATCTAATCTTTTAGCTACACTGAAAAATTTATTAAAAAAAATTAGAACTTTAGAAATTCTTTCAATGATTTTTGAACTGAATAAAATATAAGTATAGTTTTAAAATGGATAAGGAAAACATATTATATTTTTAACACCTAGGATTTAAGTCTTAAGATTCTAAGCCTTTTAGCTAAAACCATAATTTTATAAGCTTTCTTGATATCTTGTAAATCTTATTCTACTATTAATTGCATCATTAGGTGTTAACATAATAATGTTTTCCATTATTCGATTGTTTTGTGAATCAGAACATTTTATACATAAGCAATTATTAATTTATTTTAGAGAAAAATTGAAACAAGAAATGGAAGAACAAAAACGACAAAAGCAAAAAGCAGAATTGCAAGAAACGCGTCGTGAATATTTAGAAAATGAAAAGAAACGGTTAGAAACGGAAGCAGAACTACAAAAATGGGCAATGTTGAATCGAAACAAAAAAGAGGAAATTAATGCAATTTACGAAGAAAATTTGAAAAAAGCAGCAAATAACAAAAAGAAAATGGTCTATATGAACTTGATGCGACAAATGGTACACTTTATGAAAGACTACATAAAT
Source organism: Sisyra terminalis (assembly GCA_958496175.1). Lineage (NCBI taxonomy): Eukaryota > Metazoa > Arthropoda > Insecta > Neuroptera > Sisyridae > Sisyra > Sisyra terminalis. The sequence goes on from OY292277.1 coordinate 24,003,966, forward strand.
TTAAAAACATACTTAATTTTATTCTAAACTATTAGGATGAAAACAAAAAGCAGCGTGAATTGGAAATGGCTTTAGAGCGGGAAGATTTTGAGGTTGTTAAAGAATGTTTAGCGAAGGGTGACAAACAATATATGGAATATGCCGAAGCATTAATTGCTGAAATGAAGGAAAAAGGTCGCGATACATATCCAATGGAAGTGGCTTTGGCTGTAAACTAGAACAAATACGTTATTTTAGAATTTATATAATAAATATGTTTGTTTTTAGGACTTCAAATTGAAATGGGGATATGCGAAAAAACCAGATCGTAGAAATAAAAAACTAACGCCAGAAAAACAAGGACATTTGCCATATAAACCAGATGAAGATCCGACATTTGGCCGATGTGGTTGCTGTAAGGATTATCTTATCAAATAAGATAGTTTTATCGCAAAAATACATAAAACTTTCCAATTATTACTTTTTTGTGTAATATGATTTACGGATAAACACTTTTCTGATTATGCATTGTTACTGAAGATTTACGTTAATCTAGTTATGGCACGTTGAAAGTAGCTTAGGAGATTATAGAATGAAAATTGATAGATGTCAAGATCTCATTAAGTTGAGTGAGTGCAAAATAATTATCTTATCTTTGATGATTGGCTACAAAATTATCTTAAATAATTAGAACTTACAAATAAAAACTGGCTAACATAAGCGTCGTATAAAAAGTTATTTCAAAAAATTAAGAAAAGCAACAAACCAACAAATTGTTCTAGTTAAAATATAATAAGGACTCGTATTTTCTACTTCATATGAATTTAGGAAAAAAAATTTGGAGAGCTTTTAACTACGACTTGTGGAAAATGATTTTTTTTAAATGTTATTTTTGGACTTCTGAAGGAAGTCTTTGATTTTTATGTTTATTAAGGTAATCAAAGTTTCACGTGGAATTATTAAAGTAAAATCTAATTAACTATTGTGAACAATAAGTGGTTATTGAAAACTAAAATCAACTAAAATTATCGCGTATTTTGAATCTTAACATCTCTGATTTTAACATCACATAAAACATACTAAAATAACTAGATGTTTAACTATGAAAACTTAAAGAACTTCCAACAAATTATTTATTTCATTCTTTGATGTAGCATTTAAGTAAAGTTTTAGAAATGAAAGTTGGAATGAAAACAAATTACGGTAGATGGATTAATATACATCAAACCAAAAGATGCAGAAGAAAATATATTGTTATATTAACTTTTATTTATAACTGACGAGTTCGTTTGGATTTGTTCTTCTGAGGATATAACAATAACAAGGTTATTTTATTAAACAAATATTTTTATTTATTTCATATTACATACTTATTTATTTATTTACAACAATCGTTTTTCTCACTATTTAGCATGTAACTGATTTATATATAGCAGTTTTTAACTGGTTCAATCATCAACTTAAATTGATTGTCTTTTACTGGCAATCAACCTTGTTTATAGTGCCTTAAACATGCTCCAGAATGTTTGAACTTCCAGACTATTCCATCTCTTTTCAACCTTAAATTTTATTGCTCATCTTCTTTTTTATCTTAAATCAAAAATCCTCAAAGAAACCACCAGAATATGTTTCATTACATTGTGCTTGACCGCTCCCCTGTTATTTATTTTTATGGTTCGAGGCGCCCACAGCATGGCGCTAGATTCAAGGCCTATGCTTATAAGACCACACATTTAAATTTTAAGCATGTAACAATATCATTGTCAGTGGAGTTACAATTGGTCTATGTATGTAATTCCCTGTAGTACACGAATGTAGTATGTTGATCAAACAAAATTAATTATGTAAAAAGATTGGTATAACATTAATACGATTGCAATCCTACAAATATCTAAAAAATTAACAAAATAGCATTATAGCTTTACACTATTTCGACACAAATCATAACTTTGCGTTTGAAGAGACAACAGTGCTGGAAATAGAATGCTGTAGTATAAAAGGGAATTTAAATGGTAGATAGTTAGATGGTATACATTCTTTTGAACGCAGTCAATCTAAAAACATATAGTAATGGCTTAAGTAATTTCTCTAATCATCGATTAAACATATATGTAAGAAATCCTCAATTAACATGCGAACTTATACTTAGCATAAGGTGAAATAAGACTAACCTTCTACAATTAATATAGTCATAGCGATTTAATTTTACCATGGAACCACAGTAATGTAATTTTATAACAATAGCGAGAATGTTGTAACCAGTTGTACCTTATTCATTATTCTGTGATTTATGATCGCTTGAAGAAGCAGAAATTAATTGCGAAACATTGCAAAAAATGAAAAAAAATGGTATTAACTAATTAACTTCTACCATATTTTCGATAATCCTCAGATACAAATGTATTACATTCAAAACTAGCTGAACGCGGCAGGCGTAATCCTATCTGTCAATATTAAAATAACTGTAAATAAATAAAATGAATTATATTAAAAATATGTTCGAGAAACAGTAAAAACAAGTCCCTTATCAACCCACAATATCCCTTATTTCCTTTCAAGATATACATTTTTCATTTAAATATTGACAATAATCGCTATATCTTTGAAAATGTCGATTTAAGGAATAACGATAAAACATCTCCCTTGATAATCCGCAGCATCCTTCGCTGTACCTGTTGATGTGAGACTACTGAGTCCACTGATTTAATAAATACATGAGGGAGTATGAATACAACAATGTGTAAAAATTGCAATCGCTAATGAGCTTTGGGAGAGTGTGCAGTGGCTCAACCATTGAAATTAAGCAGCGTAAAACTGTTCAAAACTGTTCTAGGTTGGCTAGGTACATTTTTTCTTGCGCCAAAAAAAAATAAACGGTATAAATAACTTTATAATAATTTTTTTTCTGTTTTTAAGTTTTATTTTGTTTAGTAGGAATTGAACCCGTAGAGTCCCTAGTCTATATAAGCCCGACTTTACAAAATTTATAAAACATTTACATTCTTCTGACTATCGTTACGAGAGAATAATTGTAGTAAAAATCTTAACACTATAATATGTTACGAAAAAACAAAATAAGACAACAAATTTAAAACCATACTTTATAATGATAATTTTAATCATAACTACTGTTTTTTAATGGTTATTAATCTTTGGATTAGATATTCAATGCATTAGGATTAGCTAATTGTTAACTAATACCAAATTAGCCACTAATATCAAAATGATTAATACGCTGATTTTTCCGATTTTTCTTCTACACTTTAGAGTTGAGGACTATTTGCGCAGCTAATCGGCGACAAATTGATGCCTCTGAAATGTGGGTCTGGAGGAGAATGTTGCGGATAGCTAGAAGAACAAATATTTTTATTTTAAACGAAGCAAAGTCCAGAGATTTTCTTCGCTAATGTATGACCGAATGTATCGTTCGTAGTGGCCGATTAATCCCCCCGTTATTATTCATACTTGCTTCTTTGTTAGATGAAATATTTTTGTTGCCAAGTTCAAGGATGGTTTTCCCATCACCCTTTTACTGGGTCATTGTCCGGTGGTGTTTCTTCAAATTGCACAGCGATTTTGATAAATCCTTTAATTGGTGGTATTTTTCACTTCCGATTTTATGACACGAAGTACAGGCCAGATGCAGGAAATGAATTTTTCAAATATAATAACACAAATATCTCAAAATTGACGTTTTTTGACTTATGGTACTCTTATCGAAAATCGACGATTTATTTTGGTTTTTGCAGAATTTGATTTTTTTTATTTCTGATAAATGTATGTTCTTATTATTAAACTGAATAGAATAGAATAGGAAACCGATTAAATTGAAAAAAATTGCTTCCGACAATTATGTTTTCCTACATTACTATATAGGCCATCAAATTCAATATAATAAATTTAAGTTAGCATCAATTGCTAATCAAATTGTCTTTGAGTATAATTTGCTAAGTATGTGTACGATGTACTATAAATCAAATATGTTCTTTTAATTTCATTGACTGGAATTAGTTACCTTGAATATTATTTTGTTACGTAATGTTTCTAATTTTCTGATAATACTATATTTTTTTTTATTTTCTTGAAAATTCACAAATTTTTACTATAATTTATTTCCACTACGTATCTATCTGTAGAATTTTTAGTAGCATATAATTATGTAGCACATGCAAATGTTATTATCGAAATTTCAAACTATTCATTATTCAATTTGGATTTTTAAAATATATATTTTTTAATTGAATATTTATGTTTCTTGTGTTTAATTTTATTCACAGTAGAGCTTGTAAATCTTAATGTGATGAATAGATCTGCCACTTTTCTTATTACTTATATGCCAGATTACAATTGACTTTTAAACGCTTTTTATTATTAGCTAATAAACCTGAAGGTATACATTGTAAATACAGCTTTGTTATCACCGACAAAACGTATACCTATTTGTAAAAGAGTGTTGACATTTTGCTGGTAGACCAGTTTAGATCTGACTAAGGCAAGTTGTGCTCGTCATTATTGTTATTACAATTGTTCAAATTGTTTCTTTTCTAATTCGTGTATCTAATTTATTCAAAGTTGACGTAAGTTTTTATTTTTCCATATAAATTAGCATACAGAATAATTATAATTTACATTGCTTTTTCTACAATGAATTAACTCCGAAAATAAGTGGACGGAAATTCAATAGATAACTAAACTTGTAATTCTGGTACATATTATAATTATTGTTGTGTCAGAATTCACTAGATTTTGTCTATTCTATATTTTTCAATGTTTAGTTTTGCTTTATCGAATTAGATAAAATAATTGACGGTTTCGAAATTTTTTTGTCTATAAACACTAAAGTTGACTAAAGTCATCTGACCTATTCAATGAACTAAATTTTTTGTAATTTATTTGAATGTAATATTATGTTTTTGATGTGAAATATTTATGTTATCATAACCAAGACACTTAATATATGATAATTTTTATAAAAAATATAAAATTAATTTATTTAGGTTTCGTGCAGCTTCATTCACGTTTTCTCATTCTTAGTATATTTCTATTAATAAAGTATCAATGCATATCAATTTTTTGCCTATTATTTTTACCTTGAATACCTTATTTTACACTATTGCATATTATTTGTTTTAAAAACCAATACCCAGGTGCAACGTTAAAAAAATAAGGAATAATAAATTCAGTCTAATTAGACTAATCAAATAGTTTATTGTCACTTGGAATTTTCTCAATTTATAGAATTTAACGTAAAAGTGTTACTTTTCACAGCCTATTTATAACACTGAAATAAACCAAGAGACAATTTCAAAATTATTGTTTTAATGTACTAGTTAAATATTTACCAAATAACGATTATTTATATTTTAATATACTTTGTTATTACAATTATTATCTTATTGGAAAATTCAAATGAAAAATGTTTCATTGCCTTCATATCTCTAACATGTAGCATATTTTTATGAAACTTTAACACTAAATGCATGCAACGATAATTTCAATGTTAATTTTAATAAGTTGCGAATTAGAAGTTGTTTAAAGTGATTATTTCTAGCCAGTATCTCGTAAATGTGAAAAATTTTCAATCGCTAATTGACTTTTAATCAAATTAGATTTGTTGTCACGAAAAGGTAATAATTGTTGTTTGAACATTAATAAATAAATGTGATCATTAAATTTATACTTTCGAACAATTAGATATGGTTGCCTCCATAATCATTTCATTGCTTTTTTTATCAACGTTATAACATAAATTATTTGAAACCAAAAATTGATAGATATAAATGGTATTTTCCATTGTCAACTTTCCCTATATAAGTTCCAAGCATTAAACCATTTATATTATTAATTGTTAAGTTTCAAAAACATTTTTGTTGCATTTTTGTGAGTTTGTTTAATAAAGTGGCGAATAAGAATTGTAAGTCAATAAATTTTTATGTTAAAAATAAGAAAGGTAATATAGTAGAGATAAGCTCAAATTTAGCAAAATGCAGTGTTGTAAAATTTTAACAACTGTCTTTTAATGTATTTAAACAAGTACATAACTTAATTTTATGTAATATACCTTATATTTTTAATCGACTTTAAAGGTTATCTAGCTGTTTATATACTGTATTTGAAAAAAATAAAGAAAACAAATACGTGTGACTTCATTTAAAATTACTTAAATATACAGAATTAATTTTATGATTTGTTCATGCATGTGCTATTGTAAAAAATTACATAAAAATATTATAAACTTTTTAAATTTAAAAAAATGTAAGACCAGGAAAAATTATGTTTATTACATTCCCGAATTATTCTGATTAAGAAGTAATATTTTTATTCCGTAGCACTAATTATGAGATAAAATTATAATTCAAAATATTATAAAATGTTGCTTCAAATGATTATTTTTTAAAAATTATAATATGTATTTACTTAAGTTGCATGGAAATTTCCGCAGTTCACTCCAATTCTAGAACAATTTTAGTCGTTTTAGATGCCAATTGAGAGTATTAGTTTATGGGGCTATGTTTTTTAACAAAGATAAGACTAATCTGAAGTCATCTAAGCTAATCATAGTAGAACGACAAACATATACATCCATATACAGAAACCATTTATATTACCGTGAAGTAATTTCGTTTCTAAATCTATAGACACTCCATTGTCATTTAACGACTCATCATTTATTTTCAGGACTTACTAAAAACATTTTATGATTAGAGTGATTTGTTAATACGTAAAAGATTAAAAAATATTTATTTTTTAAAAAAAAAAAATTATATAGTTAGAGTAATGTCTAAAGGAATCAAATTCGGTATTGCATGTTCTTTAAGTTTTAAACGGTAGTAACGCAAAGTCACTATCAAAAACATTTTCAATAGTTATTCTCGTGAACTAGTTGTTCATTAATGCCAAATGATTTTTTTAAGTTGGAATTTTATAACTTTGTGGTCTCCTACTTGCAACAACCAAGCATAATAAAAACTTTAAGCATTAAAATATTAGGAGACTAAGTAGTAACAAATCCATGCAAAACAATCGAAATCTGTCAAATATTACCAATCAAACTTAGTGAACGAACCAAGTACCTAAAAGTTTCCTAGAATAGTCCTTAGAGAAAACATTAATTTGCACCACAACAGTGCGACTCCTTTACACAAGAAAAACTTAGGAAAAAATAATCAATAACGGGTGGGTGATATTATCTTACCTACCATTATCGTCTAAAGTTGTTCCATCGGTTTTTTATTAATTTCAAACGTAAAAACATTTTATAAGTGGTAAAAATTAAATGATACTTAAAATGTGATTTTCAAATATTTTACTTAGTAATCAATTGATTTTTATTGATTAAACATTGAAAGTTTGCACACTAGATATCCAAAGGTTGATGATATTGAGGGTGTTTACATTAATGATTCAAAATTTTGAGTTTTAATTTCATGTTTAAAAAAATACTTTCATTTACTTCCACTAACAAATCTTGAGCATCTTCCATATCCACAGAAGCTTTGTCTCTGATTGATTAATTGACTAAGCGATTTGTGATAGGTTTAGTGTTATGTAGTTACGTAAATCGACCTTGCTTTTAAATCAAGTTATACACAAGAAAACACAATTATAGACAAGCACGGTTTCGTGTTTTCCTATCGCTCAAGAAAATTCTGAATATTAATTTGATAAAATTGCAAGTATAGATTGATCTGAAAAGAAAGACGCTTCGAGGAGGAAATATTCCATAGTCATAAATATTCATTGGAATAAGAAGAAATTAATTCATCGTGTTATGCACATAATATATGTAGTTGCGTATTATGCATTCTTTCAACCATTCAATCAAATTTTCAATTGTTGTTCTTAAATACTGTTTTGTTTGTTATTTAAATTGTACCAAGGCTGGAATGATTTAGTACATCCTTTTTATAGTTGGTAAATTTTCACTGAATTGAAACGTCCGAAATCAAAATATATACTTAAGTTGTTAAAAATTATCTTATCACTCTTTCGCCATAAAATACCATTTTAGCATTATATTTGGTTTGAGCCTCTTAAGTATGATGCATACCATATACGAAAAATAAACAATCGAATATGTTCTTAAAAAGAAGTGTAAATAAGTTACTTTCAAAGAAAGATTTGCAAGTTATAGATTTTGAAGTTATACTTCTTCAGCGGCGTTATGAAAAAACCATCAGACTAAATTTTTAACAAAATGTGACGCCGTTGCTACAGTAGGAAGTTGCTCGCAAATGGTTAGCGAGAAACTTCAATTGGGTAAAAGCTGGCCGATTTTTGGAAGCGATTTGCATAATACGAAAACGACTAAAATCACTAAAATTGAGTCTATCGAGAATCTATTGAGTCGACCTCAACGCTCGTATATGGTTCTTGTTTGTTGGTAGGGGGAACGAACCAGACTCGATCGCCCCGAACAATCCCGAACCATATATGAAATTTAAAAATTACAGCCATTACAGCAGGCTAAAAGTCTCTGTCACTTGTATTTTTTATTTAGAACATAGAAATCGTCAAACTAAATATTTTCCAAGTCTAAACAATATTTATATTAATACACAGTTAGTAATTTCCTGTGAAATAATCATCGCCTAAAACTGGCACAGTTGATAAATGGTAAAAAGTAGAAATTGAATAAATTCGAAATGACAGTTGAAACTAATGACATGAGAGTTCATTTTTGAGACAATAATAATTATATTTGTATTCCACTCACATGGATGTGTTAACAACTTTATATTCGTTGTCTTTGTGCTCGCCGCAACATTTACGTTTGCTTATTTTGTATTTTAATATTAAAATCAAGTTGTTTTTGTAATTGTATCATATTTTAGTTATTACAAACTACTTACGGTTATTACAGTTCAGGCACTACTGAAGGGGCTATTGCAGTGGATTAAAAACATCTTTTTAATTATACTAAAGAAGTATAACTTCTCACGCGCGTATATAAGTATATACACCGTTTTTTTATTACAAGTTTATTTCTATTGCCTTCTATTGCCTTCGCGTTTGACCCATAGATCAAACCGATCCTATCAGGAAAACTCTTATAGAAATCATGTGGATTCCTATGTGGTGTTTTCGGATGGTTTCCTAAGTGAATTCCTATCGGAATGCACATATTGTTGCACATAATACCATTTTATTTCCAGATGGATTTTCACAGTATCTTTCCATAAAAAATTACAGACGAAACTGTAAATTACTTACAATAACTTAATTTTAGTTACGTTATTTATATTCATACATTTTGATACGGAATTTAAAATTAAGTTTGCCCTCCAGCGTTAATTAAACGATTTAACTCACAAAAGGGCATTGTCATATTCCACCTCCGTTAAAGATATCTTACCTTTAACAAAAATTAAAAGCATATTCGAAACTATGAAAATTTATTCAAATACAAATTCCAACGCAAATGTTCCCTATCAAATTGAGCAAGTAGAGAACGTAAGGGTAAAGTGAATACCGTAAGATGTTCAATGCTTTATTAGAAAAAGTATAAGAGATAAAAATAAAGAAAATATCTCAAATGATTATTAATTAATTGCTTTCACAAATATAATTAAGTTAAAAATTAAAAAAAAATAGTAACTAAAAATAAAATTCAAAAAGTTTTGGTAGTATTCACTTTGCCCAGACCCCTGGGCAAAGCGCAAATGGAATTTAATTTAATTTTTTAAAATTTATTTTTTCAAATTTTTGCCTTTGCTCTTTCTTGATAGGTACCATCAAGAAATCTGGGGTATGTTTCATCTATATACGCTAATAACTATTGATTTTGATTCCCTGTTCAAAACATTATAAAGAGCTATTTTGACACGTAATAGAATCATAGTTCATCCAAAAGAGATTACAGAATAATATAGAAAGTATCGTCAAAACATTTACTTCGAAATATTAAACATTAACATATTTCTTAGAAACACAAATCGCCGTTTTACAGACGCCACTCGACCCAGCCTTTTACTTATGAGTTTTCCGCTCACTGGGAAAATATGACCTAACGTTACCATGGTCGTTTAGTTTATACCAAACGTAAAATTTCGGAATAGTAAGGGCTTTTCATTTTGTCCTGAATATTCACTTTGTCCGAACTTTGCCCTTATATGCAATTTCATGGCGTCGATTAGCGTGTCGATGGAAAAATGAATGTTTAGCGCATAATATTTTGCAATATCGGATAATATAGAATGCTGATATACAAAACGCTTTTGATAAGAAATTAATTTTCTACGTTTTTCAACTTTTACACTAAATTTCAAAATTGCAAAATTTGAGAAATAATGATTATGCATTTAATACCTAGAAGTATAACAGTTAAAATGTAAATAAAAAAATTACAATCCGTTAGTTGAAATTCTCAAATGTTTATAATGTTTATTATCGGTATATAATTTCTGTTTTTTTTTTTATTTGAAATACGTAATAATGAAAAGGAAAAGAACTTCCATTTTACTGCGCATGCTTATTGTCCTGGTTCTGCTCACACAATAGTAATAACAATAATAGCACGTGCACGGACGGGAAACACGTGAAGTGTAATCATAGTATCTTTTTAATAATTTTTAAAGATTCAGAGAGCGATAAGTGATTTTAAAAGTAAAGTCCTTATTTTCTAATCGTTTACCGTTTCTTTAAATTTTGATGAAAGCTCAAAGCTTTCTAGAGGTGGTCGCTGCACATTGAAACCGAAACAAAAGATATGCGCAGCAAATGCGCACAAGCAAAATCGATTTAGTGGGGTATGAAAATACTACGCAAGTGTCTGATTTTAAATATATTTTGATATGAAAAGCTTTTGATTTCTAGTTGAAAATTTAATAGTATGAATTTATTTTGTTACATTACATTGAATTTATCAATAACAGATGATAAAATTCAGATCTCAGCTTTTATTAAATAAGAAGACAATTCAGATTGTTTAAGATCGTTTTTTTATACATGATTTGAATATTAAAAAATATTAAATAAAAAAAACCGATCCTAAACAACCTGAATTGCCTTCTTATTTATCAATAACAAAAATAAAATTCATTCACTAAAAATATATCAAAATTTAGAAAAAACTTTTGGCATTTATAAAAAAAATATTTTGTTTTATTTGAATAATATAGTTGAAAAAATAAATGAAGAATAATTCAAATTTCATACAACTTTTATTTTTTTTTTGCTAAGATAAATATTGAAGATTACAACATAATACATAAATACAGTGAACAATTATTTCGTTGTTAAACAAACCATGAAATATTTCAAAGTTTAAAAGAACAGTTTAAAATTTATTACATCTAATAAAAGAAATTTAAGTCATTAAACTCTAGTAACAGTCAGCTTTAATGATTTCTCTAAAGATAAAATTAAAAATTTATGCAAAATGATTCATTTTTTTATCACACTAAAAAAATCTTTTAACAAAAATGTAATTTTAATATTTTTTTTTATTTTAGGAAGTTAAGCAGACAAAGATATAAAAGCTCGGAATAGCTGTCAACAATGGACAATGAAAACACCGATCCTATCAATTTGGATGCAATTTTAAAAGAATTGGGACATTTTGGCAAATACCAAAGGAAAAATTATGTTCTTTTATCAATTCCTGTAGTCTTATCGGCGCTCTATACGCTTGGTTACGTTTTTACTGCCGCAAATCCAGAATACAGGTAATTTTGATAAGCAATAAGTGTATTGGGTGAATATTTGATGATTGCTTTTTTCAATAACAAAAATCCTTTTTAAAGTACAGTAACTAGCGGTATTTCTTTAAAAAAAAAGTGAATATTTATCCAAAAATATGTGTGGAGAAGTGCTACTCCTCGAGAAAATAGCTTAAAAGTTATTACATTGTATGATATGAGATACAATAATACTTCGCTATCTAGTATCGCTACTAGCATTTCACAGTTACAAAGATGTTGACGTGATACGGTTGAAACTTATTTCCAGAAACAAAACTTTTACTAAGAAGTATAACTTCTTATTTGCGGTCATAAATACATACTTTTTTCAAGCTATTAATATTTAACTTTTTTGGATAAAAATTAAGAAATATTCTTTTAAAAATGCTAAACAAAAATTATTAAACTGAAAATGCCTAAAACGAGCTCCTATTGGCAAATCACAGTACAGAAGCTACAAAATCCCAATAAAGTTTTCCTGTGCTAAATGTACATTAAAGACGAAAGGAAATTTTATTTAAATCGTTTAAAGATTATGTCAATGATTTAAATAATTTACAATCTATACAACGTTTATTCCAAAGGAAAAAAAATATAGTAATTTTAGTGTGTAAAAATTAACGACAAACTATATAAAACAAATAACCTATATGAAATTTGTTTACAATTGACAAAATAATTATTACTTGATGATGACAGTCAAAAACTGTTGAAACGCGTCGTAATAAAGAAGAAATTGAGCCTCATAAGACATATATTATTATCCATTAATTTATTGTGACTCGGAAATAAATAAAATACTTATCAGTGTAAAGATATTTTCCACGGCGAATTTTCCAAGAAATTGTGAAATATGTCAAAAACTGTGGAAATTATTACTGTTTCTTTGGTAAATGCTCAACGATTTGTTTACATCTCGGTTTTAGTACGTGTACTTATGAGTACTGTGACGTCGTAAAAGACCCATTGTTTTCGGATTCTCATTTGCGTACTAAAATTAAAACTTTTTTTCCCCCAAAATATAAGTTTTCATAACTAAAGTTTGGTTTTTCCTCATATTAGTACTATCCGTTATGGATTAAAAAAATGTGTGGTCTATTGATAATGACTAAGAAATATAAGGCAAAATTAGATTGAAATTTTGATTAAAAGAATATCCCTAGATATTAATGTGGCAAAAATTTGATATTTTTTTAAGATGTCTTATACCTGAATGTGAATCAGTCGACAACACAACCTATTCAACACCTTGGATATCTTATGCGATTCCAAAGAACAAAAATGGTTTTTATCGCAAGTGCAATAAATACCATTGCACTAATCTAACAGCAGCCATATGCGATCAAAATTCCTTCAATCACTCATGGGTGGACAAATGTGATAATTTTGTATTTAACACTGATTTTAAGTCCATTGTTAATGATGTAAGTATAAATTTAAATTACCTTAATTTTCATTTACTTACTTTTTTCAATACATTGCAGTTTGATATATATTGCGAGGAAAATCAATGGAAATTAACATTAACTGGAACTGTACATAACATTGGTCAATTTGTTTCGATGCCATTGAGCGGTGTTTTCTCTGACAAGTAAGTTAACTGTTGCAAATAAGTGTTTCTAATCAAATTTTCAATGGCCTCCAGAATTATAATTTATTTTTTATTTTTTTTTTTTTTTTTTTGATAAGCTTCACGCGCGTTTATCATTCGCTATTTAAATTTGCAAAAAAACATTCTCATACATTGTACGTAGGCTTCTTTTCAGTTTGTTTTTCAGAGTGTCAACTGTTTATTAAGATGATATTTAAAAAATAAACAATCGAAAAAAAGTTAAAAAAATTTTTTAGTATACTCCCGACCTTACGAGACATGTACGGAAAGACTTCCGGTTGCTTGCTGGACGCGTCTTTGGACATGGAAACGTGAGGGGCGGTGAGTTATCTTCACAAATAATTACAATTAAAATTGCATAAACTTTTAAGTTACATAACATCATAATGTAATGGATTAGAACAGTGGCCCCCAACCCGCGGGAACCATGGCGCTCGCTGACTATTTTATGTGTGTCCACTGCAGTGCGGCAACTTTAAAAAAGTATTTAAGCTTACAAAACAATGATATGAAAAAAAAAATAAACAGAGAAATAAGAGAAAAGAGAAAATAATAACATAGTTATAATTTTCCCGGTTGCAATAGCATCATAATCATATAGGTATAGTTTGATTTGTATCCGTCTCTGTAGTAACGCCCTCTAGTAATGCGTTCTCTTAATTCGATCCAATTACCAGCATTTTTATATTTGTTGTGCATTACTTGTATGTAATATTTGCTAAGTTCAACTATAAATATATTTTAATAAAAATGAAGCCCGCCGCCCGATTGCTATTTTAGAATATGTTCTTGGGAGCGACAAGGTTGGGGACCCCTGAATAAGAACATTCAAATTAAAACGGAAGAAAACTAATAAATGGTTTATTCAATTATTTGATAAATTTTCTAGCGACCAATTTCTATATGAATCTCAGACCATGTATTGACAAGTGTAATAATTTAGGCTTAATAAAATATAATTTAAATAAACTAGTACATAGCATTAGTAGACAAAAATAGTACATCGTAGAAATCGTATGCATACGTGATAGCATTCTAAGATGAAAAGTCCCTCGCTATTTTTCCCGAACGAACTCTTATTTAGTCATCAGTTAAATACAGTATCTAATCACAAGCGCGTTTAAGAATACTATGGTTAAGGACTGGGATTTTCACTCATCGATTGATAGATCACTTTCTAAAGATTGCTATTTAAAGATCGCTATGGTTTATGCAAAATTGCTATATTTATCAGTAAAATTTATATATTTCTTTCGAGGCAAGCAATCGAATTCAATTTTAATTTTTTTGTCACAACAGAAAGATAATATTGCGATTGTCAATACGTTTTTAAGTAAATTAGATACTGAAATGTCTAGCCCAACAAATCATACAAAATTTAAAGGTTTTATGGTTACCTATGAGATTCTTATTTTATCTTATCTCTCAAAAAGTACAACATTTTAAATGTTTACCTTTTTTCTTATACTACTTAATACTTTTAATTAGACTTCTAATCTTTTACAGTTGAAAAATCCATTAGTCTTAAATTAAGAGTTGTAAATTTTGGTCGATTATATTGGTCTTAAGTAAATGACTAATAATTGATATTTACAAAATAACCGTTCAATGTTACACCATAAAATTTATCTAGAAAATTTAAATTATGTTGTAATTTTAAATTATGAAAATATTTGTTAATATATATCCATTTTTTTGCAGATTAGGTCGACGAGCGGCTATGGTATGGGGACTTTTAGCGAGTGCCGTGTTTGGTTTGGCCAGATCGTTTTCCCCAAATTATACGTGGTATATAATCTTTGAATTTTTGGACCCCGCTTTGGGCGCTGCGGCATATGCATCAGCTTTTATTTTAGGTAAAGCAAAACAGAAAGCTGTATATAATAATAATTCTCACATTACCGTAGGAAGTACGCATAATTAAAAAAAAATAAGTGAACTTAACGGAGCACATACCGAACTAATTTTGATCAGTTCGCCTTCAATTTTCCATCAATTTAATTATATATTGTGGAAAACAAATAGTGTTAAACCTTCAAATAGTTAACAATTAGATAAATGAAGGTAGAGAGTGAAGTAAACTGTATGAGTAGTGAAGTATGAAGATTAAGAAAGCATTAGATTCTTCATTTCATTTTTATGCTTTTCTTAAATTATTTTCGTCTTATTTATATAGTCCATAGATATTTATTAATTAAATTTTCTTTGCTTAAACTAAAAACTAATAGACTAGTGTTGATATTTTCTAAAATCAAAAAAAAATATGTAGGATCAAACCCATTATAAAAGGAAGAGAATATAACAAAAATGAAAGGAAAAATAAATTACGGACGATCTGTGGTCGGGAAGGGGGAGGGGGTCAGTTTTTAAGGGTAAAAACGATTTATCTCGATTTCCAACCAAACTAAAAGTTTTATGGAAAAAGTTAAATAGCAAAGTTGTAAATAATAGATAGATCTACTACTTTTGTATTTTCGATTGAAAATTAGGCTGATTTTTCGATATTAAGTCAAAATAAGGTAAAAAAATTAATATTTTAGGTCCAAAAAATTACGGTGTGTTTGGGGCATAAAAAGGTAAGTTTTCATCAAATTTCTTGATTTTTTTTTTGTAAAAGATAAAAATAAAATACCAAAAACTTGGTTATTTGATTTTTTTTCATAAAAATTGTGGCTATGTAAAAAAAGTGTTAATACAAAAGATGTAGATCTTTTTACTACCTACAACTTAGCTATTTAATATTTTTCCATAGGACTTGTTATTTTGCCGGAAATCGAGATAAACCCATTTTGCCCTTAAAATCTTACCCCGTTCTCCTTATCAACTTCAGATCACCCGTAATTTAATTTTGTTATATCCCCTTCCTTTTCCAATGGATTTTATTCTACTATTATTATGTTTCACTTTTTACCATTTTCAAAGACTTCTACAATGGTCCCTTACGTCTAATAGTGTATTTAATTATTAACACGCTACCTTAATAGGTAACAATTTACTCACCAGTAATTAACATTTTGTATACACGAAGATAGCTGATCTCGACTCAATCGTCCAGTAATTAGTTATGCTAGTTATATAGAATGTGACTAAAAATTTACTCTTTGTGAATTGTGTACCCTTTTATTATATCAAGTAAAAGTTTGACAATAAATATTCGAGAACATTAAAGCAAAAGAAGTGAACATATTTACTGGAACATTTTTGTAACAAACAGTAACCTGTTTCATTACCTACTGGTGGCCGAGTGTTCAATAAGGTGGCCGCTTTAAAACTGCTGGCTTTGGGTTCAATTCTCATATCTTTTTTTCAATTCTCATAATCAAATTCTCGATTTACGAATGTTTATTAACCTTAGCGTCACTAAAGACTTTAGTAATTATAAAACGACGGTAAATTACAATAAAATCCGGCGTCATAAGCCCAACTCATATCCTACAAACTTCTAGCAAATTTGCTTTCGCTTTCGTGTTCTTATCCAAGTTTGAAGCTAATCTGCGGTTTCGCTAGTGCATTTAATATCCACCATTCATCGGTGAATAAGTATATCGTGCTGTTTTTGTCGTACTTCCCCAAACATTCCTGTTCCTAGGCCAGAAAAGCATCTATTTTTCAAGAATATAATAATAAAGTATTGTTTGCATCTTTCTAGGAACCGAACTAGTATGTCCTTCTAAACGTGTTTTGATTGGAACCATAATTTGTGCATCTTACGCCATTGGAGAGGCCATTATTGGGATTGTTGCATGGAATGTTGAATCTTGGAGAACTTTATTACAAATAACATATGCACCAGGATTGCTCATAGTGATCTACTTTTGGATAAGTCCAGAATCAATAAGATGGTTGATATCGAAAAACAAAGCCGATGAAGTTGACTCGGTTATTAAACAAATAGCCAAAGATAACAATGTTATACTGTCTGAAAAAAGCCTCGCTAATCTAGAAGCTTTTAAGACAAAAGTATGTTATTCTTTTACATTCTTTTACATCGTTTAACATTGAATAATCTTTTATTTTATTTCTAGCATGAAAAGGAAAAAGATTCAAAAGATTTGGCTTCTGAAAGCAAAGAAAATTATCCATTACTATTAGTGATGAAAAATGTGAGACTTTTAATCCGACTTACAAGTTGCTCCATTTGCTGGATAACTTGTGCGTTTGTTTTTTATGGTCTGTCGTTAAATTCAGTTGAAATTGCGGGGAACATGTATGTTAACTTTATTGCCATATCATTGATTGAAATTCCAGGATATATTTTAAGTTATCTGTGTCTAAATCGGTTTGGACGTCGAATATCTCTTTCGGGATCCTTTTTAGTCGGAGGTGTTTGTTGTATCCTCTCTATATTTGCAACAGATGGTATAGATAGAAGTAAATTAAAATTAGAAAATAAATATTTATCTTGAATATTTTTAGAAATATTTTGGTTGCAACTATGTTTATATTTGGGAGGCAAATGTGCAATCACCATGGCTTTTGCGGTTATCTATGTTTACACTGCAGAGTTATTCCCAACTCCTGTTCGCCAAACTTTATTAGGTTTTTGTTCAATGATTGGACGCATTGGATCCATAAGCGCTCCTCAAATGCCCTTATTGGTAAAATTAATGATCTGCTAACTATACAAATTCAAAAACTAACTTGAATTTTGTTTTTAGGCTAACTATTGGATATCTTTGCCGATTGTATTATTTGGTTCAATGTCAATTATATCTGGACTTATTGCCTTTACATTTCCAGAAACATTAAATATTAAATTGCCCGACACTGTTGAGGAAGCTGTCGAAATTGGGAAAAAACCAGCGAAAAATACGTAAAACGAACGTTTACATCTAGTTTACATTATACTTATTACATTATATTTACTTTATAAGTTTTATATTCCAACGTTATCAAGAAATATTTAAAATCAGTATTAAGAATTGAAACTGAAGTTTTTATATGTGAAAATAATGTGATTCATTAATGGCCAACAAGATTTTGTAACAATAATTAATATCTCTTGGTTAAATATTAGTAGTTCATATAATATTTACAACATATTAATGCGAAAAGTAAGATAAACGGTTGTTCAAATAAGTTATACTTTGTGTTAATGAAAATTATCTATTTTTCTTAAAAAAACAATCTGTAAATGTGAATAAATGTATATTTTGTGGAATAATAGTATCAACTTATTTATAAAAAAAAAAAAATTAAAATTTAAAATTTTATTTTTTCTAAAATATTTTAAAGGTTCTAAACTAACTAAATTATATTATTATTCTATAGTTTCAAGCTCTGTCTCTTGCTCACTTCGCTCACCAATACTTACACCACTGCTTATTTTTTTCTTTAAGTCTATATCGAGTTAAATTGTATTGTGTCAATTCAAAAGATTTTAATTTAATTATTTATAATAGTGTCAAATAAATTAACGATTTGAATTTCTCACATTCCAATTTTTATATTGATGACTGAAATTTATAACCTCAGTACCAAAATCAAAAAATATTTTTCTTTTTCTCTGTAATTTGAGTGCTTTTAACCTACTGATATAGTCAGATATTTCAAGAGGATGATCTGGATAAGGGCATTTTCTTAAGCAAATCATGACCAGTATGAAATATTTCATGACCGAGGATGGATTATATGAAGAACATTCTGAAAACATATAAAATTATTTTTTGATCATATGCTGTCATATGCATAAGCTCTATTAATAAATAGTTTTACAAATGTTATTACCTAAGGCTACTTTTAAGAAAGTAATAATCATAAAACCGTATAAATGACATTTAACCAGATTACTTTTATTATTTTTCTTAAAAGTTTCGAAACATTTTCAAAGGAACATTAAAACAGTTAGCTAGTTAATGCAATTAACAGAGATTATTGAAAATGGATTTAGAGGATTAGAAATAGAAATTAATACATCTTAGTTTGCAATGGTTTGCAATTTGGAACCGGTAAAAATGAGTGAGATAGATTATTATGCATACACAACGAAGAAACTGGTTTTCTACCACAAAGAAGTCAAGCAATTGAAAAGGAAATATAATTAAAAAGCAAAAAGAAACAATATAGTTTTATAGCTAAACATTTTAAGTAGATAATTACAGCAGGTAAGCAGGTATGTACATAATTACAGAGAAGTAAAATGAGTAGAAATATTAAAATTGCATAAATAATTAAGTGAACCCTGTAAACGTACAAATAAAAAAAATCTTTGGTATTAGTTCCTATTTATGTGTATAAGGAATTTGTTTTTATAATACTTCTTCGTTGCTACTTGAATTTAGGAAACCCTAGGTGAGAGATTACTAATTCCACAATTTACCAGCAAAAATGAGCAATCATAATTCAGAAAAGTCTCAAAAGTAGACAAATCTCCTCTCGTAGTCTACTCTTCTCTTATGAAAAATTGAATAAGGCTGGGTTTCTTTGGTACTTAATATTGTAAAAAATTCTTTCTTTCATCTATCAATAATATCGAGCTTCGCTAGAATATTTTCTGCTATCTTTATTTAGCTTTAAGGAGGTCAGAGCTCATTTTAGAATAAATTTTCTTCCTTAATCATTGATTTTTTATAAATGCAGACTGTTTATAAATATTAATTTGTTATTTTGTGTGGCAATACTTATAATCATTGGACAGGATATCAACCAATGTTTCATATCAACGTGATCTAATTAAAAAGATGACTCTTTTTGAATAAAAAAGAGTGTACATATTTACTTTTGAATACACGTAAAAAATGTTGTTTCGTTGTAAAAGTATAATTTTTTCTAATAATACGTTTCTACCATTTTTGTTTTTTGTTTTATAGAACTTGTATCATTAATAATTATTAAATACTAATTGCTACCCGTGAAATATGCACAGTAAATACGGACAGAACTACAAAATTGCCAATTATTGGAAATTGAAATGACAATTGGAACAAATAACAACAATCAGTTAGTTCAACTTTGAGACAATGATTATTATATTGGGTTTTCAGTCACACGTATGGGCTTAAATTCTTTGTTCTTCTGTCTTTGTCCACATATATATATTTAATATCTATATATATATATATATATATATACTATGTATAAATATATTAAAATTTGCCAATAAATGTATATGTAATTACTAATTAAAACTTTGTTATAAATTTGAAAAAAATGGTGAAAATTTAAAGAATAGTTTAATCGTCATTAGGAAACAGAAAACTAATTTACAAAATTAAAAAAAATAAAACTTACTTTAAGTGCAGAAAAGACATACATATTACATTTGCATGGTTCATATTTTTCATATAGGAGAAGTTATCCGATTGGACACATGCGCAGTTGAATTTTGTTTAGTTTAATCCAGAATAGTGTACTGTTTAGTGAACGTAATAGCCCAAATCAACTTCCAAAACTGTAACAGCATTCAATCGTAACAGCATGTATTTCTAATAGAGTATTAATTTATTTTTACGAGCCAAAAGATGTTCTTCGTTTTATGATTAATGGAAACCAAGCAGTCAA
Source organism: Sisyra terminalis (assembly GCA_958496175.1). Classification (NCBI taxonomy): domain Eukaryota; kingdom Metazoa; phylum Arthropoda; class Insecta; order Neuroptera; family Sisyridae; genus Sisyra; species Sisyra terminalis. The sequence continues at coordinate 24,024,738 of OY292277.1, forward strand.
TTGTCAAATAAAACACATACAAAGTTATTTGCTTTTATAAATTTTTTAAGAGTTTTAGAAGACATATTTTCTGTTAACTGTGCTGTTTTCTGCAAATTTTTATTTCGTAGATTTTTTCATTTATTGAAGAAATTAAAAGAATGAAGAGTAACGGAAAAAGAGCTTTTGACATACGGATAATATATACCTTCCTCTGAAACTTTAGCATTTTAATTACTATATTTTTTTATAAAATGAAAATATTTTGTTTAGTAACAAAATTTCAATGATGACATAAACAAACCTGTATTGCGTCGTTAAAATATTTTTATTAACATAGCTGATAAGCCCTTACGAATTTATTATGAGTTTATTGTGTAAGAAAATATTTGAGTTGAAAATTATAATTAAACTTATATAACGCGTTCACATAAGTTTTTGTGTTTTTTTAAAATTTGTATATTTTGATGTAATGTATACTACATGTGGTATTTATATATCGTATATATGCTATTTTAATCATTACATTAACTACAAATTCTTTTGGAAATAACATATTTAAACTGACACAAATATTTATCAACTCTGTGGTTAACTAACTACCACAAATCATAAATGCATAGCTGCGAAGAAATGAACAATTTCTTAAAAATCTATCCTTAAATATTTTTACTTTTTTTATTAATATTAATGAATTGTACAGCATGCGAGTAATTAAAAAAAAAAATAAAAAAAAATTACATACAAAACTTAAGTTTCTTAATAATTTTGTTGATGAAAGGTATTTTTATTATGATTATTTGTTAATTTATAATAAAAGAAAAAAATACAGAGATTAAAAAAATATTTAAAATATTATTCACCTTCTAATTAAATTATAATACTATATTTTCAACAATGCAATGCTACATAGATAAACCAACAATAAGACGACTATCAAACTTCAAGAGCCAATTTTTTTGAATACTTTCGCAAAAGAACGAAAGTTTATCAACGTGAAATACTGAAATTTGCTTAATTTACCTTTTTTTAAGTTCCAATGAATCATTTGACTGTTTTTCGCATTTTACTGACAATACTGTCTCCCGAATTCATTGATAGTTAGAGAGCTAACTAAATGTATTTAAATTATCACCACTTTGTTACCACGGAGATCGAAGTAAAAACATTTTGTTTCTATAAAATTTATACACTCCAGATAAATTGATGACAAAACAAAAATTCAAGAGAAAAGTATAAATTTCTACAAATGCATCCATGAACCAAGTTAATGGAATGGTAAATAGAAAGCTTAATAGGGAACAGTAACTCTATAGGCCGTATTGAGTTACTGATCTTTATGGTATAGAGAAAATGGAAAGCATATACCTACAGTTGTGTAATCATAGTATCTTCTTATATGCGTAAAACAGATATGCCAATTTCACAACAGTAACTTTATGTTTCTCCTTACCCCTAAATTAATATTATAACTTATTGATTTCTTTGTATATAACCATAATTTAAATATTAAACCAACAATTATTTTGTTAAAATTCAATGTTTTAGTTTTATTGTAATTACAAAAAGTTTTAAAATATTATTCACGAGGGTTGAAACTATTGAAATTTTTAAAACATAATGCCATTTATTTAACTAACAAATCACAAAACTATTCTACACTAAAAAGATCACTAAAACGATGAGTTCCAGAAAAAATATTGGAATTATACATTTGATACAAAGTTTTGTAAATGTTTTATTCATTTTCTCTTAGGGTTACTGGTACATAAAGGTGAACAAAATTTATGATGATTTTGGATCTTTCCACAACTGCTATGTGACTCGTCATACAGCAGTTTCGAAGGTATCCAATACTATTTGAAGACCAGTGACGAACATTCCTTGGCAATCGAAATACGTATCTGGGTAAAACGTCATAAATACATTTTCTCCAAAGAAGAACATTACTTGGGCTAATGGAGTCGGTTATAATTTTTGAACCATATGAATATTTCGATAGAATAACAAATAAATAGTACCTTGAAAATCTTTCCCTCACTATGTCCCAAACTTGAGACTAGCAGTCGATATATGAACACACCATTCATAAAGCCTCTTATCGATTTTTAATGGTTAGCAATAGTATCAATTACTATATTTAAGTCATCTTACACGTGCTCGAGTATCTGTTCAAAAAAATATATGAAAACTATTTCAATATTACGTTTACAATAACCTACTGAAATGTTCAGTAACCCTTACAGAACTCTTCAGATTTAGTTAAGGGCAACATTTTTGATAAATTAGTTAATTAAACTCCAACATGTAATACAACATAAAATGTTTTTTTAAGTTAAACTTCTTTACCGGCGTTATGAAAAAAATAACTAATGACAGTGAATTAAGAAAAAATAGCGCTTTTACGCTACAGTATGAAGTCGCTCGCAAACGATCAACGAGAAAGAACGGTTCAAGCGGGCGAAATTTGGCCGATTTTCAGGAGCGATATGCATAGTAGTAAGACGACTAAAACACTCATGGCATCGACCAATCAGACTAAGTTACGCATCACTCGCACATGTTTTTCGTTCATCGGAAAGAGAGGTCAAGAGAGACGATCATCTCGAACAATTCCGAACCAGATACGAAGTTATAGCTAGCAAACAGTGAAGAAATACATTCTCTGTCAAATGTTTGTATTTCTTTTTTAGAACGGTTAAAACGGTTAGAACCTTTAAAACATGGAGAAGATCGTTGAACTAAATATTTTCGAATTTTACAGTATAAACAATATTCATATTAATACATGTCTAGTAATTTCCCGTAAAATATTCATCGCCCAATACGGACATAAGTGACAAATGGTAAAAATTGGCAATTGAATAAATGAAATCAAAATGACTGTTGAAACCATAGCAACAATCATTCAGTTCAAATTTGAAGCAATGATTGTATTTCACTCACACGTATGTGTTTACAATATTTATCTACTTTTGCCGAAATATATGTAAACATTTTACTTACGTTTGCCTATTATTATTGTAATGAGAATTAAAATGCGTTTAAAAGAAATATATTTTACTGAAATTTATTATTATTATTTATTAATATTTCATATATATTTAATATAATTCAGTGTAATATTTACAATAAAATACATAGATATAAATGGATAAATAAAATATATAATTACTATTGTATAAGTATAATTTTTAGGACATCGTCATTTAGGATTGTTTATACATACCTATATATGATATTTTATGGCAACAATCTACTTCTATATAGAAAATGTCGATAAGAATTTTTCGAACATGTGATCCATTCTGTTAATTCAGTTAAACGGTTAATTCATACAATATGTAATGTACATTTTTATAAGTAACCAAATGTGTAAACATATAGTATCTATGCATAAATAGTCAATTTAATCTTCTATTTGAAAATCAATAATTTTCTGTGATATATTTACAACTCAACACTGACACAACTGACAAATGACTAAAATTAGCGATTAAATGAAATCGGAAAGACAGTTGAAACTAATGACATTGTAGGTCAAATTTGAGCCAATAATTATTATATTTGTATTCCACTAACATGGATGTATTTAAAATTTTATATTCTTTGTCCTTGTCTTTGCCGCAACACATACGTTTTCTTATTATGTATTTTGATATTAAAAACAAATTGTTTTTAAAATTGTATACATATTTTAGTAATCACAAATCTTATAACTGGTGTGCCAGGTCAGGCACCACCGGAAGAGGCTACGGCAGTGGATTAAAAACACATTTTTAACTATATCAAAGAAGTATAATTTCTCACGTGCGTGCATAAGTATACACACTGTTTTTTTTTTTAAAAATTAATGCAATTGAAGTATAAAAGAACAAAAATAGAATTAAAGTAAATATTTTGACAACTTGGTCGTAACTTCCAGTAACACTACTGGATACTTTAAGTTTCCCAATGTTTTTTTATCATTTATTTTTCTCGGAAATGATAGTGTTGCGGTATGATCTTGAAATCGATAACATGTGGTTCATAATCATGTTGAAAAGACATTGTAATCAAGAAGACCATCATTATCATCTTCCAAGCCAAACACAAAAAGATATCTGGTAAAAGGCGTTGGTGGGGCTCAGGAATGTTGATTTCTTTGGGTTGGGTAAAGTGGGGCTAGTGGGGCCAGCCATGTCGCGACGACCGCAGCAGCCGCACCAATTGAAACGGTAAAGTCGCGTTCGAAGACGATAAACAATAGCAGTGTTTTGCTGGCTGAGGAGTGTTGACGTTGTGTATTTGTACGTCCGTTTCGGAAGTGCATGCTGTCAATTCTCGACGACAATTGTCTACATTGTGTGCGTACTAGCGATTCGAGTGTTTAACAGTTCTTATTTGAAAATATAACGACAGAACTCGATTTTGGAGTACCATATCATATACGTGATCATTAAGTAAACAATACATAAAAAATTGTTGAAACGTTTTTTTTTTGTTTTTGTTTTGGAACTATAATGTGATTAAATCGTTTTCAACGTAGTTACTAAACCGATCATTAATTGCAAACAAAGTAATTAAATTACCGTTGAAGCTTATTGGAAATTTTATAAAATATTATAATTAATAAATTTTAAAAATAGTGTTATCCTGAACAATAAAATCAGTAAGGTACGTAACAACAAAGTATGCATGCTTACATAAGTACTTATTAATAAGTTAAGAATTTTATGATTGATTCATTGAAAATTCCATAAAATATTTTTGCAGTATTAAGTTAAGAGTTACAGTATGAAGCTACAGTCCCTGGCCAAATTAATAAGCTTTGTACAAAACCTGAAATAAGAGCTACTTTATTTTGGGTCCATATTTTTGATTGGGTTTAACTTTCCTGTACAAATTTTATTTATTACACTTATTTCCGACTAACGTGACCAAAAATCATATTTACTAAAAAATAAATTTTTTACCATCAAATTAATTAAACATCTTTCTAATTATGATGAGCTAAATTGTTTAGAATTTAATTGAAAGCTCGTTTACTGATATTTAAGTTTTCCTTCTGCGCAGTATGCTGTTTATGTAGGACAATACCGTCTGTTGTATGTGGGGGATGATGATTCCATACATGAATATTTTTTCTAAGGGCTATTTTTCTGTTGTGACCATCTCTTTAGCTACTTTTTTCTTCAGCAACTTCCACATATTTTCAATGGGTTTCCAATCAAGGCTAATATCTTAAAGTAGGGTAATAGGGATAATAAACAAGGTTTTACCCTTATTCAGAAAATGTATTTCTTAAAAGTCAGTACAACTTTTTATAATGTAAAAAGTAAACCCTATTAAATTCAATTTAGTAAAATTTGTACATTTTGTATAAAATCTTAAGTGCAACTGTATGTATGATAAATTTACTTGAATTTTAAGACGGAAGTATACTATAAAGTTGCGCTAATTAAACATCCTACATTTCTTTTAAACCGGAAAATCGTATGATGTAAAATATCCGGATAAATAAGCTTAATTAGTATACAAAATTATTTGTCTTTCCTTCTAAATTCTTTAAATTTTGTATATTTATTAATTGATGTTTTTACGAGTCAATCAATTAACGGGAAAGTGATAGATAGACTATATTCTTAAGATAGCTATTTTATAGATAAAAATATATCTGTTAGATAAATCCTGCATACTTGGGCTAAAGAAATCATTATTCTCAAGTGAAAATACGCATGTTCTCTTTATCTTTTGAATAAATTTTGTCAGGATGATACATGTCACTATGTAGATGTGAAAATATCGGTCCTCAATTGTATAAAAGAAAACATTGAAAGATAAGTTTAACGATCCGTGTAGTATATCATTTATTATATGAGTATATAAACATTAGCTTGGATCAAAAAATCATATAATTTTATTATGATATATCAAGAATATTATTCAGGATGCTAAAAAAAATATTGTAAAGTTGTAAGCCCTTAATATTAAGAGGTCTATCATTGCAAGTTTCGATTTTTCAATCTAAAACGCATTTGTTTTCTCCAATCTTTTGAACCATCACATTGAAAAAACTAAGCAAAATTTATTCTTGAAGAAAAATGAATGTTCTACAAAAAAGGCCTTGTAAAACTTTTTGATCAATTTACTTCTCTTAAAGTTATTCAAGGTCAATCGTTCTACCTAGAATAAATTCCACATTACGAAAATACGCATGTTTCTAATATTTGGATAAAATTTTATCGGGAAGATAAATGCTATTGTGTAGATATGAAAATTCCGATTTATAGAAATAAAACAGTTCAATAAATTTAAAGAAATTTAATAGTAAGTGTATTGACACTCAAAACTATAAAAAAAGTAAACAAACAAAAATTTCGGTTTAAAATTTTTTATTCATAGAATTAATTTGAAATTTCTATGAGTCATATTTGAAGGAGCGTGAATAATGAATATTTATTTAATCCATACTCTGCGTCATTCCTAATTTTTAGCATTTGGTTGACTACTGGCGAATCATCAAATAAATAATTTTAGAATTTATAATTATAGTCACTTATTTTTGAACATTTAAAGAAAACTGTGTACTAAGCACATGTTTTAAATGAGTAATATACATACCAAATAATTTGAGGTTCCTTAAAGGGTTAGAGAAATTGTAAATTAATTATATCCAAAAGATATTTAGATTATTTATATCAATATTTTGGTTATTATTATACCGTTTTCAATTATTGTAAATTATAATTAAATTGTGGTCCAAAAGGTTGAGGAATCCCAATGAAATATTAAAGTTTTGAAAGAAGTCGGAATTATCTACGAAATGCTCTACACGATTAAATAAACTTATATTTTTTTTAACTGGTTTTTGTCACCTTTTAAGGAAAAAAAATATTGATCCATTTCTAAAAAAATCTAGGTACAGCTTTATACTCATAAAAAATTGTTTACAATTTAATAAATGATCGATTACTTTAAATGCAACCGGAATGCATATAAATAATAATTGCTATTTAAGCGATGAAGGTATGAAAATATTTTTTGTATTTAACTGAAACATCCTGGTTTGCTTTCCTTATTTGTAAGCCCTTCTCATATAAAAAATGAATTCTGGGTTCCTCCACTAAATTTCCCCGACAAAATCGTGGCAAAATCTCGTCAACATAATTCCACCATAGATGGCAATACATGAAAATATTTTTTGAAAAATTCCTTTTTATCAATCAAGCGCATCTACGGATCATCATTATCTATTGATTTCAAAGAATCATTCGATTAAGAAGTTGATTTCAATATTTTAATAAAAACTATAATCAAAACAATTAATCTCGCGAAGATTTTGTCGGGGATCTTTTGTCCAGGGATATTTTTACCGGGGAGTAAGTGTCTTGTCACCAAAAAAATTTATGTCTCATTTAAGGACGTTAATATCTGTCAACGTTGCATTTCCTCCTTTGATTTTAATTTAATTCGCGATTTTTTGTCATATTTTTTTATGGTTCAATTTATTCGCGAATAAAATTAAAAACAAAGTAGAAAATGAAACGTTGTCAGATATTGACGTCCCTAAAAGGGCCATGAGGCGATTTTTTAATACGGGTTTGTGATACAACGAAGGTAAGTTCCTGAATTGATAGGAAAGTGGAAAGCCCTTTTATTAAAGCCCTTTTATTAATTTGATTAATGCCCTTTAGTTTATTAAAACAACAAAATTCTGTTTCCCATATAGATAACTCTTGAAAAGTCGCATGCAACTCATTGGTTCTTCTAATGTTGTAAGGTTTGAAATCTTTAATAGTTTTTTTTAAACACACTTATATGAACAATCCTTAATTTTGTCACAGGAAATATTAAAAATCAAACATGAAAAAAAAACATACTTTTATGATTAAAAATTTGTTTTTCAATTTTGCGATCAATGTAAACATAAAAGCAAACATCATAAAAAGTACGTGAAATATGATAATTATAATATTTGAAGCATGATTAAACCAACAATTCAATCAATTTTAATTCCTTTTTTCCACTCAATATTAATCATATATACACTGAAATGTGTTTTGCATTTAAAGCATTCGCCATTTATAATTTGGTCACGAAATTCCGCCATACAATGAACAAGCACTGAACAGGTATACTTTTGAAATTAAAAATTGAATGAAGATTAATTCAAATTAATAATTATTTCGTAAAAATAGGTAAAAATAGTTGTTTTTTTTTTCAAAGAAATAGCAGCAATCATAAGTCATTTCAAAGTTCTTTTTTAATTGCAATTAATCAAAAAATATAGGGATAAAACTGTATTTCATTGTTGAAAATTATTTCTTATCTCTTATTTCATCCTTTTGAAAATGAAGTTAACTTATTAAAAATGGGGTAATCAAGTTGTAAACTCATATTAGGTTTCCTCAAAAAAACAAAGTCATAACATTCCAAGCAACATTTTTATGGCTTCACTTATAAATGACTTCATATAATTTCTAGTTGACTTAATACACCAGTTATATTACCTACTTTCTTGAAACAGGATTATTAAGATTACAACTTATAATGAATCCTAGTACCACATGGTACCAGTTACGTTAAAAGACTATAGTTAATCATTTTTCTTTATTTTATATCTAACAATTGTTTTCAAAACATTAAATTTCCATTCCATATGAAAGTTTTACATCATTTATAAATGGAAGACTCATTTTGATGTTACAATAAAAAACGAGTAAAGCATTTTAGTGCAATAAAATTATTTCTTGTATTTAATTAGGTATGCGGATTCTAATTTTTCAGAATTGAAGTTATATTCACATATTTGTGATATTATTCATGTAAAATTTTACAGTATGCAAAACCAATAGAAACTTCCTTAAAGACAGATATTCAAAGTTAATGAACAAGTATAATTAGTACACATTTTACAGGATATCCCAAAAAAGTACAGAGAAAGCAAAAATACCAATGATTTTACATCGAATTTCTAATTAATATATTCATGTAAGGTCATGGTTTACCCACAGGTTCGAACCGTTCCAACAATCGTCCCTTTCTCTCCTGTTGGAAACATAGATCTAAACCTTTTTTGATTTTATTAAGTTACGTTTTTTGTGATTTCTCGAATTATAATATATTTTTCATTGAAAAGTCCAGTAATTGAATGGAAAATATCAGAGCTATTTTAACCCAAATAGAAAAAAAACAAGTTCATAATTTTATTTAAAAGTGCTTCTATGCAACTATTCATATTGGGTATTACTGTTGCTTTTTTAAAACTATTTTTAAATATCTCCATTGTTTCAGGTCTAAATTAATATATAATAAAAATACCTCAGGATGTAGTTGACCAAAATCAATGTTTTCTTATTTATTTATTTTAATTTGCAACGTTTCGTCTGTGTAATTCCGACTTCAATAGGCAACCTTAAAATATTCATTGAAAACACATAGACTCTAGAAATAAATTATTACATCTGACTACTAGCATAGCAAGTACTAATTGGAGTTTATGATAAATACTGATATGTCTTTTCGTTTATCAACAATTATTTTTATAAAAATTCTTAGTGTTCATAGATACTTATGAACTACGATTAATAAGCAATTAATAACCAAAATTATCGTACAAATATCTATGCGGTTTTTGTCAGTTGCTAACTACTACTGATAAATTTGATTTTACCATATACATCCTGACGTATTTTTTTATTATAATTTTATAAAGTTGTCTCACTACTAACGTCCTTGTTGACTCCATACCCATGTTCCATCATTTACAAACAATTTCACTCATACTATTTTTCTCAGTTTAATCCATTGATTCTTAACTTGGATTCAATCAAACCCCAAGGGTGCAGTGAGTCAGTATCGCAGACTCGGCAATGATCAAGACACACCTTTGACTCATATGAGTCGTATTGACCTTTCCATACGTTTTGATTTTGAAAAAAATATATTTTATTTTTCCCATTATGTAGGGTTCGGTGAATGTACATTTGAAACTAGTGGAGGTCAGTAACTCCAACAAGATTAAGAACTACTGATTTAATCCCATCCATAATAATTAGTTATTGATTCAAATGTCTTGGAATAATTCCATATATTTGAAGAATCTGATAGACGCTGGGAATCCTCTAGTCGTGATCAGACTTCTCTGGATATCTGGCGATATTTTGTATTGCTTTCTTTCTTCTCTGTAATGCTGGAATCGTCGCAGAACATGGCCCACTGTTAATTTATCCACATATCTCTTGCACCCCATCCGTTCATTGAACATTAGATAAGAGTAGACTCTCACCCTGAAGAATACTATACTATTCCTCCTTGTCAGAGTACTCAGAGTTGGACCATCCAGCGTCCCCTGCAGTTTCTATCGGCGGTCTCTACTGAAATGTAGACTAGAGTGAACGTGCTCCATAAGCCCAATGTTAAATTTTAATTGTTATTTACCTTAAATTTGCTGAGTCCTTGTTTTCCTTCCACAGCAAATTTCTACAAAACATATTATCTTCTCTTTTAGTCGGCGTAGAAGTAGGGGTGAAATTGTAATGGTTTACAAGTGGGAATTTTTTGTTGTTGCAGATTAAATAGGTTGGGCAAGAAAAATAGATTTAAGGAAGTGTGAAACTGATGAGGTTCTATTTAATTTTGACTGTTTTATGACTAAGTTCACTCTAGTCTACATCTCAATGGTGGCTCCGTGTCATCCCATAATGTCCAAATTCGCTTCTGACACTCTAATGGTGTCCTCTTTGATAAGTCTTTCATGTTTATGAGTTGATCTCTCCCCTTTTGTAGCTTTTATTTTTGCTACATTAATAAGCTCATTTCCTTCGATAACTTGATGATCTGAAATCCTTACGAACTCTATGACTTATTCTTCCATCAGCAATTTGTGTAGCCTGCACTGTACGGCTCTGATAACAGTATTATTATTGTTGAGATTCGCTATATAGCTAAAATTTGCATTCAAAATTTGTTATGGGATCATATTTCATAGATTTTTTAAATCAAAAAATATTTTTATTGATATAACGCTGAACAAAGCAATAAAATTTAAAATGGTCATATAAATACAAGGAAGTAAAAAATAGCATATTTCTTGCCGCAGAATTTGTTTTATTTAAAATTCATAGCATGAATATATTTCGAAGACATCAAGGATTTTTTTAAAACAGTCGTATTGAAGTTAGCAATCAACGATTTTTTCAAGTTTTTCCTAAACAAAATTTAAATTGTCAAGGTTGTAAAATATAAGTTTTGCATGGTATTTATAATTTATACGCTAAAATACTAAGTGGTATTATAACGAAGAATAAATGTATGTGTAAAATTCATCATTTACACGCTACATTGATTTAAGAAGAAAAAAACAGTGGAAAAAGTGGAATTGTTCCACTTGTGAAAAAGCAGTTAGCAATTATTTTTTTTCAAATAAACTTTTATAATGAAATACTTTTGTTTTTAAATTTTAACGTTTAGATACGTGTATTCTCACATGGACATTAATTTACTAAAATACTAAAATAATGAAGCATATAATTTTATTTCACTGTTTGATAGTATGTTTTTTTCATTTATGTCAGTGCAGGAAAATCATTTTCTTTATTTACTAATATTAAATCAACCGAATTAAATTTTATAAAATTCTATTTAAATAAGCATATAAACACTTTTGAAAAATAATGTGATAGATATAAATTAAATTCGGTTAAGCTGACCTTTCTAGCTAGAAGTTTAGTAAGACTCTAGATGACTTAGATTTTAGAACATTTAAAAATTTAAACAATGAAAATATAATAAGTTAAAAGATGTTCGAGCATATTCTGTGAGTGCTAGAATATGCAAGAAGCAATTGGAACTTTCAAGAAGCTTCCAGAATGGGGACCAAATTGTGTAAAAGGCGATTGATCGTCAAAAGTCAACAGGACAGATAAATGTAGTAAAACAGTGACAAGTATCAACACAGTTCGAAAACAATTAACAGTGAAAAATAAACTCGCCTTGATTCATCTGGCTATTTTAATTATGGATTTGTAAAATAAATAAAAAGATCAAAGTCAACGATCGTATCGGTCATGACACCTAAAGAAAACAAAGAAGAATAAAACAAATTGATAGTGCTGTATGTTCTAAAACACAAATCCAACGAACCCATCAATATAAATAATTTATAAACGTAACAATATAGATGTAAACTAGTTATTTTTTAATAATCCCTAAAATATCAGTTCTTAATCTTTGGTTACTTAAAACAAAGGTATATTTAAAAGTTTGGAAAACATTAGAGGCTGATAAAAAGAACATGACCAGAATTTCCGAGTTCTTTGGATTTGTGCTTTAAGACACCAATTATTTTATACACAAGCTTATTTATTGAACATTATTACACTTATTTATTTACAATTCAACAATCGGTTATCTTTATTTTTATTTCACGGTTTAACTTGTCACTTGTCACTTGTAACTGGTAACTATAACTATTCGTTGTTAACTAACTATCTTACTAATTACCCTGAATTTGATTGTCAACCCCTTATAAAGGTGCTTAGACATATTTCTAAAATAATCAAAATTTGGAATTTGAAGTTTCTATTTTATAGATTTTTCTCTTTCCAAAGAACTACACCTTAACTTTTATTGTGTATCTTTTTTATCTTAAGAGAAAATTTCAGAACAGATCTTCTTTTCTATTCTTTTGTTTGGTTTATTGTTGTTTACTTTTCACGCTTGATACAGGACGCATGCAAAGCATTGGTATTACCAAATATCTGGCACTCAACGGGAGCTCAGACGTCAGATTACACACAGCTACACATGCATATCTCTTCAAGTCAAATCTTGAATCCGCTACAAAACATAGCTTTTGGGAAGATGACTTTGGTATCATTTGTAAAATTAACAAAATACGAATAAATAATATTTTTATTTTATATTTCAAATGTTTCAAATACTGAATAGTATTGTAATCAATTAATTTTTGGCAAAAAAAGAAAAAAATAGCCATTTAAATTTAAAAAATCAGATCATTTCTACTGGATTTACCTACAAAACTAAAAAAATAAAATTTTCTATATGAATAATTTTTCTTATCGAAAACCTTGTAAAAACAGATAATATACAAATCACAACTACAAAATATTTAAATTTATCTTTTTTACTCTGTGGGGTACCGAAAATACCAAAAATAAATCTAGTACAAAGAATTCAATTAGAGTTATTATAAAAAGAAAAAAGTAAAAAAATATCAGAAATTTAAAACTAGGTTTCAGTCTTTTATATTCTTTTTACGACTATATTCTACATTTGACGGTTTGCATTATGCATAAGAGATTATGATGTGAGCGTATTTTAATACAAACTTTTAATTATTAATTGTGTTTAATGAATTTACTTTTTTCTGATGACTGGTGAAAGGAAGAATTAAGTTTTCTAGTGTTTTAATTTTGACTGCTGTGGGCCAAGTTTTTAACGACCTTTTAATTGAATATAATAAATCATTATAAAAATTATATCGCTTCTTACTTTGTAAAGTTATGGAACTATGTAGTTAATTGTTCATAAGCGACTTGTGATCAATGTATAGGGAATATCAAGAAAACTAATTATTTGTTATTGTATTTATGAAGTTTGTTTGCATTTTGAAAGTAGATTAATTATAAAATATTCAAATAAATTTCAAAAAATAATCTTACTTTTTAAGCGATTCAAGGGAGATATTGTGATATTTTTTTTGACAATTTTACTTGTTTAAATAAATATTATTTAATGCAGTAAAAATTATCACTGTATTTAAGGAAAACCATTAAGGTTTGGCTATATTTATTTTAGATAATTTAAAGGTCTGGGTTGACATCATATGGTTATATTTTACATAGATATCTACACGTAATATATACAAACCTTAAAAGGTGTGGGTGAATTTTTCATCATGTTCCACCTTTGTTTATAATACAAATGCTGAATTTAAAATCATGAACACACCGTGATTGATAATTGAAACTACGTTTAAGTAAAATCAAAAGATTAATCTAACATTGACTTGAATGGAAAATTCCTTCACAAACATTGGTGTTTTACCAAGTACCTTAAAACTTTTGTATCCTTCTATTGGTTTTAATAAGTATCGGCAACGGTTATTTATGTAAATGATTTTTTGCCAGTTGAAGTGTTATTAGTATTTTTGCAATTCACGCCAATGAAGATGGTAAAGCTGAATCATATTTTGCCCACAAAAACTTTTGTTTATTAGACTTGAAATATTGTCGTGCATATGTTTTGCACATGCTTTTATTATTTAAGATAAAAAATGATCAAAGATGAATGGTGAGATCTTAAGCTTCAAGCCGGATCTTCTTAGATTCATAGCTGTTTCTTTTTAATTATGAATTCAAATTTAAATATATTTGTTGCTTATAAGGACTAAGTTGCTCTTAATAGTTTTCTTTCCATTAGTCAGCGCCGGATTTACTTACAGGCCAATTAGACCACTTCCTACGAGCCCTAGGATTTTAGGAGCCCAACATTTTCCAACTCAGCAGTGATCGATGACGGTCAAAATAAATAATTCAAAGAAAAAAAGTTTTTTCAAGGAGTCGCTTTTTAAGATGAAACCGTTAAAGGGCATAAGAAGGGAGCAAAAAGAGCACACTTTGTACACTTATTGCTCCCTTCTACCACTTTCTTTAACGGGTTTGTCTTAAAGCTTATCAAAATTGATTTAAGACTAACAATGAATCAGAATACCCTGAATTACTTAGGTTCACTATCTAGTAACGTAGATAAGTAGAGAACAATTCATTTTGACGATTTAATTGACGAGTTTGCAGAAGTAAAATCAATAATGTTCAGAGACTTAATTTTTAATTATTGTTTGAAAGTGACCTATGCACCAAAAAATATAGTGATCCCATAGGCAAATTTTTTTTAACCAATAAAAAATATTATTAAAATGAATAAACATAATTTTTTTATGAAAAACTTGTATTTTCTGTGTCTGAGAGTCCGAAAAAGATAAGTGTGGTTATGGATCTTCTGTGACGTCACAATACGCATCATTGCAGTAGTTTTAGTTTAAGTAGGAGCTTCAAAAATAATAATAAATTAAATAAAAATAAATAATAAATTTGGCCCTGGTCTTAGCATTAGGATTTTTTAACATAATATTTTAATTTAATGATTAGAAATTTAAATGAGAAACTTTGGGTGATTAGAATGGATAAGGCAACATTACCCACCCTTAATTTATTAATTTTCTCCCGGGGCAAAAGAGTCTACCATTATCGTGTTGTAGAATAACATTTTCTCTATTGGCAATTCTTGGGAGTTTTGATTAGGAATTGACAGCTCCTCAATTGTCTGACATGGATTTGGTACCACTTCCTCCCTTAACTTTTTATTGTCTAAAGTATTTATCATTTTTGATTGGTATGAATTCGAGAACTCGAAATTATCAAATTTGAACTTAAAAAAATCATTTGGCATTAATAAACATTAAATGCACTTGGATAAATATTGAAAATGTTTTTTGTAGCAACTTGGTGTTATCATCCTGTGAAACTAGAAGAGCATACAATATTGAATTTGTATTTCTTCGGATATTTGTCTCACCATTGCAATTTAAATTTCAGAATAATACATATTTTTAATCTTTTACGACTTAAAAAGTCCTTCTGACTATAAAATGTCATTAGTACGACTTTGAAATAACTTTTAAGCCGATAAATGACAATTGAGTTTCTATAGGTTTAGAAACGTTATTACTTTCCGGTTTCCCTAATACATGTTTTAATCCTATTGATATCATAAATCTGTCATAAATACCCAATTGCAATGCTGTCATTTAAGAATATTTAAGAGACCAGGTGTTTCCAATCCCACATCTAAGTGCTCCATTGCGCTATTAGGTAACGCAAAATGCCAACTTTTTTCAATGTTCATCATACTTGTCAATTACTATTGCCACAGTTGAAAAATTTGTTCGAAAATATTAATGAAAAAACTCTCATTTAAGAAAATAATAAGAATATCGTTGCAAATACGTTTTAACTTTAGAACTATGGCTACAAAAACCCAAATAGTAATTAAAACCATTGATTATACAGCGTTATACAGCGACAACAAATAAACTAAATGTTTACCTTTTTTTTGAATATTTTCTTAAGTAGATATTTAATCGAAAAATGGTATGTGAGTATTACTGTTAAATGTCATATGTTTTCTAATTTTTCTATTAAGAAAATTATTAATACAAATAAACTATAAATTTTGAATTTTTTTAATACAAATATCTGACAATATATGCCACTGTCGATGGCGTCATTTAATAGTGAACAATCGCTGCCATTAGAATTTTCTTATTAACTCCTATTACTACATGACGTCATTAGTATTAGTCTAGGGCAAAATAAAAATGTGCACTTTCATTAGCTAATTATTTTTTTTAACGTAAACAATCGGAAATATTAATAGTAGCAAAAGTAAAACTTAATTTTTTTTTTTTTTTATTACTTTCAAAAAATGAGGAAAATCCCAAGTGTGAAAAATGTGTAGATGGAATCTTTATTAATAATCTCATATAATGGCGTTGATTTTTTCTTTATATTTTTACTGAAAAGAATCTAAAAATTAATTGAATTTCTTTCATTCTTATTTGTATCTATTCAAATGCTTTAACTTCTTCACTTCAAGAGCCCATAAACATTGTCATTCCATTCCACTTAAACCGTTCGATTAGCGACCCAAAACATTGTCAAATCAATGGGTGTATATGAATAAATTCACCAATAAATTCATCTTTTTTGTGTATAATAATTTTAATAAATTTTAATGTATTTACTATTTTATTTGTTAAAAAAATCACCACTGAGGTGAGAGGCGAGTATACGACGTATTGCTTATTACTTACTTAATAATAGAAAAAATAGATACATTAATTGTGACCAATTCTTTGCTAAAAATATTATTGCAAAATTAGTCTATATTCATAATACTCGTAAAAAGGTGGTTTTATTGAAACTTTTTAAGAATTTAACTATTGCAAACTATTGGAAATTGAAGTTATTAATTACCTTCTTACTTAACGTCATAAATGGCTTTACACCTACGAAATTATTGATTTATAGTATATATTACAGACAATACGATACTTTCGTGTACGAGTTTGTAATAAAATATAAATATTTGGTCATTACATAAAGTCGCCTACATTTCTGAAGAATTTATAACGTAGTAAACAATATCTCGTGGGTTGAAATTTGCAACTTTAATTTAATTTACAACAAAGTGAATGAATATTTCTCTTAAATTTAAATTGAATTTAATACACTTTGAACAAATACAAATGCCTTTAGGTTAAAATTTCGTTCTGTGCATTAATATGCATACTTTAGATTTCAAGTGGTGGTTGTTTATTACATATAATTCTAGTCAATATTGGATTATGTTTTCTTCAATTACTATAGTTAAACATGCTAATATTGTAATTGTAACTATTACTTAACCAGAAACACCTGGTTTTGTTTATGAGTGAAATTAAAAAGTTATTGTAAAGAATTGTAAAAAAACTTTTTCTAATAACATTTTTGCATAATAAACTTAATCGTAATTAAAAAAAATCAATACAAGGCAAAAGTTGGTTCCTTCCAGTGAAACTCTACTTTTCTATTTAAACAGATAATGAGAGGAAAAGCTGAAGATATGAAGTTTTTTCATTTGACCCACCCTAAATTAGTTGTTCAAAAAGGCAGCTAAATGATGGTTTATGGGTGCAAGCTTCAATGTTCGTTTTTATTTAATTAAAGCTCTTGCCCCTGCTTAAGTATCAATCTGATTGGTATTTGTTGTTATTTTTAAAAAAACTAAATAAAGGTGCTAAAATCCTTGAAAGACGTTTTATTCAAAAATTTATCTCCTATTTTTTCCTTTAGTTGAATTTTGATTTGGGAGGTGGGGGGAAATTATAAATTTCATTTAAAAATATTTTGTACACATATTCTTTCATAGCTAATCTTTACATATATAATTCTTCTGTACTGTGTATGTCACTGAACTCCTCGTTAACCGCTGAACCGATTTGAATGATTTTTTTTGTATATATTTTAGTGAGTCCCTGGATGATTTGAATATACAACTGGACCCTGTAGGAGGTGCCGTAATAGGGTTTCTGGAATATTTTATTGTTATAATTGGACATTTTAAATATTGACATTTATTTTATTTGAAGGTCCATAGCAGACCTACGTTAATCAAATAAAAACAAGCTTTTAAATGTTTTTCGCGCTGATTTTTATAGAGCTGAGAGTAAAATGACGATAGGATTCCAGGAATCTTTTTTTTTTTAATTTTATACCTAGATGGTAAAGAAGAGCCAAAGGGCAGAAAATTATTAATAAAATCAGAAACAGTGTTATACATCTACAAGAGAATAAGAATTTACAAATTGAGTATCAGATATGTATCAGGTCACAAAGTCGTAAATGGGAAATAGAGGGCCAACAAATTAACAAAAGAAACATGCTTGGGCTTTTTCGACTTCTCAAAATCTGAAAAAAGAGCAATATATGGCAAAGAAAGAAAAGCATACCAAAAGGAAAGAAATAGATTCATCAAGCAATTCATAGTAGGTATACTACACAGCTTACGATGATTGACGATGCACTGGAATATTGAATGGTAAAAAATAAATTTGCTGTTTAAAGCAGTACTGAAGAAGGAAAAATCTCAGTAATGGGTAAGAGTAAATTGGCCAAAATAACAATATAGTTTTGAGGAATACAAACAGTAAAGAGTAAAAATGTCTTTGTAAATATTTTTGTACCTAAGTATGCCTAAAAACTCATGAATAAGTAAGATTTTATGAATATTTGTATAGTATAAAAGGTTCTTACAGGTATGAATTTAAATATATAGAATAAAATGTATATTTAAAAAAACACTTTTGTTATAATTTAGAATAAGTTAATGTTACTTTTTATTTATTTTGATAACTAAAATGCGGCAATATGAACGATCCATGAATCAAATTTAGGTGGTACGAAGTTCACCGGGTTCTTTATAAAATAATAAATTACTTAATAACGTATATATCAATTTTTTATTATTATTTATTATTTAATGATAGTTACACCTTTAATAATAGGCGTGAATTAAAAATGAAAACCTCACGAAAATCTACGTTTCGGTAATAATTGATAATAATATTTCAAATGTATTAAATGCCTGCTAACGATCTGCCTATTAAGTTAATTAACGACACATCAATTACGTTAAATGCAGCAATCAGGAAAATTGGCGTTTAAAGTAATTGGTTTTACTTCACTTTCCTCTAGTTAAATAAAAATTTATTCCTTTCTTTAGAGATATTAAGCTAATATCTGTGAGGGATCGTGCACATTTTTCTTCAAAATTAGCTATATCTATCACGAGACAATTATAAGGGATACGTCAGCATAATTTTAAATTATTCAAAAAAAGTGTATATTGTATGTGTCTATTATTGATGCGTTGTTATTAACTTTAAAAATACGTCAAAGTAAAAGTTTAATAATTTGTAGTAAAAACATTTATATTATTTCTTTTTAAATAAATATATATGATAATTGTCGAAATCTTCGAAATCTCCATTAATGAAGAGGAGAATTAAATTTTCAAACAAGTGTTTTTAAATATCTTAACCACTTTGAAGTGATATGTTTATAAAATCAATTTATTTTCATATTTTTAAGATGTTTTTTTTCCGTCAAATATTTCACATAGGAAAATTGAAAACAAATTTTGATGGTCAAAATGGTAATTTTATACTTCAAAAGTACTTTTCCTTTAAAATATTATCGCCTGTTTGTGGACTTTAAATGGACTCTGTCTGATATAAACAGACATGTAAGAAAGGCTAAATCCTTACTTAGTATTAACTTACTAAGTATAGTTTTTTTCGGGGATTAAGTCTTAACCGTTATTGTTTTATAACTAGAGTTCTTAATAGACTTTTCATCATAAATAGCCCAAATCAACTGCCGTAACCGACTTCCGATACAAAATTCGGAACACCATTTATTTTTTCCTTGTAAGGGTAGCCCGAATTACGATTTCAGAATTGTTGCTCTATTGCTTTGGTCCAAAAATACGAAATTTGGGGTTTCTGAAATAATAACGGGTAACTATTTGTCGAACGTTGCGGAGACTTAGATGGTTTTTTTTTCTAAAATACCAAAATGATTAATTCTTGGAATTAACAATGCCTTGTGGTAAAGCAAGTGTCGTCGATGAAATCGTGAGTCTTTCGTTAATGCGGCAAGCAACTCTAAAAAAAATCCTGTCATGGATCGAAGAAGCCAGGTGAGCATTTGCTTCTATGAAAAATCTTTTCTATTCTGGTCTTCCTCTATGGCTTAAAGAGCTAAATATTCATAAATTTACTATAGAACCGCATTAACGCATTTGAGTTGTACTTGTATAGTCGTATCCTAAGTATATCCTGGGTAGAAAGGATAATGTTTTTGAGGAGATGTTCAGACGGTTAGGAAAGAACATAGAAGTTATGCCAATTACCAAAGGAAGAAAGCTCCAGTACATAGGACACGCCATTAGCGGGGAGCTCTGCTGTATCCCCCGATTTGTAATTCAACGAAAATTAGAGAGTTAAAGATCTTGAGAAAGAGGGCATAAATTTTGGTCAAAAGGTCTACGTCGATGGTTTGGAAGGACTTCCAAGTTTATAGTTAGTTAGATCGCCTACCTTCAGAAGGAGACGACGGTTTAAGAAAAAGAAGAACTATATTTTATCTCTTTAAATTTGCTAAAATAACTTTTCGATTTGGAAAAAAATGCGCCATCTATAAGTATGAATTGAAAAAAAAATATGATGCTTAATAATTCTAGAATACTTAAGAATTTTGGAAAAATTAGTGAATGAATGCGTGGAAAAGAAGTTACCCAAAGCCTTATTCAAGTTTCTTCTTTATTTTGTTAAGATTCTATAAAAATTGCCAACAAATTAAAATCAGAGTTTTAGAATTGTAATTCATATTTTCTTAATTTCGAGGTTTTTTATCGGTCACTTCAATTTCTAACTATCCAAACCTATCATATAACTTTATTAAATTATAAATTTGATATCTTATTCTTTTCAAAATATAAATTAGATAAAGAAATAAACGCTGCCCTTAATGACTAAAGGAAATTCTAAATGATAATAAATTTTCAAATTAATTAAGTTTATGTTTCCCAAGCGATAAATTATAATCTGAATTATTTGATTCGTACAAAACACACAGTAATAATTATTGAATATAAAAATATCTTGATAACTGTACCAACATAATTACATCAATTGCGTTTCATCAATTCGTATATAATTTAATCAAATCGATAATCTTTCTAAATCATTCGGAAAAGGAAGACATTTATTTTGATTAAAACAAGACACAGAAAATATAAATTTGAAGAAGCCATTTCCAAATAAAATTTTAATTAAAACCAATATTGAATGCTACACTTTTAAACTATATAATCAAAAATAAATCATGACGAAACTATACCTACCTTTTAATTGTTCATCTGCTCCATAAAAGTAACTTCAATTTAAAAATTACGACAACGATAATAATAAATTAGTTGAACAATTAAGACCCGTTATTTGTGTCTCATTTTTTTGTACCATTATATCTCCACAACGTTAAATACCATTGAAGTTGCAGCAAAAATTCAATTTAGTTTTGCAATATATGAGTTGAAGAAAATAAGTTTTTTTTTTATATGACTCAAGTTTGAATTGTCTTCAAATGAAAATAATAACTATTATTATAGATTATTTCAAAATATTTGGTTTAAAGTTGAGGTTTCAAGAGATGAAATATCAAATAGTGGCAATGTGTAGAGTATAGTATACACTCACATATAAGAATACGAAGGTAAATGCTGATGTTAACTTATAGAAAAAACTTCTTAGAAAACTATTTTCTGTATAAATTATATCTTCCTTTTTCAAAATAAGTTTATAAATGGTATCATATAGCTGAAGAAAAAAATTCCTTTGTTTTGCAATTTTTTAATTTTCATAACCCATTTAAATCTATATAATTTATTAAACTCTAATCACGACCTCTCCAAGTCTTTGTCTTGACCGATCGATGTCTAACGGAACAATGTTGTTGAATGTTGCACATTCTCTCATCTTATGATCGCTAACATTTTGAGAACCGTTATCATCATTTACAACATTGAACTGCATACATCAGGCGAATAACTGTCGCGGCCATTGCAACATTTCGAATTCGCGGAATCGATCTAATCGCAAAAGGAAGAGACTGAAACAATTATTTCCTCTGAAATTGTATGTTTGTGTCATAATTAATTGGTAATTTCACTTTTATCGTCTCTTCCTGCTTGTCTCCAACAATTTACGATACGAATTAGAGGAGATTGAATATTATGGTTATATAACTTGGTCGAATACCTTTCGATGGAAAACAATATTTAGGTCTGAGGAAACATTATTGTTTCATATTTAATTAATTATTTCTTATTATATAACTTCTTATTATTCTTTATAATTGCATCGGGCAAATATTAAAAATTGGAAATTTATAATTTTGCACTTATTGCGAAACTTTGCAAACAAAAATACAATACAGAAACTCTCGAATTTAAACAAGTTCTTAAATTTTGTTTTGCACTTTTTTTTAATAAAAAAGTGATAATTTCATTATCATGTCGAACAGTGTTCCTAAAATTGTTTTTTTTTTCCAATAAAACATTAAAACACTTTGTAAGTACAAAAGACCTAATAACTAAAAACGTTTTAAAATGTTCTAAAGTAATATCAAAACGTAGTGCAGCTGTTAATTTTTAGCTTTACTAAGATAAAATCTAAGAAATACTAATTTAAAATGCCAAAAACGAGCTCTTTTTGGCTCGGCATTAAAATGACGTCACAGTACAGAAAACTCAAAATCCCATGAACGTTTTCCAATGACTAATTTATTTAAACAAAAAAGGAAAGGTTGTTTAAACCGTTTGAACATATTGTAAATGATTTTAACCATTTATAATCTACACAAGTTTTATTTTTAAGCAAAAAAAATGATAGTAATTTTATTGCACCCAAAACTTACCCCTTGTATCCGTGCCTAAATAGAAGTTGATAATAGAAGTATACAAATCTATAAATAAAAAAAAATTGTCAATTGTTTAAAATCACAAATCTCCTATTGTCCTTGATTGGTCGTTTTTGAATTTGTAAGAAAACTCACATCAAAAGGTGAAAATATGAACTTTGCGAATTTTCAAAGAAGTTTATTTGTCATTATTTTCGCGTTAGAATCGATATTTTCAGAGATTTTTTATGTGATACGTGTATAACGTAATATCTTAAGATAAAGCTCTACTGTTTTTGAATCTATTTAAATCTATTTGAAAATATAATTTTTCATATTTTTTTGCGTCCAAAAGAACATAGATATTAGGTCAATAATTTGATGTCTAATTTTCAATTTAAATATCAATTTTTATGTATTTTTTAACCCTCTGAGATGAAAAAAGTAATGAATGTTTGTATGCTAGATATCTTTTAAATCAATGATTCTAATGACTTAAAATTTTATCTCCATTTTTACAATTAATCATTAGGAGACGTACACTTTGGGTTTAATCAGTCAGTTGAATCTACACTTATACTGCTCTCTTGGATGATTTTGGGTGTTTGTTTTTTAAAATAAGAGGAAAAATCATATGTTTATAAATAAATTGCTTTAAAAATAATTTATTATAAATAATTGTTTAAAATCTTACCTTTAATATATTTTATTTTTCTCCTGTTTGAACTTATAAAAGCTACCAAAAGAAGAATATATATCCAGCAAATGGCATTGAACCCGGATGACTAGAGACGATAAGGGGACATCTATTAATTATGTGAGACACTTAGAGGGGAGGGGGTGTTTAGCAAGACCTCACACAATTTCACGTGGGGGAGAAGATGGTCTCGGCAAATATCACGTTATTTTTTAAAATTGTTCTTTTAAATAAATCTAATGTAATCGAAGCACAGATTAACTCATTTACATTGCAAGTAAGTATTTTAAAAAATCTCACTTAATATTGGGGGAGAGGGTTGAACTAAATCTCACGAAATCTTACCAAGGGGGGAAGGCGGATTGGAAAATAGCTAAAATTGTCTCACGTAGTTGATGAATGCTCCCTAATTTGGAAGAGATAATGATATTATACAGGGACAGCGATAGGTTTGCTAAGGAAAATTCCAATCTCATTATTTCTCAACTCTGGTATCAATACGATTTCAGTGCATTCCTTGACAAAAAAGTATTGGTATTACAATTAGTCTACTAGTGGTCGAGTGGTTATGGTGGCCGCTTCAAAACTGTAAGGTGTTGGGGTCGAATCTCGTGTTGAGCAAATTTCCTATATTTCTCGATTTACGAATTTTTGCTAACTCTAGAGTCGCTAAAGATCTAAGTAGTTATAAAACCACGGTAAATAACAATAAAAAGTATACTCCAAACAATCCATCAACGGAAATATTTCGATCGCTAATCTTCGAAAGAAGATGGCGTTACAACAGAAGTTCATCTACCAAATTACAAAAAAAAGTTTATAATAAAACTTCAACTCGGAAATAATCAAGTGAAAAAATTAAAATATATAGGTACAAATTAGACCTACTTTTCAATTTTCTAAAACCTTATTATATGTTTTTTTTTTATTTTTTAAAATTTCTTTATCTTCAAAAGAATCGCATTTTATTATAGTTTTAAAATTGAAATGATTGTGTGAGCGTAAATTTCTTTTATAGCGTTGAAATTAAATTCATTACATCTTGTAGTCGTGTCGTGCAATTTCAACAATTAACATCTGCAAAAAATTCTTCATTTCATCAACTCAATTAATTACCAAGGCTGATTTTAGTTACATATTTAATCATACGCTGAAAATAGCCTCGTTTTTGATAAATGAAAACAATTTATAGCAATCTGAATTTAAAATACTTGGACATATTAATCAATAGTTTTTTTTAATTAGTCATAATTACTCAAAAAAGTTTTTTCCAGTCGGAAGGAAATTATGAAATTGCTTTAAGAGACAGCGCTTTTATGGATTAATTTAAAAAACAATTATAGGTGTTGAAATTCAAATAAGGTAGTAAAAGTCAACGATTATAGAAATTATCCTTGAAATTTAATCTTTTTTCAATTACGTATTGTAGTAAGTATTTAACCCGATTTTTGTCCAATTGAGTTACACATATAAAAAATATGTAGTTTATTATTGTTTTCCCGAAGATTTATTTCCTTACTATATTTCTATTGTATGCAAAAGAAATTGAAATTTGAACTTCTTATGAAATGTTTGAATTATCAATTTGTTCATGTTAATGTTGAAGTTTAAAGTAATGTAACATTTTGCTGAAACAAGCAAATCCACCTACGGAGAAAACGTAGCACGTGTGCTGAAAATATAGTGATTATAGTGCTCGTTACAGCAAATATAAAAATGAAAATAAGCTGATTTTACATATGTAAGTGATGTAAATTTTCCACGCAAATAGTAATATTTAGGAAGTAGGTATATTTGACATTTGAAAAACAATCTTCCGGTTTTTGCTTGTCACAAATGTTAGTACATGCAATAATGACTGCTCATGTTGAACCAAGTGCATTATAAACTGGACAAAAAATATATTTAAAAACAATGAAAAAAGTGAAATTTTATTTTGCAATTACGTGCTGTGTACCTGTCTTAGAGTTTCCAAATTGGTAATCATCAATGATCTTTCTTTTGATCTTTTTCTGAAAACTTTTCTAAAGCCAATGTTTCTTAAGTTATTGGACTAATTATACTATATAGATAGACAAATAAAAAGATGTTGAATTTTTAAATATAGAGATGGATTCGAGGGTTTGAAAAAGTTTATACTCAAGTCGCATCGAAAATAATAAAATATTCTGAGCAGTTCTACAATCAGAAGTTTGAAAATTTTCAAATTCACTATATGGAAAATCATGGAAATGCAAAAATGAGTAGCTATCATCTTTGTTACCCTATACCAGAGTTTATTAACCTTTTAAGGGAGCCTCACCCCTTTCAACCTGAAAAAGGTAATATAGGTCTCCGAATTCTATTGAAAAATGTGAAAAATATATTATCCAAATTTCATAATTTGCATTGTTAGGGACTTCTCCCGCACCCTCAGAAGTGTGAGAACCACTAGTTAAGAAACCCTGCCCTATACCGATTAGCCAACAAAAATTCTAAATTCGATTTTTTCAAAATTTTCTTTCGCTAACCGATGGGGAATTTTCCGTAGAGGTTAGTGAAATAATTCTTTTCGTTTTTGAGAAAATAATTTAGGAGTAATTAACTAATTAGGAAAAACTAATTATTCTGTCATTGATATAGTAAAATGTTTAGAAAATAGGGTTTTAAGTGACACATGAATGTAGGAAAATTTATAAAATTATTGCTTCGTAATAAAACAATGAGAAAAATAAGTCTAACAAAGATTAAAAGAACCTCACACCCCAACGAAAAAATAAATTTATGAAATTTGTGTTTGTCATTAATTTGATTTTCACCAAATTTTTAAGACTAGCAAAAATCAAAACAGCACTAAACGTGTTTTTCACACATACACTTATATCAGGTAATATGGTTAACCAAATCATTTCCTTGTCGGGTCCTTACAAAAAATTCTAGTCAGGTTATTGTTTGTGAAAATCAAATTTTCCCACAGTATATTTTTTAATTACATGCAATGAAAACGAATATTTCATGTTTTTAAGTATTCGGAAAATATTTTCCACACTTTCCGGCCAGGCCAATTTTTCCAAATTACTAAACGGGTGAAATTAACAAATGAGTGAAAAATGAGTTCAATGCTGTTTCGATTTTGTTAATTTTGAAAATTTGGTAAAAATACAAATAACCAATAAGAAATAATTTCTTAAATTCATTTTTTGTCTTTTTCGGGGAATTTTTCATTGTTGGGGGAGGTTCTGTTAATATTTCTTTTTGTTTTATTATTCAGTCATAATTTTCTAAATTTTACTGCATTTTTGTTTTCATATGTCGGTTATAATCCTATTTTCTAATTACCTTACAACATTAATATTGAAAATTAATCAGTGAGCAAAGATCATTATAATTGGTCGAAATTAATTAAATACTACTAAACTATTTTATCACAAACGAAACGGATTCTATCATAAACCTCTACGAATGATTTCCCACCGATTGGCAAAGTATAATTTCGGAAATTATTTAAGTTTAAGCTAACTTAACTTAACCTTAAGTTTATGTAGTCAAATCAATATAGGGCAGGGTTTCCCAAACTTTTTTTCTAGTGAAACAATTACGAAAGTTTTTACGGGTAATGGAACCCTTGCAATACTTAAAGCTGTTATAAATTAGGTTAGTAGTATGGTAGAAATTTTAGACGGACAATGATATCAACGTTGATATTCATCCTTTGATTGAATTTGACAAATTTACTAGAAATATACAAGTTATGTCTTACATTAATAGTTTAATGCATTGTTATGAAAATATTGTAATTTATCTTACGAATATTTTCAAATTATACGACAACTTGTCTCGTAGAACCCCAAAAAATTTTCAGTGATTTACGGAACCCAGTTTAGGAAACAATGGTGTAGGGTGTCTTTGTTGATTAGTTATTTAAGATAGAATTAATAAAAATTACAAATAGTAATTTATAATATGATACAAAATACAGTAACATAGCCAAATAACCTACAACTGAATTTAAAATTTAGTTAATATATATAATTTGATATAGTTTTATAAACTTATTGCGATATTAAAATAAAAATACTATGTTTTGTATCGGATTATTTGAGTTAGATTGTTGGCAATATTGAAAGATAAAACGAATCTAATTTTCGATTTATTGCCCAAATTTAAAGTAAGGAGCAAATCCATGAAGAAAATTGTCCAATTCTGGCAATTCTGGAGTCAAATTAATGCACATCTACAAAATTATTTCAGAAAAAAATAGTTCATTGAAGAAAAACCCGAACCTTTTGTTGGATACTATAAGAAATGAGCGTTAATGATCATTAAAGAAACAAGTGAATTGTAGAAATACTTTTTGAGATTTGAAACGTAAAAATCAAATTCGAAAGCAAAACCATTAGAAACTCGAAAAAGTGGAATATTTTTTTTAACAACTAGAGTCTGATTAATTTACGGCTATTTTTGCATGAAATTGAATTGAATTTGCCGATAAAATGTGTTCGAGTATGAAAATGGAGAAAAATTTCTGTGAAACAAGTTTATCTTGTTAAGTTGGCTACAAGGAAAGCGATACAAAGCCTTTACGTAGCAAAAAATTTTGTAGATCAGTAGGACATAATAATAATGCCTCAACATTATGAAAGTAAGTAGATAGTAACTAATTCCTCTTGACAAATGCATCGAAGATGCATCTGCGTTAAGATCATTAGATGTAGTAAGAAAGCGGAAGAGAGATCAAGCCTTGAAAAGATTCAAATCATTGTAAAAATATGAGAAATTCAAGAAGGTATTTATTTCTTGGAAGTCAAATCGAAAAAAGAAAAATGCGAAGTGGAAAAAAAAAGTAAACATAGCTTTATATTGTCGTCGTATCAAAATAATGTGAGTATGACTTATTAGTATTTATTAATTTATCATTGAAGGCAATCGTGTTTTTAATGATAAATTTTTAAATTGATAATTTGAGTAGTAAAATAAATTAAAATATTGATGGTCAATTTATTTATTTCGACATTGTTTGTGCTACTACATAAACGTCATGTCCATCTAAAGAACATGTATTTCAACTCACGTAGATATCCAGTCTAATTTTGTAAGTACAAAATAATAAAGTACTATTTTTATAATAATATATATTTCATTAACCTGAAGAAAAAGTTTACTCTTTAAACATACCTATAAATTTCGATAATATTACCTTTTTGAGACTAATTTGTTTGTGTTTATAATCTTTCTGAAGTAGTATTTCCTTAATGATTTTTAACATGAAATATTGTTGAAGTGTTTGTTATTGTAAAAACTTCAAATTTTAATATAAATATATTCTTCATCCTATAAAAATTCCTCGACGAAAATTAACATTTTCATTTTCTTAATTAATATTAAACTATATTAAACTGTAGGCTTTTTCCACATATTAAATCACCAAAACAATTTTTTTTATAGTGACTGTTTAATTTTAAATGATTTGTTCTTTTTACTGAATGTTTGAACTCATAATGAAAATATAGTGTAATAAATATATAAAAGTTTATATTTTTTGGATAAATTTATCAAAATTTACGTTTTCGGGATTCCTTACAATTGAAAAATACTTTTCGTTTACCAATATACTAATATAATGCCTCTGGTGGTTGATGATGGGATTTTTTTTGTTGAATTGTTATTTATCGTCGCTTTATAACTACTAAGATCTGAGGTGATTGGTACTGTGATACTGTAACCCCCTTCAAAAATGTGTATACATATATTTTATTATTATTTTAGGAATTGGGGGGTTGATTACGCTAGTCAGTCAAACAATTTCCAAATTTATTACATGTCGTTGGTTATCTGCTGACTTCTTCAGGCAAATTTATAAAATTTATTGACAATTTGTGCTATAATGTCGTGGAAAATAAGAATAAATTATGAATGAAATCGCTCTATTAACCGCTACTTCCAAGTCTGCATAAATTTGTGAAATGAACTATTACAAACGTATGTATACCAAACAACATTCAATATTTAATCAATATTGTAAACATTGTCAATCAATAATTATCAATTTCAGGTTTCTCCGATAAAGTCGGCAATTAGTTGACAAAACATAATAATGGAAAGGTTTGACTGACGTGCATAAAGTGTCCCATTTTCTGAAATAACTTATTTCATTGTGCATAGGAAATATTGTTGATTTCTTAAAAACTATGGTGAAACAATACTCTAATATTTACATACCTATCAAAGTACCTCTAGAAAACAAAGATCAGTTTCGAATGTAGAAACAATTTTGAACAAAAATTTCAACAAAATTTCTACCAAAGTGTTTTACTACCATAACCATTTAAAGCACAGTAAATTCTACTAGTTTTTCATAAAAGAAGTTAATTTAATAACTTCCATTTTAATTTTATTTTTTTAATTATAGGAAACTACTTGATACAGTTGTATATTAAAATACACACAAAAATTAGTACATTTTTTGGTCATCAGATGTCGTGACCAAAGTGGTTAGTCCCCAATTATCAAATAAAGAACGTATCTATATACTTAAAGTTTTTACGTATAACGTTTTTGATATAATACCTCCAATTTCATTAGTTGTTACCGGAAATTGTTCATTTTTAAGTTCGATATTACAGCTTTGCATTATAAATAGAACTTCTTTTGATTCAATGCTTTTATTAAGCTTAGGCAACGTGGAAAAGAAAGAAATGTCATATGGGGTTGATAGACTCATTTGCTTTCGTACTGTTTGACTAATTATGCTAAATTTTTGAAACGTATAGTAAAAATAAACTTATTATTTTACTCTTTGGTAATTATGATTCTACATATCTTTCTCAATCGATCAACGGCTAAAATATAATTTTTTTACGACTTCTGTTTTAAAAACTGATGCTTACTATTATTTAGGTCAGTCTGCTCCTATTATATAACCAACCAACTCCGAATATGGGGTTGGTTGACTAATTTTTCGTGTTCTATAAAATCAAAGATATTGGCTTTACCCTAAGAAATTTCGATTAAAATGCTGACTAACGATAGCTTAATAAATTTTCTTGTTTGTTTCTAGTAACTTCATTCTGTTGGTATTAAATTATAGGAAATTACGAAGAAGAAAATTACACTTATTTTATTTTTGAATTAGAAAAAAATAAAATATTAGCAATATATGTGATTAGTTTTGTTTTTTATAAAGCTTCTATTTTTTTTTCTTAAACTAGTTATAATTAATCCAAATTAAACAATCTTACAGTAATTTATTTCGACAAAATTACAGTTCGTGTTATATTTTAAATTAAGCGAACGAAAAATATGTTCCGGCTTTAAAATTTTTTCATCATTAAAAATATAATTAGAAGATACAACGTATGTATAATATATACTTCAGAGTAGTAAAAGTACAACAAATATCAGAAAGTGAGTAAAAGGATCGTTTCTTAATCTTGGTTCTATAAAATGTTCATAACTCAATAATTTCACAAACGGAACAATTATTTTCAATAGTAAAACACTGTATTATATATTGTATTTTCGAGTGTTTAAAAAATAATAATGACCCATTGTTTTGCATATGATTTTCACTAATGACTTCAGTAATAATTATACTTTGACTATATTTTGCATTGCCTCGTTTCTTGAGATGAAAACCGTAATGTTATAGGCGTAACTAATTTTTGCATTGTAAGTGAATTTTATCAATAAAATAATTTAGTGCACGGAACATGGTATTAAGCTTTTCCTTATTAATCTTGGAAATAATATGACTTTGTTTCTTAACGATCATTATTTAAAGTTTATTGTTTCTTATTTAAATAAAAAATTTAGCAAATATTTTGTTTTGATTATTTACCTAAGCTTGGAATACTTTGTTGTATGTCAAATAATTGAAAATCGAGTTGGTTAATTTGTACCCATTTTTATAATTCCCTTTCATTTTTTCATCAATATTAATCGCAAAAATTGGGTTAAGTTATTTATGAGTAGTTATATTAATCTGGCGTGACGATAAAATTCAAATAAAAAAGCATTCTCCGAAAATATCACTTTTTCGGTGAAATATTTTCACAAAAATCGAATTATATAAATTATTTCGAAAATACTTCAATTGTTTTATAACATAAGTACTTAGTTTGTATAACAATTTTCCATATTTTTACTCCGATTTTAAATTCTTCAAATCCAAAAAAATTTTTACTTTTACTTTTCCTCTATAAATATTAAAGCAACAAAATTTAATTCAGTTAATTAATAATTGATAAAAACAATCAATTTTCATCACTGAATTTTTTTCTCGGTCATCATAATAATATAATATTATTTCATTTTCACTTTAATAAAAATATGTACGATTGCAAAATAAAGATAAATTCATTAATTTTCGTCGCTTTTACATTGGCGGTTGAACGATTGAGACGTTTTACAAAATTTTAATTAAATTTCAAATTAACTTCGCCATAAATTCCATCAACATTACTTTTAATAGTTTTTCATTCTTGCAATCATTTCTACTCTTTTGCTCTAAAAATATACTTTTGCAGTTTTATTTCTAAAATTTTTTAGCTAATTTTTGTTTTCAGAAAATTATAATTGTGTATTGCATTGATTTCTTATATGACGTTATTTTATTAAGGAACAACGTCAATGTTTATCAGTTAAATGCAATGATGTGAAATTTTAAAAGAATTTGTTCAATGAAATAAAACGGTGACGTAAAAGTAATAAATGGAAATATGTTTAAGATAAAAATAAGATTAAGAAAATTGTTATAAGTTTTATGACATCATTACCTACTATTAATATTTTTTTCAGTAGTTTTCAGTTTTTTTATCAAATGGTTCCAATTATAACAATTGTTTCTTTTTGATTGTTCTAATTTCAATGTTAGTAATTAAAAATTTTCTATTTTGGTAAATGTTAGTAAGCTCAAAAATGTATAATTATAAATCACAGTTAATAGAAATATTGATAACAATTAATTTGTTTATTGAATTTTGAAGAAGTATTATTGAGAAACTTGTATTAGAATTATAAGATGACCAAATTTGTCATGTATTATGTATATGCAGAAATCTAGTTGAAATTTGCAACAGATAAATTCTTGATTCAAAATTCCCATAACTACCCAAACATAAACATAGTTGAAAAATAGTTTACACTTGTGTCGATGTTTAATTATTTTTTGGGTATTAATAGTTTTTCATCAATAATTTTAACCAAGTCCTAACAGCAAAGTCATTTGGTGTACATTTGTAATTACGTTCCTAATTCGTTCCCCGAATTTGATCTTCCGAATTTTTTTTTCCAAAATTGTCTCCAAATTGTTTAAAGTATTTTAACAAACGGCGGTGACAAACTTACCAGCAGGCTGTGTAGGTTGAAGTCTAGGGTGGCAAATTTTAAGGGGCAGCAAATTTGCTAATCACAGAAAAAGTTGATGTAATAATGGCGATAGAGCACAAATTAAGATTCCATTGATAGAATAAATGCATTTAATATGATTGCGAAATAGGGTATCGAATTTCAGAGGTCACTAGGGGCGGCAAATTTATAAATCTGCCACTGGTAAACGCTAGTAACCTCATAAGAAAAAATTATAATAAATATAATAAAAATTATTGTTAACGACCAACAATTGAAAATGACACACGAACATTGACTCAAATTGTTACTTTTCCGATCATTGACCAAATGTAAATTGCATCAGGTACATCCATAAAAAATTGTTTGTTGACTGTTTAGATTTTTATGGAAAATTGCACCTAAGTTTTATGGAGCGATAAATTTGCACAATAGTAGTGCATTAAGCAGTTATAATTTATTCAAATATCAATTGTTCGTTAAATTGATTCAAAATTACATATTAAAGTCCCATTAAATTCCTTCAGCTCATTATTTATTTTGTGTTTTGATTTCTTCCATATAATAAGGAAAACCAACCTTGCCTCTTCAAATTCTAATTTAGTTTTTTCCTCTGTTGATCTCTTTTTTTTCGAACATCTAAATCCAATGTTATTTTGGAGCAAAATCGATTTATTATTGATAATATCATTTAATTTTCTTCGATAAAAAATGATTTATTGGAATAAAGAAACTCATTCAGTAAAACATAATACCTAATATTAAGTAGGAGATTAGAATGTAAATATCAGTCTGCTCACATTTTCAGTGAACAAAGAGTAACTCTGTAGTAACATGTTTGGTATTAGTAATACGTATTGTAAATACAAGGTCTGACTAATTGTTCATTTCTTGCATGACCCTGTGGGTAATAGACTATGTCAATTCATCTAAATTTTCTTTTTATTTCGACCAATATATTTTGTTTACTATGGTTCAAAGAAGCAATTTTCAATTTTACCTTCCTTCCTTTGTTATGATTTTTATTTCTTGGTGTTGCTCATTATCATATTTAGTAACTGTTACTAGTATATTAATTAACGACTATGTTTGACTTCGCCGTGCTTTTAATAAAGGAAATCACTAAATATTTGATTTTTTTTCTAATAAGGCCAGACGGAAACTTCCACGTAAATAAAAATCTCATTGTTAGTTCCGCAAAAAATGTTATACGACTTTG
Organism: Sisyra terminalis; assembly: GCA_958496175.1. Classification (NCBI taxonomy): domain Eukaryota; kingdom Metazoa; phylum Arthropoda; class Insecta; order Neuroptera; family Sisyridae; genus Sisyra; species Sisyra terminalis. The sequence goes on from OY292277.1 coordinate 24,059,023, forward strand.
TTTTATTATTTGTTTTAAATTGGGTAAGAAATTAAATAATTGGATGGCCAATGGGGTCTGCAAGTTGTGTAAGATACAACAATAATATAGGTAATGTCTTGTTGATCTAAGTGTTATTGGAATTATTTTTTCAAAGTATATAGAGATCCCAATTTTTCAATTAACATAATTAAATTCAGTAATCTCTTTTGATAGTAAACACTTTTAAAACAATAAATTGGTATTAAAATAATAAGGAAAACTGTTGTTTATTTTATAATTTATTTTTATGATCATTTTATTTCCCATGGTTCCTCCTTGGTCTCCTTAGTTTTCGCGAATATATGTTAACCTCTTCTAATACATGGCGCATAAGTATGAAAAAGTGCAAGTATTCTCTTTTAATTTAAATTTATGTTATCTCTATTAAGATCGTTTAAGGTCGGTATTTTCATTCATGAATAGATAGGCCGTATCTTTAAGACAGCTATTTAATTGATAAAAAATTATCATTTAATTAAATCTTACTTTTGATTTATTCTACAAATATAACTATTTTTTGGTGAAAACACGTATGTTTTACAATGATTATCATTTTATTTTATTATTTTTGAGTCATAATTAATTAATGAATGACTAAACTAATTATTTACGCCGTAGAAACAATAAAACGCCACCTGACGATGACAGCTAAAGACTGTTGAAACGCGTTGTTATAAAGAAAACAAAATTAAGGAAAGTGACGTAAATTATTCATTAGACATTATTCATTAATTATTACGCATGTTTTTTCTATTCTCTAAATTTAATTTTACCTGGAAGATAAATGTCATTATTTAGATATGACAACAAAACTTTGGGTTAGCAATATTAATTAAAGGAATCATAGATAATTCTGTAAAGTAACTATAGACCTACGAGAATCTACGTTGATGTGTTTCGGAATTAATAAAAGCGTAATAAAAATTTCCAAAATTGGATGTTTAGAAATAAACGTTTGAAAAATTGAATCACCTATTTCATTTCTTCAGAATTTTAATTTCATATTAGACCATATGTACATTTTTTTTTCTCGATTAAGGATATTATTAAATTGAGGGGAAACTAACTTTAAGTAATGAAAAACTTGTACTTTGCCAGAAAAAAAACTTTAATGAGCAAATGAGAGTCTGAAAATCATAAGTGTGCTTATGGGTCTTCTGTGACGTCACAGTCCATATCAGTACGCGTAACCGCAAAACCGAAATATAAACAGATTATTGAGAAGTTATTATAGAAACAGTAATAATTTACATAAATTTTGCCATTTTCTAAAATTTTGCGCCATGAAAAATATTTTTATACACCAAAAATACTATCCCTTTTTTGCTTACGAATAGATATAGAAACTATAAAGATACTATAATACAAGTCGTTTTGGAGGCTAGTCTGTGGATATAAAAAACCAAAAATTTTGATAATTGCGATTTTAGTTTTTATTAGTGTTGGAATGATTTTGTGAATTAAAAAATATATAGTTCGAAATTACTGAAATAAATCTCTGTATATTCATTTAATTATGATAGCTGAACCCGATAGACATTGTCCTGTCAGTTCATATTTATAATAGGTGAAATAAATGAGTTTTAATAATAACATGTTCGTAGAACTATAAAAACACACCCCTTAGCACACCCATTAGTAATCTTCATCATTGTACCTACTGTACTTTACCTTCAACATACAGTATATATCTTTCAATTAAGTCTTGAGAAAAATAGCTATATTTCGGAAAATGTCGATTTTAACGCGAAAATAACGATAGCGATAAAGCCTCCTTTGACAATCTGCAGTATCCTTCGCTGTACCTGTTGATGTAAGACTCTATTGAGGTTCTTAATTGATAACAACATGCCCATGTATGGAAAAAACGGTATGTGAAAATGATCGGTAAGGAACTTTAAAAGATTTTGAACATGTGAACATTAAATAATACTTATGTACCTATAATTATAATGCATGTTTATATACCATGTAGGTAAATATCGATGTAAATATTTTGCCTAAATCAATAGTAAATATAAATCATAAAAATTCCATTTGTTACTTAGAAAATGAATTACGCCATTTTTATATTTTTGCTTTAATTAATAAAAAAAAATAATTATTTTCATTTATCATAATTACCAGAAAAGTAAGTAATACTTGAGTACCTAAGTACGGAAATACTTATGTTGAAATTTCAAGTTGAAAATTAATGATATGCAATTATCTTTAGTAGATGCACTGAGTCTTTAATTTATGATATACTTATGATTTGATTTTTTCTGAATCATTCCATTAATTTCCAATGGTATATCTTTTCAAATCAGTAATAAGAGCATGGAGATCTTTTGTGCGATGGCTCTAATACCTCCAGTATCAACGTGATTTCATTTCTTCAAAAAAATCATTCTTCATGATCTTTTGAAATATAATCGTTCATTTTAATTTATAGCTGCATTGAAATAGATATTATATATATAGATATAATTATTGTTTTGTGTATAGTTAAAACATGAAACAGATGTAACTAACATTAGTAGAACTAGGTTAAATATACTTAGATTTTTTTTATGCTGAAGCATGTGTTATTGTTGTTATAAAGGAATTAACAGAAAACTATTAAACGAAAAAAAATTGTTTTACATTGACCTTATCTTACTACATCCATAAAATACAATTGGTATAATTTATGAAATTTAAATAGTAGTGTATAAGTCTATTCATAAAATTTTATATTTCAGTGATTTTCTTTAGATTATTTGTATGTTAAAATCAATTTTGCGTCTACATAGAAAAGAAAACCTAATAAAATAATATTACCAAATTTTATGGGTTATTTTTTACCTTTCTTGCTATTTGAGTATAAGTGAAAATTGTCGATACTATGATGATTCTGTGTTTGTTCTAAAGATTGGTTTTAAAAGAATTAGCTAAAGTATTGGAAGCGCAAAGTATAAAGAAATTTTTTATTTTTTATTGAATTCAAATTCTAACGTAATATATCCACGTAAATTTCGTAAGAAACCTATTTTTATATTGAACGTGCAAATTGTCTGGTTTTTATAATTTATTTTATGTAAACGACTGAGAATAATATAACAACTGGCACGATTTTCTAATGATTACATTGTGGTAAGGTCCAGAAAAACGAACGCTATATAAATTGGTACGATTAGAGAAAATATTTATCTTAAATTTGCCAAGAATATTTATGTTCATTTTTGCGTTTTACAATCTTAAATAGTATCGTAAAAATATTACCACAGGCTATTTACTTCAGAAGTGTAATCCAAGGACTTAAGAAATGACCAGTCTTGGAAATGTGTATGAGTAAGAAAACTGGAATGTTTATATACACATTATAAAGAAAAACTTGACAATGGTAATTGAAATAAATGGACAAAGAAGTGTTGTTGAGGCGTTTCATTTTATATTATTATTACCTACATGTAGGTACTACTAAAGTGGGATACAATACCTAGCTATCATGAAGATTAATCGCACAAATAAGAACATTTATTTGTATCTTCTTACGTCGCATCATAATTTTAAATTTATAATTATCATATAGGGCATTGAAATACTTAACCTTATCCTTGAATTTTCTTTCTTTGTCAAAAAATTTGTCGACATGATAAGACGATTCGTTAAATTACTATTGTTATTCAAAACAGATATTCATTGTGGCATTATGTTTTAGGTCGTTGACTTAGTGGCGTCTATATAATTATTGTAAAAAAATAAAAACTGCTATCAAATAGCAAACATATACCAAATGGTTGGCACAAAATCAATTTCTCTACCATACCCTTATGTTTACAAAAATTAAAAGAAAAATACGGAAATAGTTATTTTTTTTATATTTTTATAAAATAAAATTTTCAAAACATAGAAATACGAAATACACTCAATGTATTTATAACCGAAGTGTAATCGTGTCAGTAGCAGGTTCGTTGAATATTAATTCACCTTATACCTAACAGCACATATACTAAGAAATGTAACCTTCACTTCCTTTCATCTTAGTTTCACAAAATTGAGAAATCCAAAATAAAATCGTTACTTCCGTTTATTCATTTGAGCACATTATATTCTTGAGATCGAAAAATATGTTGAAATGTAGAATTTTGTTCAACCGTTCAACCTATTATTATAAAGTAGTAAATAAGAAAAAAGTGAACACTTTCCCTTAAGTACACAGTAATTTTTTTTTGATTTTTAAGAATTTTAATGTAAATTTTTGATTCAAGATGCTCTTATTCTAAATTTATAGTTTTTAACATTTTTGCTTGTCCGTCTGTGTGTCTTTTTATAATTAACGGACGGATAAAACGATTTTAATGAAATTTGGTGTTACGATTTAAAACATTGTACCACTCATTATAGGCTACATTTCATTACGTACTTACGTGATAAGAGTATCCCTTAAGTAAGATTGAGGGATGAATATTTCTTTTAGCCACCGCAATTTGAATCTTTTGGATAAATAGTACGATATTTAGCACGGTATACATATACATATTTCCATATAGCCAGGCCGTATTGAAAGCATTAGCAAAATCATAGATCAGCTCTAAGCTGATCTGGGAATGTAAAGAAACCTTTATAAGCCTGGCTACCAGAAAGAAAGTTCAACTTAGGACGGGAACTAAACCGCTAGGATATCAAAGACAATGGAAAGACTGACACCATCACTCAACAAGAATCCCAAACGTTACAAGATCAGTAGTCAGAAATCATTGCAGAACATGGAAAAATACCACCGGGCAAAGTAAAATAAAAGGATGATGAGAAAACCATCTCAGAAACTAACTACTGAAATATTTCATCGTACAGGAAAGTAGGCTAGAATCAGCTACTGTAGAAACTTAAGATTCTTACTAATTTTATGGTGATTCTAATAATTCTTAAGAAGCAGATGAAGCAAAAACTTGCGAAAAAAAAGAATCTGTACTTATTTCAGATACTTCTATTACTCATAACTCCGCTTGCATTCGTTGAGGTCATGTATATTGGGATATCCCATTTACCATTCAATTATTATTCTCATTTTTTTAGATGCTTCTATTTATTTTCTTTTAGAAAGGGGTTTTTCTAATTACTATTTTTTTGTCGCCATATTAATATTTTTTTGTTTGTTTGTGAAAAATCCGTTCATTTCATTTTCTCCTTTCTTCTTTAATTCTACATCTCAAAGTTTACTAAATGCTTCCTTCTTTGTTTCCTAAGGTTCTGTGTTTCTTATCCTTGCAACACACTAGAGACATCTACTTTATCCTATCTAGAAACATAATAGAACCAAACAATTTTTTCTAATATAAACTAAATAATTATTTCATCGATAGCGTTAATAACTATTTAAGTACGTATAATTTTGTGAAAATAATAATAAAAGTATAAATTGATTTAGTTGTTTTCAGTACTTTTTTTTTACATAATAATTAAAAATTAATTTAAGTGGATCACAAACCGTGGAAAACCGCACAATTCAATAGGTACAAATCTCAAAGCTCATATAGAATAAGAAAATTTATTAGAAATTTTAAGTAATGTAAAAACATATATTTTACGAAAGAATGAATAATGAAAAAGTTATTACACGTATTTTTCGCAACTTTTCTGTATTTTTTCAAGTGAATAATTAAATTATTTACTAGGTGTATTTCGTAACTATTTTCTGTACCTCTTGGAAAACATTGAGTTTAGTTGATGGCCGGTAGAACAATCAAATAAATATCTTATTATTTTTGGCAAAGTATTTTTGTATTTTTTTAAGCCAGAAAAAATGATATAATAAATCAATGCTAATCAAATTTATCAATTTTGATTTGATGATTTACACGTTTTTCTTTGATGAGTGAAACACGAAAGTTAAAAATAAATAAATGTATGGATTCAGTGATTTTTCTTTTATTTTATACAACATATGATTAAATATTGAATAAATGTATGTATTATATATAATAAATAGAAAAAAATGTGCCTACAGAATATAAAATGAATTTATTCTCATACAGTATTAACGAGTTTTCACTTCACCGCAAAATCATTGTAGTATCAAACATTTAAAATGGAAAGTGAAAAATAAAAATTACTCATGCATCGCTATCTCTTAAACAATTGTGTGTATGCAAGTAAATGAATGCTCTTCACTTTCATAAAAAATGCATTTAAAATCAAGATGATGTTTGATTACGAAGTAATGCGTCGAACGCAGGAATTGTAATGACTATTATAAAATATCCGGAATGAAAACGTTAGCAAATTTTGATTTGTCTTTTAATTATTTTTTTCAGATAAAAGATGCTACAACAAATTCTTCGTGATCTGTGGGTGGACCCGGAAATTCTTTCCGAGCTCGACGAAGGGCAAAAGCAAACTCTCTTTTGCAAAATGCGCGAAGAACAAGTACGTCGATGGCGCATATGGGATCAGCAACAAGAAAAAGTCAAAACCAACACAAACTCCCAACGCAAAAATTCCAAAATCAAAAAGAAAGTCGATTTCCTATTAGACGTCGAAGGAAACCCTTGGACTTGGGTAATGGGAGAGCATCCAACAGACAAAAAAATCGATGATATCCTCGAAGAAGAAGCTCGCGAGTTGGCCAGAAAACAAGCGCAAAAAGAAGCCGAAGAACTACGCAAAACGGTTGAAGAAAAACTCATTTTCGACATGTCCCCAAAAATTGAAATTCCCGAGCCTTGCAAGCAGCCGTTGATTGACGATCCCCTCGAAATTTATTGCTCGGTCGATGAACTTAGGGAGAAAATTAATAACAAACCAATGATTCCCAGTAAAACGCATCTAATTAGTAATTACACATTAAATACTAGTTATCCGTCAAATAAAAATTTAGTTAAGATAAATAATTATAATAACTTGATTGATAAACGAGACGTTTTGCAAGAGCTATCATTAAATAAACCACTGAAGGTGGCTCAGAAAGTGGCTCTTTGGGAAAAGCGTGTAATGGAAGAACGCACTTCTGAAATTTTAAAGCGAATCCAAAAGAAGAAATTAGAAGCAGCAAAAGAAGCGGAAGAATGCGAAAAAATACAAGAACAACTTTGGAAGGAGCAAGGTAAGCTAAGATTTTTCATTGGAATTTTGCTTATTTTTTCTGTAAATATTTTTGTCCATTTTTCTTATAGTATACCAACAAAAAATACAAATTTTATTATTATTCCTATATTATAAACTTTGCGATATTTAACATTATAATTGTAGTTGTAACGTTAAAGCTATATATATTTATGGGCCGATGAAAAAGGGATTTTTAAAATATTTTTTAAACTATTATAAAAAATATTATCAATTTATTTATGTTCAACTGGTCGTTATCGATCCACTTGAAAATATATCATTTTTATTGTCCTATTTACATCCCCTAAATGTCCGATGGGTCCTTAACGATGCAACCCCATAATTTTGAGAATCCCGAAAGTATAGTTTTTTAAAATATTTAGCCTCTTATTTTTGAAGGCCTTTTAACAAATTTTCATTGACAATACATGTACTTAAAATCCGAAATCATTAGTTCTGAGCATAAATGGGTTAATAATTCAAAAGTTGAGCCAAATTTAATACATTAGTTGTTATTATACTCAAGTTTAACTCCATTAGTTTGGTAAACATTTAATTCCGATAATGATACAACTAAAAATTTGTCTATAGTCTTATTTTGGTCCAATAAATATTCTATTTAAATATGCTTACTGAGTTTTGAGTCATCTGTATATCGTTGGTCTTCATATGATAACTCCTAATGGATTTTTCAGAAATAAATAAAAGTTTTAAAATTCATTTTTTTTTTTTGGATTTCATAAGTAATAATATACGTTTGAGACCAAAGGTATAGCTTTAGACGTAACTTCGTTCTAGAAACATAAAAAGGCCAATATAAAAATATTCTTTACTAAAAAAAAAAACAATTTAACAGATTGAATGATTATGATACCATTAATATTTTACCGTTTTTTTTTAATTTTATTTTTTATTCTAAAGTGGATAGCAACTGTACTTATTTATATTCCAAATGCCATAATTATAGGAATGGAAATCATTATTTTTTACAACTAAAATTATAATATATAGCGTAGAATGAAGTCTATCAGAAGTTTGACCTCAGGATAGGTGAATAGATTGGAAGAAAATCTATATAAGATAATTCTGGAGGCAAATTATGTGGTTATTTTAATGTTTATATCATAAAAATTATAAATAGTCGAAGTAAAGTGAAATGTTTTTTTTTTAAAGATATAGATTGATATTGTAATATTACATAAAAATTGTAAAAGTATCTAACGTAAGTTACAATGTACGGTAGATTAAATTAATGCATTTTGTTTAAGGGTCGATATTTTCATATCTAGATAGTGACATTTATCTTCCAGATAAAATTTTATCCGGAGAACAGTGAAAACATGAGAAGAGCTATGAATAGTGATATGTGCAAGGTAAATGTGTATATAGGGTTTATGATTTATCTATAAGATTAGTTTTTATCTATTAAATTGGTAACTTATGGATATAGTCTGTCAAAAAAGAATGGTAAGAAAGCAACTGATTTTTAAAGTATACTTGTATTTTGGTAACTTAAATGCAACTTAACACATTTTAAATACTGCTCTATATAATGTACATAATAAAGTATGTAAATGCACAAAACCCTAGAAAAACTTATGAAAAATGCTTTGACAGCGAAGTAAACGAGTACACTAAGGGGAGGAGGGATGCGTGGGATAGTTCGATATGCACAATATTCAGTAAATTACTGAATCGTGTGCTTAAATGTTGCTCGTATTTCAAAGCGAAACTTTGCTCGCTCAATTATACTCGTACCTCAAATATTTCGTATGTTAAGGGACTCGTATCTCGAGGTACCACTGTAAATTAATTCTTACTAGTAATCATATGCATCAAATCAAATTCTTTTCTTCTTTTAAGGGGATATACTGGTCTAGAAATTTGAAATATTCGATTTGCATATTTTTAAATTTTAGACTAGACCTTCAAAAATATACCCTTAAACGGATTTTTCAAAATTTGAATTACTTTCTGAGGGTCAGGGGATTTTGTGTTTATCTGAATTATTCTATTGGAATTGTTTTTCAAATTTCAAACGCGTTTTTCTCAAAACTACTTTTTTTGAGGTGGTTTTCATGATATCTCAAGTTCTACCTTACCCATTCCTCTGAAATTTGATAAAATTCTTTTTTATATATCTGTCTATCACCCCTTCCTTGAATTTTGGAAAATGTTAACTGTAAGTATTTTTAAAAAAATCGAAAAGGTCAAAAAAAGGCGGTAACTCTTTATTTTATAAGTCGACGTCACTATCAATATCAATTCGACGCCAAATATCATTTCAATTAATTTCATTAAGGAAAATTGCTTTGAGATATGAGTACATTGATATACGAGCTAGGTTACGGAATAAATTAAGCTCGAATCTCGAGGAATCACTGTAGTTTGATCGTTTAATGAAGCAAGTATAGATAAGAATCTTAAAGATGATCTATTTTCATGAGTGTATCTAGAAAAAGAAGATTCCAAGAAAAGACAATAAAATGTTTACCAAAAATATTTTTATTGCACATGTGTTATCTTTAACCTTCAAAGTTTTTGATACTCTTGAATAAAATCGTTTCATCACTTCACTTACCATTTTATCTTTATTTGCTTAGTCTTATACTATATACCGTGTATACATACTTAACTTGGATTTATTCTACAAGGAAAAGTAGTTTCTCTTTCCAGCCCATATCTATGATTCTAAATGGAAAAGTAAAAAAATATGTTTTTTTTTTCAGAACACTAAATATCAAAGAGTCAATAATTCCTTTTTGGAAGAACTTTTTTTTGTCCTTTCACTATTGGAAAAATGCAGAACCATTGCAAATTCTTAATTTTTAAATCCCGTTGATCAATAAATATTGAAGTTAAAAAATTAATCCTACCTAATTAGGTTAACGGGACAATGATGCACTTAAAAACCATTCTATTGCTCAAATTATTATGAGATATCTTCGCATACTTTGAAACTAACATATCTCCATTCAGTTTTTATTAGGCATGAGTGCACTAAGTAGGTGTTCTTAACACGCGACCGGTAAACAGATAATTAGATATCGTGATGACTTTACGGAATATGCGGAATGACCGGATGAAGTTGTGTTCGTATCACGCTATTAAATTACTTTTACTTTTTTTTCTTTTTATTATAAGACTACGTCAACTATTTATTTTCAAAGAAATATTTTCAACGCACGTTGAGTTCAGCTCATTTCAAACTTCTAAAGCCAGACGAACAATTCGATGGTTTTCTTATTTCCTACATATTTTCATTAACGGTTTGGATAATATTTTCACACAAATTTCAAATTTATTAACAGCAAAATTATTCACAACCTTTTAACAATAACTTTTCATAATAATTATTAGAAATTTTACAATAATTGAGTTCTATACAATTTTAGCACAAGTTATTAATACTCCGAAAAGTTAATTGTTTTCTAGTAAAGTTGAAAGTTTTTTTTCTCAATTTTGTTTGTAGTAATTGAAAGTTTCAAATATTTTTCCATATCTTTAAAAACAGTTAGGTTCGAGTACGTATTTAAAATGCTAATAAAACTAGGTATATCTTATCTTAAAAAAGGGAAGTGCAAGTGTTAAGTAATTCTTTGTATACCAGAATCGTTCCAAAACTAGCCGGATATGATGCATTTTGAATTCATTACATGTTTTAGATATGTAGCTACATTGTACAATCTACATGATTTAAAACCATTACGTTGTAACGCGTCAATTGTCAACAATTTTTCAAATGCGTTTGTAACTATAACATTTTAAGTATATCTTCAATTTGTTGTAGTTACGATGATTTGAGGATCTTTTATTTCAAAATAATTAACACTTTATTTTTTATTTTTACGCAACGTTTCGCAATTTATTACTGCTTTTCTAAGCGATTATTTTAACTTTAAAAATTTAAAAAAAGATCCTCATATCCTCGAATCTACAATAAATTGAATATGTAATTTTAAGTATTGTTAATTATTTTTTAATTAAACACTGACTAGTTAATTTTGATCAAACAATGATGGGGTAACAATTAGCAGTGGCATATCTTTTGATTTTTTTAAATCACATTGCTCATTTGTCCAGAACTTGGGAACAAAAACGCTTAGATATTTCTTTTTGAAGAATTTCAAAAATGAATAACGCCTTTATTGGCATTTGTAGTATCGAAAATACTAGATAAAGTTGGCATTTAGTTTCAGATTCATCTATAAATTCAAGATTTTGAAGTAAATAATATTTTATTCTAATAAAATGTGAATATGACTTATTTCAATGTCTAGGGGTGATAAAATCTTATTAAGAAAAATGATTAGTTTCTGTGCTCAAGTATAGTTGTCTACAGGATAATCTCTAACAGTGGTATAAGGGGAATCTTCCGAATCTCTTCACCGAAACTATATTGCAATTTCGATTATATAATATAAACCAGTTGCATAAAGTAACACTTAATGATGTTTCATTCGTAAAAGTTACATGAAGTTGCTCAATATTTTCTTTTTGTTTCAAATTGATTTTAAAATAATAAAATATCATCCATAGTATTTTATAGTTATCTCTTTAACAAAGTTTTACGTACTTAGAGTCGTTATGGTCACTTATGAATAGATAGGTCATATTCTTAAGTTAGCTATTTGATTGATAAAAATGTATATGGTAAATAAATTCTACACATATTAGATGGAAATTGGCATGGTTTCTCTATCCTCCCGATAACATGTTATCTAAAAAATATTTGCCATTATATATTAGGAGGATCGGAAAGTGATGCCATTTTTGCATTAACATAATTTAAATTGCCATTTATCGGCTAATGAGTTATTTCAAAGCTGAACAAAAGATATTTTGTGATTAAAGTGACTTATTAACTCGTGAAAGATTAAAAAATATTTACTATTTTGAAATTGAAATGGTTAGACAAACACCCGAAGGAGTAAGGTATTGTATGATCTTCGAGTTTCACAGGGTAGAAACTCAAAGTTGTTACCAAAAACATTTTCAATATTTATTCAAGCGCATTAAATGTTCATTAGTGTTCATAAATGTACATTTTCAAGTCATATCAACTAAGTACTCAAAAGTTCCCAAGAGTTGTTAACAGAGAAAACTTTATTCTGCAACACGATAATGTAAGATTACTCTGCACTAGAAAAACCCTAGAAAAATGTAATACACTAAGAGTGGATAGTATTGATTTACCCACCCTAATTGTCCTAAGTTACTCCATTGAATTTATATTTACTTCAATCTCTTTAATATTTTCTAAGTGGTAAAAAAATTCAAAACCTAAATGATGTTCAAAATGTGAATTTTTTGATGTTTCGCTTAGTATTCAATTAATTTTTATTGATTTGGCATTAATAATTTGCATACTAGATGCCAAAATGTTGATGCTATTAATAAGGATGATTATATTATTGATTTAAAAGTAAAATTTGTTTCAAAGTTTTGTGTCTTTCTTTTACGTTAATAAACAACATTACTTACCGGTCTCCCTAATAGATGTACACATAGTGGTGCTAAGGATCATTTGAATTTGATTCCTAAATTATATATGAATCAGGAGGACTAATGGCCAAGGTAGCCATTCCAAATCTGTTAGGTACTGGCTTCGAATCTCATGTCAAGCAAGTTTTCTAATATTTCTTGTGTTACGTATTTTTATTAACCCTGCAGTTAAAACCTTAGATTAATAAGGTGATATAAAATAATCAATTAATTAATTAATTGTGACTCGGAAGTAACTAAATATTTATCAATGATCAATAAAGAAATCATTATATATGTAAAAATTAAAAATGTATATATTTTAACCATTTTCCGTGACAAAAACTTATTGAAGTTTGCCAATTGTAAGCTTATGTTTTTAGCTACAGATGTATTAAGTTTATAATTTTATCCTCAAAATATTTAATCTAGTATATTCATTATTAGCTTATTATTCTTACCTGCGCGACAATGAAAAATGTTAATTTCCTTCTATAAGTATAGATATAGTTAAAAAAATATATTTTTCATTTTTTTTTTTCATATTTGATGTTTGCTCCAAATAATAATACCATTAAATTATTTTTTGTTTAAAAATTACGTTCAAAATATCCATACAAAAAGAACACAGAAAACGTTTTTTTTTCCTCAAGGTTTGAGATTTATCTTTCAAGGATATCTTTTTATAAATCTTTTTCCATTTTTCATAAGAAAATGGCCTTTAAATTTTAACCGTATTGCAGATCGATTAGTCAACCTTCGTAACAAATTATCTTAATTACTACAAAATTCATCTTTAATATTTACCAATATGATTTTTTTAAATAAATCCGAACATGTCAATGTAACAATTAGCGTTACTTCAGGTAGTTTTCAAGAACTATACTTGTTCAAAATTTTTTAAGCATTATCAAAAAACGTTTGTGTAATTTTGGATGAATTTATTAAATTAAATTTAATGGCCCGAGGACCGTTGCTACATACTATTAATATGACACTGGAAGAATTACTTGCAAATGTTTCGCTTTGTTCATTATACGTGATTATATCTAAATACTTTATTCTTTACATTTATTCAAATTTGTTATAGATATTTTAGAAATTTTCAAGTTGATATATTGCATTAATCAATAATTAGAAAATAATTTAACCATTTTCTCAACAAAGCTTTTATAATTCCTACCTTATGGTGAAAACAAATGATCTAGAAAAATATTTATTATTTCTATAAAAATCATACCCTCCAAAATTAAATTTCGTAACATCCACAGATACAATATTTAACCTGATTGTTCCTACGTCTCTACGTAACAGAGATTTAATATTTTCTCATATTTAGTGGTGAACCTGTTGATGTGAACCTAAGAAACACAAACTTGATTTCACATTCAGAGAAGAAAAGGATTCATACTTGGGGTTATAGAAGGACACCCCAAGAAAAAAGGAAGAAGATGTACTGAAATCCTGTACTTATGACCAAGTGGAAAGAACTACCCCGATTTAAAAATTTTGCCGAAGAAAGACAATAATGTAAAGAAGAATTTAACCATTGACGAAATAAACCTACCCTCTACAGGAAACCAATATTTTTTTTTAAGATTGTTAAAAAGGTCACAATATTTCAAAATGAGGAGGTCATATTTCTGTACCCGAAAATAACTTCATGGTAAAAAATTTCATCTCATACCACTAACCCATGCTTTGGGGTATGTTTTTCATGACACGCCGAAAAAATGAATAATTTCAAAAATACCCTAGAACTTATCAACTTTCCTTGAATATCACTGATAGTTGAGTGAGTTTAGCACCGGTTTAGTTATATGACGATTTTTTGTTTGTTTTAAATTCAAAATTCAGCGAAATCAACGAATAAAAATCCATCCAGTTTTTCCTAAATAACCTTCAATGTCTTATGAAAATCCAATGACTGTATGCAATATTTGTTTTTCTTCAATATTTTCGAGCATCGTTTTAACAATTTTTCATAACTAAATCGTTTAGTTTTGAACAAAATTAAAATAAAAGTTAGCTAAATATCTTCTTCTTCTTCTTCATTGTTTTGGGACCTTTCCTAAGAGCTCCTCAACACTGCGTACTAAAAAGCTATTGTGGTCCAGCTTTGTTTCTAATTCAGTTCAGGCTTGCTTCTGAGATAAATTTCATCAGACATCCAATCGGATCTTTATGTTTGTTTCCCAGCTTTTGTCTAGATCCATTATTTATCCCTATAGTTGCCTCAGTAATAGACCTACCAGTATTCTAATATCCTTCCTTCCTAAGTTTAGAAATCTTTTATTATGGTCTTTCAAAGGTTTATTTATCATAATCTTTGAGAATTTGCATTCTGAGTAGTTATTCCTGAAATTTATTTGCTAATTTTAGGTCTATTCGACTATTTTATGTAGTATTGTGCACATCGGCACATTTATAGAACCAGTTCTGGACCAATAAATGACATACTTGCAAGTCCATTTACTTCTTCGTTACCTTTGATACCAAAATATCTTGACACCCAGGCAAGTGCTACTGCCTTGGATGTCGCCAACTGGAAGCTACAATATAATTTAACAACTATAAACTACCGTTATAACTATTATAATTGTCAGATCCATACGTATTATAGAGATGAAATCATTAGCTTAGAGAATAAAAATTATAAATTTAGTTAATGTATATTTGGAATTATGATGAAAATTCTTCAAAAACAATCAATTTATAAAAATGATTCATTTGATAGTGATTACCCAATTTTTTCCACTATTTTTACTGCAGATATTATAATAAAACTAAAAGTGAATTAAACGGTCGTTTTACATATTAATGTTATGATCTATTCAATTTAAAACTTGTAATTCTGAATAAACATTGTATGAAATTTTCTTCATGAGTAATTTCAAAAAAAAGAAGCAATTAATTAATGAACAATGTGAAATACAAATTACAATTATGTTTCCAATGAAAATTAAAAGACAGTTTTACTTTCAATTGAAATTATCATTGAATGAAATGATACTTTGAAATAAATATGGATCAATTTATTGATAATTATGTGCACGCGTCGACAATTCTTCCTGCGGAAAATTATGCACGTTAATGTTCTTGAAAAGAAAGTTACTTTTCATTTTCTTTTCTTTTTCTTATTTAATAAAATAAGTTATAAAAGAGTTATGTTTTTAATCACATTATTACCTTTAGTTGAATTAATTTTCATTAAATATATAATCATTGTTTATTTGAACAGTACGATCAAACCTATTTAAATACAGAGAATTAGAGGTCAACGCTTTTAAAAACTGAATAAAAAGAAAACTTTTTGAGAATATAATAATGGTATGTTTTCTCTTTCAGAACGAAAAGCCAAAGAAGCTGAAAAACAAATACGAGAAATTGCACGAAGAGCGAGAGAGGAGCACAGAAAAGCCAATTCAGATGTAACAAATTCCGACAATGAGGCCTACAGTGATGTATCATTACCTGGTGCTAGACCTCCAGGAAAACAGGCTGTCATTGAATGGTACCAAAATAGTGAGATTCCTCGTCGAGCTGGTTTAGATGCCAACAGCCAACCTTTGCCTTGGTTTCATGGTAAGGTGAACCACATGTTCTTAACTATTAAAAAAAAAGTTTTTATGGCATTTGCTTTTGACTAACGTTTAGCTGCATTCATTTGCCAAAAAAAATCTTGCAATTTAAGCATAATAAAATGTGAAAGTAGTTTTCTTATTTTATAACAGCACTAAAATAATAAGTGAGGAAACAAAAACTACTGTATAGCAACCCGAAAACATCTAGTAATAGATTAAAAAGATATATTTAAAAAAGAAAAAGAAATAAATTCCCTGTAAAGGTTCTTCTTTAATTAAATTTCTTTGAATTTGATATTCTTTTTAACAGTGAAATATAAAAAGTTATAGAATTTCAATAACCCTCACTTTAAATTGAGGTTTTTAATTAAAAACAACATTAATATACTTAGAATATTTTCTTTTGATTGATTTGAATTTTTCATTTTGGTTTAAATATATGATCTTTTAATTTTTTACTTTTGAAATGATCCGCTCATTGGTGTTCCTCGATTAATGAGTTCATAAAATCGGTTATACTTTAATTTTATTTAATATTATTGACTACACTTTTTATTTGAAATAATCCAGATGGACACCAAAAAAACAAACATTTTACTTACCTACACTTCTATTAAGTTAATATATGATATATAAAATATCGAATTTCTTAAAGAATATATAAAACGAATCGCTGATCTGTTGGCTTCAATACACTTTTTCCTATGAGATTTTAATATGAAAATGTATGTCTTTAGGAAATTCTGATCTTTCAAATTAATTAAATAGGCATACAGTTATTCAGACGGTATTTATATTCTTTCTGTTTAGGAAACTATTATACGGGTTGGTATTTTCACATCTAGATAATTAGAAGATAATAATATTTCCCTATCGTGAATAAATGTGTATTTAAGTCAAATAATAATAAGAAATAATCAGACAAATGACTTTGTATCCATTAAATAGTTATCTTAAAGATATGGTCTACCTATCCATGAGTAAAAATATCTATTCTACTCAGCAGATGACTCAGCAATGCTGTGCGGTTAGGTTAAAACAGTATCATTTTTGACTATTTTTATTGAATTTTTATGTATCCTGGAAGCTTTTATTATTACTTTTATTAACTGTTGTATCTATAAAATGAATCATGACAAGGATAATTGTTGACAAAGTTAAAGCGATTGTTTATGAACGCCTGAGGAAGGCTTAATAAAGAGGCCGAAACGTCGCGAATAAAAATTGAGTTATAACTGCTTTTTGTGATCTTATTTCTCTGAGAATTTGTATTAAACTGTTATGACTAAGTGTCTGAAATTTTACCATAATCTATTCTAAATGTTTAAGGAGTTATACACAGTTAAAATCTTCAAATAACATGTACATGCATTAGTATATTCTCTAAACATTTTAAACCAATCCGGTTTATATTTTTTATAAGTAATTGTAACTATGTGTTCCAAAACTTCTGAAATTTTAAATGTATTTTTTTTAGAATAGTGTTTTCAAAGTCAATGATCACGAGATCTCAAAAACGATTCATCCGATCGATTTGAAATTTTAACACAATCTTTCCAGATATATTTTTCGGAGGATAGCTGATGGAATATGATTTTCGGTTATTATTTTTTGTGAAAATTTTGATCGAAAATTCGATTTCTTTACATAGTCACCATTTTCTCAAAAATTATAATTTTAACTATTTCTTTATCCATTATCAAGACTCATCTATCCACTAGAAGAATCAAATATTGATTTTAATTTCAAATAATCCAAACCCGAGTTACCCTGATTACCGTCAAACGTCTTTTTTCGGGAGACCTCCTGCAAAAACAGTGTACATCAATGTTTTTAAATGATATAACTAGTAGTTCAAAAGTTGACACTGTCTGAGTTAAGATAGTTGTATTTGGTTAATAAATTCTCTTCCTATATAAAAATTATTTAAAAAAAAACATCTTTTTAGGACTAGCGCTGCGTATAATCCCCTAAAAAAAATCCAAAATTACATAGGAGTATTACAAGTGTATTGCAGTTCCTAGCTTATGCACCGCACTGATCGCCAACCGGTTTTAATTTTTTAAAACATTTAGAACACTTTTTACGAGTTCAACATTAGGAAAATGAAGACATTCTAGAAATTTCATATTAAGATTTATTAATTTTAAGATTCGATTAGTTTATGATTAGCATCTATGCATTACAACCTATTTTGAAAAAGTGCATTGAAACAAATAAAGAACATTGTGATTCAATAAACAACTTTTGAAAAAAATGTATACTTTTGTAATAAATATATACATTGTGCACTTAAAAATTGATATTTAATATTATGCACCAACTTAATATTTTGTTTCGATATATTTATGATCCAACTTGATTACTTTGATAATTGTTTTAATTTTTTAGCATTTAAGTTAAGTTTTATGGTTGCTTAGATTAGATTTTCGAATTTTAAGAAATAGTTTAATCATTCTAGGCGACCTTAGTGTCTACTTTGGCTATGGGAAAATCCGCTTCTATTTATATTCATTGTAGATAGTATTTTGGTTATTGTTAATGTAAAATGTTATCGAGAGAAAATGAAAAATGCATTTGCTATTTTCATCAATTGATATATCATTTCCATTTTGCCAAAAAACTCAATTTTGAAACCTAATTAAAAATAGTTTGTCTAAAAATATTAACAAACACTTTCGATTTCTTATGAATACAAAAAGTAATATATTCGAATTTTGTTTTCAAATTTCAATAAAAACAATTATCGGTAAAAGAGCAAATTTAATAAGAAAAACGAAAGTTTTTCTGAAAGAAAATAGTTTTATTTGATTTTGTAATTCACATAATACTACAAATCACAGTTGAGATTTATTCACAGAAATTGCTATTTATACCTTTTTAAGGAAATTATTTTTTCAAAGTGTTTAATAATTAACTGTAAAACCAAATTAGATAATCGTCAACTTAGACATTTGTTGCATTTAAAGGGGCATATAGTTTAATAAAAGTATCCAATAACTTAAATCAAATCTTAATTTAGTTGAAATAGTTTATTTATTGAGAAATATTTTT
Organism: Sisyra terminalis; assembly: GCA_958496175.1. Classification (NCBI taxonomy): domain Eukaryota; kingdom Metazoa; phylum Arthropoda; class Insecta; order Neuroptera; family Sisyridae; genus Sisyra; species Sisyra terminalis. The sequence continues at coordinate 24,078,234 of OY292277.1, forward strand.
AAATTTTCTCAATTTCCATGCAAAATTTTCAACTTCCTTATTGTTTAACTATAAATTTTAAATGTCTATTTATTGTAGTATAGTTACAACTTTGATACTGGCGATAAATATCTTTAATAATCTATTCTTTGATACAATATTTCTTCGTTTTATTCTTATTATGTAAAATAAAAGATTGTATTGTTTTAGGATTGATTGATCGTCAAGAAGCTGAGCGTCTGTTAATGGCACAAAAGGAAGGAAGTTTCCTGGTCCGTGTTTCAGAACGTGTTTGGGGTTACGCAATTAGTTATCGAGCTGCCGATCGTTGTAAGCACTATCTGGTCGATGCCTGCAATGGTCATTACCAATTTTTGGGAAATAATCAAATGACGCATAATACATTAGGTAAGTAAACTTAGAAATGTTGCAAAACATAACAATCTATTTACTATAAAACTTTTCGGTTTTGCTTTTAGGTGATTTATTAGAATATCATGGTGAAAATTCAATAACTGCAGCCGGCAAAGAACGTTTACTTTATCCATGTCCTCGAAATTCATCGAATATTGCAATATTAAATGTAATCACAGACCAGACCAAATTATAATTGTTAAAATAACTATTTCATTTTAGTTTTACTAAATTTAAGTTAAATATTTTTACGAACAATTATGTATACACATTACTGATATAAGCTTATTGTGGTACCTTTCAATTATTATCTTTATAGTTTATATTATAAATAAATCAGTATTTACTCATTAATTCATTTAAATACTACACATATTGCCATAATCTTCAATTATATGAATATTTTTTATAATCTTAAAACTTTATGCTACTTTTTTCATAATAGAAGAATGAAGAATAAGAATCTAAAATCTACCAATGTAAAATTAAAATTTCGGATATTTTCTTACTAAAGTAATGGTCTGAAATATAAAGGTAGAAACATTATTGATAAATTTAAACATGTATATTTTTATAAAATGAAATTTAAATTTTTTTACAAAGTTTTGTAATGTAAAATTAATAAATTTGCATAAGTATAACAAATACGGAATGGAAATAAAGTTTGTTATAATTTAAATACTCCATGACTGATAAAAGATGATAAGATTACTGTATGCAATTTTATAATACTTTTTGAAAATATAAAAATAAAATTGAAATTAGTCTTTTTTTCATAACACACATATTTGATCAGACATAGGTAATGAGAATAGCATAAATTGTTTTCATTGGGACTGGCGCCCCCCTAGATAAGAGTCTTTAAGCGTTGCATAATATGCACGTATCCAGTACACTCCAGCCTTCACCATTATCGTAATAAAGTATGATGAATTTAATTTAATATCATTGCGAGATGTCTATGCAAATTTACACCAGTTCTTTATATACTTGTATAATAAATGTATATTATAAAGTCAAATGGCTACTCATAGTACGTTTTTTTTCTTACATAATATCAGCAAAAAGTTTGAAATAGAAAAGGGTCCGTTCATAAAATAAGACACTCAAAATTTCATATAATTCTTACGGATGTACCTTGTATTTTTGGTTTAAATGGAGCTTCAGAAAAAATTAAAAAATTAAATACGCTGAGACCCAATTGCTTTATAAAAGCAACGGTCAAAAATATAAGAGTTCTAGTGTCACCATTACCTCCTACAAAACATGCTGCATTTGAACACCTAAAAAGAGTTTACCTACTTGCAAATTCTGAAATGGCTAGGAAATGAGGTAGATGTTGAAAATTGGGGATGGAAGCATTCCAAAAACATGTTTACTCCCGTCACAATGAATCAATTACAAACTCCAGAAAATCTATTGTACATGTAATTTTGTAATTTTAAAAACGGATGTAGAGAGCTTGCGGTTGTAGGAAAATTGGCTTATACTACAGTGTAGCATGTTCACAGTGCACCGAAAACAGTTGCTTCAACATTCCACGTAGCATAGGTATAAATGAAGTGGAAAAAAATATTGAATAAGTAAATTGAAAAAAAAATCTTTTATAAATTAATTATTCTCTTCTTGTATTTACTTTTTCTTAATTTAATATTTTTTCCAGATTCCAATTTGAATATACTAATTCGATGGCAAGACTACGATTCTTCCGGTGCCACGCTACAAACACGATATACACACTTACACCCGTAGCTCCACCATATTTTTTTGTGTTAAAAAGCTATAAACTAGGGATAAAGCCTTGGTGAGGGTTGGTGGGCGTTGCTCATATCTGGCAGTATTGTATTTTCGTTTTTTTTTTAGTTTAATTCGCAATTAAGATAGGCCATAATTAAATAAACATCTCAAAATTTTTTTTGGAGGAGCTTTACCTTTCTACCCCACTGGGGCTTCGCTCCTGGGCCCCTTGTTGTAAGTATTTACCTTTTTTCTATGGATATCTAGAGAAATCTGTTTAAAAGTGGAAAATAATTCTGTTTTTAAGTATCGATATTTCGTAAACTAAGATATCGAGAAAGTTTATTCTTTATTTTTGTTTTATTGGCAACGGAAGAATCGTAGTATCCCCAATTTGATTGTTGCAATTATCCTTTTTTTGTTAAAAAAAATAAAATCACTACTTTTCAATGAATAAACTTTTTTGTATATATGAGTAGCTAAACATTCCTTTTTGAATTTTTAAAATTCATTTACTATTGCAAAACTCCAAAATTTTCGTGTTTTCGAGGCTCAGAGTTCTAGACACTCCACTAAAGGTCTTGTTAAAGGTTTTATCTTTAAAGAACCCGTTTGTAATTTTTTAGTATAGAATGACAATAATTTTATCGTTTTTTACCATTTTTTCTTAAAAGCTATTTCAATGAAGGCGTCAACGTATTTTTATAAGTGAAAATTTTAAAAATAAATTGTTAATATATTTTTCTCCAACATGAAGCCATTTTCAACAGAACAATCATATAATGGCAAAAAATTGTAAATATCAATTTGGGACGTTCTGGCAAATTGAAGCTTTTTGAAATACAATTAGCAAATTATATAATTTGTACATTATTATAAAAACAATTATAAGCATTTAACAATGTATTATAGACCAGTACTTCTGAGCCTTTTTCATACCACTGCACCCTAAATCAGAAAAAAAATTCAAGACTCTCAATCCCAAAATTTGTAGACTTTAATGATTAGAAATACTTTATTTATGTACCATTCATTTTTATTATGAGAATATTTCCATTGGGTTTTCTAGATAGTAGCGTTTTCCAGTTTGAGATGCACTGTTTTAGACCCCTTAAGGAGGTGAAATTGAAATCTTTTGAGTGATAAGAGTGAATAATTAGAGTTACAGTAATTGAATTTCTGGCACAAATATATCAAACTACAATAGTTGAATGAATAATTCGATTTATTTACACAGAATTGCTTAGGTTGAGTGACGCAGGGTGTTTTAGCTCTAGCGATTTAAGGGGTTATGCCTAGTTGTTAGTCTAAAAAATCGTGTTTTTTTTCGGATTTTTATGTGAAGAGGCATTTTATTATATAAATACATCAATTTATATTTAAATCATTTCAATATACGATTAATTGGTATTTATATGTTAAGCAAACCTTGTTTCTTTGATACATTTGGGTTCGTAAAATTCTTTTTTTTATTAACGTAAAAGTAAAATGTAATTTTTAACTTTTCTACATTTAATTTAATTACAATTAGAGTTAAAAATGAAAAGCTCAAATAAGAAAAGATCACTTTAATTTTGATCGAAGTATTATTTTTATTCATAAAGCCATTTAAACAATAGTTTGATAAAAAAATGCTCCTTAAGATGATTACCATTGCTACTGGGGGCTTAGCCTCATTTCTAATTTTCTTTTGCGACCAGCTATTGTCTTGTTCTGCGAATAAAAATGCATTTTTTATTAAAATACGAATTTGGTCATCAAATAATTCGTCTTCTCAAATGATCTCCTGAACCTTTCATTAGAGTAATTAAATGATTAAAATACAATCAATTGTTCTGACAATGATATAAAACTGACAATAATTTATCAAACTAATAATAAAGTTTTACTTAAAGGGATCAATTTCCGGAGATCAATTGTTGAAGACTAAGAAGGCTTAGTTCATAGTGATTTATAGCTTACGTTGTGCCAAAAATTGTTGTATTCTTTTTAAAGATTGGTATAACTAAGATTTAAGGACGAGGTTACTTATTCAATTTTTAAAATCTCAATCGTGTTATTAAAAAATATCTATATAAGCCGTTTAAAGTTACAGTGGTGTAGGTCATGTTGTTGACATGACAATTGGACAATTAGACAATTTGGAAGACAATTTGGACATCTCCAAGACAATTTGGAGATGTAATAACTTTTATCCAAAGCTATCGAAAAATCCTATATTACCCAGACTGTAATATGTAAAGGGATTCATGTATTGATGTACCTAAAATTTTTTGATTCTCAAAAATCTTCGTTTTCTTAAAGAGGGCGTAGTATAATTTTATGTTTTTAATCCTTATATTATAAAAAAGCAAAATAATGAATCGATTGAGGAGTTGGATACCTTTTGAATAAATAAAATTATCAATAAAAGGTAAGCAACACTTTCTTAGTAGAACTTTTAATTTCTCATGTAGCTATAAAAATCTGGAAAAGTAAAAGAAGAACTCTCCTGTTATTTCCTTGGAAAATAGAAATGTATGATGTGCAACCTCATAATGTTAATATCAAGAGCATGAATTAATTAGGCAAATCTTAATACCTAAATGAAACTTTTAAGTTGGATTGGAAGAAAGAAAACAACTTTTTGGCACATCCGAGCTTAGGGATATCTATATTTTTTTTGCTTTTTAATTTTGACAATTTTGAGGTAACTGGTAAACGAAAATGAGTTGAAAAACTTGAACAAGAATAAATATATTTGATAAATGGGCGTTTTAAATACAAATATACATGATGTATTATAATAAATAAATATTTAAAAATATTTAAAAAAACTATGAACTAAAATGTACTAGATTTAAAATAAACGTTGCTCCATTTACATAAATGGCAAATTATTTTTGGTATAAAAATGATGACGACGATTTTTCGATGAGGATTCTCTCTGAAATTCAAAACGTTTTTGTTGCCTTTTTAACAATTTTTAGATACATGCAGATAAAACTAAATAGAATACCAGTGAGCAATGCAATTAGTGTCACTAAACCTTTATACAAAATTAATTTTGATTTACTCCAAAAAATTATTAAAAAATAAATCTTTTTATCAAAACTTAACTCAATTTAGGAAAAATAGGACTACGAAATAGCATACTCACTGGTGTATTGTGATTGTTGTTATTGTTGTCTTGACCAACAAATGGAGTAATAAATGCAGGATTTTTCTTCTTCTTTAGTGGGCTTCCTAAAATAAAAATAAATAAAAATTAAACGGTATGTAAATGGTATGACTTTCAAGTGGTACCTCCAGTTATACTAGGAAAGTAGGATTGTTCTGTTGTAGAAGAATAAAGATTTGGATTTATTGAATGATCTAGTTTTGTCCAGGTGGTTTCTTCTACCGTATCTTTCCGATAGTTTCTATAACCGGAAGGATTGAACCATGATGGTTGCGTTTTTAAACTATTATGATATACATTTTCTTTAATTCCCCCTGAACCACATCCCATGTCTAAAGTTAGTCCTTTATTTGTTTGTTTAATGTAATAGTCATTCGTTGGATGTAGCAATGGAGCCGGACTTTTATTCAAACGGGATTGAATATTTTTCATTGATGCTTTTGAATCTTTGACTTTTGGATTGCATGGTGGACGCTTTTGTGGCGTTTCTTTCACTGAAAAGTTTAAGGCGTTTATCGTTGGATGCAAAACACTTAAATTTGTATAGTTATAAGGGATGCTGGGCATTATATTGTGTTCGGTTTGAGCTGCAACGTGTGATGTTATTTCAATATCCATGTTTGATTCATTTAATGTAAATTCAGAAGCGTCATTTTTTATCTCTAATAAAGTGTCAGAGGATTTTTTTGCGCGTTGATCCAGCTTGTTAAGAGCTCCACTTAATTTATATGAATTAGATTGAGAATTACTTTTTTCTGGTATTAAAGTTTCAGATGATGGGGGTGTAAGATACGATTTATTGCTGTCGCTTTGGGATTTAATTTCACTTGGTTGGAATGACGTAAATGAAATATAACTCGTTTTCCGCTTTATGTATGGATCTTGGATATTTATTTTCCATCGCGGAACATGAGCTGATTTTTTCAATTTGTCTAAAAATAACTCTTGTCGTAAATCGTCGGACGCTGCAATTATTTCTGCTTGATATTTGCGTACTAGTGGGTTGTCTTGGTATTCCAGTAGGACTTTTTGCCTCAATTTGGGTAAGTATTTTTCAACGAATTTATCGTGATTTAAATACGGATGGTGAATTAGTTCTTCAGTTGTAGACCGTAAACTGGGATCCATTTTCATTGAGACGGCTAGAAAATCAATGGCGAATGACGACCAATGAGGAAAAATTTTCAACAAGGCACGTATCGTTTCATCAGTTGAACTTTTAGGCATCCCCTTGAAATTTGGATTTTTCGTAATAAGTAATTGATGTCGATAACATGGCTGACCTAAAATAACATTTTTTTTTGATTGATATCTTTACAATAAAATGTTGAGTACTCACCTAGCAATTTACAAATTCTAAACAATTGATCAATGTCAGAATCTCCCGGAAATAAAGGTTTTCCGCTCATCATTTCCGAAAATAAACATCCAATAGCCCAAACATCAACTGCTGGTCCATAGTGAACATCACCCACAAGAAGTTCTGGAGCACGATACCACCGGGTTGCCACATATTCAGTACAAGGTTCACCTGTACTTCCTAAAAGTCTGGCAAATCCAAAATCACAAAGTTTCACAACTCCCAACTGGGATACTAATACATTTTCAGGCTTAACATCCCTGTGAATAATCTAAATAAAATTTGAAAAAAACTTAATAGTTACAATATTTGTTAATCAAAAGTTTACGTTTTACATGCTTTATGTGGCAAAATCTAACGGCTCGAATAACTTGAAAAATACGTTCCCGACAAAGTTGCTCCTCCAATCCTTCGCCTCCACATTCTTCTAATTCATCCAACACTGTTCTATCGACAAACTCAAAAACAATATGAAATCTTTTGCGAACACGGAAAACTTCAAGTAAACAAACTAAATTTTCATGTCTTAATTTCTGAAAAGCAATATTATATTGTTGAAATTTGAGAAAATTAAATTATTTTTAAATCTACTTTTAGCATTCGTATTTCCCGCATTGCCATTCTTCGTGCAACCAATTCTTCTTCGGTGTCTAAAAATTTTTTTATGGCCACTATTTGTCCGGTTTCTCGATGCCTGCATTTCATAACGGAACCGTAAGAGCCTTCTCCAACAATCATTAACTGATCATATTTTTCCATATTACAAAATATATTGAATTATCTGGAATTAAATAAAAAAATATAACGATAATTTTAGAGATCTAAATATTCTCTATACGGAAACTGTTTCTATCGAAGATATATTGAAAAATAATTAATACTCGTAAGTTAATCTAGGTACTTAACAATTAATGAATAAAATTTTTCTAAAATAATTTTAGAAAAATTTGTGAATAAACTGCCAAGTAATTAAATTCTTACTTTTTTCTAGTTATACTTTGTATTGCAAGGGGTTGGTGTAGGTAAGAAAAAGTAGCAGAACGGAGTTCTCTAGGTTTAAGTAAAAAAAAATAATTTGTAAGCTATTTTTTCATGTTTTTGATGATTAATTATAGAAAAATATAAGGAAGTAAAAAAATTATTGATCTTTAGAGTTAAAACTTTTTATTGTTACAGATTACATAATGATCTAGAATTACGAAGTCAAAATTGCCTAATAGAGTATGATTTTGCCCGAGATTGACCGACAATTCGCCGCCCATTATTTTCCTCATTAGTCCAGAAAATTAGTATATGGTCACATACCATTAATTTTTTTAGTTATTTCAAATATACTTTTCGTATTTTTCTCGAAACAAAATCTTTTATGGAATTATCTATGTCAATTTGGCTCCCCATTTTCATGTAGCGCCTCAGACCATCTGGTCCATCTGGACCATCCCCTGGCACCCACCTCGTCACCTTACTGAAACTGTACTAAATTATATTACTTAACTGTAAAAATGTATATGTAGACTATACATTTTTCTTTATAACTTGGAAGCTGAAAAATCCCGGAAAGCTTTTAATAATTGATTTTTTTTGGTACCTGATGGTTAATTTTTATGTTTAAGTTACAAATAACTGCAACCTCAAAAAATGTAACATACTTATTAACTAATGAAAACTGTATATTTTTATATTTTTTTAATTGTTAGTTACCGACGCTTTGTTTCCAACAAAATCTTTAGGGACTCAAGGGTTAATAAAAATATGTAAATCGAGAAATATAGACAATTTGCTCGATACGATATTCAAACCCAGCACCTATCAGTTTTGGAGCGGTCACCTGGACCACTCGGCTACAAGTAGGCTATAACTATAATTTGTTTTAAGATATATATTTTTTTATTTAGTTTAGTATGTATCTAATTGTACTATAGTAAGGCTGTTTTGCTAAAGAGGTACTTATCAAAGTTTAAAAGATCAAATAAGTTTATATTGCCACATTGAGAGAGACTAACGCTTTAAAATAATGGAGCCCAGTTTGTAAATACAAGAGGTAAATTCGGCAAATTAAAAACATTAGTTAAAGTTAACAACTTAATTATATTCCTACAAATAAGTAATCATGCATAAAATCATTTTTTTTTTGTTTTCTGGCATTTGATATTTTTAGGTATTTCTGGTGTTTGATATTTTTTGTCATTGGCACTTTTGTACCCCAATCTGTAATGCGATTTATTGTGTTCAATCCCAATGTATACAGTGATTCATATAACTTTTGAATTTAATATAATAATTGATGTGGAAAGTTGACATGGCAATGATATACAAGTCTACTCTATATTGATATTACGAAACACAAAATTTTTCAACGTAGCTACTCTTCATATGAATCAGACTGCATGCAATATTCCTATTAAGCAAGAAATTTTATGTTTATATATCCAAATGATTACATCTTAACAAGTTATTTGTTACTTTTAAATAACAATGCTAGTTAAAACTAGTTCTATAGATTAATTCAATGAACAAATGAATGGTAAGGAATGGTAAGGTATGATAAGAATTTGAAACCGAATATTTGACAAAATGGAAAAAATAAATACTACACATTTTAGTTTTGCCACAATGCACAGACGCAAGTAGAAATAATTTATGAGCTTGTTTTTCAAAAAATTCCAAAGAATGAATGGGATAGAGAATTAACTTGGATACTTTGTTACTAAAGACAACTTCATCCCCTCAACTCTAGCTCTCCGACAGCAACACTATGCATAACAATAATTAATGTTGAACTAGTGATAAAATCATTAACAAAAAAAAAAAAAACTCTATCTCTCTTTGTGGTTGCTATTTATTGTTGTTTTATAACTGTCAAGATTTTTAGCGACTCTAGCGTTAATAAAAACCGTAAATCGAGAAATATTGAAAATTTGCTCGATATGAGAATCGAACCCACCACCTACAGGAGCGGTCACCTTGTGTATGTATGTATTACTATATTTTTCTTTTACTATCATAATTACGCATTTCAACAGTTCTTGAAATCTCTTCATACTAATATACTATTTCTTAAGATGACCGTGTCGTCAACAAATTGAATATATTATCTAAATTACTACGTTTAAAATTTATTTTAATAAGTAGTTTTAAATATTGTTTAAATCAATTGTGCAATCTGCTATAACAAGATAATAATACAGTAGTCTACTTGTTTATTATCATTTTATTTTTTGATCTCATGGAATATGGAAATTTTTTATCACGTCGCTAACGATCCAAGCTATCATAAAACCATGACGAATAATTTTAAATACACTTAAGTATTATTCTTATCAATTTTGCTCTTTTCTCAATTTTATGTTTTTATTTTATTTGCGGAAAAAATAAGTAAAATAAATGGTCCAGTCGTCCGTTGACCTTATAATTCGATTTTTGTAACCGAAACGATGCCAAAACTATGGCAATTAAATCAAATAAATCACTGAGAAAGAAAATCCATAAAATTGTAATTATAAGAGAAAAGAAATATGTGTAGATTAAGGAAACAAGCAAGAAAGTATTTTTCATATTGAAGCAGCAACGAAATTAAATCAGATGATTGTTCCATGAAATCTAACTGAATAGTGTTACAGATAAGCAAAAAAATAGAGAAAGAACATAAAATTTTCGAGTACACGGAAATCAAAGTAATAAAAGTTTTACCCTGATTTATGACACACATATCAGTTATAAGAAAATTAAGTGTAACACAAAGGATTTGGTACTGATTGATATCATAATTAATACCATCGCAATTTTGTTTAAATAATACTATTTAAAAGTTTTGATTTTTTTTATCAAAATGTTGCAATTTGATAATTTTGGCTAATACGATGGGAAGCTGAGGTGTTAGGATCAAACGGGTAGAATACGAGTATAGGATGAACAATGACCATAAACATCGATGGGAGATACAGGAGAGGCTGATCAAAAGAAACCAACACTGATTGGTAATATCAATAGAGTATATCGATATATGTGAACAATATATATGGTCCTGTTAGTGGTTCACCTCAAGGGACCAGAAGGAAAGGATCAAACAGAGAAGGAGAAATAGAATACCTTACAATTGTTTATCGTTTGTAGAAAACACATAAGTTTGCATTTTCATCTTTCATTTCACCTCAAATACTACCTCTGGTTCTGAACCACACAGTATAGATATAAAGAGCCCGAACAGTATAGGCTTTTCCACAATATTCATATACATAATAACAGACCTAAATCAAAGTTCACATGGTTTTACGGAACGTACATACGGTTTTAAAGGTATTGCAATCTTGCGATGAATGATACGGCGCCGTCATTAGTGTGTTTGTAGTACTAACTTAAACCGAAACGCTGTACCTCCTGTAAGGTAACTAAGGTATCAAGAGTTGAAATTGTAGATACTCTTACAACAGCATCATATCTTGACACATTTCCCATCGTACAGAAGATAAGAATTTAGTTTCTAATAATAACAGAAATTCTCGTGTAATTATTCAAACGCGTACTTCGTGAGAAGAAGCGTGTTCTACCGGTACTGGATCTCAGGTTGAAGCCATTTTTTTAAGATTATACTCCTTGTTCAGAACCATCATTATTTACGTCAAATAATCGTTTTATTGAGCATGTTGCCAGAGAATAAATTTTGATTTATTAAATTTTATTGTCAAACTAATCAAATGATTCATTAATGAAATCAGATTTTTTTAAAAATCTACTCTAGCTCTTGGTTTTGCCACTCTTTTAATAAAAATTTTACACATTTTCTAATATAAATTTCTGCAAGACTTGGTTTTTGTATAGAGTTTATATTTTCTAGTAGAAGTATAAGACAATTTTGAATTCTGCTTGCACTAATTGTATCGAGCTTGGTTGCCTTTATAAAATTATATTTTTAAAATGAATATATATCTCCACATATACAGGACTAATAAACTAAGTTTTATCGATGCCAAATTAATTTTATTGATAATTTTTTTTTTTGGATACCTACGCAATATGAATGTTGTGTAAAATCTCAACAAAAACATGTGTTGAAAATATTCAATTACCAATTTAACAAAATCATTAAATATTTTATTTTTATTATAGGCACTTATTATTAGATTTTAACAAATTTCTTTTATTTCATTTTGTTACATCTTCAACTATACAATTATTTAATTTATATCAAAAAAAAAACAAAGCTCCAAAGAAATTTTTAAGCCATGCATCTATGTTTGAAGAACTCGGAATATTCAATTAGGCAGAATTGATAAAACTTTTAATACTTCTAAACCGTAGCGCTGAAGAAATTAAACTTAAATCAATAACGTTGAAACTGTCCTAGAAGATACTAATGTACTTGATAACAGCCTTCCATTGCACCTAACATATAATTTATTTCTGAATAATGAATAAAACATTTCATTTCGGAGTAAAATTCAAACACTAGAACTTTAACAACAAAAATTTACGAAATAAAATGCATGATTTAACGAAATTGTTTATGACATTGGAAATTAAACGATCGGTTACAAGTAGTTTGTATTTTTTTTTAAGAAAATTGTAGTTAGTGGTGGGTATATGTATGGCATAAGGAATTGCAACTTTCCGTATTGCTTAACGAAAACAAATGACAAATTCACAATCGTAAAATGATGAAAGGCTTCCTGTTCTATTATGAGACAAGCAAAATCGATCTCGTTGTCTAAAATTAGAATTTACATTTGTGTAGTTGGATGATATTTCAGTTTTTCGGTATATTTTTAAATTGGATTCGTGTGTAATAAACGTTTAAGGGTTGAATTGAATTGCGCTACACAATAAAAAAATAATAATCCCACGTAAAGGCTACCGTTAATTGCAATCTTGCTCTATATTTTGTTTTATTGGTGTGCAAATAATAGATTTATAATTTTTATACATAGTAATAATAAGAAATTAAAATTTGAAGTTCTAAGATTTTTTACCCAAATTTGGTTAAGTTGGTAAACATGATTGCAGTGCTTGAAAAAGAAATGAAAAATTCGTTACATAAAAATAGTTTTTTCAACTTTTTTCGTAATATTAAAATATTATTTTATTATAATAAAGATAGAAACAATAGAGCAGTGAACCTATGACCCGTGGATCAGAGAATGTCCCACGCAAGCTTTTCAATGACCCATGATGTCTAGGCAAATATTTGTGTTTGTTATGTTTGTAGAAAGAGACTTCCATAGCATTTGTATCGTCCTTTCTCTGTTCCTTGCAAGGCGCTAATGGGCGCCATGCACATTAGTGACCCACGAGCTATTACTTAAAAAAATATGAACAAAATTTGACCCTCGCCTTAAAAAGGTTCTCTTCCCTGTAATAGAAGCAGGGACTTTTACTTTATACTTTGAACGCATAATAAACAAAATTTGAAGTTAATTATTTGAGTAAAGCTTGAAATATCATGTCAATTACACGAACAAACTAGTTTCAAAGAGTTTTGTTATGACCATAATTGACCAGTTTGTAGTTAAAATAACAATTTGCTTCCGCAAATTTCAAGAATTTTAAAATTTTCCCTATTGAGTATACACTAACTTGTATTCTTATAAGTTAAAGATGAAAAATTCACTATTAGTATATTTTAAAATACTATAACTCAGCGGTCGAGAAACTTTTTTGCCCATTACCCCAAAATATTACTGCGTAAATCGATATTATTCCCTCATTTTAAAAAAGAGCCAATCAATTTGTATATTAAAAGCAAACAATATTTTTATTTTTTATTCAGAAAATTATAAAATGTCATACGAAAATAGTTCATTTTAGTCCATTTGTAATAAACAAACAAAAAAAAGTCTTATATTGGAATAAACAAAATGTAATTGAAAAGTTTCCCCCTTTTGATTTCGGACAAATGTTGCTTCATAATTGATACACTAACTTCAAAATTGAGGATTTTTGATGTTAGTGATAAATATGAATATACCACATATATATATATAATTTTCTATAATCTTTAATAATTAGCCAAATTTGTTTCTCTATAAAATAAAGTTTTTATTAGAATTAAGATTATTAATTACAATAATGAAAAATTACCTATAAAATAAAGAAACGACAATTAAAGCTAATTATTCGTACAATTCTAATATTTGTAAAACTATGTTATTGCAATTTATAATATTTGTAAAAATTAATTATTTATTTTATGTCAAAATTTTGTATGTTATAAATCAAGCGGCTGAGGAAGTACGCGCCAAAATTAAAGGGAATATATTCTCTTTACATCTCCCCTCCTCGAGATGTAACTCCTGCGATGTTTCGATCATTTTCATTATTTAACATTGGAATCAATTTTGTTACATGGAATAGATTTGTTTCTTCATTTCTTTTTCCAGTCTTTATTTTATAAATTGAATTTGAAATTTTTTTGTCTATTGTAAATGGTCCGATTCTTAGTTCTTCTAGCTTCCTTCTATTAAGTTTGTTTCCACTTTCTATGAATACCATATCCCCCACGTTGAATTCATGGTGTCTTCTATTTCTGTCGAATATATTTTTATTATAGTTATGGGATTTCAATGTTCTCTCTAATGCTATCTTCTTATCTCTTGCCCAGTCTTCTCCATTCTTCTTTCTTCTCAATTCCTCCGGTATATTACTGGTGTCTGTACCATGTAATAGATATTCTGGTGTAAATCCTGTAATTGTATGTTCTAATGTATTATAAGTATTAACACATTCCCTTGCTATCGATGTCCATGCTCTCTTTTTCTTCTTCTTTTGTAATAGTTCGTTATTCATCTGATCCAATTTTATTTCATCTATTTTAACCATTCCAACATCATACTTTTCCTTTGCAAACACTGACTTGTTGTTATCCATTAATTTTTCTATCTTAATTCTTTTATCTCTATCTAAATGTTCTAGTTTACTATCAAATTCATCTACTTCCACGTGTTCGTTAAAATTAACTGAACAATTTATGGCTTTATTTTTGTTTGTATTTAATATTTTTTTCGGGTTTTCTATGTCATCTATTTTCTGTGAAACTTCTAAATTTTCATTCATTTTCAACTTGAACACGGGAATTAAATCTAGTCCTATTATAAAATCTTCGAAATCATCTCTTTCTACTATGTACACGTCTACTTCTTTTTCTATATTGAATATTTTTACCCTCAATCTTACCAATCCATTCGTATGATTCACACCATTGACAGACTTTATGAATATTTTGTTTTTATCCTCACTATTACCTTTTATCTTAATCCACTTCGAATTTATTAAAGATACTTGAGAACCCGGATCATATGTACCCATCATCTCTATTTTATTGCCAATTATCATCCTAAGCCTGATCAATGGTGTTACTATTCGTTTTTTTGCTTCTTTATTTAGACTTACTTCTATTACTGCATTGATCCCAATAGCTTTAGGTCTCCTCACTAGTTTAAACCAGCACTTCTCTTCTGGGTGATATCTTACACCTTTACCCAAATCTTCACATATCTTGCATGGTTTTTTTTCTTCAATTTTTACTTTGTATTCGGGTCTACCTTCTCTTTTAGATATTTTTCTTTTATCTGACATTCCATCAAGCTTTTGTAATTCATTGATTAAGATTTTTGTATTTAGTATTTCATCCCTGTCAATTTTCTCTCTGATAAATTCTGGCAGACCAAATGCAATTCTATCTATCATTGTATCAGCGTCCATATTCTTATTTATTTCCAATAATAGTCGTTCTTTCGTTATTGCATATTGCACAAGTGAACCCTCTTTATACTTAAAGTAGTGGGCATATGCTCTGCTGCTCCATCCCTTACTTGAAAAGGTTTCTATTAACACCTGTTTCCATCCATGCCAATCATTTTCATGTTCTCCTTTAATGGCTGTAGAGGTGTACCAGTCTTGGGCAGTTCTATCTAAAAATGTCCTTAATAGTTCGATTTTGGTTTTATCTTTCTGGATTGAAAATCTTTCACATTCTTTGTCGAATGTGTCTAACCATTGTCTAACATTAGATGTTTTATAATTAAATTTTTCTATAATAAATTTATCCGCTACGTGTTTTAAATTTTTTTCCTCTTCTTTTTTTTCGGATTTTTCGACTAATTTTTCTAATATTCCTGCTAATTCTGATTGTTCCTTTATATCTTGAAAATTTTGCCTTAAATATTTTCCTCCAAAGTGAATATTCCCATCATCGTCCAAATATATCTTTTGCAATTCTTTTGTTAGCGTTATCCATATTATTAATTTATCATTTCTTTTTACTAATGAATCTTTGACTTTTTTAAAAACAGCCGTATTCCTTAACTCTTTATGGGAATCCGCATAAATGAGTTCGTCCGGTATTGCATATCTATCACCTTGTTCCGTCAAAATTGATGTTATGGCTACCACTGTAGTTTTACTATCCTTTGGAGAAGCCACAGCCTTAAACTCAAACTTCAACTTCATTTTGTACAGAAATTGTCGTTTTATAATTTTCTATAATCTTTAATAATTAGCCAAATTTGTTTCTCTATAAAATAAAGTTTTTATTAGAATTAAGATTATTAATTACAATAATGAAAAATTACCTATAAAATAAAGAAACGACAATTAAAGCTAATTATTCGTACAATTCTAATATTTGTAAAACTATGTTATTGCAATTTATAATATTTGTAAAAATTAATTATTTATTTTATGTCAAAATTTTGTATGTTATAAATCAAGCGGCTGAGGAAGTACGCGCCAAAATTAAAGGGAATATATTCTCTTTACATATATATATATATATATATATATATATATATATATATATATATATATATATATATATATATATATATATATATATATATATAATTATAAAATATAAATCAGAGCGTCGAGCAGTATTCTAATAGTATCAAGATGCTTTTTCAGATACAGTGACTAGTTTGTTGTTATGAAGCCTGTCACCCATCTGACTTGAGATCTTTTGAAATTTAGTATTTCAGCAATTAGATTTTGAAAAGGACTTCACATCATTCCTTTGGTGTGTTTTTGCCACTTGGTACTTATTGCTTCACAAGGAACAATAATTAGTTTAAAGCTACTGTTTGATCATTTTTCTTACCACTAATTTTGTGACTTCAAACACTAGTTCTGGATCAATAAATATTAGCGCTGCCTTTCGACGGGTAAAAGCATCTATCTTTTCGTTCCCCAGAATGCCCTTACAGCCCGGTATCCAACCCAATAAAGCTTAACTTTTACAATTATAGTTTGGAATTTACCTGTAGCTTTATCAACACTTTTGTCACAATCTGGCTGTTAGAAAATATAAGGAATTTGCTCTTTTTCAAATTTTTTCGTAAACATTTCCACATACAAGTCAGTATGGCATATATTTCAGCCTAGTATATAGTGATTCCTTTTCCCAAAGATACAGAAATCTGATACCTTTAAGATTTTTCGTATATTCCAGTATCAGATCCATTATTTATCACACAGTCGTCAGTAAACCATACTTGGTCATGGGACAGTAATTTTTTTCGTAGTTTTCCCATTTCTCTAGTGATCCATCCGTTGTCAACATGTAAGACTTATTAAACAAGAGTACAAGTATCGCTTGATTAGTTTCTATATTTAGAATTGGGCTCAGAATATTTTTTTAATGGGAACATTAAATTATAACTTCTTCTTAAATTATAAATTCAAAAGAAGGAAGGCTCAAAGGTATTTTAAAAGGCAGCGGCAGAAGGGCTTCTTTGTAAAGACTGGTAAAGTCTTTAAGCTTTACCAAGTTGCCGACTTGCCTGTGCATGACGAATTTTCGGTCAACAAACCAAATAACCGAAAGGTACTTTGGATCTCATGACTGCTATATACCAGTGCATAATGCTAGATTAAGCTAATTTGAACAAATATTTGGGGTAAGATTGAACCAAAAATAACCAATATAAGGGACACTGTAATTTTCTACTTACGGGTAAAACTGTAAAGCATAAATTGTTTGCAAAAATATCATTATGCTACACCCTTCATATGATTTTAAAATGTGTTATGGATAAAAAGATAGGCATCACATATCTTTTCATTGCTTTGTGGCTTTTATATCTTAATTCAAGACTTCGACTTCCAAATGAGAAAATCAAGGTGTTTTGTTTTATTTTTCATATTTATAATTCATTTCAGAAAATAATATACTAGAACCGTTAAGCCAATCGAAAACACGACACTAAATGAAAATACCAGATCCATGAAAATTTTCATCTGGCAAAAATTTCAATAGTACCTATTTTACAATATCAATGTTGTAATTGTAATAACATTCGTTAGGCTCACTTGTGTAGTTTGGAGATTTCAATATTTCGATATTCTTAACGAAAATTTTATTTGTTTAAGATTTATTATGATTGATTACAGTTATTTATTTTCCTCAAAATTGAAAAATTCTAATCTTTAAAGATAATGTATAAAACTAAGTTTTATTTTACTTTCTCAAAACTCTTAAAGTTGCAATAGTTGCAATAGTTTCTTTTAATTTATACATCAATTTAAAAATTAATAAATGATTATTAACAATGCAATTATGTTTCATTTTACAGAGTAAGTTATCAACCACTTATTAAACCACTCAATTATTTAATTGCACTATAATTTACTGTCAATAAACTTACATTTCAACCCTTCACAATTTATGGTTGACCATGATGGATTTTTTATGTAAATTAAAGAAACTTCGTTAGTAATCATACCATGTGTTAAATGGTATTCATTTCTCACAACCTTGACCGGCAAATGAGCTTTCAGACGAGCTTGCAAATCTAGAATTATAATCACTTGTGTAGTGCACATGCAAAAAGGATACGAGGTCAAGGTGCAAATACAATAACGTAATTACTTAAGACAAAAACTTTCATAAATTTACCAAAGACTGAACACCAACATTAAATTCATATTTAATTGATATAAAAAAAAAACTAATATAAAACCTACAAAAGCTGAAAGTAAAATTGCTCATGAAACTTTTTTTTAAGTAAATTATGGCTTAAATTACCCACACCTAATTTTTCTTATGGATATTACAAACAGTAGCAATTCTAAGCTTTATTTAATTTTACGGGTTTTTTTTCTATAAATATTTTTGCTTATTTAAGAATTTACTTATAAGACTTGTGGTTTTATGGTTTTTCGAAAAGATAAACAATAAAGTATTGAAATATTTTAATGTGATTAATGCTTTTGAATTGTTGAAAATAATAATATTATGATTAAATAAAATAATAATCAACTAAGATAAATGATACATAGTGCACTTAAACTTACCACAGATGAATGAAAGTACACTTAAGAAACTAATACGTAACTAATGCATAATCATCTAGCAATTTCGAACATATTACATAACGTATTTGTCATAAACGTGGAACAGGTGGCAAACTTTATCACATGTTCAACATCAAACATAACAATGTTAGATCTGAAGAAAATTTTCTTCGACTTCACACAAATCAAACCGCACGATTGGAGTCATTGTTTGTTATATTGATGTGAGCTTATTGGGTTTTGATAATGGGCAAAATTCCGTACTAGTTTAGTACCTATCCAACCACCACAACCACGACCACGACACAAATGTAGAATGCGCACACGCGTTTGGAAAATTTCGCCCTAAATACATTATCTTTTCTATTTCTATTCATAGAACTAAATGAAAAAATAACGGTTTAGCCGCTAAACGAACTTTTCATCTTTTTCCCTTGCGGTGCCCACGCATAAGACTTTATCGTAAATAAATGCATAATGAACCCTCCTCAATCACTTCTTCGGTTAAATTGAAAATGTGGAATACAATGATAGAGGTAGCAGACACAAATGTGTACAGAATATACATATACACGTGGTTATTGATTTAATTCTGTCAGGCTTGATAGACCCCATCTGTGTCTACAAATATATTATTTATTTCTTATGGTCCTATTTCATATTTTCATTGCTATAGATCTAGTTTATTTCTAAACTATAGATTACACCAGCATTAAAAGAGAGCCAAAATAGTATACATTTTCCTTCTTTTTTTTTTGGTATTTAAAATTGTGGGAAAATTGCATTTTTTAAAAATTTTGTTTTATTTCCATTAAAATTTATACACAAAAAATGTAAGAAATCATATACGTCTATTATATTTTATTGCTTTGTCTAATTAAAACAGTGGTTCTTAATCCTTTTGAAAAAGACATAAAAGTTTGAAAGGAAGAAAACTTTGAAAAATCACTAAGTCGATAAAAGTTTGTAAAACAAAAGATTTCCCTTTGACAAAATTATAAAAAAAAACACATGTGTGCAGTTCACACGCGGTAGAAGTGAAACTTTCAAAAAAGATGAACTTCAAGATATTGAGACGAATGTAAGATTTTATGAGTAGGATAATTGTACGGTTTATTTTACGATTTATTAACATATATATTACATAAATTTATTCGGAATCCAAATTTGCATTTTCGATAAATGATACGAGAGCATATGATAATGGAAGTATGAATAAATCCAGTAGTGGTAAAGATGCAGGTATCGTTTAATATTTGAAACTATTGTATTTGGATATCGTTGGAATTATATTTTTCTCGATTGCTTGAAAATACGTGCAGCACAGTAAAATATTATCATTTGCATTAGAATTTTTAATTATTATCCATAAAAGATCTTCCTGTCCTGGGAGTTGTGGTTTTAAATTTCGTTGGAATCACAATCGTTCACAAAAGGAGCACATATTATAACCGAACATATTGTTAAGAAAATTTTAACGAAATTCTTCATGAACAACTTTATTTCGACGAAATTGTGAGTACCTAAGAAATCAGCTGTACATTCATTTGAGTACCACCTGAAAAACAGTTCGTAATATTATGTGATATCAGAATTAATTTTAAATTAGCTTTTATTTTATTGAAATTTCGTGCTTAAAGACGAAATATGCAATTAGAAAATATCTATGTACTTACTAGCTTCATTTTTACTATTTTGCACAGTCGAATCATTATTAAACGTATATTATTATTCGCATTTAATAATACTTTTCGGCGTGCCCGAAATTCACGAACACGTTCTGTTGAACTTTTTGACGTCTTTATAGCCTTGTTTTCTTTACATTCTTTTGATAATCCATATTCATTTACGACAAACTTAAAAATTAATTTTATTAAAAAAATGAATTGTTTATGCTCACAATTATAATAAGCAATTTAACACGGTTGTTATTGGTCACTATGAAAATCTTTCTCAAGTAGCGTAATACGCAGGCGAGCACAACTATAAGAAATACTAATGTTTCCTACCTCATTCTCTCTCACGTTAAATCTTATAGATTTATGTATATGTTTCTCTTTTTATTGCTGCTTTCCGTTTCCGTTTCATAAAATTTCAAGTCACAACGATGCTAAAGAAGTTTTCACTTTAAAAATTAAAAAATCGCAACTAGAAAAATCATTTTTAATGACTGAGTCAAAGTTTATCTTATTTTTCAAGAATTTCTGAACATATATCTTAGATCCTTAAAAATGATTTTGACAAAACAGTGAATGTCAACATGTGGTCAGAGCTATAAAAAAAAAGTATTGTACACTAAGACCCCGTTTAACGCTGTTTCAGTTTAGCGCTCTTTTATTTCAACGCGGGGATTCCCCGAAATTGTTCGCAACACTACGGGGATTCCCCGAAATTGTGCTCAGCGCTACATTTTCAAATATGTACATAACATATTCAAAACAAGGTAGTTGTGTTTCTTGTTTGGTACAGTGCTATACAGAAATATTTTTATCATTTGAAAGATTTGTTGACAGTATTGTAAGTATAAATTTATATAATACTATAACGATTAATACAGTGACAAATATTATGATCTTTAATTTTTATCATGGATGGTAATGAAAAACAAGAAAAGAAAGTAATCAGAAAAAGCATTTCACTGGAAACTAAAATGCAAGTGATTAGAAAATTAGATTCTGGTGAACGTCAATATCAAAATTTATATTGTTTTTATTTTTGTAAAAATTAATGTTTGGCTTTATTTTTATTGAGAAAAAACATAACTGTAAAAAATACCTACCAATTTTCTATCCATCTTCCCCTAACCCCATTATGTACATGTTAAGATATTCTCGTTTAGTGCTATTTCGTATTACGTTCTACTTTGATGGAACATATCCTACGCGTTAAGCGGGGTCTTACTGTAGTTACTTTGAAATATCATAGATACTTTATAGAAGGGGTGGGTAAACTTAATACTGGCATGATCGACAATAATTTTTCTTATTTATGAGCGATGTATTTCGAAAAACGGATTAAATTAAAATCAAATACGTACTACAGAGAGAATGAGTTGAAGGGAGTATTAGAAACACTATTTGATAAGCAATAATAGCCGTTTTAGAAGAGATACGTCTTTAATTATATATTTAAGTTTCATAATCTGCTAAATTTTTGATACACATTTTCAATTAAAGGAATTGAAATTTAACTAACAAATTATTTATAATGCCTGTGACCGACTATCGACCTGTTCGCGATCGAACGTTTGCCTGCTTTAAAGTAACGACTTACTGTATCTTAGTTCCTTAATTTTTTGACAGAAAGTGACTAATATTTTAGATACTTTTTAAAAATAATTGTATCTTGCAACTTTAAAAGATATCTTAGATATCGAAAAGTAACTAAGATACTTTTTAACAAAAATTTTCTAAAAATAAAGTTTGAAGTTAGCACTAAAAGGGAGTACCTAACTACCCGGTTTTACGAAATAATGATTATTTTGTGTTTTTTCTTTTGTTTGGGAAAATTTTAACTGTTTTATTTTTATTTTACTCAAATAAGCTGTAGGTATGTTTTGTTGTTATGTATACATTTCTTAATTCACTTAGAGCTTTATTTTGTTTAGTTCTATGAAATTCAATATATGGGTAGTTCTCATGAAATATCAAAATTGTCAAATTTTCAAATTTTCTCCGATTTTCAAAAATCTTTTGAGTGTGAAATGAAAAGTAATGAATACGTTTTCAAATATATTTTTTATAAGTCTCATGAAGAAAAATAATTTCACACCTTTATTAACAGTCGATATATGAACGCATCAGTAAATAATTCATGAAGGTTTCCATCGATTTGGGATTGTTGATGAAACTATCAACTATTACACACCTTTAAGTCATTTTACACGAATTAAAGAATCTGTCTCGAAATAAAATATGAAGATTTTTTCATGATTATATTTTTAATCGTCATTCCCTCACATTGAAAAAAATGAATATTTACTATATTTTAATAATAATTGCATAGCAAAGTAAGTTGTCAGAAACAGGAAACTTACACAAAAATTCAGATGAAACAAAAGCTTATATATCAAGATTTTCTAAGTTATATTTCATTTCGTCATTCTCTCACCGTGATTCCCTCATTTCTAATTGAAGCGAAGGAATGACAGTATATGATTTAAGAACTTTTAACTTGTCTAACTTGGTTTTTTTTATTTCTTTGCTTATTTAATCCTGAAATTCTCCGTTTTTTCTTGTTTAAAGATGAGAACGTCATTCATATTACCTTTAGTGGAAATTATTGCTTTGAGTTCAATGCAGAGATAGACGTAATTCATTTTGATGATAAAGGACAACAAATATATTTTACAGAGGAGTATTATATTATTGTAACAATAATACTGTTAGGGCCTAAACTTGTTGCTCTCTATCAAACAATAATAGACACGATTCAATGACGATATGGCATATAAAAACCATTCCATCACTTTCAAAATTATAAATCATTCTTATAATTCGTTTATAATAAGTTTATTCTGGGGACTACAATATATGGGTAAATCTTGTTACAAAAATACTATAAAATTTACAAAAAAAAAATTGTTTTCCTATCTAATTTTGGAATTTGATGAGAATCACCGAAATAAACTTCTAATATTAATTTTCTATCGTTTTTTAAGTCTGCTGTGTTTACGAAGGCTTAAAAGTATATACTTTTTTCCTAAACCAATACAGATAAGAAATCCATTATCAGATTACCTAATAACTTTACCCAATATGTTACGATCGTAGTAGATACGTAGTATAAAAGTAATTAAAAAGTAAGTACCTCCTTAAGTTTGATAAAAAGAACTTATAAGTATTAAAGTTTATTTTTTAAGACTAACTTGATACCCGAAGATACTCGCGATACTTTTTAAAAAATTAAATTATCTAATATCTAAATACTTTCTTAAAGTATCTTTGATAGCGCTGAATCCTTCCTCCTTCATTCCTAGCGTATATTTTTCATTATTACTATGAAAACTTTCGTGGTAGTTCTTATAATCGAGTTTAAAGTCAATTGATAAGGTTTTGTGCCTTCTTCTGCATGATTCACATTTTATTATACTTTACTGTTTGTATCAATATGTTAACTATTGTTCTTTTTCCTATTAAGTTTTGCTCATTTTACTTAAGACCATATCTTTTACATATCGTAATCACATATCAATGCAAGTTGTATTTTTTATTTTTTTTTCTCCCACAATTAAAAGTATGAACCCCATGTTTTAATTTCGATAACATAAATTTTTACTGTGTTATTATAAAAGAGTTTACAAACTTTATCCAAGTGTTAAATTTAATCAAAAACTGATAAAACTATTTGGAGTTAAAGAATACAAAATAAAATATTAGTTTTCAATTCCAGTATTAGCTTTAATGGCTTCATATTGAATACCAATAGTTCAATAAAGTTTACCGAAAATGAATGCTAAGCATCTGAAGAATAAAATAAACAAAAAAATGATTAGTGGATATTTATTTCGAAATTAAGTTCATATATTTTAAGTTGCTTTAGTGGTTGTTGAATTTTACGGTCATTTTTTATTTATGACTGAAAAAATAATAAACCAAAGAAAGAATAAAAATAATAATGAGTCAGCATAAGAAATATATTTGTTTTAAAATAAATAAGCTGCAAGTTTTAAGATTTTCCGACTTGTTTATTAGTTTTAAGATAAATAATTACACTGACAAATCTATAGACAAAAAAGACGTTATTCTTTTATCATTTTTCAAAAATAGCTGAGCTATCAAATGGTTTATCTATCAGATTATAAAATTCTGGTTTTTGTTTATAATTGTAATATTTAATTTTTAATATTTTTCCGTAAACCATAGCAGTAGAAAAAATGTATTTTTGCTTTAGCAAATAGTTTGGTAAATAAATAGCCAAAATTCCAAATGCCTAGTAGTACTAATTAACCATGTTTTATTACAATAAAATTAATAAATTCAGACCAGAGATCGGTTTTGATTTTCAATGAACCAGAAGAAAAAAGCATTCAAATGTTTTTATATATCACTGTAGGCTTATACTTAAGGGTACGAAAATAGTTAAGCCGGGACAGGATGCGTACTTCTCGTTTGTTTACAACAGGAGTAATGTCACGAAAATGCCAATTTTTATTATTTTTTTAAATTGAAGAATAGAGGTTCTCAGCGTCACGATAATTATGTAAGGGGTATAGGCAGTGGTGACTTTTAAGGAAATCGTAAAGGTTTGACCAAACCCTTGTTAAGATTTTCGAAGTTTTCCAAACCCTTTATTAAATAATCGTAATGTTTTTCAAAAATATATAAAAATATATTTTACTCTTACCTACTGGTAGCCGAGTGGTCTAGGTGACCGCCCCACTAGTAGGTAGTGGGTTCGATCCTCGTATCGTGCAAATTTTCAATATTTCTCGATAACGGATTTAATTAATCCTAGAGTTGCTAAATAACCTTAGTAGTTATAAAACGACGGTAAATAACAATAAATAAAAAAAAATTTATACTTTGTAACATTACTAAACTATGCGTCAGGATAACTCAGAGTCTACTATAGCCCAATTACAAATCAATGTTGGATGGAGGATTATTGGATTTATGGGGTTATAATTTTGACCCGAATAATGCTTGTTTGCCCTTCGATAATTATTATTCCTATGTGCTATTATTATAACAATACCAAACGATAAAATAAATAATTTACAATTTTTTTGTTGCTTAGCTGCTTTCTTAGTTACTTTTTATAATAGAGAAGCTAATTTTAATAATTTTATATGAATTTGTGAATGAAAAATATAAAAATTAAATAATTCATTTTGGCCACCATTTTTATTAATTATGAAAAAATAGTTTTTGCCTAAACATTGTTACATTTCATCGTATTTAATATTTTTTCCATTTTTTTATACCGTCGCTTAATAACTATTATGATTTTTAGCGACTCTAGGGTTAATAAAAATCCGTAACCGAGAAATATTGAAAATTTGCTCGATTCGAGGATCGAACCCAATGCCTACCAATTTTGGAGCGGTTACATAGACCAGTGTTTCTCAACTGGATTTACTCCAAGGACCGGTAAAATATTTCGGCACGTTCTCGTGAACCGGTAATTTTAATTAAATAATTCAATTCATTGGCACAATTTTTTACAAAGATTGGTAATCGGTCGATAACAATTTCGATTTTGGAGAGATAGTTGAATATTTCGCGGACCGGTAAATATTTCTTGCAGACTGGTGTCGGTTCGCGGACCGGCGGTTGAGAAACACTGACCTAGACCACTTGGTCACCAGCAGGCTTACTTTAAGTATGCGAACTCATATTCTTTTCTTATCATTTATTCTTTTACTTCTGGTGGTATTTCTATAGAGGTGCCTTACACCTGTTCATAGAACCACAAGAACTACAATTTATACAAATAAGTATAGTTAATAAAATTTATCAATTTAATACAAAATAAATAGATATGTTATAACAATATCCCTTAAACAATATTTATAAAAACTACATCCAACAGTTAGAACCCAGTTTCCCAACTTTTTCCGCCATATCTTATTGGAACAATTAAGCATTTTTATGTTTTCTTATAAAGAAATTAAAATCTACTGCACCAAACAATCATATGACAACTACGATGACTATATTACAGTGTTAAAGAGTTTTATATATATTTATATAGTTTATATATATATATATATATATATATATATATATATATATGTATATCATCTAAAATACTTATATAAAATGATTGAACATTAAAATCAAATATTGAAACCAAAAATGTCCACAAATTATCTTTGCAATATATTCGTAATAAATATCAGTAATTATAACAAAATCAAAGAGAAACTTTAACTTCTTTGTTTTTAATAACTGATTATTTCATGCACATTATTCATCTTCTATCAGTGGCTAATCTGTTTCGGATGTTAGTAACTACATTTGCTATCATTATTTTGCTCACCGCAGCTTTAAATACATAATGGCGTAGTTATCATCGCCAACCACATTCGAAGATTTTTTTTCAATACCTCTCAACTCTATACTTTCCCTTGTTAAATGCTTATCGCTCTATATTTAACCTTTGATATTGATTTAAATTCTTGTTTTAATTGTCTTGATATAACTATTTGCTATTTTTTTATTCATTTTAAAGTAGTTGTATTTGGTACCTTTCTCAATATTCTTCCTATATTTTGGTCCTGGTATTTTTAGATACTAATTTTATGAGTCAACACAAGTCCTCACAGTCAACACCAAAAGAATATATAGATAAAAAATATGCGTTAGTATAGGCGGTATGTGGTAAAATAGTTACTGAAGTTTACCCAGGACCAGTGGACCAGAACTAAGGACCAAGGAGGAATATCGCTTCTGAACCTATATAAACATTCAATTGTAATTTATCACCTTATTAGTTATTTCAAAGTCAAACTAAACACATTTTATGAGAGTGACTGGAAAAATATTTATTATAATAATATTTATATTGAAATGGTTAGACAAATGCCTGAAGGAATACAAATTTGATTTTGTATGTAACTCGAATTTTACAGAGTAGTAACGCTAAAATGCTACCAAAAACATTTTCAATATTTTTCCCAGTGCAATAGATGTTCATCAATGCCAAAAGAAATTTTCAGTTTACATTCGATAATATAAAGATCAGAAGAAAGACAACCGAAGAACCATTAAATCAATCTTGGTAGAACAAGCAAGTACCCATTTCAAGAATTACCAATAGTGAAAATTTACTCTGTAACAGAATAATTCAATATTCCTTTGGAAAATTAAAAAATTAAGGATACCTGATATTGTCTAATCCACCATTGTTGTTCTAAATTGTTCCTTTGAATTTCTACCTATTTCAATCGCAAGATAAAATCGCAAATGTTAAAAATAGAAACCTTAAATGATGTTCAAAAAGTTTTTTTCTGATATTTCTGATATTATTAGTAATCAATTGATTTTTACTAATTTAGCGTTTATAATTTGCACCATATTTGCCAAAAGATTGATGATATTGCGGGTGATTATATCTGTTTATTTTCTCAAGCAAAAAATTAATCTCACTTGAGTGTTTCGATCACTTGAGTGATTTTTTGTGGTAAATTTGGTACAATAACATTATTTTTGGCAAAGTTGGTACAATAACTTTACTTTTGAGAAACTTGGTAACATTACTTTACAGGTCGACGATCGGCTCAATAATGATTAAATAATTTATTTTTTGTTCTATTTTCAATCTTGTTAACAATGAAAATAATTTTGTTATTTTCATTGTTTTCATTGTTAAATTCATTGCCATCGTTCCAAATCAAAATTTGAATTTCATGGCCATCTTGTGATTTGAACCAAGTTTCTTAACATTTTACCCCCGTTGAGAGGATATTCCGAACAACAAATATGATACATAACATACGAATATAACTGAAACAATTATACAAAATTAACCTAAAGTCTTAAGGAATAAATAATTAATTTGCTTCTTGGTTGTTAATAGATATTGGTAATATTGAAAGTTTTTTAATATTTCGAATTAAAGTAGTTTTTGACGTTTTCACTTTCACTGTACGAATGACTCCATCTTCTCTCGGAAAGCATTCAATGACACGTCCTATGGGGCCCATTAGCAAGGTGGGAAATGATGTTCCCTTAAAAGAACTACAGCTCCCTTTGGAATATTGGGCCCAGATTTATTCCATTTTATTCTAAGATTTAACTCGTTTAAGTATTCGAGTCTCCATCGTTTCCAAAAATCCTGCTTGACCTTCTGGATGGGTTCCCAGGTAGATAAGTGATTAGTAGGAATTTCGGCGAGGTTACGTTCACGTAAGTTGGTCAAAGAGTCACCGATTAAAAAATGACCAGGGGTAATGACTAAAGGGCCATTAGGGTCTAATGATATGGGAGTTAACGGTCGCAAATTCAATATGGTTTCAATCTCCATTATCAGAGTGTTAAATTGTTCATAAGTAACTAACATTTGATGACCCGAGACATGGTACAAATGTTTTTTAAAACTATTAACTGCGGCTTCCCACAAACCTCCAACATAAGGTGCAAATGGTGGTGTGAAATGCCATTGGATACTTTTTGTGGTTAAATATCCTTGAATTTTCTCTAGAGCTTTTGATGTGTTAAATTCATTGATTAGCTTTTCCAAAATATTATTTGTTCCAACAAAATTGGTTCCGTTGTCACTGTAGATATCCTGACAGTAACCACGACGTGACACAAAACGTCTTAATGCGGATATGAAGCCCTCCACCGTTAAATCAGTAATTAATTCAAGATGAACTGCCTTCACAGCTAAACAAACAAATACAGCAACGTATGCTTTAATCTGAATTTTATTTCGAAATTTCTTTTCTTTCAACATAAAGGATCCACAATAATATACACCCACTTGGATGAATGGACGTGAAGGATTTACTCGTGGTTTAGGTAATACACCCATAATATAATTAGTCGTAGGTGGTTTGGCTTTACAGCACTGAACACATCTTTTTATGACCTATATCAATGATTTAATTTTAAAACTTTTTTCCTAATTTTGTGTTTAAAAAACGACATTAGAGATTTGAGATAAGGAGATTACATCGCCATTCCATAGCCTTCGGTAGCCTATAACTTGTAGCAGTGTTTCTTATCCTGTGACCCATACACTTATAGTTTTATGGAATTATCAGTATCAAATACCGTCTCATTATCATATTCCACACGTATCCATGGTCCTCCTCCCCCCAAGACTACCTTTGCTACGCTACTGACTCTAACGATCTATAGCCATAGTCCTCAAATTATCAAACACGTTGATGTTTGCAACTATGTTTTACGTGGCTATTGAATCAATAGAACTAAATTTTAACATTTCGCACTATTCCCATGTAATTCACTACCTAGTATCTTTGAGCCAAAATAAAATGACTCTTATTAAATGTTTAAGCTTTACAAAGCCTGTTATTTTCATCAAGTAAACTATTAAATGAAGAGGCAAAAGTGTTTCTCAATTAATATTTTGCTAAACTAGTCAAATTATTTTTTTTTCTGTTTTTGATATGTGCCAATTATTTCTTTATTAAATATATTTTTTTAATTATTTTGTTTGTAAAAACCATACAAAAATAATTATGTAATAAGTGGTGGTAGCTTAAGGGTGAAAAGAAAGGGTTTGTAATAATTTCCATTTTTAAAATCTCTAACCTACGGTATTTTATTTCATATTTTATTCCAGAGAAAGATGTTATATTATTTATCGTAGTTCAAATTTCTAAGAACCAAATTGCACATATTTGAAATATTGAGATTCTGAGAAATGTCTGATAAAAGTAATTATGATTTTTATGCTCCCAAATTCAAACTATAGGAAGCATTTTTTTTTAATTATGTTAATTTTATAGTACACTCTTCGTTTAAAAATGTTCACTTACCGATATTAATTCGTTAAGTATTTAAAAATGCCAACAAGATACTGTATCACACTATAGTAATTCTGGAACAGCTGGAACACACACTGATTTTTTCCAATTGCAATGTGGCTGTAATAATCCCATTAAATAACACTAAGTATCGTATTTTTAATACAAAATCACAAAAACAGAAAAGGATATAAACATCGCATCCTTTTAATACAAAAGCACTTTTATAAAGAAACAAATAGTTATTAAAATAAATTGCCAAAAATTAAATAAAACAAAAAGGTTTTGTTTTTGACAAGTTTTTCATTTTGTCACAATGGTTACTTCAAACTTGTTCACTTGACATTAATTGAGATCCTTCATGCCAATTATGATCGACAAAATAAAATATATCTGAAGCATACAGGTGGACGAGTGGTCAAGGTATTCGCACCAAAACTGGCAGGTGTTGGATTCGAATCTCGTATCGTGCTAATTTTCGATATTTCTCGATTTAAGGATTTTTACTAGCCCTAGAGTTGCTAAACTCTAGTCTAGGACCAACTATATCCAAAAACTCCTCAGAGAAAGAACATACTGTTCTTTATATCTCTGAGTATTCTAAGTTTTTTTTTTGTAATATGAGAAAAAAAAATGTTTTTCACATCTAGAATGCTGGAGGAGGATAATCGATCGTTTATTCAGGAATCATTGGGGAATTAGTTTTAATTCCCAAATAATCATTAAATATGAGTAAATCAGAATTTAAGAACAGTAGCATTTCACCTATGGTATACAGGGATTTAATCAATTAAATTTATGATTTACTCTCCATTACTTTTGGGGACAAAATGCCTCTTGGGCTCAGCTCGATGAAGCGAAAATTCCTAGTCTATACCATCCAATGTGTACCTCGAGGTGCTGGTCGGAGAAGAAAACGCGTAATGGTGACTAATGAGGGGACTGAATAAGAGCTAATATCATTGAAATGTATAAATGGATTGATCGTGTATAAGACATCAAACAAAAATTAGGAAAATCTAGTGTAAAGTGAACAATCTAGAGTAGCGTATGAAACGTCATCTACATAGGCACAGTTTTAAGGGAAACTTAAAACAACTGGCAATTGAGTGCCAATAAGCGCCAGGCTATACAAATAAGTACTAGAAGCAACAAGAAGAAACAAGCACTAGCATTTTCTTTACTTCAATTGCTTCAGTTGCATCAGAGAAGATGTCTATATAAAGGTCTCTCTTCCAACAATTCTAACATAGGCGTTGTTGCATTTTCCTTAGTTCACTACAAATTTGTGACTACGTTGACGGCGCTAGCAATTGCTTCAAGCACGGTTTGCCGTTTACCATACAATTTAAAATTATCATGGAGCTTATGGAGTAATTTTACTCTAATCATACAATATCAACATTTTTTGGCTGTCATCATCAGGTAATGATTATTTTGTTATAAATTATAAGGACAAAATAATGAATACCTGATGATGACAGCTAAAAACTGTTGAAACGCGTCGTAATAAAGAAGAAATTGAGTCATAGGGCATATATTATTATTCAATAGCATATATTACTACAAATGTATATATAATATTATATATACTTTATTACGAGTATAATATTAATTTTGTATAGGTAACCATTTGTATAGGTATCCAAAGAATAAATAGTAGGAGAACGAAAGAGATAGGCAGTTTGATCACGATCCCTCAAAAATTTAGTCATCATTTCGTTATTTTTTCGGCCGCTATTAGCGCATTATCGCTAAGAAACATGACCAACTTTAGGTTCTGAATCGTTATTGATTGTTTGCTTTTTTGTTATTGTAATTTAAACTAATGCTAAAGCTATTAAAACGTTACATTCATGTTTTTCTTATAATTTAATATCTTTAATAAAGCAGAAATTCGTTATTATTTAATTCTACTAACTATTAACCTTTTGTGAATTATATGAAAATGTTATTGGCGCTTATATTCATGCTTGTGTGCTATTGACACTACAGTCCTTTGCACTGTACCCTCATTTTGTGGATGGCTTTGCAATACGGCGTTTATTTTTCTGTCATTTATACTACGTAGTACATATTGCACAGTATGTATAAACAGCCAATTAAATCTATTATTTGAAAACCAGTAATTTTTCGGGAAATATTCACAGTCCAACACTAACACAACGACAAATGGCAAAAATTGGTAGTTGAATGAAATCGAAATGACAGTTGAAACCAACGACAACAATCAGTTAGTTCAAAATCGAGACAATAATTATTATATTTGTATTTCACCCATATGTATGTGTTTACATTTTTCGTTCTTTGTCTTTGCCACCATATACTCATTTGTCTATTTAATTGACATGAAAAGTAAAAATTGTGTTTAAAGTGGTATCATATTTTAGTTACCACGAACCACTTCCTTCTTACATGTATGCCATTTCAGGTACTACCGAAAGAGGCTATGGCAGTGGAATAAACATTTTTTTTCAATCACGCCAAAGAAGTATAACTTTTCACACGCATACACAACAATACTATTAATGAAATAATAAAAAATTAAATATTATTTTTTCCCTGTGGGTTAATTCCCATGTCAGGATATATCATTGTGCATTAATTTCAGTGTGAGAAATTTTCTATATAGGTAACTTTCTTATAGGTACTTTACTATAGGTAGGTACTTAAGGAGCTTTTTATTTTTGGAATGCTTATCGTTGCTTTGTCACAAATAAAGGCTTTAGCCCTTAGTTTTCAAGACTAATAAGAAATATCCTTGGTTAATTTTGCTTGATTTTTAGTACACACACCGTTTTTTTCCTCAACTTTTTTTCACAAAATTTCAAATGATTGGTAAATATTTGATAGGAAATAAAACTTCAAAAATGTACTTATTTAAATTTTTTCCGTTAATATTTGATATCTATTAATAGTTGAACTATTTTTTCACCTAGGTAAAATTTAAATTAGGTCATCAATTTTTTTTTTCGTTTACAATTTTATATTCTTTTGAATAAACAGAAGAATTATTCATACCAATGATATCATTTCATTTGACCAAGTTACCAGCAAAAAGGAAAAATGAGAATAATATACGAAAGACTACAATAATGGCAGGAAAATAGTTTTATTTTAAGCTGAGCCTCTTATACATACACTTGCCTGACGCGATCAAGCTTTCGGAATTACTATTGCACTCATAAACCACCATTTAACACATGCCATCCAATCACTGCCTATATGCAATGAGTTCAAATTTCATGCATTGAAAGTGGCACTGTAATTTTCCCAAACAGCCAACTAAATTTGCCTAAAATATGAGATGGTCAGTTCAGTAATTATTACGAGAGTGTAGCGGCTAGATCGTGGTCTGGTCACGCTTTGCTATTATTAGATCATAGATCGCTCGGCGTGCGTATTTGCGATCGTCTCTCGTATGAAATGTATGGAAAAGTAAGCGAAAGTGATTAATCGATTTACCGTTTTTTCAAATATATTCGTCTACGATAGAAAATCCTTCCTGGACATTTCCATTTTTGAATAAAACCATCTGAAAAATATTCATGACGAAACTGTAAATTTTTTCAATTGCATGGAGCTTTGGTATATTGTCGCGAATTTTTTTATTATTTGCACATTATTTTTCTTTCTTGGTATCTTCTCGACAATCACAATAGTGTTATTTTGTGCCTATTTTGAAAGTGTTTATAGCAGGTGAGTTTTAAAATAACTATACGATCATTAAGTTTTTGAATTAAACTTAAAATAAAATTAGGTTTTGGAATGAACAGGTTGCAGCGTCAACATGTATCTTAAGATAGAACAACTATATCTTTATATTTTCTCTAAAATACCTATTTGCTTCAATACATATTTATACTGCCACCTAAAATTTAAATTTTTTAATAAAAGATAATTTAGGTCTTTAAGAGTAAATAGCCTTGTTTAATTTGAAAATAAATAAAAATTAAAAATATAACTTGAACAAATTAATTTAGTCTTTGGCTATCAAAACTAGGTTTTGGTTATAAGAAGCTTTAAAAAGCATTTTTTTAGTAAAACAATCCTGGTTTTTGTTTGCTAAAACAATAATATTGATTAATAATATTAATTAATAAAAATAGAAATTACAATCGTGTTAAAAAGGTATTTAGAGATGTTTTGAAATCATTACATTTAAAATGCCTTTAATAACTTTAATCGACTTCAAATGGTTTTTTTAAATATTTAAAAAGCCTTTAAATACCTTTTTTTAACTGGGAATATAAACAAACTAATTTTTAAGATTCATTCAAATTATATTATCATTTTGAATCTCGTTCATTGATTTAATAATTAATAAGTTTTGTATCTTGGGATTTGGAATCCATGCTTAGTTTTTAGTATTGATTTGTTAATTATTTATTGTTCGTATTTTTAGTTTGCCTGAAGAAGCAGAAATAAAGTCGACGAAACGTTGCAATTTTTATAATTTGACATATTTATTTATAAAGTCCAAATCCTATGATACAAAACTTATTAATTATTCAAATTAAATTAATGGGAGATACTTTTGTTCATGGTTTTGGCCTGAAAGCAAAACACAATTGAATTAGCGCACCACATTAAAGTCGTTATATTTTTGAAAAAAATATATTTATAAATTTACAGTTAGTATAATAAGTTACCTTATTTCAATGTAGAAACCCAATTTTTGAAATTGAAAAACATAAAAAATAACAAAATGATAACATGGAACGGGACATACAAATGGTTATTATTGGGATTATAACCAGAATTAACAGAAAAAAGATTCTTAGTAATTTTAAAGTAATTTAGTTACTTTAATGTGTCCAAGATTCTTTTACTAAGTACATTTATTTTTTGTCAAAATGTAACTAGTATCTTTTATACTTTCTAAAAGCAACTGTTTCTTGTAACTTAAGCAAAACACAATTAATATAGCGCATCAATATAAAGCGGTATGATTTTGAAAAAAAAAAAATTAAAGTTACACCTATTAAGATATCTTATTTTAATGTAGAGACCCAATTTTTGAAATAGAACAACGAAAGTAACGAAATGGTATTATGGATTAGGAGTAAAAATGGTTATAATTGGAATTATAAGTCAGAAAAAAGTAGCTTAGTTACTCTTAAGTAACTCAGTTACTTTAAAGTATCTAATATACTGTAACTTAGTTACTTTATTTGTTGCCCAAAAGTAAGAAGTCTCTCATATACGTTTTAAAAGGAACTGTAATCTTGTAACTTTAAAGGTATCTTAGATACCGAGATAACGAGAAATTAGGTGCAGAATTTTATTTTGTTTTTGTTCTATAAAATTCAATTAATACTTCTTATACCATCGTCTTATTCTATCGTCTTAACACTAGTGTTGTTATCACTTTTGTTTTTTAAACTAGGAATACTAAGTATTCATTATTTCTTATTTATGATAATAATTTGAAATAATTTTAATTTCGGTTTCAATTTATAAGAAACCTTATTTCTTCTATTTTTTTCTTGAATTACTTATTTAGATACACTTTAGTATTCAAAATTATCGTAGGATCAAAATTCAATGGTTTAAATAGTTATCTTTCACTTGATGTGAATCCTAGTGTATTTACAGTATAGGTACTTCCAAATTCTCTTCGTTGAACTTTTTAGATTGACTATTTTATTCTTGGTCCAGTGTATCGAAATCACTTGACTAAAACTAATAATTACACGTAAATATTCAATAGCATCGAAAAACTTCTAATAAAATTTAAGTTTTATTGAGCAGAAAAAATATAACTTTCTTTAAATAGAGTTTTTCTTTTGGCATGTAAGCCGACCTCTTTGGAACTAGGAGTGAAACAATACTTGTTAATACATGAACCAACCAACTTACTCCATATTTTTCTTCCAATACCAAATAATTTTTGTATTTATACCTTACAACCGATACTGTACCAAGGCATAACCATCCTCAAGTAGAAAAAATTGCCTTTATGCTTCAAAAAGAAAAAAAAATACGACAAAAAGTAAAGCCTACAAAGTCATCATAGAGCATTCGAATTATTCATAAACACCTACAGTTTTCAAAATGTCCGCTGCGAATTGCATATTGACTCAGGTACTTGGTATTTATAAACCTCTAAAATTTAATTCACAGTTATTACTCTTTTAAACATATTCCTATACAAAACGAATAAAACATCATTTCAAATATTTAGTTAAGGAATTTTACTCTTACTTTAAAAACACTTTCTAGACTTTATTAATTTTAAAAAGTTGTATGCATTTTGTCGTAACTTTTAAATTTTTTGATGTTTTTGCTTTAAAATATTAATTTATAAATCTGCTGTTGTCCATTTTTGGGAAGGGATCTTCTAAAAAGGGTTTTTTTAGTAAGGGGTAATATCACTTTATTTAATCATTTAAGATAAAAAATAGTCAAAGATTCCCCTTAGTAATATGGAGCGCAGCCTAGCATTTTTCGAAAAAAAAACTTAATATTTAGACGATCTAAAATCGTTTTATAATTTAAATTTTGATCTTTAATTTTTTATAAAATTATATATTTGTCGACAAGAAAAGAAAAATAAA
This sequence comes from Sisyra terminalis, assembly GCA_958496175.1. NCBI lineage: Eukaryota > Metazoa > Arthropoda > Insecta > Neuroptera > Sisyridae > Sisyra > Sisyra terminalis. The sequence continues at coordinate 24,115,166 of OY292277.1, forward strand.
AGTCTTTGGTAGCAATTTTGCAAAATTATCATTTAAAACGCAAAGAGCATACAATATCGAATTTGTAGTTCTTCGAGTGTTTGATTAACCATTTCAATATAAATATCAGAATAATAAATATTTTTTCATCTTCATCAAGGTAACAAATCATTTTAATGATGAACTGCTAGATTTCAATTAAATATCTATAGGGTTAGAAGCATAATTATTTCCTGGTCCCCTTATTATTTAATTTTAATAGGTATAAGCAGTATGTAGCTACTCATAGGTCGCTATTTTCTACTTCTGTGTTTTATGTAAATTATACCACCTATTCAGGGTCTTTTGTAATGCTAACGCAAGAAATTATTGACTTGCATGCTTTTAATAAATTAAGTATTAGCTCTTTTTACACATACGCTTAAGTTATAGTTCAATAGTGTTTGAACTATGCCGCTCAGCTCAAAGACAACTACCGAAAGTCGTTTTAACAACTACGTTTTAGTTTTGTTTAACGTAAATTTTCATTTTTTTCATACTACATACTTGTTTTTTATAATAATATTATTAATACTGTAGCTAAATGCTCTTCTTGGTATTAATGTGGCTACTCAGTGCCGCATTTTACTTAGAAACGTATCTAAGACCCCTACAAAAGAGGCCGTCAAAAGAACCCCGATAGAGTTTAATATCAATTTTTTTCTGATAAATAAATATAATAAAAAGTTATTAAGAATAATGTTTGTTTAAAATAGCATATACAAAATCGCAAAATGCCGCCCTGAATTCAGTAAGATTTATTTCTATGCTATGTACTTATGTCGTAGAAATAAGATGCTTAGGAAAATAATTAATATGATTAATAATATAGTTATATTTATTTTATTCCACTACACAAATTTGCCCTTAGTGGGCCTCCATAGAAATACTAAATCAATCAAAATCCATAAATGCAGCGCTTCCTCTACCCATGAAAGTTATTCCTTATCATTGGTATAGGTAATATTATAATAATAAATCTTGAGAAATCGAAAATTACCCTCTTTCCTAAATATAATTATTTCATACCTACTAACTTTACCAATGCTTAGGTTGGCTTAGGTGGTGTGTGTTCTGATCTTACAATGCCTTTACCTGATAATTAAAAACTTAAGTAAGTAAGCATAAGTAAGCATCTATAATAAAACCAATAATATTTGTAAAGGTGTATTATTTTTACTGTACATAATTGCGTATTTGAATTTAAAAAAAATATTGATTTTTTTAGTGCAGTTTAAAACTTGAATAGAAATAATATTAATATTTGAAGCGAAAAAGTTTAGTATTTATTTTTCAAACTATTATGAGCAGTTTAAAAGTGATCAAATCGTTAAAAACAAAATATAGGACTCCAAACGCACTAAAATGTAACTAGACGTTACAGTTTATAATAATTCCACAGGATAATAAGCTATCAACGATTCTTAATTAGTATTTTTTTTTAATTAATTAAACTTTATTATATTTACCGTCGCTTTGTGACTACAAGTTAGTAAGAGTAATTGATAATTTGCTCAATATAAGGGTTGAACCTAGTACCTACCGGTTTTGGATCGAATATCTTGACCACTCGGCCATCAGTAGACCTCCCTAATGATGTACGGGCTATGAATAGTTTAGAACAGTAGTTCTTAACTTTGTTGGAAGTACGAACCCTACAAATTTCATATGCAGATTTACTGAAGCCTTCATAATTGGAAAAAAACGATTTTTTCAAATTAAAAACATAGGTATATATTTATTCATAGCTCACGTGCTCAGCCGGAAGTGTCTTAACCTTTATCGAACCGGCGAGACTGACTCACCAAACCCCTGAGGTTCGATTGAACCCAGGTTAAAAATCATTGGCTTATAATATTCAAAAAATAATATATTCATAACAACTTATTTGAGTAGTTACATAATGTGAAAGATATATGAAGATTTATAACTTTGATTTTTACTGTACCTCCATTTGGTGCAGTAAATATAATTACCCATTTCATACATGGACCCTTTATAACATATAATTTTAAAATCAAATCTACTGGTGACTAAGTGGTCAAGTTAAGGCGACAGTTCTAAAACTGGTAGGTGTTGGATTCGATCCTCGTGTCAAGCTAATTTTCGATATTTCTCGATTTACGGATTATTATGTAAAAAGTAAAACAAAAATAGTCTCAGTTAATAAGTATGATGCATCTATTAACTGAAGTTGCCTGAATTTTATAGCCTTTGATGAATAATTTTGGAGTAAGTCTTTAAGTAAAATGATTCCAAATTTAAATGTTAAAAAACCTTATAACGGATGATTGCGACAGTTTAAAATACTAGCATCAAAATGATCCTTACAACAAAAAAAAAGTTCGTTTTAGAATTTACTTGTTACACGGCTCGAAACATATTGGTTTCAATAATTTATAATTTGTGGAACAATTTTGGGGAGTTGTTTTTGTAATATTTGTACACAACAGTACAAAACATCCACGGTAAGGTCTTAAATGTGGTATTTCTGATCAATTTAGTAATATGTAGTAATATATTGATGATAATTAGTTTTAATAATTGAAAACGTAAGAGATTGTGTCACCTGCTTACAATAGTGAGTAGGTATTAACATTTTGACGTCACGTTACTTAGAAAACTTATGGAAGGTTACTGAGGAAACTGTCGTACAATTTCGGTACTAAGTTCAAAAATTTATTTTTAATTTGTTATAACTGCTTAATAACAATAAGAAAAAAACATATTAACAAAAAGTATTAGGTGTATCTTTTGATTTGTCTAGAAATTTTTTTATTCCAAAACCCATTTTACCACATTTCTTTCTGCATTTCGCGTAAAGGCAAGTTCGCTTTTCCGCATGGTTGAAAAACTTCTTGAAATTGGGGTTGTCCATTTTTACTAATGTTTATTTTAATAACGCTTGCATTTTTCATTTGATTTAATTCACTTTTTTGGATTTGGTAGTACCTACCTATAATAAAATTAAACACTAAGTACATATTGGCAAAGAAATATTTTTCCATATTAATGCGAACATAAATCAATCAATTAAGTATGTCTTTTTATTTTGTATAAATATTTAAACTTGATTTTTTTCATACACAAAGCTAATTTCATATTAAAAGCGTTTAATTAAATCAAAGCAGGCAAGTTGAATTATGTAATTTGTCTTATGCATCCTGAATAATAAGATAAGACTAGATTTACGTAATTAACTTGATTTTCCTGAACTCTTTTGGTGTGATATGAGACTATCGTGAAAAGATCGAATACCTAAGTTGTCTTATTGTCTTATCTGAAATTTGATCCATTTTATTTGTTCTGTTATTTAGGTAGATTATGACACCAGCTATAGGAAAAGTTGAGAAAACGGATGAAACACAAGGAAACAATGCTAATTTAATGAATGGAGCTAGTGGCAACGATTATTCTTCACGAATGTTTTACGATGGATTAGGTGTACCAGGTGATGGAACGTTGTTTTCAACTGCTGCACCAAGTTCTTACGCAACTTTTTATAACAACAATAATAACAGTACCATTTCTGAAAATAAAAAATATTCATCTTGGTACAACCATAATTTGTTGTGTATGGTGAAACTCAACTTTTCAAACAACTCTACTCAAGTAAGTAAAAGTTTTAAATAAGTTTTTAATTTATTTTTTATAAAAAATGAACGTTTTGCAGCCAAAAATGATGCCAGCCGGATGGGATATTCCTCAACCGTATTTGGGTTCTGCAACTACCTACAATTATAGTGCACCGTATTATGGGGCACAGGCTGTAGGCGGTGAACCATTGGTTGACACATTATCAGAACAGTTTCAACAAATGAGTTTATTTGATCCCAAACCATTGCGAACTCCTCCATCTTCGTACACATGCCATTCATGCGGTTTAAAAGGACATTATATCAACGACTGCTTACGCGTAAGTGTTTATATAAGTTTTCTAGATTTAATCAATTTTTTTCCAAAAACTGTTTTTTATATAGTTAAGCCTTTCCTTCAATGTACACTTCAAAAAAACATAAATAATCCTTCAAAGTTCATTAACTGCCAAGGGTTCTTTTTTCTATAGCATCTCTTAATTTTTAAGTTGATGACCTAAAATGTATAAATCAGTCATCATTTTTGGATGAGGTGTCATTATTTGCACTTTATTTATTGCCCTTTAAATAAATGGGTAACGATGCATAAGTGCCCAATTTTCTTTCCTAGAGGATGAATCTCATGATATGATATGTTTTTTTTATTTTTTGGTATTTTCAATTAACCTTTCCGACACGGAGGGTTGAAAAATTTCAAATGGTCCGAAGCGGGGTATCCGACATACCCCAGACCAAATCCAGTGCTTCTCAAACAAAGTGAAATAGGTTTTTAAATGAAAATTTTTTTTGAGTATTACAAATATTTTAATTTTTTCAAAAAAATTCTAAAGTACATAATATGTGCATATTTTTTTTAAATGGTAATCAAAATTAAAAAAAAATAATATAATTACAACTTAAAAACCATAAAAAATAAAAATTATTTACAAAAGAACTTAGGTATAAAAGAAATAGTTCATATAGTTTATATAGCTAAAATATTACAAAACTAATTTACTTATAATAAAACTATATATTTAGATTTGTTAGATATATTTAGATTACTATAATACATTTTTACAGACTATAAATTAATGTTTACAATTTGGACAAGAAATTGTTTTAATTTGATAGCGGTGAATAAGTTACATCATATTATTAATAAGTCACATCGAATTTTAAATTTTCTGTCTTCACTTCTTGGGCAAAAACTACAACTCGTAGTTTTTGGTATATCCTGCTGGTCTTGCTCTACTGCCAATTGAAGGTTCTTCGTTGGAGTGCTATTTCCATTATTGATAACTTGGTCAAATAACTCAAAGCCGAGTTGAATGTGCTTGTGGTAATTTACATTGTTGTTTTTCCGTTTTAAAACATTTTCTTTTAGCAATTCCGTAGCCAATTCTCGAAGAAATGCTTGTCTTCGGCTACGGTTTCCTTTTCGCCAATCTGGTTTATTTTGTACCCAAATAATGTAAGCATTTAATGCAGCCATATCTATTATTTCCATGACTATTCTGAACGGCCACCTTCTAGTAGTCCTAACAAGACTATACTGTTGGGTCATTTTGTCTCCAGTATCGACAGCTCCTTTGGTTTTATTATAATGAATAATAATATTTGGCCTTTTTCGCGGACCATCTTCTACTTCAATATTTTTGACTTCTGTGGATAATAGTCACCGCTTGATTTTTGATTGATAAATATTTCTCTTTTGTTTCTCCTGATTGTTCCGGTGAGAGTCACATCATTTAAAAAAAATTGTTCGCTAAAGGAATTGATGTAAAGAAATTTAGAAACACTGGTTTAGAAATAAGCAGGTAAGATCGATAAGATGTTGCACGTTCAAGAATGAATACACAACTAAACGTTTGAGAAAGAAAACAATGCATTTTACAATTATCACTTTCGGTTTACACTTTGCAATTTGCATTTTGAGAATTATGAAATAATCACAGAAGAAACTCAATAAAACTGTCTCTCTTCTTTGTGCCGTAGTAGAGTGAAACATATAATCATTAAAATAATTTTTAGAAAGTTGAAGATTTTAAAGTGATCCATGGGGTGCCTGGGGTACGTAAAAACCCCGCTTCGGACCGGGAAGGTTAAACTACTTATTCCTTGATTATTTAAAGTGTAGTTAAATTGGTTACCATGTTACGACTAAAGGTTACTAATTATCTGAAGAAATAAGAATTATTGTTGTATGAAAATATTAATCTCTTATTTAATTAAAAAATTTCTTAAACTATAAAAGTTTAAAAGCCAACAAAATTTCAAGAAAATTTTTTAAGAAAGCTGATTTTTTAACATGGTCTATCTATCGATCTTTCGATCAGCGTAAGGACAGTCTGGCCTGTACAAGTTGCATTTATTTGTACAGGTAATACAATCAATTTTAAAAATGAGCTTTCATTATTTCCCCCACTCATATTAGTTTATAGATTTTAAATGGTATTTAAATGATCCGTGTTACAGAGAAGTATAAGAAGAATATCTGAATTTAGGAGGTATTCTGGTCTAGACGTCTAAATTTGAGGCATTTTTCAAACTATCTAACTATTTTTAAGATCCATTTTTTATATAATTTTTATTGATATTTGAAGAAAATAAAAAGAAATTAAAAAGAAAAAATATAAAAAAATCGTCGAATTATAGGTCTGTGGAGAGGGGGCTACCAAAAAAACGGTGCTCCCTGGTTGACATGATTCCAACCCTTGTAGAGATCCAAAACAAACAAATTAAAAACAATTCTTCATTAGTAAAGATATCGCTATCAGGCTTCATTGCCAAAGAAAAAAAAAAGAAAAATTTACAAAATGGCGTCCACTTAAAAAAAATACCCCCTTTTTTAACTTTTCTAATTTTAAAAAATACTTAGGTATAATTAAAGTTTTCCAAAATCCATGGCAGAAGATAGAAAAATGTATAAAAAATATTTTTATCAAATTTCAAAGTAATCGGTATAGTAGAACTTAAGATATCATATCAACCACCTCAAAAAAAGTAGTTTTGAGAAAAACGCGTTTGAAGTTTGAAAAACAATTCCAATAAAATAACTCAGATAAACACAAAATCCGCTGGATCTCCGAAAATTATTCGAATTTTGAAAAATCCGTTTAAGGGCATATTTTTGAAGGTCTAAAATTTAAAAACATGGAAAAAAAGAAAAATCGATTTTCTCAAATTTCTAGACCAAAATACCTCCTTCAAGTATAACAAATTGAAAATTAAAATATTGAATAGTTTGGTATTCATAAATTTATGTTTGTAAGAATAAATATATCACAATAAAAAATAAAATACTTTGTGGCTATATCCAAAAATCAGCTTTCTTAAAATTCTTTTGTCCCCGAAGTCGGTAGCTCTCGGAGTATAATGTCGTTTTTTTCAATTTACAACTCACCAAAAAAGAACCCAAATATTACAGAAATTTTAAAAAAATATAAAAAAAATTCTTTACAAACAATAAAATGGAATTGAAATCATGCCTTATTATTTCCTTGCCAATAATATTGGGACTTACAATTGGACGAACATTAATACAACAATTGCTTAAATCGTAAATCAAATTATAACGGACAAGGCTGAAATGGTAATTAACAAAATTTGTACATACTGAGTTAAAAATCAAAACAAACGTTTCCTTATACCTTTTGAAGCTATAATTAATAATAAAGTTTTTTATTGGTCAATTTAACATTTTACTATAATAGAAGTTATATATTAAAAAAAATTAATAGCTAAAGTTCCAGACGCCTGTTTTTGCCTTTGATAAAAAAAATAAAATAAAGAATATATTAAAAATTGCGGTTATGCGACCCTCGTCAGGAACTAAGTTCATTACGGTTTTTCTTCAACTGCGAATCGAAACTAAAAGTGTACATTTTATTTTCATGATTTTTTTCGTGGCAAATTATATCAAAGAACAAATTAACTCAAAATATTCCATGAATATCTTATAAAAAGTATTCTTCAATGTTAGTTATTAGTATCCGACCAAAACTAGATTTTGCAACCGAAATTTTCATATAAGGACATGTTTTCGCTGAAAAAAAATTTAATCATAATTAGTCAGTATTTATTATTCATTTAGTCTCTGGTATTTGAGCTAGCATCACATATAATTTCAAATAAATTAGCAATATGGAGAAATAAGAAGTAATAAATCTGAAGAAATATATAAAGCTTTCATTATTGATATAATAATCTTCAGCTGCTTTAGTTGAAAGGCTTTGACTCAGCAAAACATTTTCAGCCTTATCACAAATTCTAATTATAACATATTATTTTAAAAATATTGTTTATATTATAAGAATAAATATACAACTATGGGTACGGTACTTAATGGTTAAGACTTGACGGGTAATCGGTTCAATTTATTATCTAAATATTGCTGACAAATATTAACTAACTCTGCCGTCTCAGGAAGTTTTAGGTTGATAATATTTGGTTTGTTTGTTTTATATTTTAATAGCTTAATTTAAAAAAAAATATTCCTACATAAGAACTACACAACGTATTTTTTTATTCAAATAATATTTTCACAAATCAACACTTCGGAGAAATGAATGATTTGTTATGATGTGATACAGAAGTGTCTATAATAACTTTATTTTCTTATTGGTTAGAAACAACACTGTTTTAATTTCAATATAATAATAGTTATTTATGCTACATGTGGGATAAGTAGCAAATAATTTGACAGTCGTGCTTTGCGACATGAGCGTAAGGTTTATGGGGCATTCGTATGAAGACGAGTGTGGCAGATGTCGCAACGAGCCGTTAGGCGAGTTGCGATAGCCACACGAGTCTTCATTCGAATGCCCCATAAACCTGACAGCGAATGTCGTAATCACGACTGTCATATTTGCTACTTATCCCACCAGTAGCATACAATAATTTTTACAACTACTGCTCTGGAAGTTCAATTTGAGAGAAATGGGATAATTTTAAAAATTATTTTTTCTATTATTTCAAATTTTAATTTTATTGCATAAAAAAAAGACAAAAAGTAATTTATTGTCGCGACATCAAATGGCGTTTCAGTAGTCTAATAAAGTGAGAAAGGTAGAGCGAGTCAAGGTACAGACTGTGTTCATAAGGTTATATTTCTATAGCCGTATAGTTTAGGTCAGTTTAGGTGGAATCTGTGCAGTTATGTCATATTTAACCGAACATGTGCGTTTATGAAACACATATAATCAAGTATGCGATTATTGTGTATTTTGAAGGTGACATACAGCGCTCGAAAAGTCAACTTCCAGAGCAGGTGTTGTAAAAAAACTTTAATTCACGATGAGGAAAATGTAAAAATTATCGATTTTTATAAATTGAATATTTACAATGGTTTTTATGTTTTTGAAACAATTCATACTTATAATTTGGTTACCGTAGATTAGTTCCCATAATTTGTTAAAGATAATTTATTGTTGGGAAACCAAAAAAAAAACATAAGTGGTTTAGAGTATGAGAGGTTTTTCAATTCCCTAATGTTTAAATTAGTTTCAAAAAACTTGCGACCTATGATTTAAATCCACTTTTCAAGTGTTATTTTTTGCCCCATATTGAAATTAATACATTGAAAGATAAATTTTATCCTTAAGAGAGAAATTTATCACACAACTCCAAAGATAAAGCAAACGGTTGGAAGAAAAAATAACCATATCAATAGTTGCAAAATCTAGAAAAAATTGTTAAAGAAACGATAGTTAAATGATGAAGATTACCTAAAATTTAGGTGATCTTTGTTTGTTATCAGTAAATGAAAAAAAGCATTACAAAAAATGTATATGTCAAATCGTATTTTCATCAAATCGAAAGGCATATGTAACATCTCATTGGAGAGTTACAGAACTTATTGAAAAATATGATGCTCAAAATCAACGTGACATGGATGAATCCAGAGGTCATGTTAGTCAAGCAAAAATTTAAAAATTTTAAACCGTATCAAAGTAGTGAATATCAAGGAAATAAAAATCATTGAAATACTACGATGTCTTCTAATTTAATCTGGATTAAGTGATGGATTCTGGGCCGAAGCAGTAGCTACTTCAAATTATATAAGAAACTAGCTGATCTCCGCGACTTCGTCTGCGTAACGTAGGTGTAGTTATATTTTCTTTTTAGATTTGCTATTTGTAGTAGCATATGAAAATTATTATTTTCTTATTTCTTTTACGAAAAACATAATCATATTTAAAAACACTATTTTGTCAACTTTAAAAAGACACATTTAATAAACTGTTACTTAGAATAAAATAGTTGTATAATGTTCAATTAATTTTCATAAATATTTATAAATATCTAAAAAGAGTATGATATATTCCGTATACCTACGGCAGGTATACCTACCGTGAACCAATTAATCCGTAAATCAATCACCTCTGCATAAATAAAAACTATCGTTAAGTTCAATAAAGTCAGTCATAATTATGACTTAAAATAGTCAAAAGTTATCACAACACTCGCCTAGATATTTAGAATATTAGTAGAAATCCCATTACATTGTCTCAACTTTTACATTACTAAAACCTACAAAACTACGGCGAAATTAAAATTTGTTCAAATGCACGAAACCCAGTTCCTCCATAATCAAGTATAACCATTGTGTATTTATGCACTTATTATTAAAATATCTGGATATCAACTATATAACTAAACCAATTTCTTCTAGTTCGCCGAATTTCTCGCTATTCAATATTGGCTCATTAATGTATTTATTTGTGATTACGTATATAGAATTTTCAGGTTTACAATAAGTGAAAGCCAAAAAACGTATTGCTCACTTATGAACTTAACTTTTTATTTTATTTTTTGATTGATAATGAAATATATGACAAAAACTTGCTCCCTTAATGTTAAATAATGGCTCCCTAGGTCCCAATCATTGGTTCATAAAAATTAAATTTTAAAAAAGTTTGATTGTTGCAAACAAACAAAAAATAAAAACTGCTCCTTTGGTATTTGGTATAAGTACCTACTACCTAAACTTTCATACTAATTAAGTGAAATGGCGTTATTTAAAATGCTGTATTTAAAATGATATAACAAAAACTGAAACTTATTATTAATTAATTATTTATTTATTAATTACACTAATTAAATTCAAAATTTCGATTGTTGATTAACTCTACATTTTCTCATACAAACTTTGTCACCCCTTTTACTCTTTTAGGGTAGGAATTTTCAAAAAAAAATTCTTATCAGATGTCTACTTTTTAAAAGGAATACATCGAATATTTCATCAGTCAGAGGGGATATATAAATACAGGATTTTATGTATGCACGGTTTTAAAAACGTATTTACTTTAAGTTTTATTAATATTATTATTATAACTACTACTATTATTACTTTTTTTTCGTTAATATGTCCTTATTGAGCAACTCTAAGGATCTTTTTACAACAATTTTGTAAAAAAAAAAATAAAAAAAAAAGTTTACTGTAAGGTTCGAACCCACGTCTTTATAATTAGGAGCACCAGAATTTTAGATACGTAAGCCATTACGCTGGTAACATAAACTATCAGTTTATTATATATAAAGGTTTATATTTCAAAGAGGCACTTTTTTTAAATTTAAATTGAATTTACTGTGCTTTTTATCAATTCAACTAAAAATATTTTGACAGATTATTTTCTAACTTTAAATTACCTTTCCAATGATATATAACTCACCTGTCTAGTGTAAAAATTTCTGTTTTCATCCCTAGGGAATACCTTCCCTTAATATTTTTTTGAAATGATAAGTAGCCTATAGTCTGTGGGAAATTGTGTTGTATCTTAATACCAAATTTCATTAAATTCGGTTGTTCCGTTCTTTAGTTAAATCGGGACACACAGACAGACAGACAGACAGACAGACAAAAATTTTAAAAATGTTAAATTTGGAATAAGAGCCTCTTGAAACAAATATTACCCTAAAATTGGGTTCAAAATCGAAATGTACAGACAGACGTAAGAATTTTATATATTAGTATAGATAGGTGTCCAATATCTTGTTTAGATATAATAGCTAAACTCTGATATCTGATCTCTGTCTGTAATACTTTCCGTTAGAATAAAACCTAACGGGTTTTACACTAGTCACTATATAAGTTTCTATAAGTATACCCGATAAGTTTTTGATCATTATTGTGTTTTTTTTCAAGATGGTTAACAAACATGACGCTAAAACGCCGTACCGTGGAAAGAAAAGATGTTTCGGGGAGTATAAATGTCCAAAATGTAAAAGAAAATGGATGTCCGGAAATTCATGGGCTAACATGGCTCAAGCTTGTATCAAATGTAAAATCGATGTTTATCCTCACAAACAGGTGGGTATTTAAAATTCAATATAGTCCGAAAAATATAATTGTATATTTTTTTAGAATAAAAAATACATTTAACTATTATAAAAACATATTTTATTATCTTACAGCGACCATTAGAGAAACCTGATGGATTAGACGTATCGGACCAGTCTAAAGTACATCCGCAAAACTTATGCGAAAAATGTAAAACACTTGGCTACTATTGTCGTCAATGGACTGACTGAATGAAAAAAACTTCGTTATTCCTAATTTTGAAAATCTGATTTTTTTATTTTTGAATTGTAATAACATGAAAACCTATTTGGTATAGTAATTATTTTTTATTACTTTCATGGTAAATATGTATATAAACATAAGTAATTATATTGAAAGTATTCGTAATATAAAACAAAAATATCTAATTTGAAAAAAAAATACATATTTTAATCTTTTTGATATGAAACAAAATTTATTTAATCAAAAAAGCATAATGAAAAGATGCTTAAGTTTTATCAATACTATATTAAAATTTATTCTGATAGCTTTGGGAAGTAATCCTACAAAATAACTACATAAATAACATGTAGTATTGTAATTTAAAAGCACGTAAAAAGTGTAATAAAAATATATTTCTAAAATATGTTTCTTTACTAGTTCTAATTTTTGTTACTACATCTTTCTGTGCCATAAAATAACCAAAAATTCGACTTGTTAAGTCATTGATGACATCCGATTTTGATTGTTTTGGTTTAGTATTATATTCATAATCCTCATTACTATCCGAAGATATTTTATATGCAAAATATTGAAAGTTCGACAAGAAATTGTTTGCCAATATCATGTGATACTTTGTATGATTTGTTGTGCTATGCCTACCTATTTATATAGGTAGGCATATAAGAAAGTTTTATTTGAAAATATTGGTACTTTTTATTAATATATTTATATGAAATACATTTGCAGTATTCAGAATATTTAAGGCATTATCAAAATTATTTTTCATATTATAGTCTCATGGTTGTCTATATAAAATCACTCGACTTAATTGTTTACTACCATTGCTACAAAATAATGAACACGAAAGAGGAAGCATGGCTCACAGTTCGCAAGGCAAGTGGAGGAGGCTTCTCATTAGAAATGTTGTAAGAAATTTATGGGACTCTTTTGAAATATTGCTAAAATATCTAAAACAATAGTCTTGCCTGAATTTTCTTGACAAAATAATGCGATTTAAAACTATTCAACCGAAATTACTATCAAATATATTGTTTGGGATATGTTTTGACAATAACAGTAAAATATTTTTTGGAAGAATAAGACTTATTTGAAATATCACTGTTGAAAATAAATCACCATTAACCCTACGAGTTATGAGTTATGAGTCATGTTTTCTCCTTTTCATCTTTAACGTTCGATATAGCGGTGGTAGAAGAAAGCTGAGTGACTTATAAAAAAAAGGGTTTTACTTTAAAAATTTAAAATATTAAACCATTATTTTATAAATTGGCAAAATTTACATCACATCTAATTTTATTTTATTTTTCAACCAAAAACCAAACATAACTTCATATCGATAAAAAAATCATATTTCATACATTATATATAATTAGCAAATAGTTAATCAGTCGAAATTAGCAAAAAAGTAAACAATTTCAGTACATTATAAAAAAATCAATGCAATAAGCTTTCAGAACAATATTTAAGAAAGTGTTAAACTTATTCTTTACGTTATTAATTTTTCATATAAGTACCAAATATTATTATTTCTTAATTGTCTGTTTAACACTTTATATCATAACTTATATAGTTTTAAACTTCTAAAACAAATGCAGATCCAAAATTTTACAATGGAAGGATCAATTTTATGTGGTCATTTTTTTTTATTTCAGAAAAATTATAAGAGTAACTAGTTGTTGAGCAATTGTGTTTTTGTTTTGTTTTTACGCTAATATACGAGTAATATATAATTATACAAATTTTATATTGAAGTTATATTCAACGTTGCCAAAAAACTGATTGCCAATTTTAGCCATTTTTCAATTGTGTCAGGGATGGGCTGTGAATATTTCACGGGCAGTTACTAGTGCACAATATGAATTGTATAACTGTGCATATATTCTAATGTACAGTTCTGATTGTGTAGTAATGAAACACTTTTTATACAATTATACTTTTTCTTTTCGATATTTTGCATTTTGACAATTATCCTTTTTTTTCTGGTATGAAAAAAAAGGAAAAAATAGAATTGCATAAAATGTGGTTAGAATTAGAAAATATGTTCGCAATAGATGGAGCTCTTAAATTAACTAAAAACCATTATACAAAATAAATTGCCTTTCCTCTGAATCCGCATTTGTTTAAAAAAAATATTTATTTTTTATAATGTATTTTGAAGAGACAAAAGAAACTAAATGGTTTGAACCAAAAATATTTATTCATATTATTCCTTATAATACCATAAACAAGTTAAACTAATTATTCGACCTATACAAAAGACTTTTTCCCAAAGTTTAAAATCTTAGTTTTCTTTAAATAAGAAAAGTAATGTTTCAAACGAATCTACAGAAAAAAATTCATGCAAGTACCTTTTGTTATTACTTGCTATCGCTTTTTATCAACTAAGGTCTTTAACAACTCTAGAGTTTATAAAAAACCGTAAACTGAGAACTACAGAAAATTTGCCCATTACGAGATTTGAGTTCAATACCTACCCGTTTTGGAGCGGTCACCTTGACCACTCGATCACCAGTAGGCGTTAGTACTTTACTTTTCTAAAAATAATTTAGTGAAATAATCTGAACCTTTCCAAAGTCATTAATAAGCCAAAAATTTAGAGCAAGTTCATCATTAAATTTCAATTACTTTTTTGATTCCTTTTGCAAAGGTTAAATGTTACTAGTTTTGGGTGCAAATATTTATTTTAGAATCACAGGTGGGTGTAGTGGCGTCAGTCTGGGACCTCTATAGGTCTACAAAGCGACAAAGCTATTTAATTTCTTGGATTTGTATCTTTTAATGTTAAAGTTCGTTTGATAAAAAGCTCCCTGTACCTTTTTGTACCAGGTTCAACCCACTATAATACGCAGAAAAATATTTTAAGTGTCAATTTTTTGTTTTGTCTCTTCTAAAATATTTACAGAAAAAAAAATTATGATAAAATATCATTATTTCTATAGTTTATTGAATAATATTAAGTTTTATCAATTAAAAGCAATTTTCCCCCTTGTAAACATGTATATAACATCGTTGAAACAAACGTATTTTGTCTATAGTAAAAAGTATGAAACTATTTTTAAGTTTTGTTAATTTCATATCGCTTTTTTATTCTTTTAGTTTTATAAGTCCTTGATCTTTGCTGCTATTTTTTCCACATTATTCTATTAGAATTTTATATTTGCTACTTTACAACTTGTACCAGGTACCTGCTTGTTTTAATTTTATAAACGCAAATTATAATTACATAAATTACTCTTTCGTTAAATTTATTTTAATGCTACTGTAAAACTATTACATATAAACATTTTCGTTTATTTTTATTTCAACAAATTATTATTCTTTATCGAGTGTTTCTTTTAATTATTTGATTTGATTAATTCAATGTTTTTTTTTCATTTAATTATCCTATGTAATTTTTATAATTTTATTTTTTAATTTCATTCAAATAAAAATATACCAAAAAAATATTCTCTGCTGAGAACATTTACTTTTCGTCATACCTCTATGTATATCCTATGTTAAATAAATCAATAAAAATATTTTCAACTTCCTACTTAACTGCGGGAACATTTGCTGAAGAGACCACAATAATATTTAAATTCGATTAATGACGCATTAGACAATGGTTACTTGGCAACCACTTGATTTTCCACGGAAATCCATGGAAACAAATATAACATGTTTAATCAGTAGACTGTGACAATCAATAGCATTTCAATAATTTATTGGTACAATTAAAATTTTTAAAAAAAATAATAGTTTTAATGTCAGAATTCATATCGAATAAATTACACCAAAATGCAATCGATAACGAAGAGAAAAAGGCTCAGGAACGTAAAAAGAATTTGTTATATTTGATATTTCACTATCTAAAAGATAACGGTTGTTTAAATTCGGCAGAAACTCTGTGTAACGAAGCTCAACTACAAACTAATATTGAAGTGTGTGATAATATTGATTTGGACATTATTTTGCAGGAATATTCAAACTATTATAATTTAAAATTCAAAAAAAATCCTAAGTTTTGTAAAAAAGTTTTATGTGACGAACCGCAACCAAGCCATACAAAATTAAAACGAGTGATTTCGGCGAAATCGATTGTTAGCAACAATAAAAACAATTCAAAAGTACCAGATGTCAATAAATGTGTTAGTTCATCGGAGTTGAATCCGTCACCTTTTGTAATAAAACCTTTATTGCAAACATCAAGTTTGGAAGAAAAATATTTAAATTCAAAACTATCCAACGGCGATAAACAAGAAATTAAACCATTGTTTAACTTTGAAGGCTTTAACAGTGAATGGAAAGAGTTAGCCGAATTTATTTCCCAAAACATAATACTAAGAAATCTACACGTTCAGTGGTCTGACATAAAGGGATTAGAAAACGCGAAGCAACTTTTGAAAGAAGCAGTCATTTATCCATTGGAGTATCCAAAAATATTTTCTAAAATTCCAATTCCATGGCGTGGAATCCTCCTTTATGGACCACCCGGAACCGGAAAAACTATGCTAGCAAAAGCATTGGCCAGCCAATGTATGTATAATGTATTTTTCAATATGTCTGCAAGCACTTTGATAAGCAAATGGAGAGGCGAATCTGAAAAATTGGTTCGTGTACTATTCGATCTAGCAAAATATCAAGCTCCATCCACAATATTTATGGATGAAGTCGACGCTTTAAGCTCTAAACGGGAAGATTTTCAGCATGACGCTTCCAGAAGATTCAAAAGCGAACTTTTGATTCAAATGGATGGACTTACTTCGCACAATGAAAGAGTTTTCTTTTTGGCTACGTCAAATTCACCGTGGGACATTGATCCAGCCATGCTTCGAAGATTCGAAAAACGAATATTAATCGATTATCCCGATGCAAATGCTCGAGAATTGATGTTCAAACACTATTTACGGGAATTGAGCAATGCCGAACAAATAACTCCCGCAAATTTTACGCAGTTTACCACTTTGACGGTGGGATACACTGGGTCGGATATTAAAATGGTATGCAAAGAAGCGGCATTGGAACCGATAAGAAAAGTTATTGATTCTCTCAGCGAAAAAACAAATGAAGTTGATCTGAATTACGAAACCCCAATATGGGCAGAACAAGTAGTAAATGCAATAAAAAATACGATGCCAACAGCAAAAAAAATGGCTGATAAATACTATCACTGGCACAAAGAATATGGGTGCATTTAATAAATTAACGTGATTATTATTTTTTTTCAATAACTGTATTTTAAAAGCATATAATAAAAATGTTGGCGGTTTTTAAATAACAGTATTGTGAAAATAGTAATGATGAAACCAGTGGTTAAAATTAATACTTCACTTTTAACATTACACCTATTCCGTACCCTGTAAGAAATTATTGCTAACCATGTTTCTCCATCGCTTTGTTGTAAATATTAGGTTGTTCGGAAAGTAATTTCGTTTTTTTTTTGTGATAATAAAAGGCAATTTTCGTATAGTGAATAAATATTTTACTATACTATATATTGGTCATTCTGGTTCAATAAATTTTGCTATTTTTCTGGCTGTAGTATGATTTTTCACTGAAAAAATGTTTGCTCTTTTTAGCCAAAAACTGTTCTTGGGGGATTTTTGACTTCCTCATTTGAAATAAAGGTTTTACCGTTTAAAAGATTTTGCAGTGGTCAAAACTAATAATAAAACGAAGATGCCAGATCTGTAAAATATGATGGGTAAGGCATTTTATTCCATTCAAGTTGTAAAAGCTTTAGGCGAGTAACAAGTGATATGAGGTCTAATTTCTCTCCACAAAAACATAGGGAACCCATATATCGAGGTTCGAGGTTAATCCTAGGCCTTTCAAGTGGGTCATAAGCAATTGAATTTGGTAAATTTTACCTTTTGCCGATCTCAGGTGCTGTTATTCACCGATTTGCATCAACTAATGATTTCATTGTGACTTTATCAGCTTCAATCGGTCTTCCAGATCGTGATGCATCTTCGACATCAAAATTATCGAATCGAAAATTTACAAACTAGTTTTGGCACTAGCGTGTCGTCAATATTTCGTCTGCATACACTTCAGTTAATTTTTTTCTTGATTGAACAGAATTTTACTTTTTCTATAGTGAAAAAGTAATATATTAGGAAAATTCTGGTTTTTGCTCTCCATATTTAAAAGGACACGCACCAAAAACTATTGCGTAGAATCACTTGAGCTTTTTCACATACAAGCCTTGCTATATTAGCTCTCAAAACGTACAATGATTTTACGGCTTAGTTATAAAATGAGTGCAAAAAAATACAATTTAATCTTTTGTCAGGAAAAAAAAAGAAATTACTTTCCGAACAACTCAATAGTAGAAATTCCAACAATTTACTAATTGAAACAGTACTTATATAGACATTTAGTTCTAGTTTTTATATTTGCCTTATTAATTATAACTAGTA
This sequence comes from Sisyra terminalis, assembly GCA_958496175.1. NCBI lineage: Eukaryota > Metazoa > Arthropoda > Insecta > Neuroptera > Sisyridae > Sisyra > Sisyra terminalis. The sequence goes on from OY292277.1 coordinate 24,133,687, forward strand.
ACTGTCCGTGAAATATTCACAGCTCAACACTGATACAATTGATGATCGACAATAGAATGAAATCGAAATGACAGACAATAATTATTATAAATGGTTTTCACTCACATGTATGTTTTTATAGTTATTGTTTTGTCTTTGTCGACATACATAAATTTTGCTACTGTCATATTGATTCTTGCAATGTTTTTGAATATAAAATTCGATTAAAATTCACAAGTTTTATTATAAACTACTATTATTTTATGTCTTTTATTAAGACTAAAAATAAATTTACAGACAAAATCTACTTTTTCTTATATCCATAAAGTCTTCAAACAATTTTCTGGCATAATTTATTAATATTATAAATGTAATACTGTTGAGATTTTGTAACGAACAGCTAATGTTTAATTCATGTAATTCAAACTTACCATTAAATGAAAATTTGAGAAAAATAAAAGCTCTGGAGGAGTTCTGTGCTGCGTAGTGTTGCAGAATGTTTCATCTCAAAGAATTAGTTGCATCAACAAAAAGTTTTCTCGGAGAGGAGAACGGTCGTTAATATGTATTTAAGTATAAATTAAGGTTGGTTGCATTAAGGTAAGTTTAATACCGTCAATTTATTCAGTTTCTTCAAATTTTTCTCAAACATCGATGTTTTAACTACGCTGTTTATGACCGATATATCGATATTTGAAAACATCGTATCGTTTGCATCCTTGCTCTTTACTGCTGCTAAAGTTTCAATTTTGCGCAGCATGGTGTCTATGCGAAACGGTGTTGTCTGTTGCATAGTGGATGGATTATTACACGAATATTTTTTCCAAGGGTTATTTTTTTGTTGTGGTCACCTCTTTAACCGCTTTTCTCTTCATCAACTGTCTCACATTTTCAATGGCATTTATCAGGACTATTACCCTAGAGAGTAGGGTAATGGAGGTAATAATCCAGATTACACCCTTAATTAGAAAATAAACTTCCTAAATAATGACTACTTTTTATAAGTAAACAATATTATATTTCATTTAGTAAAATACATAAAATTGTAAAAAACTTTAATTGCGTCTAATAGTACAGTCAGGGAGTATAAGCCACATGTGACACTAGCTTTACAATTGAAAATTATGTAAAATATTTAGCCCAAGAAATCTGCTTACTATATTTAGTTACAACTTTACAAATTAAAAATAAATAATTAATAATATACCATTGTTAATTAATATGAAAATTAGTTTTCACTTTATTCCGTGTCGTACAAAAACTTAAATTGTGTTTGAAAATTTAAGAAAGGAGAAAAAAATGCAACAAAAATATTTAACTATTGATCATTCTTGTTTGTATTTGTATTGTTTATAATGCTTAACCAAAAGTAAACTAAAGAGTGATTTAAGATCATATTTTAAAATTTCATTATATTTTCTGCATCTGCTTCCAATCTTAAAATATCCTTAGCTAAATTCAAGAGAACCTCGTTGTTGGAAGTCAAACTCTGAAAATTAGTTAACCATTAATTGCCAATTCATTTTTGATGCAAATAGATACATGAAAGTTACGTTTGTGTTCATATTACCTGAAATTCAGCATCAGCAATTAAGTTGAAGTCTTTATCTCGTTTTAATTTCTCCTTATTAGCAAGATGCAGTTCATTTAATAAAAGTCCTCTAAATCGAGAAGATCCACCTTCCAATTTCTCAGCAACACTTAACATTTCATGACAAACTTGGATCTTTCGATTTAATAAATCGTCAGATAAAACTAAAAAGAAAAGATTTTAAATAAGGTCAGGAATTTTAGTGGTAGGTATTTTTTTTAAATTTTACCGTTTAATAAATATTTTGGAGACGATCTTTCCGATCCATACAATTGTATCAGTGCATATTTGATTTCTAAAACATTACTATTTGTCGGATGCAATAAATGTTGATATGTTTGAAGAAAAATTTCTAAATTTTCTGGATTTGATTTATTTAGCTTCATTATAGAACTGCGGATATCATCATTGATTTTTAGTATCATATTGGCAGAAATTCGATTTTGGCAAACTTCGCACTTCCATTCAGCCTCTTGCTTCAAAGGGGCTACACTGATTAATTTTGCCTCTGAATTAGAATCTTTATTTTTGCAAACGCTACAATAAAAAGAGCCCACTTTTAGTCCAAATTCCGTAGGATCGGAGCATCGTTTGCAAGAACATTGAAAACATTTAGAAAACTGTAAGTGTCTTTGTCGAGCCAAAGTGCCCCATAAACTATTGGTATATGTCGCTGATATGATATCATTTTTATTTATTGGAACGGTTGCAAAAAGTCTAAATTCGAAATCTTTGAAAAATGAATGTTTTGTGTTTGGTATACAATCATGAGAGAGCATTGATGGTAAATTATAAATACCTCGTATCTTAATACCATCATTACGAATTTCAAAAGCGTTCGTATCAAAAATCCCAGTAATTTGTAAAATCATTTCTGGACTAATATTTAATTTTAAATCATTATTAATATAAGGAATTACGAGTCCGGAATATATTGTGTGCAATGATGAATTATTTCGTTCTTTGTGGTGTGATTGCAGTTGCATATACGACGCAAATTTCTTTGGGTTTGATTTTTGCAAAATTAAAACCCGTAACGGTGCAATACAACTATATAGTTCCTCTTTTTTTGTTGGGGATTCATAAAATATTCTCTGGACACATCCATTTTTTGTCGAAATAAGAGTACACTCATCAACATGATCGGGTAATACTGTACAGTTTTCATTACACATTGGCCAACCGCACTTTTTGCAATAGAAAAATTGCATCGTTTTTGAATCTGGAATCAACACACGATAGCACCCCAAACATATTGGTTCCTGGATGATTTTTGGCGCAACAACGATAGGTTTTTCACATAAAATTTGCGTTCGCTCACTTATTTGATTCGTGGCAACAATGTGCCGACCTAAAATATTGTCTGTTTTTATTTTAAAAGCGCGACAGGATTTTTTGTGTTCCTTCCAATGAGATTGTTGATGCTCGATACTGCAGTAAAATGTAGTTTTGCAATTACTACACGTTTTGGATGCTGCTTGATTGCATAAAGCACACAATCCATTCATCACAGTGGACATGGCTAAAGTGATTAAAAATATAAAAAGAAAGTATTTTTTGAATTCACAAATTTAATATGAAATTAACCTGATTTTCAGTCTTGAGGAAATGATTTGAATGTTAATTTATGGTGAACTGCTCTAAATGCAAGGAAGTCTAGAACTGAACTAAAAATAGCTTCATTCTAAAAATAAAGTTTTATTTTATGACGGCATTCAGAGATGGTTTCTAAGTATTGAAAGTAAAAGGAAAAATTATGGGGAAATATAAGAAACAATTATATTAGTTTTTAAAATGAAATAAAATATATAAAAGACAATAAAATATGTCTATTATGTAATTGTGGCTGTGTAATAAGCACGATACCTATTATTGCAAGTTATATTTAATTTCATTAAAAAAAAAATACTAAAATTTATATCTTCATTTTTTTTTACATTTTAATCAAACAAAATCATCGATTTTGTATGATTAATCGACATACCTCGATAGATCTAATGCACATGATCTAAAAATAATTTTCAATATTTTGAAAATGTTCTAAACTGATATAAAACATAATATAACTTTGAATTTTTAATTTTACTTTAATACAAAGGGAAAGTTTATTTAAATCGTTTAAAAATTATGTCAATTATTTAAACCATTTACAATCTACTCTATCTCTATTCCTAAGGAAAAAATTGATAGTAATTTTTAGGGTATAAAAATGTTTTCCATGGCTGCCCATGGAAAAAAATTGTCAAATATTGTGTTAATTATCACTGTATGTATTAAAGGACTTTTTACATCTAGACTTCAATACGCGTACTGATGATTATCTAATACCGATGCGTACTATGACGTCACAGAAAACCCATAAGCATACTTATCGTTTTCAGTCTCTCAATTGCTCATTACAATTAAAACTTTTTTTTGTCAAAATACAAGTGTTTCCTAACTAAAAGTTGGTTTTTCTTCATACTAATAGTATCCTTTATTGATAAAAAAGTGCATATGGTCTATTCGGACAATACTCTAAAAATAATTTTCCTTTGAGTTAATGAAACCGTTTGCATTTCACGTAAATTGAAACTCGCAAATTCAAAAAATAAACTTGGGAACTACTAACTTAGGAAAAATACAACTAAAATTGATTTTGATTTATACAATATTCACATACCTGTTCAGCTGTATAATTACCGATAGAAAAGTGAAAATATTTTGTGGTAAAAAGGTATTGATAGCTGCATGTTTTATGTATTTAAATTTAAGCTTTCAATGGCTGAAGATATGGAAAGAATTAAAATATTCCACACATTTCCTAAAAATTGCTACCTTTTTACACGCATGGTTTATACTTTTACCTACCCATTATAGTTATAAACTGTTCATATCGGCGACAAATAACAATTCTCCGTTTTCAATATCTACAGTTTACCACATAATTTTTTATGTTGTACCCTGTATTTGATTTTTTTAAATTGTTTAACTACCCTTATATTGTTCTTTTAAAAAGACATTTAGATAAAAATCAATGATTTTGAAATAGTGTTAATTTCATTCTTTAAAAGCAAAATAAATTAAGAAAGGTTAATGAAGATCCTTAACTTCAATGATATGTATCTTAGTGTGTGTGATATAAAAATATCATTAACAGATAGTAATTGAAGGTAATTTAAAGAAGTATTTCAGTATTTAAAGTTGTGATATAAGAAAAAAAATTATATTGAAATGATAGAAAACGATTGAATTGCTTAACTGTTGCATGGTAAATATTAGATACTTAATTGAATTATAATTTAATTATCTAAATTTAATGTTAATGTTAAAAGATTTAAATTTCTCTTTTTCTTTTGTTTTTTGATTTCGTTATTTATCGTCGCTATATAACTGCTAGAGTTGTTAGCGACTCTAGGGTTAATAAAAAAACCGATAACCAGCCGGCTTTCCAAAGTACTTATAGCACTTGCTATACTTACACAGATTTGAAATAATTCATATTTGTATTTTTATTTTTTTACTAATTTTTTAAATTATTTATATATAGTGATTTATATACAATGTTTTATACAAATTTATATACAGTATAAAGGAATTAATATATATCTTATAGCTTTAGTTTTATACAATCGAAATTGGATTAATAGTTTGATAATCGAACTTATATAAACCAACATTTTTTTCAGATAGAAAATAAGGATATAATAACTAAGTTTATTAACTAAACAAATGAAAGGAAGTTTCCAATCCATAGTTTTAAGCATAAAAAGCATTGTTTGTACTAAATCTACATATTGGTCACACATTGGATGGTATTGGGTTGAATTTCAAATCATTCCAAATTTATTTTTAGTTATGGTTGCGCGCGCAGCATCATGTGCATGTCAAAAATGAATACAAGAAGTTGATAAATTCTTTTGAACTCTAAAGTTAATGGCCAAGAACAAGTCATCTTCCCAAATTATATTTTGTTAATAAATTTTATAGTTTAATTAAAAAAAAACGGATTATTTATTTCCTTTTTGGAAACTAAATTATTTCAATTTGGTATAATGTCAACTCCAACGACATGTGCACTTTGTGGAGAGGCTGCCGTTCTTAAATGTTCAGCCTGCAAATTGGTTTCATATTGCAATAAGGAACATCAAAAATCCCATTGGAAAGATCATAAATCACTCTGCAATGGTTATGAGGTAAATTTTTCCCAATCTTTACTATATATAGTTTTTAATAATTTGAATTGTCAGGTGCACGATTCTCCCACGATTGGTAAACATTTGATTGCAACTAGAGATTTGAATCCAGGAGATACTATCATATGCGAACCTCCACTACTGATTGGTCCAAAGATTCATGCAGATTTTACATCGGAAACAATTTCTTGTGTGGGATGTTATAGGACTATATCTTTAAATAACCCTCCTGGAAGATGTCTTGGCTGTGGTTGGCCTTCATGTGCTACTCATTGTCCTGGCTTAAACGACGCACATGGACATGCCACAGAATGTCAAATTTTAAAACTTCGCAATGCTTTTGCAATCAACATGATGGAAGACTTTTACCGGTAATTTATATTTTAGAGATGTTTACTGATTTAAATTTCAAACATTTTTAACTATAGATTTTATGCGTTAATGCCTTTGAGATGCCTTTTATTACAAAAACGTGATCCTAAAAAGTGGAGAAAATTATTGGAAATGGAGTCTCATAAAGAAAAACGTGGGAGGGGTACAGACATTTATGAGTAAGTTTATAAAATAGTTTTATAAAATAATCAAAGGAAAAGTAAATAATAAAAATATTTGTTTAGAGTTATAAATGAGAACATTGTTAAATATCTTTACGACAATTATCTTCAACCGTTGAAGTTAATGGAAGAAAAAACTGGAACGAAGGTTCTTAATGAATGTTCCACTAATTTAATCCATCAAATGTGTGGAATACTTGATGTAAATTCGTTGGAAATTCGATTAAATAATGGTGCGGAAGTAACTGCTTTATATCCAACTGCCTATTTACTAGAGCACAGTTGTGTTCCGAATACAAGGCACATATTTGAAATTGATAATGATCTTTCTAAACAGCATCAAACTAAAATTGTAGTCAAGGCTTCAGTGCCTATTAAAAAAGGCCAACACATCACTACAATGTATACTCACGCATTATGGGGTACTCAAGCTAGACGAGACCATTTACGAGATACCAAATATTTTTCTTGCGAATGTGTACGTTGCAAAGATCCTACAGAATTAAGTTCATACATTTCTGGATTAAAGTGTATGGGAAGTCCAGATGGCTCTGCACCTTGTGGTGGCACCCAATTGCCGGTTAATCCTCTCGACGATAACACAGAATGGTCTTGCGATAAATGTGTTGTTAAACTTGCTAATGCGGAAGTTATGTTTTTGGTTAATCAAGTAAGTAATTGAGATTGACATATTCCTTGAATATTTATCAATATTTTATCATTTTCAGATTGCAGAAGAAGTTGATGCAGTGCAAACGGAAAACCCTTGCGTTAAAAGCTTGGAAGCCTTACTTGAAAAGTTATCAGCATTTTTCCATCCGCATCACTATCATATGTATTCTACAAAGCATTCTTTAATTCAGTTGTATGGATATCAACAAGGATACTTGCCAAATCAATTAACTAATGAAATATTACAACGAAAAATCACTATGTGTCGAGAGTTGATTGATATCACTGATAAAATTGATCCTGGAAGTTCTAGGTAAAAATTGGAGAAAAAAATGTCTTATTTTAATAATATTATATATTTTTTATTTGTTTAGATTAAGTTTATACCAGGCTGTATCATTACATGAGTTGCATTTAGCACAAATACAAAAAATTAAGAAAATATGGACAGAATGTTTTGAGCGTGAACCATATCGTGAGCAAATTCGAGAATGTAGAAAACTTCTTGACAAGGCAATTGAGATTTTGAGTTATGAAAATGACGGTTCCGCAGGATATAAATTACGAGAACTAATAACAACATCGAAAAAAGATTTGGAAAAATGGATTGATCAAATGCGTGTTGCTGTTTAACTGCTTATGTTGGCTTATGTTATAAAAAAAAACAAATTTTAACTATGTGCTAGTCATAATAAAAAGCTATCATTTTAAATACTAATTGTTATATTATAACGTGTTGGCTGTTTGAAGTTTAATAAATGTTTTATCAAATTAATACAGTTGCTGCAATCCTTTTCATTTTCTTTCCTTAGGATGCTCTTCTATAATGATGGCTACATTATTCTGAACGTTTAATTCTTTTTTACAACAAAATATTCCGCCATACTTTTTTATTTGTTTCGTGTAATTAATTGTTTCATTTAAAAAAGTATAAAATATTGGATTTAAAACACTGCAGCAAATCGGTAAAATATGTATGGTAGAAACCAAAATCCAGTCCTTTTGAGAGTTCCAATCGTTAAACATTTCAAGAAACATTATTATGAATGTTGGTAAATTACAAAAGAAAAATATGCTCATTAATATCAAGAGAATTGTAAAAGTCCGTTTATTTCGTTGAACACTTGATTTTTTTGCCATGCTAGGTCCATAAGCACTCGTTTCGATTTTTTCCTGTGGTAGTTTCATGGAATTACGGGATTTTTTGGAATCACTTTGAAATTGTTCACTTGTCGCTAAAGTTGAATTAAAATTATATAATCTCGTAAAACTTTGAACTCAAATTAACTTACAGGTATTATTTGTGGATGAAATTTGATTATTATTTAAAGGTTTTTGACGTCGCCAAACTAATATTGCAATTCTAATGTACATAAATAAAAATGTCGCCAATAACGGCACGAATATAAAGCAAAACAAACAAGCAAAATATTTTGAGTTAAATATTTTGCTTGATTTAGACGCCATGCATCGATGTACAATTTCAATCAATGTTACTTCCTCGGAATTATCGGGACTTAAATCGTAAACATTCATTTTTACGTATACATAAGCGCCCCACATTGGATAGGCAATACCTACAAAATTACTACGTACAATACTTTCTAAGTAATTTATCTAAATTAAGATATATTTACCAGCTGAAGTAATCCAGACTGTGCAAATTACGAGAATGCTTGTATATAGCTTAGGGTCCCATTTAAATTGCAAAGCTTTTATAATAGTGAAATATCTGTCTAATGCTATGCATGTAAGAGATAACGAGCTCGCCAATAATGATGTAATTTGATCAAACGGAATGAAATGGCACATAAATTCTCCTAGTTTCTGTTTTTAATAACATATTTTACTGTATTAAGTATATTATTTAAAAATAAAATTAATTATACGGAATGTTGGGTACATCGTCTATCGAAAAATGTTTGAAAGAGGTGCCCAATCTGCTATCTTTTAGCACCAAAAAATTATTTCTGATGACTAGTGTTCCTTTTTTGTGTACTTTTTAAATTTAAATAAAAACATGTATTGTCAATGCTGCTAATTTTAAATTAAATTTTAATTTCAAATTGTAAGTTCAACTTAATTTCAAAAAGGAATTTCAAACTTAATTTCAAAAATAAAAATAATATAATTACTTATTATGTTTTTTACATATTGCCTGGTTTCCTAAAAGATAAAATTGAAGCAGAAAATCAATTTCACAATTCAAATAATAGAAAACTAAAAGTGGCCGTTAAGTATATAATTTTAGAAAACTATTCTATTGCTTTTCTTTTCCAATAGTTTATACAATAGATCATTAAATACTATTCTGAATAGTTAAAAAGTAGTATTAGAGCCCTAATTACTTATAATTGATACGCTTCTAAAGCTAAATCGGTTAATTTGATACGCAAAGTGGATACACATTGCAATCAAAGAGGTCAAGTATAAAGTGCTCTATAGTCATCTCTCTAATACTTTAATGCACCCCAAAATTGTAAAAAGGATTCAAATACAAACATTGAAATACAAAAATGAACAAAAAGAAATAGTTTTAAACGTTTGAAACTTATAATTTTCATTTAGTATTTTTTCCTAAAGGTTTCTACCGTTTCTATATAAAAATCTATTTGACAAAGAAAAGATCTTTCTGCAAAATGAGATGAAATTTGCGATGATTTGAACCAATTTGAACCGAAAAAAAGACGTTTTAAGTGGTTGGTTTTTCTTTATGAAGGTTTATTATCTTGACGGTTTCTGGAGGAGAGTTGACTGCTTAATAGTTCACTGATTTTTTTATGTCCATCCAATGAATATGGTTTAATTCTATCCCAAACTTGCAAAAAAAAAACAGTTTTCAAATACAAAAAAGAATAATAAGACATAGTTTCAAACGTTTCAAGAGCTTTAAATTTGTTATTATTGCTCGTTTAACAAAATGGCAGCCATTTTGTCTCTCCCTATCCACGTGAATAATACAAATGAAAAGAAACAGATTAACTTTTCCCATTAACTTACGAGGAATCATGAAAAGAAAGAAGATTAGGATACAGTGTGAGCTCTATGTCTTACAGCTATACCTTTATAATTGCGAGATCATTGGTGTACAAATCATACATTTAGTAAAAAGGTGCAGAAAGGCACAAAACGGATGAATTGATCTTTATAATTTGGGGAAGGGAAGTGGATCAAAATGATCGTGCATTAGATTTCTATTTTGCCACTGATATTATTTTTACGGAGCATTCTTTTATAAGAATAACAATATTGTGGAAGGATTTAATTCCAGAATAAGCAACTGGTCATCAAAATTAGTGGTTTAGTGAGTATGATAGGCATTTGAGGTATATAGAATACTTTATTTTCCATCCTTTTTAAAAAAGCTAACGGTTTTAGTACTGTTTGCCTTGAAAAATATTTGAATCCCTTCTTTATATAGTACCAAGAATAAAGTAGATCCGTGTATCCCCCTGTGCTATGCTAATTCATGAATTTTTACACTAACGATATTGCAGGAACCATTCACTTTAGGTATTAAGACAAGAAACAATGTTTTGATGCCTAGAGATAGCTAATGACTTATTCCACCGAAATTTGTTTTTCTCTTTTTTGATGAACGAGGTACCAAACATTCTATACCATATAGTACCCAAGTAAACTCTGCTTCTGATAAACCGTCGATATGTTGTGCTCCTGTAAAAACAGCGATCATTAAATCAGCGACAGCCAATGAAATCAAGCAACACTTATAAAAATAGCGATTCTTTCTGTAAATGAAAGAATAACATTCAAAAGTATAATAATATTTTATAACTTTTTTTAAAATTGTCTTAAAATTTTTGTTACCTTTTCGATAATGTTGCCAAAACGAATATGTTTCCTACAATCGCTAAAATAGCTAAAGTTGCGTTTATTATCAGTAAAGTAATTCGTTGTGGCGTTGTGTATATAATCAATTGTTGTTCTAATACATTTAATTCAGGAATCGTTCTGTTGTGCTTCTGTAAATTTTGATATTAATTAGTTTCAAAAGAATTTCTCAAAAAAAATAAAAAGCTTACCCGACAGTGATCCTCGCTGTAATATTGTAAACTATTCATCTTATCCAACTCACCTATGAAAACAATTGAGAAAAAAAGATTTCAGCATATTATATTATGAAAATGTTATCATTAGATAACTCATATTATAATAAAAAAACAATTATGTTCAGGGGTAAGGGATGTAAAATTATAAATTGAAGTGTGTATAGATAAGTAGACACTCGTATCATATTGTACGATAATATTGTAATTACATTTTTATAAGTGCTTTCCAAAATTTAAAATCGATTAATATAATCTCTTGTTGGTAAACACAATTTTCATTTTTATTAAATATATCCCCCTTTCTGAAAACTGTGTTAATTAAAATATAAATATCTATTAATTTTCAAGTATTGGAAATAAAAATGTATCCCTCCTTCCTCCTGTTTGAGTGCTTTAATATTTCTGGGCACTGTTATTGTTGATGTAATTGATGGGTGCAGTGTAGTGGTTATAGTTTGATTTTTCGGAGAAAGCCTATAATATTATTTCATGCTTTTAAATATGTAAGTAAGTAATTCTGTAAGTTTTCTAAGTGGTGAAATAATAATCATTTTATTAAAACTATATTTCATTGATTTATTTGTAAATAGTAAATACTTTAAGCCAAAGGACCTTTCATAAATTAAGTCAGTTGGTTCTCGCTATTTTCAGATACTTCCTCTTCTTTTAGTAAGGTAAAATAATATCATGCTGATCATGGTAGTAAAAAAAATGGATAAAAAAAGGAAACTATAAAACACCCTCATTCAATATGGTTTACTTAAACTGAAGTAAATAATTCCTCGACTTTTAACAAGAACGTAATATTAGTTGCCTAAATTCATTTAAAATATGCGAACGCAAGCATAAGCAACATAAGCTTCGACAAAATACAATAATATTCTAGACTAGTGTGATTCAAATATAAATAGGTACTTAGCATCAGCATCAGTGATCAGATACAACGTTACAAAATCTTAGTTCCGCATTGTTGATAATAGAAAACAAATTGAGCTTAGTGAAATGCAGAAGTGAAATTTAACGTATTAAAACAACAACAAAAAAAAAAAACGATAAAAGCCATCTAAATTAACTTGGCGACATCACAATTTTAGGTTGAAGTCGAAATACATGGAAAATTTGCATCAATTATTGAAATCGAACAACAATTATCTGCTATGTGACATTCACTAATACACCATTATTTGCCGATGCTGCCAAAATTCAAATCGCTATAAAACCAAAAATATAACTTTCAACGTTCAACGATTGACTGTCGCAAGCGCGATAATTCAAAAATCAAAGTCACATGAAATATTAAAAGTGACCAATGATTAAGGAAAATCAAAAATTTAAGCAGATATACAGCAGAGTACAAAACTTTAGCAAGTACAACAAGTACAACTTTAGTACAAAGCTTTACTCCAAAAAAAAATTAACTAAATGATATTGACGAAAATGAAAGAAGCAGTGGCAATGTATTTAGAAGTAAAAGGGATAGATATAATAATTAAAACCTCGACTTGTTATTAAAGCTACTCTAAAGTATAGGGAGAAAGAATTGAAGAATAATGCTTAGATTTCTTCTGGGGTATACTTGAATTAATTGAAAAAGCTTAATCAGATGCACAAATGTATAAGGAATATAAGGCTTCAAAACTAATTTTGTGGAAAACCGTGTTACAACCGAGTTCGTTCAAGTAAAATGACAGTGGGGGAGAAATGGGTTCTCCGATTATTTGCTAGGTCATATAAAGTTAAACATGAGTCCTTTATACCAGCGATCGCCAAATTTGTTGACCTCCGGACCAAAAAATTCATGGCTTCAATCCCGCGGACCTCTAATAGGATTTTTAAGTGTTAAATATACTTCTAAAAGTGTGTTTCACATTTCCCTGTGAACTAGTGAAATTTTCTCACGGGTCACTAGTGGTTCGTGGACCACCATTTTGACGATCGCTGCTTTATACTACATCTTTGTGGCATGAAGACACAGTACAAACAGCAATTCTCTTAATCAGTGGAAATAGAGCCTCGAGAATCTAAGATGTTCTTTTAAAAGACGAAACTCCATTACTAGTTGGAATTGAAACAGCAGAAAAAGTAGGTAATGACGAAAAAAATATTATCGAACAGAATTTACATATTCCACGTTGCAACTAGGTATAACAATTCAAATATGCATTTGAAGAAGAACGTGTGCCATCTCTTATGATAACAATCTATTGGGAACGTTATTCAGGAACTTCACTAGTTCCTCGTGGCATTCCGAAAATAAAAGTTACATTCAACCTGGACGCCAATCGTATCGTAATGCATTAGCAATAGACAACAGAAGTGGCAATTCCAAAAATATCACCTTATTAACGATGAAGGCTGTCTGCCCTAGAAAGATATTGATCGAATGTTGGCAGATACAGAAAAATATATATACTTAAAAAAGAAGATGACCGATAGGAAGAAAATATAAATTCTGGCTAGCAACCAAATGGATCAATATTTTCAATTTGTAGCAAACTTTGATAATGATGAAAAATTAGATGATAATAATAAAGCCACAATCAAATCAAAATATGACATAGCGCTTCAATGATTGGATGACAATATTTGATCAGATAAAGAAGAATATCGACATCGTATTCTGCTAAAGAACTTACCATCATTTGTAGATCAACTGTGATGAACATGGCCGAGCTGAAGGATTTGGTAAACGTAATGGATTCACCATTGAAGAAATCAGAAATTTAAATTGTTAGAACCTTTTAATAAAATATAAATTGTATACCTGGTGTTATATATAGAAATGATTACCTACTTTTATTAATGATAAACTTATTTTCTACGAAATTAATATTAATGTTTTCATACTACATTTGAATACTATTATTCATTTATTTTTTGTTACTTATAGCCGCTGTATAACTGCTAAAGTTTGAAGCGATTCTTGGGTTAATTAAACCAAAGTTTTAAGTAAATCAAGTTTTTTTAAGTTATTCACGGTCGTTTTATAACTACTTAGATTTTTAGTGACTTTTGGATTAATAATCGAACACCTACCAGTTTTGGAGCGGTCACCTAGACCGCTCAACCACCAGTAGGCTCCTACTAGTTTTGAAGCGGCCACCTTGACCACTCGGGCACCAGTAGATTTTTAAATTTGTGTTTTCCTAGTACTAAATTTGATAAAATTAAAAGAAAGCTCCTGAAGCAAACTAATTTTTATATAGATATATTATTTTATATGTTAGGGTATATACAGTTTTTAAATTTAAGTACCTAATAAATTACATTTGTTAAATTTTAAATAAGATTAGTTTCAACAATAAAAATTCTATAATCTTGAAATTTCCTTAAAATAGAAAAGCATTACAAAAAATTAACAAATATGTCACAGAGTTTGATCTGCATAATATGTTTCCGTAAGTGGTCCAAACAAGTAGACGCCAGGATTTTGGTCATCTGGATTTCCTAAAAATTCTGCATATAATTCTTGATAACGAGATAATGTGATTCCTCCCCTTCGTCGATCGTCATCCTATAAAATAATATTTGATCATTTAGTAAAAAATAAAAATTGAATCAGAAATTAAAGAAATACGTTTAGTAAGTTATCGAATGCATCGTTGACAATTTCTATGTCATCGATAGCAAATTTAGTAACGCAGTAAAAACGATATTCATCGGCGGCAATAATGCCATCGTCATTTAAGTCAACCATTTTAAAATTTGAGTCAATAAACATTTTCATCGCTTGTGGAAAGTCTTCATACCGTCTACCCATACACGTTTGTTGTACAGCTTCTTTGAATTCTTCTATTGTGATTCTTCCATCCTGTAACAATTCCTGTTAAAATCCAAATAATAAAAATGCATGAATTTGGGCCCTTCAATTTTGATTTGGGTTAATTTTGACAAACAACCAAACGTTGTTCTACAGCATTGCCAATTTGTTATTTTTACCATAATTGCAATTGTGCAATTATGGATCTACGATTGCAGTTCTACGTGAAATGGGATGATCAGATGCAAATTATTACATGATAATAATACTGTGATTTCATTAAATCAATGTGATTTCGCTACTGTCAATCAATTACTTTATTGAAATCAGCAAGTTCGGCGATGTCTTCCCATAATGATAGCATAACGTGTTGATTTTCTTGAAGTCTTGAGCGGCAAAATTGTCCTTTTCCTTCAATTATTGCAGCTCGCAAAGCCAGACAATAGAAGTCTCTTTCATCCAAATATCCATTATTGTCGATATCTATAATACAAAAAAAATCAATATTTTTTCCATAAAGAATTTAATATAATTTTTCTAACAAAATGTTTAGAAGTGCAGGTGCTGCGCGGTCAAATAATAACTTTTTTGTGAAATTGGACTTGATATTTGTTTATTATTTTTCGAGTAATCTACCGCTATCAAAAAAATATGAAAATTTTTGATTAGAGAACAAATTGAAAAAAGACCGAAAATTCGATTTAGAATTTCACAAATAGTTTTAGAACTTCACGATTTATATAGAACTACATAATGTACATAAAAACTGGCCAAGAATTAATTGTATTTTTTAAGATTAAGGTTTACTATATGTTATTGAACAAACTATGAAATAAAAACCCATAATCAATGATATTTTATAAAAGTATTGCAAAGATAAAACTAGAAAATAAAATTAGATAAAAATTAGCTTAATTATAGAAGTTGGTTGGATGTTTCTCGGGAATTTGGATAAAAATAATCCGATGTTAATTTTTCAAATTTTTGCAACGTTTCATGATATATTTTTTTACTTCTTCAAGCAATATATAACATTGCCGTTGGTACATTTTGGTTCATGTTAATTTGTCATTTGATGGATAACACAAGCTCGAATGATTCAACTAAATACTCCAATGATGGTATAAACATTACCTGAATTACCTGATTTACAAAAATTACCTGAAGAAGTTGAAAAATATATCAACGAAATGTTGCAAAATTTGCAAATTAACATCAAATTGATATTTATCCAAATCCCGAGAATCATTAATTAATTATTGAATCAATGTAGATGCAATTCCACACACATAATATATTAATTAATACCTGTCCTTTTCTGTTACTATTAATTTAACTACTAAACTAAATATTCAATTTACATCTCTATATTAGTAAAAAGTTGGTGAAATGGTAGAAAGCTGTTGTAAATCTAGGAATTTCAAATATCAACGGTGGTTCCATAAGTATATACACAAGTATAGATACATGATACATTATTTGTCTTTTTGAGTTTTTGTACGATACTGTCAGTTGTGTTGAAATTTTTGAGTACTAATACCGTAAAAAAATAAAAAAAGAAAATATTAAAAAAACAAGGACTGCGAAAAATGTATTCTTCCTTTGAAGTTTAAACCTACCTCCTTAGAACATCTTTTAAATTTTTTTGTCTAATTCAAATTTTCTCTTAAGAGTGTTATTTAAATTTACTTTCGATATTTTTACTTTCCTAAGTCGCATGTTTTTGGGTTTTACCATTGTAATTCAAAAGAAATTCCCTTAAAACCCTTAAAACTTTTAAGGGTTCTCAATTATAATCGAGCAGTGGAGTAAACATCAAACAAAAATAAGCCAATACAAAGGATTGTCGATCGATGAAGAAAAAATATAGAAATTAGTTTTCAATCAAAAATTGAATATATACAAGCGAATTGTTTCTTTACCAACGATGAAAGGAATTTTATTGAGAAAAATAATGTAAATTATAGTTTTCGTAGTCCTTACAATTGTAATTTTATTCATAGTGGTCCATTTGGACGACTCGAAATAGGAGTGCCCGGGTAAAGAGTTTAAAAATATCCCGAATTTTTCAAGTATATTTAATTTATTTTCATGTGATATAAGTTCTAGTATTGATTTGAATTAATAACTGTTAATGGTACTATTTCAAAATAATATTTTTAAAATTTTAATATTTTTACATTTTTTAAAAAAAAAATATTTCAAATGGTCAAATTTTATTCATGACTCCTATTTTAATTTTTTTCTTTGATTTTAACTATGGTAGTCCCACTCAGTGGTGAATTTACCAGCAAGCTGTGTAGGATGAATCCTAGCAGAGCATATTGGGTCTAAACATTTTGCGCCTGTTTAAATTTTAATTTTTAGATACGCATATGTGTTTTGTAAGAATACTAAGTTCCTGTATACAAATCTTAAATACGAATCATTAAAGAAAATATTACCATCGTATCTGTGACGCAGACGAAGTCGCGGGCAACAGCAAATTATTATTATAAATTATTAGTTTTGTTTTTTGCTTAAAGTACTTTAGCAACCACCAGTGGCGAATTTACTAGCAAACTGTGAAGGTTGAAGCCTAGGGAGGCAGATTTTAGGGGGCAGCAAATTTGGCCTAAAAATTTTGTTCATCACAAGAAAAGTTGATATAATAACGGCGATAGAGCACAAATTATGATTCCATTGATAGAATAAATGAAGCTAATATGATTGCGAAATAAGGTATCGAATTTCAGAGGTTAGTAGAGGTGGCAAAAATTTAATAGCCTACAATTGGCAAATTTGTAAATTCGCCTCTGGTTGCACTATCATGTAACGTTTTTATTCATCATTTTTAGCAAGTTACGCTTTTAATAGTACTCAACAAATTTAATTTATTCCAAGGAGAAAATAGTAACAGCAAACTTTAATGTTTCTGGAAAGCATACATTTGTTCAAGATTAGAAAAAATGAAGAAATTTCTCCGTGCATAAAAATTATTAATTAAAAACATTACTTCAAACAAATTAAAAATAAAGTTGTTTAATTAAGTCGTTCGAAAATAGCACTCGGTACACAACTACTCATACTATAAATTTCCACGGTAAATTAAAAAGTCAATCGTGCTTAACTAGAAGCTTGAAAGTCATTAAATATGCTCAATAATAATTGTAAATACCGTCTTCTAAAATGCTGTATATATTGCTGTAAAATAAAATGAAAAAAATAAAATTTGTAAAGGAACTAAGTTCAAATCTTCCATGTTGAGAAAAGAAACTAATTAATTTAAAAAATAGCAAGCAATTTAATTTTGATTGAGTGGCATAGCAATTGGAGCAAATATTTAATTAAACTTGTTTAGGATCGACAAAGATTCGCTGGTAAAACTTATCCTTTTATAAATATTTTCCCTCATCTCTATACAAATACCAGAGCTTAATGCATTTCATTATTTTTTTCAATAAACTTGTTGAAAAGTTCCCACAAATATAACGGAAAGTGCATTTTTGCGTCCACATTCTGTATTTGTCAGGAATTTTTTCACAAGTTCCGAAAGTCAATTTATCAACATCAAATTTAAGGATAAATAATTTTAGAAGTGAGTTTATATTTCAAGTTCAAAACTAGGAGTTTATTTTTGGCAGAAAAATCATTGCAAATGTACTTTAAATGTTAATATGTGAACATTAATAATAAACATAGATGTCGCTTTTACAGTTTAGTTATATTCGATTAGCTGTCAAGCTTGAAATTAAATGTTGGCAAGATGTAGATGGTCCTATAAGTGTAAATTAAATCGAAAACTAAACGATGAAAAATTTATAAACTGCTCAAATCCAATATTGGCATAAGCATAGCACTATATAGTTAAGTGCAATCAAATCATTGACGTAGAATATGCCCTCCACGCCTAGCAATATCATTGTCAAAATTTTTATAAACCTTGAAATCAAAATAAACAAATATTACGAAATTCGTTTCTATAAATATTTCAATGAATTCAATAATTCTTTGAAAAGTTATAAACTACTAAAACTTGAATAAGCACAAAGACGACACACAATTAAAAATAATCAACCGTTGAAACTTTGGCTAGAGGAAAATACCAGCCCCCTATTCTATTTTTAACTTACAAATTTTGTTAAAAATACGAAGAAACTTTTATTTAAGTTCCATTTGAACAACTTTGTATTTATGAACTTTCATTATTAAAAAAGTAATTAATTAATTGAACAATTTTGTCTTCATCTTGTGATAATTAACTTTTTATTCTTCGAAATATAATTAATATACCTACAATTTGGCAGTTTTTCACAAGAACTGAAAGATGTGATTATTAAAATGAAGTTCCTCCAATGTAGAAAGAAAATATATTAAAATCTACAAATTTT
This sequence comes from Sisyra terminalis, assembly GCA_958496175.1. NCBI lineage: Eukaryota > Metazoa > Arthropoda > Insecta > Neuroptera > Sisyridae > Sisyra > Sisyra terminalis. The sequence goes on from OY292277.1 coordinate 24,152,858, forward strand.
TTCTAAGAAAAGCGCAGAAAATTGAGAATTGATGGATTTATAGTTTGACGTAAGCTAGCCACACGTACAAAATACACGTTTAAATATTTACCTCATAAATATTTCCAATTTTATAGTTAGGTGTTCCCTACGCTTTCTGTTCTCATTAAATTTTTAGTTTTAGTTTATGTAATCTGGTTTTATGAATGATTTCAAATTTTATGTTCTATAAAAATACGTAACTTCCTTTTAACTATAATAAATTACGAAAGCTGGAAAACGTTGAATTATTATTGTTAATATTATGAAAAATTATCAATTCACAAATCCCTCAAAGTTATAGATCAAAAACCTTATAATTTTCAAAAAGGAATAGAATTAAAATAAAAAAATACAGCTGTTTCAGTCTTCTCAAATAGAACATCAAACGTGCATTGACTGATACCTATGAAATAAAATCAGGAAAAACAATTGTAGAAGAACTTCTTAAAAATGCAAAGTAACCAATTATATGTAAAAAATATTAAAAATGTTGATGAAATCAGATCTAAAAAAGATTCTACCGAAAAATAACAGAGAAACGTCTAAGTTAGCGAAAGACGAACAAACTGATGTGAAACATGATTCAAGTTAGAGAAAAGAAGTTTGTATTTTATTTTATTCAAATCCCACCAAAAACATGCCACAAAAAATAGATTACCAAAATTCTTAGGTTCAAAATGCTTTCACTGTTAAAAATGTATCAGATCTCATGAAGAGCCAAGGCTCTAAGCCCTAATTCCACACACCTTGCATCAGGGGTGGCCTATCCAAATGATATAGTCTATTGATATAGTCTATACACTAAGATTTTCTTAACTAAAGAACAGATGACCCCTTTAAAGCTAAATTATTAATTTTTATTTTATATTAGTAAAATTTAGCAATTTATTAGCAATATTAGCAAAACTCGATTTAATTAAAGTAGACAAAGATTGATTCGATCAGGATTAGATTCAATGAATTATAAATAAAATCTAACCGAAACTATTTTTTCGGCTAAAGCTCGGGGTTCGAAGCCAGCCAATTTTTCTGTATCAAAAATGTTAATACCTGACCTATCACTATGAGTGCTGGTGTCGTTTTATCTTTCATTGATTAGAGAAATGAACCGATACGAAGTTTAAAAGTGAGAGCAAGATAATAGAAATGCTTGCCGCTATCTCGTTTTCACTTTTAAACTTCGTATTAGTTCGTTTTACTTACCAATGGAAGATAAAACGACGCCAGAGCTCGTAGTTAAAGGTCCGGTACCATTTTCCATACAGAAAGATTGGTTAACATCAGGACCCGAGTTTCGGCTGAAAAAACAAATTTAGGTCGGGCCTTAATTATTGCTATTATGGAACCCCACTAAGCATTGCTCGTAAACAACTGCTTCTGATTATAAACAAAGGTCGTGCGCAACCTTTTGAGACAGAGATGGCACTTCTGTTGGACCGTTAAATGGATTGGAAAAGATCGAACAGGAAATAACTTACGGAAGCAAAAACTATCTCAAGTTCTTCGCATATTGAAATTCAAACTACCATAAATGCAATTAAAACTAATTTGGACTTATGATCTATGACTGCCAGGTACAGAAATTGTTTATCCCTATATTAAATTTGGATTCCCTTTATACTATTCTTATATTATATAGTTTTTCCATTTGGCCACTTTGACCAGTTCACGGACAGGAAAATGATCAAGGTGGGCCTCATGCGGATCATGGATTGGTCACCCCTGTTCTACATATTAATCAAAAATTGTGGTTTGTTATTCAATTTTTATATTCATAATAGGTGCACTGAAAATTCCAAACAGTGACAATAAAGTTTGAAATTTCAAATTAACATTGAATTTGAGCAAAAGATGATGTTTTTGGATGTATGAAATTATAATTAGTAAACTGGATTTTTGAATTAGTTATATACGGAAGACCTACAACCCCCTCCTCTGCTTTTGGGCAATTGAGAGTTGAAAGGTTAAAACTATAAAACTCTTATTTATTTGTTTGTTTGCAAATCTTATTATGTATACCAAATTTAAGTTTTCTAGGACTCGAGAAGTTTTGATGATAGTGTGAGTGGTAAAATCGACAAATTTATGTATTTCTCGAGGATAATATCAATGAAATCTTAAGTAAAAGTCAGACAAATGAACCTTTATAGTCTAGTTAGTAGAATAGTCTAGTAACTTCATCTAATCCTCCGAGTATGAGCTTTCTTCTGTTATTGAGACCTATGATGGCTTGATAAGACGATCAATCTACACAAGACTACATCAAGACTACACAGAAACAATATGATGATAAAATATGGTTTTATTTATTTCCATATATAGGAAGTTATATTTAGGACTAATAGGATTTATTTTATTGCCAAACGGTGACGGAAAATTTCTCTTATGTATACACCTACTGATTTTGTTTTTCTTTTTAGTGTAGGTAATAGAAAGTGGGCAGTTATTATTGATCGATATTTATCTCCTGTGAACATGTAGCTACACCAACGTTTGGTTGTATTTTTGTTTTCATGAGTCAATGGTTTCTTGTAGTTAAAACTATATATATTTGCAACTTATATTTGTATATTATATATTTGTATATTTGTATATTATTATTTTATTATATTATTAACTTATATTATTTTAACACACATTTGCAACTTTCAATTAAATACATGACAAATTATAAGAACCGATCAAATGATTTGAGTTTTATTTAGAACTGTTCAGATGCATTTTAATATGCATTCGAAATTACTTGGTTGATAACACTTTTATTCTAATTGCAATATGCCTAAAGGCATGCAATTGCACACAAATAATTGTAAAATAATAATAGTAAAAAAATATAATTACTTTAGAAAAATTAAAACGTAAACAAGCCAAAAATAAACTAAGTTTAAAAAAGAGTTTTACAAAGCAAAGATATATACTCCTACGCTCATCTCATTTAATCTCACGTAATGCAGGATTGCCCTATATTCCCCACAATTGTAAAAGAATTTTACAAATCAGAGTATTAATTTTCTAGGAAAAAGCTAATTATAAAATATATAATTACTAATAATATAATTGTTTTCCAAATATACTGATCATTTACGATGTTATATCAATATAAATATTATAAATATTATGTATAATATTAAGATATAAATTAAGATATAAATTAAGATATAAATATTATATCAATATTATAAAAAATATTTCAGAAGGTTGGCATCACAGTTATAAAAAATTTGACCAACGTATATGGTACTTCAATATACTTTATATTATAATTAAGATTAATCTGTTTTCCAGTAATATATTACCAGGGGCCAACTGAAGGCCACATTTTCCCGTAGCTAAAGCCAATTGTTTGGCCTCAACCTAAACTTTCAACTGTAGTTGGAGGTTCTTTAAGTTTAAGTAGTTGCTTTATTTTAATTTGATTCTTTTATTTAGTTGGGGTATCCAGGATGAGGTAAAAAGAGTCTTAACACTGCAACCTCACGACTTATTTTGTTTACTGGGTTCCTTTTCACTTATTTGAGATTCAGTAGTTGAGCAAACCTCAGCAGCTGGCATATTAGAGCTTTTTCAACTATTTCGGTTTCCAAAATTTGTCATCCCAAGTTCTTTAGTTACCCATTCATTTAAAGCGCTGCACTCTAATAGAAAATATGAGACAGTTTCTTCTGTAGTGGCCGGTCATTATACTAATTACCATTCTGGCTTTCTTTCTTTTTTTTTGTAAGATTAATGTTTCCCAAAGGTTTTCCCATTATTCTTTTACAGTGTTTTTGCCCGATGGTATTCGTTCATATTGAATAGTGATTTTTATAAACGCAATGTTTAATTGTATTTTTCATTGCTAACTTTGTGATACAAAGCACATACAGCGCATACTGTGGGCGTTTGATTGGTGTCCTGGATCCTTTACGGCCGAGGTCGTTTGCCCATATTATGTATGTTGTTACTATATTATTATAAAAATATCTTCGATTCATGAATTTATTCTTAGACCCTATGAAAAATACATTAATACCTTTCATCGAACATTTTTTATTAAGTTTAGTTTTTGAAAAATGAGTATGTATTCTTACGGTCTATTTATATTTTCACGGTCATAGCAGATTTTTTTCAAAAACTTATTGTATAAATGGAAAACCTTCGTATTGCATAAATATTGCCAGGGATTCTGTCAATTTAATCCATCACAAAGGTCAATTGAGAATAAAAAAGTAATTATTAGAATTTATTTGTAAAATGAGATAAAATTTACCACAACAAAACATTTGGAGTTGAATAAATCCATAAAGCTTAAATTTATATATTTAAGATGTTACAAACGTCTAATAGTGCATATTGACCAAAGTGTTGTTTCAATTAAAGAGAAAAAATTCATAGGTATTATAAAATTGGCACAATTTTGATTTTGAAATTTTGTCTTTAATTTAATTTTAATGGATAGTTAATATAATAATTAATTTATTTAAAAACATCGTGAAAGCTAATATTGTTAATCTTTTTGTAAAAACAAAAATTTTATAGCTGTTATTTTTTTATTGATATTTATCGTCGCTTTATAACTATCAAGGTCCTTAACAACTTAGGGTTAAGAAAAGTCTTTATAGCGAGAAATATCGAAAATTTGCTCGATACGAGATTCAAACCCAAAATATACCAGCTTTGGAGCGCCCACTTTGACCACTAGGTCACCTGTAGGATTAGCTGTTAATTTATTGTTCAAAACATATAAGTTGACTATTGGTAACTTCATTATTTGATTGCTGCATGACGTAAAGTTTATAATTATAACAAAATAAAACTGCTTTTGTACTATAAATTTTCTATTGATGAAACACTTTTTCTTCATTTGAATAAAAACAAAAATAAGAAAGGATAAAGCTAGTTTTATTTTTATGAACCAAACAAATTAAAAAAAAAACTCCACATTTATTACTACAGCACTTTGCATAATGTAAATGAAAATAGCATGCTCAATTGCACCATTTTCTTTTCTTTTTGATGAATGTACATTTTTTTAAAGCACAATTTTAATAAGACTGTCAAAACTTAAAAGATTTATCTGAACAAATGTTCAAAACGTGCATCTAACAATTTTATTGTATAAAGTTATTAAATTTTACATAATCCTTATTAAAATAAATTGATTCAAGGTGTACATTTTCGAAATGATTTCTTATGAATAAGATAATTTTAAAAAGAAAACTCTTGATTTTGAATAAATAAATTAATTTTACTCCGTTTTTATTAAAAATTCATAGTAAAATTTTTTATTAAACCCCTTCTTTTTGGTAAATTTCCAATTTAATTTATTCATTTTTTTATTGTTTAGCAACGTAAATAAGGTCGATGGTTATTACTATGAAACACAAAATCGCTATAATAAATTTACTAAGTAAACAACCTCCTAGATTGAAAAGGATATTTATAATGTTTACCACTTAAATTATACTTCCTAAACACTTTCTTCTTAGAAAAGCATTTAAAAATATTTTTTTAAAAATATTAATAATTTTTATACCATTGAAATGGTATGTGATGAGTTGATTAGTATGTGGTTGATATGGTGATTGCTATGGTATGTGATGACTATATATATTTTATATATTGTTTGTACAGTATCTTATGAATATAAAAATACGATTCTAGATATTCATAATTTATCCTACTTTAATGGTAAGTATTTTATATGTTAAGAAGGAAATTAAAGGGGTCGTTGACGGCTGTCGCACCAACTTAGGTGCAAGAAAAATAAAACAAAAAAATTAGTTAATATTTGCACGATTATTTAATTTTTCAATTGTAATAATTATTGTAAAAATCTTAGCTCTGTTAGGATGAGAGTTTACTGTAAATATATACCTTTTTTATTATAGTTAGCCTATTATAGCGGGCCTATGCACAGATGATTTATTTCATCTTTATAGGTGCATATCTATGTATAGATTTTGTATGGAAATTGTATGTATTGACATTCTGGTAAATAAATAAATAAATAATAATATATCATTTTTAAAAGTCTTGCAATTATTTGTTGTTTTTTCCCCCAAAAATACCATCATATTTAACCTACCAGAATAGTTCTACGTGTATAACCTACAGCAGCTAAGTCCAAGAGCATACAGTTATTTTTTTTCCATTAATCATAAAGTTATTGAAAGCTCGTCGCGAATGCATTATTTTTTTCTATGAAAAAAAAAATACTTAATCAAAAAAGGGTCACTAGTCCTTCTCTATAACTTCAGAAACGTGACAAGGGTAACAAGGGAGGCAGTGCTTCCCTACACCAAAAGTTAAAACTGAAGTATTTATGATTGACAAATTTAAATGTTTTCGTTACGTATTTAGTAATAATATATTATTGTGAATCTATACCTTGAAATAAGAATAACCAATGACAATATACATATATAATTCTCGGGAGCAGGTCCCAAGGAAAAGCCATCATTTTTAGTATTAGATTTCTTTCTTATTATTTCGTTAATATGAAAAAATCTTGAAAAAAATCTGAATCGTTAATATGAATATGAAACAAAAATAACAATGATAATATTTAGAAGGTGACCTGGTTCGATCAAATTTAATTGTTGAAAATATATTTATTTTCAATCCCCATCATCTGGAATGGTCCTTGGCGACTTATTCGGGATTTTTAGTTTGAGTTGCCAGTAGCTTCATGGCTTTCAGAACCTGCTTGACAGGTTTGAGATACTTGGTAGAATTGAATAGCTGACCCATTTCCCTGGGCAGTTCCAGTGTTATTCTTAAATAATTTATTGCCAGGCATGATTAAATTGGATAGGAAACTGATAATATGTCGTTGCATTTAAGGCACCAACATTTAGGGCTCACGTATGTCCAAAAGATGTCCATGTGAGAAGGTGGTGTCCTATCCAAAACTTACGCCATAATTATTGGTCCTTTCTATTGCTGGGTCCATTTTTCCCCATATACCCTAACATTTTGTCTGGTTTGACAGCCTCGTTGAGTTTGAGGATCAACTATTATTCCAAGTTGTCATCACACATGGTTAAATAATTTTTTCCATTCCTCCCTTGTGGTTAATATCACTAGGTTAAGGTCGGTCCATGGTGGTTTCTGATGTCTTATCCAATGTGCTAAGTTCATCTTGGCAGCACCGTATCGTTTCCTCATTGTTATCTGGACTTTGTAGTGCATCGATTATTGATTTAGTCTGTGCGAATAAGAGTTCCTTCGCATTTATGGCATTTTATTTGCACAAAGTAATCAGAATTGCTTTTGCTTCGCAAGTGAAGATTAAAACGTTGACGGGCTAGAGATGCAACATTGTTCATTAAAACACCGATTTTAGAGCATCGATGTTTTTTAAAAGTGAAACATTGATGTTAAAAACATCAAAGTATATGAACGATATATCAATTTTTTCAATGATTTTTACCACGAAGTATAAAATAAATAATAGAAGAACGAACGCTGTATTGCAAAGCCATCCACAAAATGAGTGCACAGTGCAGAGGACTCTAGTGTCAATAGTATACAAGTATGAATATGAGCGCCCAAAACATTTTCATATAACAAACAAGAGATTAATAATTTCAATAGAAAATTGTTTCCTAAACATACCAAAAGTAGAATTAAATAACAATGAATTTATGATATATTAAAGATATAAAATTATATGAAGAACATAAATGTAACATTCTGACAGCTTTAGCCTCAGTTTGAATTACAATAACAAAAAAGCGAATAACCAATAATAAATCAGTACATAAAGCTGGATATGTTTTTTAGCTATAATGTGCTAACGGTGGTCGAAAAAATAACCAAACCATGTCTGAATTTTTGAGGACACGTGAACTAACAAATTGCCTACCTCGTTCGTTCTCCTGTTATTTATTCTTTGTGGTTTGTACCATCATTTTAATATATATATATATATATATATATATATATATATATATATATATATATATATATATATATATATATATGTAAAATAATTTTTAATTAATAAAATACTGTATCGTAAAAATATAAACTTTGTCAGTTTATATTCTAATGACGTTACCTGCTCGCCTGTGAGAGATATATGTTTATGTGTGTTTCTTTAGATCATAAACGTGACTGTAGGGTGCTGTATGATAGAATATCGTTCATAAAACATCGCTCATGAAGAACGATGTATTATCGATGTTTTGGGTTTCAACATCGATATTTATGAACGATATATCGATGCTTGAAAAAATCGATCGACGATTGAGCATTGACCGGCAATTTGTAGCGACCTTCTTTATCGTCCTGATAAAATCCGTCATTTTATTCAATTCACAATTATTTTGTTGATTCAATTCTAATATTGAATATTATTTTTTTTTTGCAGCTTAATTTCTATTATGGCCCGATTTATACGCGAATTAAATTAAAAACAGATTTTAACGTTTCTAAAGGCTACTTGTAACAACAATTTTCTCATTAAGGAATTGAGGATAAAACCCAAGGATTATAAAGCAGTCATCTACACCTTAAATTTTCGCCGTTAGCCGTTTTCGGAATACTACTATTTAATTGTGGTAATTTGATTTTCTTCCCTTTATATTTTAGCGCAAAAAATTAACGTCAGAATAATGAGTCTTACAAAATTAAGGCAATCGCTTTGATTTATAAGAAGAATAAAAATTACTTCATTCATTAAATTGCACACATCGTTGAATATATGAGCATTATAAAATATTTTAAAAATAGTTTATTATTTCAAGTTAATAAATGCATGTTATTAAAATTTTAGAGATCAATGCCAACATGCTATATCTCACTAAGTTTATATTTTTTATGTGTTGTAAAGTATAAATTATAAAAAAAAAAACAAATTTGGTAAATTTTTGGAAAAAGGTAAAACGATTTTATATTTATAAAATATGTAAATATTTTACTAAGATAGTTTTTTAATAATAACTGTTGGTATTTACAAATTTAAAAACAAAAATTTTAAAAATTTAATCGTGTTTAAATACAATGTAAGATAGACAAAAATAGAAAATGTAAAGGAAATGTTAGTTTCACAAATAACATTATTTTTTTAAGCGATAAAAATAAATTTTGGTTCATCCTCGGTCTCGTGATGTACGTAAACTTTATTACTTTATGTCCTCACTTGTATTAATTGTTAATCAATAATGAAAAAACCGGGATTAAATAACACTATTGACTTACCGTATAAATTTCTCACAACAAAATTAACACGATTGTCCCAGCTGTAGGCCATTTCACGGCTGGCAAGTTCAATGAATAATTGCTCCAAACGAATGAAATCCTTATCGCTTTAAAATTTGGCAATCTAGTTAAATTAGCACAGTTTTTGCGAGGTGCTTAATTGATATTTAATTTATTTGTGATAAAATGTGGTTATTCCACGTCGTCCGGTGTTCAAGTTTACACGTTTGTTGTTGGGGAAATATGTTGATGATGTCCAAGTGGTTCATAACGACGTCGGCGTTCTAATCTTAGATCAGACCAACGACTAATATATAGTTTAAATAATACAGAATATATGTTAGCTCGCTTTAATACACTCACATCGAAAAGCTGACCATTTTAAAGAAAAATCTGATGGGGATACCGCATGACTTCCTTGTTCTCAAGCGCGTATTTTTACTGAATTCGGGTCGGATACAATTTTCAATCTTAAAGAAAAACTCACCAGAAAATTAGTGATTTAAAACAAAGAAAATATTTTTATATTTGATCAACAAAAATTAATTTTTAATATATGTTTAAATATTTACTAATTAGAAAAAAACATATACTTAATAATTAGTAGCTAAACCCAGAAGATGTTGTATTGTAAGTCTATATTAGAAAAGCGGTAAAATAATACATTGAACTTTATTTGTATTTTCAATAATAAATTACAAAAACAGATTATTATAAACAATATTTATTTTTTTGCGTTATTCAGTTTCTTTGCGCTTAGGCATTTCTTTGCACCAATCATCAATTACTAATCATTCATAATCTCTATTTACTATTATAGAATTTTCCAGTTAATACTCCAAACTAGTGGTTTTTTAACCTTGTTGGAGGGTACTGATCTCCACCAAATTCATATGTGCATTCACCGAACTTGCTTAATGGAAAAATCAAATATGATTTTTTGTAATGTATAAACAGTGTGAATTAGGTCTTTTGGAAAAATAATTTCAAATTGTAGCTTTTTTTACAGTGAAATGTGTAGTATATAAAGTAAATTATAATAATATACAGTCTTTGACAATTTTAAGGTACGTACCAGTACGTACTTACGTACAGATATCTTTTAAATACTTAAAATAGATTACTTTAAAATTTCACTACCAAGAATTGTTACAATTACAATATTTGAATTCACAATTCAAAAAAATCAAAATGTACCATATACTAGCTTTGAAATTTTACTTATTCAAGTTTGTAGTATCTAACATTGATAAGTATTTTATTTATTTCCGAGTCACAATAAATTAATGGATAATAATATATGTTTTATGAGACTCAATTTCTTCTTTTTTACGACTCGTTTCAACAGTTTTTGACTGTCATCATCAGGTAATAATTATTTTGTCAATTGTAAATAAATTTCATATAGGTTTCTTGTTTTAAATAATTTGTCGTTAAGGATTTAATTTGGATCCAGTTTGAGGGCTTTGTATATTTCATATTCTTCCAGGGTGTTCATATGTGATCCTTTTTTGCAAATATGTAGTGGCTTAAAATTTGTTTCGAAAATTAAGCATTGATGATTTTCGTTATAAAGGTGTTTTGTAAAATTTGAAGTTGTTGTTGAAGTAGGTTTCTTGGGTGTATGTTCCTTATATCTTGTTCTGAAAGATCTACCAGTTTAAAACCACATTTAATTTTATATATTTCGGTTTTATTTTCCGTTGTAATTTGGTTGTTCTCCAATGGTTTGAGAATTTTCATCATGTTGTTGTTTGTTGAAAACAACAATCTCTCATAAGACATATATTATTATCTCATAAGACATATATAATTATCCATTAATTTGTAGTATCTAACTGAAAGTAGTTTTCACAACCGAAACCGGATTTTGGTTTTTCTCTTAATATTGCCTGAAACTGAAACCTTCAATTGTGACATTTTGTCAGCTCTAAAGCTTTCGGTTTATTATGTTCCCTGGGTTACTACTTCACTTATTGTACGCAGAGCTAATTTCAGTAGCCAGTGAACAAAAGTATGTTCAATTAATTCAATTAATTCAGTACTCGGATCGGAGATCCCCAAACAATAACTTCGAGGTTAATTATAAATATGATGTCCCAAGTGAAAACAGAGTTAGTTCTTAATAAGAACAAAAGATTCTTACAAAAGTTCTTAATAAGAATCTATAGCTGGAACTTGAAGTCAAAAGGATTTGAAAGAGCTGGAGCCAAAATATTTTTTTAGCGGAGCCAAGTTCGGTACCAACAAAATTTAAACTGGCTCCCACTTTTAAATATCATATGTTCATCACAGTACTATGATTCTAAAAAAAGTACATTTTTGAACTTCATATTGGACCTAATTAAGTTCAAATACTTAAAAAAATCATTTAAATTGTTTTTGGATGGAAATGACTTATGGTACAAAAAAACTCATAAATGATAACAGTTTAGATTTGAGGGAAAGGTTAGTCGGAGCTAGAGCTAAACATTGACCTCAAACTAAAGCTTAAATTTACTAAGCCCAGTTCCCTTTGATGATCGTATGAAAGCTCAAGAACGTAGTTTCAATTGTTACGGAAGATTTTGTACCGAAACCGAAACTGAATCGTAACTCTAATTTTGTGCCAACATCGAATATTCATTTGGTCATTACAATTTTCCATTTGACTTCTTTCTTATTTTTTTGTTGAGCTCAATTTTCCTGGATGAGCCTGATTGAACCTCAACATTGCAACCTCGGAGCTTATTGTGATTCCTGGGTCCCCCATTACTTAACCAAGTAGCTGGGCAAATCTCAGCAACCACCGTACTAGGTGCTATCCGACTATTTTTCAGTTCTAGGATTTGTTATCTCCAGTTCCTCTTGTTTGCATTCGTTCAGAGCACCGCATTCCCAGAGAAAGGGTGAAGCGATTTTATCCTCTGCCTGGTAGAATGAGCATTTTGGATCAATCAAATGTAATCCCATTGTATGCAGATACATTATCATTCCTCAGTAGCCGGTTATTAAATCCGTTACCCCTCTGACCTGCTTTCTTATAAGACCAAGTATTTCAGTAGTTATTTTTTCCCATCATTCTTTTACTGTGCTTTTCCTCCATATTGTGCAATGCTATTTTTAACCCCACTCTTTTTCGATATTTTTTAAATAGGAATTCCTTTTGTTTTTTTGGATAATTTAAAAAAATAAATATCAAATTGTTAAATTTTTTGGATGGCAGCGTACACAGATGAAACGGCGTATTTATTACATCATCGTGTTTGAAGTTTGTAACTTTTTCGTTTCATTTAAGTAAAACAAATACAAATATTCAAAGTATTAATAATTTGAAACTTGCTGAGAAAAAATATGATTAATTATGCCCCATTTTCAAATCTATTGTAAGCATGTTACAGTTAGAAAGCATTGTGTTAACTTGATATGAGGTCAACAATAGTAAATTGTAAATGTGTTGACAGTTATTTGGATGACATTAGACTTTTATAATTAAACGGACATAGGTCATCATCATCACCATCCAAATTAAATCACGCATGAAACTTTGTCGGGTGTACTAACAGCTTTAATCCTAAACCAATTATGTATTTGTTTGGCTAAAATTACTCCATACAAATCACAAGCCACTGTAATGGTGTATAGTTGGTTCAAGTTTGCAAAGTCTTTCATTCAATTCTCGTTTAGCCGAAATATTGCTCGTTGGCTGATAAATTGGTCGTAATTTTTGTTATGTTTGATTTTCGAAAAATTGTTTTCAATTCGATTTAAAAATAGGTGATTTGAAATTCTTACGTGCTTCGTTTTATAGTGAAAATATTCCCCACTTGCAAAATATTTAATTTATAACTGACAAGATACATTAAGTTTTAAGTATTTTTTAAACTTAAAATATATACAACTTTCAAATTAATTCATTGATAGATTGGGGAAAGCTTTTACGAAGGGCAAAGGTATAATATTTTAATTTATCTTGATGAAACTTGATTTAAAAAAGATTTTAAGATAAATAAAGCAATTTTCGTAAAATAAGCATCATTTTAAGTTAAGTGAATACTTTAATTATTACTAATGATTTATATATATAATAAATATAATAAAATTCAAATAAAAAATATAAAACATTTTGTAATAAAACTTATCAAAAATCGAAACCACAATCCAGCATGGCAATTGGTTCAGATTTTGGAACAATAGAAATTCTTGGCCGATAATTAAAATAACAATATTTCTAAACTTATAATACGATAGTTATATCGTCATATAGTTAACAATATAACTAACCGATAACATTTTTCTATGTGTTTTTATATAGAAAATATAGAATTATATAGAATTACTACCAAAGAAGTATATACTATACATCGGCATATTGAGATTCCGGAGCTCGTCCGAAAAATAAACAGAAAAAAACTGCGAAAGCCTGATTACAGGCATGACACAAAGAAAAAAAGAAGAAAAAAAGCATTTTCTAAGATATTTAAAATTATTCAATGTATGAACGAAATTCAATGAAGGGGAATATTAGTATTTAATATCGATATACGTTAGAGTATTCAACCAAAACCATATAGCGCTTACTTAAGTTTGCTGAAGAAAACAAGCGTAGCTACAAAAGATTATGTTTTTTTTCGTGATAAATTCATCAAAAATTTGATTAAAAACAAAACAGTTTTACAAGTAAATAATAGAAAAATATTTTATCTCCTTACTATATTTTCATTTAATTTGGTAAATGTCTCGAAACATCAAATAATAATTTCAAAAAAAATAATTTCAGACATCCAAACAAGTATCGGTTTTACTATTTTTAGATTAAATTGAATTTCAAGTATACAATCACACATAACTTCTTTTCTATTCACATTAGGTGTGTCCATTTAAATTAAAATTCTGTACATTCGTCTTATGAAAAACAAATACGATTCTTAAAATGTATGGTAAGGAATTTAATCAAGAGTATTCAAATATTATGCTCAGGGGGTTGAAACAAGTAACGAGTCATTTATTTTATAAAATAAGAAAATTTAGTTTTGAGATATTGCACCTACTCAAAATATTATCTTGAAATAGTATAATTGAATTTTTAGAAAACCAACCAAATAAAATTAAAATGAAAATATTAACTAAGACCATTTGTGCAATACTTTTTTTTTATCTATAAGAATTAATAATTTATTTTTTATAATTTTTGTGCTAAATTAGTTATCATTGATTCACTACTTCTTCCCTGTCGTTATAGGCTCATAAAAGTAGGGTAAAAACAGGGACGTTTCTTTCGGACAGCACCTATATTTACTAAATATAAAATTTAACTTGCTGACATGAACAGTGAAAAATGAAAGGGAGGGAGAGTTATATATACATTTTTATCACGTTCGACAAAAAATCATTTGGTTCTCGAAAAGTATTTACTTTGGGAAAACAACTTAAAGACTCGAATTGTATAAAACTAAATTCCTTACAAGAATCAAGCGACAAAAAAAAATATTTTTCAGCAGTTTTTCCGGAAAATGGGAACAATTGGAATGTATATTTTCAACATCGGAAACCATTCAATTTTCTTGATATTTTATGAAAATTAAAATCTGGAGAAACTCAAATATCGGCATCACCGTATTGATAACGTGAACCGATGAAAATGTGGGGTGGAGTTTACCTATTATTGTTCACTGCATTTATCGCCCCTAAGTTCTTATTATCTGAGCAAATATGGAGTTTGGCAAAACTGGATGGAGAAAAAGTTGATCACAATTAAGTTTTCTTCACGAATCAAGCAAAAATGATATCAGATTTTGTCGCTTTTTTCCAGAAAAACATAAAATAGATTGATGAATTTATAAATCAATAGAGAAATTGAAGAGTTATTATTGATTAATTATTTGGGATGGGACATTAAAGATCAAAAATCGATTAGTTAAAAAGTGTTTTTTATTAGAAATAAATATTATTTGGAAAATAATATTAATAAAAATAAATATTATTTGGAATTATTATTATTTGGAAAAATCGATTTTTCCTATTATTTGAATTTCCTATTATTCGAAAAAACGTCTGATTTTCTTTCTTCTGTATATGTTACGATTAGTGTGGTGAATTAAAAATTATGAATTATTATCTATCATTATTTTATCAACTCTTAATGTTTGTTTCATTCCTTTTATATTTTTGATTATTTCCAATTACTGTGTCTTAAAAGATTTTCCTGTATTCGTACTATTTAATAGATTTTAATACAATTTAATAACCGTTATGGCTGCAATTGTACAGTACGCCGTCGATATTTATGTGCAATCAATGTCGCATGAATAAATAACTAGTGTAAAACCCATTAGGCTCCATCTTAATGGAAAGTATTACGGACAGAGATCAACTGCTTTAACTACAAAGAAATGCAATTTTGGTGGAGAATAGTGAGTGAGAAAGATATGTATAGAATATATGTGGATGGCCTGAGAGAGATTATTTCTCCGCACCAACTAAAATGTTTCACCGATAAGCAATCTTAATATACAAGATAAGTTATTGTATGTATATATGTATATTAACATGTAGACCATATATATTGTATGTATATAATAAATGTATATTGTATACATGTATTGAAACAAGTGGTGCAAATTAATACATGATATGTATGCACTATATTAGTATTTTAAGTTTCATACACTTGTAGCAGTTATCTTGATCCTGATCATGACCATCATGACATTAAGGTTTTAATAAATTTGTAAACAAAAAAGAACATTTATCATTATTAATAATTATCAAAAGACGTGAAAAAATGAAGTAATTTTACCGCTCCGAACTCCTGTCTGGACTCTAGAGGGTTACGGACATAAAAATCAATTCTTACTTAATTAATTATTTGTAATATTAAAATTGATTAGTAAAATCAATTTTTTATTGACGAATTAATCGATTTTTTTCCAAATCGACTTTTTTTCACATCCTTTTTATTATACAATAAAATATTACGTTTCATAGTTTTCATTCCAATCCAACAAACCAGTTGACGGTTGGTCTGATTTTTAATAAAAAAAGCGTGCAAATCCAAATTCTTTGCTTGGTTCTTGTAAGAAATTTAATTATGAACAACTTTTTCCTTTATATAGTGTTTGTAAAATCAATACTTACTGAGATAGTAAGGACTTAATGGCGAAAAATGCGGTATAAATATAAACACTATATATATATATATATATATATATATATATATATATATATATATATATATATAGTGTTTATATTTATACCGCATTTTTCGCCATTAAGTCCTTACTATATATATATATATATATATATCATACGATATATATATATATCAAGTCGATATTTTAACATAAGTTTCGACATAGGTTCCTATTTGGGGGCCAACTCGCCATGTGGATCCTGCTAGACCCTTTTATTATTTTAAACAATTTTTCCAAGGCTGTAAATTCTAAGGATTAAATGTTATAGTCTTTATTTTTTTAGGTAAGTTAATTTTCTATAAATAGAATTTAATTAATTATCACAAAATAAATCCCTGATATTTCAGAAAACGCATTTACGTCTCAATAAAAAGGGAAACTTAAATTTCTAAGTCCGGTTTATGTTAAAATATCGGCCTGATATACAAACACATTTTATATACTTTTCGCGACCAAATTCCTCTTTGACCTTGAGATATGGGCAAAAATGTCCCCCCGCATGGCTATTTTTCAAAGTTATAAATCTCAAAAACTAATTAAATCATAATCATAAAAAATATCATAAAGAAAATACGATTTTCTTTCCATACATATAGGGAAATATCGTTGTTTCTACTTTTCCAGAAAAACAGCTGAAAACCCAATTTTTTACGTTTGATTCTTCCAGGAAATTTATTCTTGAACATTTCGTATAATTAAATATTTTCCTAAAGCCAATACTTTCCAAGAATCAAACGATTTTATACCGAAAAACGTAAATATGAATAACTTCTTTCTCCTTTTTGTTTCCCAACTCAAACTTCAACTCCCCACGTCAACAACAGGTTCAAAAGGATGTGAAAACCCACTTAAATTTTATATTCAGTGCATATAGTTGTTGTCTTAAAAAACATCCTTTCTTATTGAAAATTCACCAACTTATTGATCTATTTATGAATTTTTTTAAATCAAATATAAACAATTATTGGAATTAGAATTTATTTATAAAGTGTTCATTTTATGTTAAAGTTAAATAGCTTATGAAAACGAAAAAAAAATCATTCTTTTCGATTAATTAATTCTCAATTCGGTGGAACGAATTTTAAGTGGAACAATTCTTAAATATGGTCTGAAATTATCTGAAACTAAAAATTGAGGTAATTATTTTTTATGGAAAAATAAATAATCTGAAACACAATTTCAATATTATTTCGAATAATTCCAAAGAAGTATTTCTCGAATAAAAAGTTGAACAAAACATTGAACATAATATATTCAAATTTAACATAATCATCCCTGTTATTCAAGGTTTGCTAAAATAATTATACTTTAGGTGGTTGAGTTTCCTATTGGCTTTGAACTTGATAGATTACCGATCGCTTTGTTTAAAATAGCAATTTTCAAAGCCATCTGATCCCCAAAAAGAACAGACTAAACTTAATAGACTCAGGGTAAAGAAGAAATTAGCAATGAAAAACTTTATCAATTAAAAATTTCTCTAATGAACCCGAACAACTACTTTAAAAAGGAAAATTCTATGAACATTTTAAAATTTAAATCTAGTTGCACTAAAATATTTTTTCACGAAAATAAAACGGATGGAATAAAGAAAAATTTCTGATCTGATGTTATAAAGAAAATACATTTTTCTCTTAAAATAATTTATAATTGGAAAAAAACTACTTCAATTACTTTTATTGCAGTCAAGGGACAATTTTGGTGTCAGATTAAATGTTAATAATGAAGAATTGGCAAGTAAAGTGATAACAAGAAAACATAAAATATAAATTATTGTAAAAAATAAATTATAGTATAAGGAAATATTTTACTACATTAATTAAAATTTTAAGTTTTACACACGTTGGTAGTGATCAACAATTTATCTGGTATTGATAAAAGCTTTGTTTATTAGACTTTAAAATTATTCATGTTGTATTTTTATTATTTTGTAACAATTAAGAATGTACGGTGGAAATCTAGTTTTATTCGTTTCTAATATAAATATTTTAACTCTTATGAAGGGTTTATATTATTCTATGTGTTGTATATGTCTAATTTGAATTAAGCTTCATATATAAGGAGCTTAATTCAAAAATTAAAACCTTTCAAAAATAATATTTTTAATTTATAATATCCATGTATATATTTCCGTGAATCCTATTTCTATAATTATTGAAGATAAATGCTTGAATTTCATCTCTGGAGATTGCAATTGCAACAGTTGTCGTCATTAAAGGACCTGTTGGCCTTGCGCGTTTGTCCTGCGCAAATTTTCGCGTCCCTATAAAAAGAGACGTTTTACGTTCAGCATCGTCAGCATTGCTTTCAAAGTGAAGCGATAACTGGATAACGCAAATTATCCTTTGATTTCCTTCCTCAGTAATAGTGAGTAACAATTAGACTTTCCGTTGAACTTCCTAAGTTTATACTGCGATTTTTTTTTATGAACGCCGTTTTCTGCTCATTTTAAATACAAGAAAAAAGTACCGGAATTGTGTTAAAGCTGAAAAAGTTTGTTTTGCGTTAGAAAAGTTTTCTTTTTCCTTTGAAAATGTGGGTTAAATATTTCGCTATGTGTTATCAATCAACGGGAATTCAAATTTTCATATTAACCTTGTGTGCAGTCATGGTAAGTAGCAAGTTGCATTTTTTACACTTTTAAATCTACTAAAATATATAAGGAATTTAAATTTGACCAATGAATACCTAGATGAATTGTTAATAAACATCTATGATTTTGCCTTTTTGAATTAAAAATTTTATGTTAAATAAAACCGTCGCAAGGAAAATTCCATTGTTGTTGCGTAAAAATTTCAATTAAATTATTATATCATAGATCAATTTTGAATATAGCACTCCCAAAATGTATGCAATTTTAGATACTATTGAATGTTTTGATTTTAAATTTTTTAAGGAATTTTAGAAGAGTTTTTAATGGCTATAGAGATTCGGAAGTGGGTTTTCCACCCCTAATAAAATTTGAGACATTTTATATAATAATGATGATATATACAAATACGACTTTAAAAAGCACATTTTAAATAAACGAATTCTTGATTACAACTAGGATTACATAAAAAAGTTCAATAGAGAAAAAATCATTATTTTTAAAGTTGAAATAATAGTGATTATTGAATTCAGTTTTCCTTCACAAGAAATACAATATTTCTAGTTACTAGATTTATAGTAATTCATTGTCGATATTGTCGAATATTCAGGGAAAGAGACGAAAATCCAAACTTTCTACAACTTGGGTACAGTTGTACACTTTAGTAGAATATCATGAAATTTATTTAATAAACTATTACGTAGTATGATTTCTGCCTAAAAGGATCTTTACTTTGTGTAATAGTATACTAAATCTGTAAATTGTTTCAAATAATACACCAATTTCTTTTTGAAAAAACCATAGAATTTTTATAAGACTCAGCTTCCCTTAAATTTTATTAACTTTAAATAGCGATGGAATTAACATAATATTTTTAATGTATAAAATACTCTAAAACGGAGCAATTTATTTTAACATTATGGTTTAAAATATGCATAAAAAATTTAAAAAAAATGTTTTTACATACCTAGTAAAATAATCTTTAGTTTTAAATGTATGAGAGTTAAACATATAAATTAATGCACTGATTATTATAACAAATAAAAAATTATCCCAGAAGGAAAATATTGGGGAATCGTTTAGGAACTTCAGCACTTTGTTCCAGTATTGAACAGTTTATCATTTATTTTTAATGAATTTTCCTTGTTCTGAGTAAATAAGGAAAATTAATGAAAAGTTTTTGCGTGATTGCTGAAATGCCTGCTTAATGAAAACTTTTAACAAATTAAAAATTAAATTAAATATTAGGTGGGTGTCCGATTTTTAAAAGAATATTTAAAATTCACTTCCCGAAAAATTTATAAAGAAAAAAATCGTGTAAAAAGAAAATCAAATGAAAAAAGTACTAAAAAATATTTCACAATTGATATAGTTTGAAAAATTCTATTTCAGATTTTTTTTTTGATTTTATATATGAAGTAATTTTAGAATTCTTACTGGGTTATAGAAGAAAATAACGACTGTTTGAAAAAACCAATTTTAAAATTTATTGATTCCTAAGATTAGAATCTTTTTTTGATCAGCTTATATGCCTTAAAGCCTCGTTGAAAAAAAGAAAAAAAAGTATTACAGCAAATGGAGTAGTATACTTTGATAAAATAAACAGCTTGTGAAAAAGGATATGCAATTAAAAAACCAAAAACCACTTTATTAAATAAAAGTTTCAGCTTTTAATAGATTAATCATTTGGTTGATTTGAGAAGCTAATCCATATTATACAGTTATTAACTAGTGTATACGTTTATTAACGTTTATGTATACTTTAACGGTCACCTAAGTATACAATAAGGAGAATAATTATTTTGTTTATGGCTGATATTATTGGAAAATATGAAAAATAGTTGATATGTTAATACTTTATACTTGCACTAGCTGTCAATAATATGTATTATGAAATTAATGTTTCATATTATATTTGCCAAACGAATTCATATGAAGAAAAAATAACACAAATTTTAAATGTTTTTATCTTTTTTTATTCTTATTTGAAAAGAAATCATTAGTGGATATTTTAGAGCAAAGTATAATTTTCAACAATCAAGTATGTAAAATTTAACTTTTGATCTTAAAAGTTAAAATCTTTATCGCTAACTTTCTTTCAGTAACAGTTATCAATTTTCACAGGAAATAATCAAAATTTCATTACATGGAAAAAGTCCAGATCAAGAGCTTTTTCTATAAATTGCGTTTTCTTGGAAATTATGTCAGCGATATTTATTTTTCTTTCATAACTTTTGACAACAAAAACACTAATTAATGGTTCAAATAAAATATTCGAATTTTCAATGTGTGAAAATTCCTCATATCGAGCTTTTTCATCAAATATCGTTTTCTGAGAAAATAGGCGAGAGACCAAGTTGTTTTATTTCAAATTCTCGATTGACAAAAGAACACCAAAATATTTCGTAGTTATTTTTTACAATTTCCAAAAATATAATACTAACTTGATGGACGTGAATATGAGTCATAAGGGCAAAATGTAGCGCTAAAACCCTATGTAGCGCTAAGTGGACTTTTAGAGCTTTTCTGTAAATAATAAAATTTTGTGACTTTTTTTTATAATACCATCAATTATGGTTTGATTTTGTGGTTAAGAAATTTGAAACAAAAAATTTTTCCGTTTGCATATACATACTTGGAAAACGCCGTTTAAAGATAAAGCTCAATTTGGAATATTATTCAAGTATTGGATTTTTCATACAAAGTTTGGGACATTAGTTGGTGTGATTTTGTGGTACAAGGGATTTGAAAGAAAAAAAAATTATCGCTTGTATGTATACTCTGAAAAAGCCAGTCAAAAAAAGCTCAATTTATAGTATTTTTCAAATGTTGAATATTTCAAAAAAAAATTTGCCCCCCATAATTGGTTGTTTTTTTTAGTTCGAGAAATTTAAAACAAAAAAAAATTAATGTGAAATTTTCCAATAAAACACCGTTTTAAAGAAAGCTAAACGTAAAGTTTTAATATTTTGAAATTGCTGCAAATTGAGCGTTTTCTTTAAACGGCATTTTCTGTAAAAACATCTAAGCAGCATTTTTTTTCTTTTATCTTAAACCAGAAAATCTCACCAATTAATGGCGTAAAAAAAACGAATTTTTTTTATTAATAGAAAAATTCAAAATGTCAACTAAACACTCCTTAGAGGTTTCCTAGGAAATATGCAACTACATTTTTTTTTAACTTTTAGTAACAAAAGAGGAACAAAGTACTTCGGAGTAATGTCCAACCAAACTTTCGGTTTCGGCCAATAAACCAGATTCGGCTTAGTTTCGGTTTCAGCCGAAATTGTAACTTAATTTGTAAAATGAAAATGTTGAGAACAGAATAATATTCTCATTTATAATATTAGATTCTTCAATTATAAATACTAATAATTTTCAATTTCATAATGGATCAAATGTAATTTTGATTTGTAACTTTTTTCCTACGAAAAAATGATCTTATATGGAAGTTTTGGTTTCAACCGACGCTAAGACTGATGCCGAAATTCGTTTTCGTTTTTGGTTTCGGCCGTAAAAACTATTTTTTTCAGACACTACTTCGTAGTTTTTTTTATCGAATTTCAAAAGTGTAACGCTAATCTGATGAATGTAAACCGTTTGTAATTAAAATTGAAATTATGTAAAATCAAATTATTGTTTTAAAAACTTTTTCTTTCGAAGATTAAAAATGAAGTATATTATTTGCTTTAACAGTATATAAAAATTAAGTATCCAAGAAAACCAATGAGAAAATATTCAACGCAAAGAAAGAGTTTAAACACTTTCAATTGTTTTTTGTTATTTTGCTACAGAACCCTAAAGAATAATCAATTATTGTGAAAATCAACATGTATTTTAGACAAAGCCAAATCTGAGACAAAATTAATACGAATTTCAATGCACATAATCAATAATTCTCTGTCTTCAACATTTATTTGACATTCATACCTGAACTTTAAATTTGTTAAATATTATCATCGTTTTCATCTGAAATTTCATTTCTCAAATTGAAAACGATGACGATGAAAATAAATTAATTCAGTTACAGAAATTTCACTTTCTTCCATAAAACAAAGAATCCAATTTTTCTCATTCATTTCTACACCTTCCATGATTTAAATTTAAAATTATTAATTTCCTTGATATATTTTATATTTCCTCTTTTCCGTTTTTAAAATGAAAATTTTGATTTAGGTTTATACAGCTTTTGTGGTATTGTAAAATAATTAATATGATTTTAATTTTCCTTGTTTGTTTTACCTTTTATAGGATAATGCAATATAAGCATTAGGAAAACTTTTTGCTTTTTTTAATTCCTCTACCTAAAGTTCCGAAAAGCGTGCATGTAATATAAAATGGTGTACGGTCGTCCTTGGTTAAAATAAATTACGCTTCACATTACTGATAATTCAATTTCAACTTTTGAACCATTATCCCTAATGTGAGTCATTTGTTTTCACATTGTTAATCCTCACTTATGAAAAATAGCTCAAACAATATGACTTGGAAAGATATTTAATGTTATTACTAAAGAAAACTTTAAGTTTATACCAAAACTAGTTGAAAATGCTTTAAAAATGTTTCACACATTTCTTGAATTCAAATGATTTTAATGTGTAAACTTATTCCATAAATGGAGATGCTATTATCTGGTATAAATATTAATTAAATAGATTTATTCTCATAAGGTAGCAGTTTTTTATTTAGCCAAGAAAAGAAAGTAAAAATGATTCCATATATTTTAATCTTGATATATCGCGAAAGTTTCCACATCACAAATTTAATATAACCATAAAATTGTATAAAATATTATAGTTTCAGTGATAAATTCCAGTGTACATAAACCCACAAGGTTTACTATATAATAATGACAAAATTCCTCGCTCCAGTAGAACACATCCGCAAAATAAAGGAAACGTTATTATTTAATGCACGAAGAAATTCTTTGATGAAAACAGCAAAAGCTCATGCAGCTTGAATACACTATAAATCTGTATACCAACAAATAGGGATGCATGTTATATTAAGGAACGATAAGCGAAATCAATAGCTGTCTTAAATAGCAATTTCATTTAGAAATATGACGCAAATATGTGATGAAATATATTACTTTATAATATTCGTGAATCAGATATTTCCACAACTTCTACCAGCAAATATGAAAAGCTATAGAAATCTTTGATGAAATCAGCAGTTCGTACGTGTATCGAGTCTCGTCCTTTGCCATAAATAGATTTTATCCTTCTCAAACTTCTAAATAAGTCGCCTAAAATGCATCCTTTCGACTGAAGAAAATGTATTGAAGCAAAAAAAAAATATTACAATGTTATGTGACAAAACTTTTACACTCGAATAATATTATTCACTAAAATATTTCAAAACGGCGTATCCAATATTTGGTGTCCAATATATCAATGGACATAAAAAATAATGAAGTTATAAGGATGTATTCCAATTTTCAATTTTTGATATTTCACACTAAAATCGAATAGGCTATAGTCGAGAAATAAAATCTGATTTAGACCTTAATAGTTTAAGTCTCGAATCGATAAATAACAAATTTTAAGAACTTAAAAATGTGATTATATTTTTCTGGTTTATTAATTTCTATAATAATTTAAAGTAGAGAGCGGACAAATTAACAAAAGAAACATGTTTGGGCTTTTATTCAACCTGTCAAAGTCTGAAAGAAGATCAATTTAATTTATACAAAGACATGAATAGTTTATCAAAAGAAGAGAAACCAATTCATTCATCAAAGGGCTAACAACATTACGCAGTAATATATTGCATATCTTACAATCACCAAAACACTGGTTTATTCTAAACTATGGTACAGAAAGATTAAACATAATTGGCAGAATAAGATTGGGACATTGGATCTGCCAATAAGTGGAAAATAAAAAATACGCCAATATGCTTATTCCAGAAGATAGATCACTCTCTCTCAAGGTTTATAATTTTTTTTATAATTATAAATGATTTTATTATTTTATATAGGCCTCTTCCAACACAGACGCTGTTACCTTTTACTAAGTCTACTCCAAATTTGTACCCAAGTAGATGGCACTTGCTGTTACTGCTACTATGGCTTATCAGTTACTGTACAGTATGCTATACATTTATACAGATCAGTGTAACTATTAGTTGTATTAGTAACAATATACCAAAATCGTACGTATATTTACTCAATACATATAAAGTTCCTATTGGGCCGCCATTAAAATGACGTCACAGTACAGAAACTTCAAAATCCCACAAACGGTTTTCTATGACAAATATAAACACAAATAGTAAGACTGTTTAAATCCTTTAAACTATTTAAACTATTTACTACGCCTCAGTAAGCGTATTGAAACCAAGATATAAACAGATCATTGAGCGGTTAACACAGAAACAATAATAATTTACACAATTTTTGACATTTTTCACAATTTGTTGCTACGAAAAACATTTTTATACCTTCAAAGGTAGTGTAGACTGTAAAGGTGTAAAACTTTAACAAAACTTTTAAGCGATATAAACACAACCTTTCGCTTTACGTTTCAGTACATTTGCCATATAAAAATTTCTGTATTGTGACGTCATTTTAACGCCAGGCCGATAGGAGCTTGTTCTAGGTATTTTGAATATAACGATTTTTTTGCATTTTTAAAATGAATATTTCTTAAATTTTGCAAGATCAGTTAAAAATTGACAGTTACATTATGTTTTGATATTAGCTTAGAATATAGAATATTTTTAAAACATTAATCATTATTTTTAGATCATGTGTATTAGGTCTATAAGTAAAATTTTAACGTTCAACCCTATCCAACTGGAAGTACGTCATTCGTTACATAAGCCAATCACAGTGTGCTATTCTCGTACGTCATTTAGTATTATTCCGGTTTTCGAAGCATCAGGAAGCGCCCATTTTTATGTATGTAATTAGAAAATTATGAAAATTTAATAAAGTAATCATCAATTGCATTTACACCTAAAATTGTTCTAGATTTCTCCTAAACATCAATAATTAAAAAAAAATCGACATAGAATAAGCTTCACCCAGTATAAACCTCTCCGTGTATAAATTCTACAGTAATTGTTAATTTACATATTTCGTTCTCAGAATTATCCACCTATCTTTTATTTTTTTTAATTCAATTAATCTATTTTAGTACATAAATCTGAAATGTTCGTTCGAAATATGCATTTACCCACTTATATTAAAGCTGCATAACCAATGGAGCGACATATTGTGCGAGGGTTGAACTCTAAAGCTTTTACCCTATAGAATAAACACATCACATCCACTTGTTGGATTTATGTTGCACGCACCAAAATATTCTGTCTGAATTCTTTGAGATAAGATTTCAACCTCTTTTCATTCTATCAAAGTTTTCAATATAATACGAAAATAAATCATATTCCCACGTCAAACAGAGCTTTCAGACTTACAATCATTGTTCAACATTAAATTTTCAAACTTTCTAATCATATGTTCAAGTTGAGAAACTGTCATTTGCAGATAACTGAGACAAATATTAATTTGTTCTCTCATAAAAATAATAATTCAATTGAATTTTACTAAACTCAAAAACATAAAAGCGATAATAATATAATAATATCATTATACTCAAATAAAAATTCTTTATTTTCATTTAATTTTCTCTCATATTTTTGTTTGTCGAAACAAAAATAATTTATAGAGCCTTAGAAAAGGAAGCTTAAATTATTGTGGTGACATGACTTGAATATTTAAGCAGCCGTAACTATTCATAAAGTAGGAAATGAAATAAGTTCAATGTGCGTTTTGTGTCGCACATTAAACCAAATACTCTCATATCGATTTTACAATAAATTATTATTTTAATTTTGCCAACAAGTCTGGGGTAGTTCAAAGAAAGTTACTCAAAGTTCATCGTGTACAAGGAAGAACATACGCCATCTGTTTGTTATGAGGCGAAGGAGTGAGGGAAACATTTTTCATATGGAATCAATTAAGCTCATAAAGCCTTGATAATTACTCCACGGCAAATGCTTTCAACCAGTTAACAAAGCTGGTTTAATTGAATTTACTGATTTTAACTTGATATTCCATAAATCGATTGAAAATGACTATTTTAAATGCAATTTATAACTACACTAATTATAAAGAGAATATCATTGAAAAAGGATAAATGTGCATATTGATATTTGCGTGCAAGATAAAACTTTAGTTTAGAATCCATTCAAAAGTTTTATTATTAATTTGACAAGTAAAAATCAATTCACTTACTGTTAGAGTTTCTGATACCCGTTTAATAGTAGCAGGAAAGAAACTATTTTATTTGCAGAAATCGTAAAAAAACTGTTTTTTTTTTGTTATTCTTGCATTTGCTTACGTTTACGTTTTTTCACGATTATACGATTGTTATGAAAAAAAATCATATGACAACAACAATTTATTTGACAACATATGACAATAACAATCAATTTCCTAAATTGTCGAAATTATAAACTTTTAAAAATAATCATTAACTTCGTGAAAAGTCATTTTTGTTGCAAAACGTTAATAGTTATTTATCATTGCTTTGTAACTGCTAAGGTTTTTAGCGACTTTAGACTTTGGAAAATTCGTTATTGCTCGATAACACCCACCAGTTTTGGAGCGATCACCTTGGCCACTCGGCCACCAGTAGGCTTTGTTATTAGTTTACTTAAATCCTTTTTTATATGAAACTTTTATTAATGTGTTTTGATTGAAAAAATCTAATAGAACGTTAGAACTTGCAAATCAGGAAGTTTTTGATCCTATCGGCTCTTTTCAACTCAGCATTCTTAATTATTTTATTACTCTTACATTTTATTGAGCCCTTCTATAGGCTCTACAACTGTGGTATAATTGAAAAGTAACATTCAATTTTATTTTAAGCATATACATCCATAACGATTTTTTTGTAGGCTTTTTTTTTCTATCGGTACGATTGTGAATAATATCTGTTTCAAAATTTATTTTATAACTTCCAAAACTTTGTTAGTAAAGTGCATTTTTGAAGTACACAATATAACATTCAGTGATATTTAAGAGATATTAATTTATTGAAGAAAGAAGTTGCATTAAGTTTTATTTGTGAAATTAAATGTCTACTACAGAAATTCGATATATTTTCAGTTCTCCAATGTGTGCCAACGAAGGATGATAAACTCTTTTAACAATAATATGTTAAGGGAGGAAGTGATAAAAACAGTAATATATTTCTATCCAATCTTGGTCGATCAATCAAGTCTTAGATCTTGGATCAAAATGACAGTTGAAACAAATAATTGACAAAATTTAAAATATGAATATATTGAAAGACTATAAAGAAGAAAATAAAAGTATTTTAAAAATAATTTAAATTCTTGCTTCTATTGATAAAATGCACTAAAATGAAAAAAATTAACCAAATCTTCGTACTGATTGTATCGTTGATGTTAAGGCGATACTAGTCAATTAATGAGAACTGTAAGCTATCTACTTGCGTATCAAAACAAGGGATGGGATTTTGTTTACAATTTAGTAAATAGAGCACCCCTCGCTTTGATGTAAAACTAGATAGCTTATGATTCTCATTAACTGACTAATATCGTTATATAATCGATGGTGCGAACATTCGGTTCATATTTTTTTTCATTTTAGTGCATTTTTTCAATTGAAGCGAGTATTTTATTTTTTTTAAATATTTTTATTTTCTCCTTTTTAGTCTTTCAATGTATTTATATTATAAATTTTGTTTCAGATCTAAACTGCCTGATTGTAGTCATTTTTCAGATAAATCTAAGTTAATAGTATTTACTATTTGCGCTATAAAGTATACTAAACATGTTAACTTCTACAAGCACTTAACATTGAATCACTTGTACATGTACCTTTCAAGGTAGGCAACAATAGATTTTTTCAAAATTAAATATTTAATTAAATAAGAAATATTTGGTGGTTATTAAATTTTGCAATAGATTCATACGTTGTTATCGCGAGTAAGCAGGTATGCTAAAATTCAGCACGATAAAGTGCTGGGAATTAGGTGAAAAATGAGATTATAAGTTCCGTACCTTACAAACTAGCGACAAAGTGAGATAATAAAAACGAAGTATTTAAAAAAGAACATTACGTCTCGGTCCCCTCAATATTCTAGAATATTATTCAGTACAAACTACCAAAATGTAAACACATAAAACAACCAACACCATCTATGTTGCGATTTTTTATTTATTTATTTTTTACATCACAAAAATAAATTACTGGCTTTTAATGGAACACTTACAAAGAGGATTTTTTAATTGATTCATACATTCTTATCAGAAATAAGTTAGCAATGAGAAGTGGATTAAATATCGATTACATATCGATTAAATATCGATTATTAAAAATTAATCCAATCAGATCAACGGAAATGTAACAAAATTGAAAAAGATTAAATCAATTATTAAAGTGCTTAAAGTACTTAAGCCAAAAGAAAATTTATTTGGCTTTAATTTCAATCGCGAAGCGTGGTAGATGGAGAGGGGGTTATGGCTGCGAGTGGCCCATTAAAATTAAGGGGGATGGGGAACGTATTGACAGTGATAAATCCATAAAAGTTTTTGCTTTGAAAAAAACACGAAAAGTGCAATTTTAAATAATTAAAGAATTTAATAGTAGGTACTTAATTTTTCACCAATTTTCGTGACTAATGATAAAAATAGGGGGCGACTAATTTTCGGTATAATATGAACATTTTTGGATTTTTTTCTCCATCTGAGCTATGAATATATCTTTTTTCTTTCCTTATTTCATTTGCTAGTATCGTAATTTTTAATTGCGTGAGCTTAATGGTGAAAATTGAATTTTTAACTGCTTTAATGGTATCCAAATATGTGGCAACAATTTGATGGTCCTTCAGACGGGCAAAGAAGGATTTCTTCGAAGAATTTCTTTTTTCTTTTATAGTATAGAGCCGTAAAAAGAATAAAACTTATCATCACAAAATATTAACATAATTGAAAAACTTTATTTTGATGTAGGTTTTTCATTATTTTATGACGGTAATATTTCATAGTATGATGTTCAACTAGAAAACTCCGATTTCCGCAACTCAAATATTTATATTTTCTTTTAAAACAAAAAAAAAATTATTGCAAAACCGAAAAAAGCGAGTTTACATGAAATAAAAGCGCAATAGCTTTTAAATTTAACTATATGTATTGCACAACATACATATATAAAGAGGACTGCATCATAGACTTATCTTTAGAACACACGCGTCAATTTTTTTTTTTTTTGATTAAATTCATTATTTGATTCTTCTTTTATTTTTAATTAAATCGATAAAAATAATTGTTCTATTTTTTATTATTGTCGCCTGAAAAGCTATTAATATTTTAATTAATTTTCGCTCAAAGCTTTGACACAGAGTTTCTGTAATGAAAGTTATTTACAGTTTAGTTTGCCAAATAGATGTAATAATTTACTTAATTTTTTCTAACAAAACATTGATGTGTGCTAGTTATATTAAGGTCGTATAATTTCAACTTTTTTTTCTTGTTTATTTTTGGACTAAAGTGTGACATGTTTCTTTTATCGCAGTTAAAAAATAAATCTATAGATATAATCTATCAAAGTCGTCTCCGAAGAAGGCAAGGTTATTTTTCATTTAAGTGTCTGTCACAACGGATGTTTATTTAAGAGTCCTGCAGGACATATTCAGATGAAAAATGACGGTAAATATTGTCTTTGTACACATAAGTAAACTTCGTGTTATGATTCGTATAAAATTCTCAAGCCCTTAAACCAAAATAGCCATATGAACATAACGACTTTATGAGTGAGCTTTAAGAGCTTTAAGCGTTGTTTATTTATTTTATATGGTTCGTTATAAGAGTAGTAGGAAATATAAATAATGGTTATAATGCGGAGGAAACTTTTATGGAATATACGTATAATACACATGAACTTGAAACGTAAGCGATTTAGTTCGGATTAAATAATATATCTATAGCAGGGATTTAATAAAAGAGTTGCGTTAGTATTATGCAAATCTTAGTTTGCAACTTTTTATGTATTTTTTTTTTTGTTCAACAAAGCTATGCTTTTTTAAGTAGAATATGAATATTAAGATATAAACTGAAAAATATATTTATTTTATAATTCATTACTTGATAACACACGAAATTTGGGATTTGACAAATTTATCACTAGTCTAGGTAGCCGCTTCAAAATTGGTAAGTGTTGGGTTCGAATCTTGTAAAGAGGGAATTTTCAGTACTTCTCGATTTACAGATTTTATTAACCCTAGAGTCGCTAAAGATCTTGGTAGTTATAAATCGACGTTAAATAGCAAAAACAAAAAATTATCACTTACAATTAACTTATGAAATTTTATTACTACAATTAATAACTACCAAAAGTTCGTTAGCTAAACATTTTATATTATGAAAGTAGGATTACTAATGTTCTTGATTCTCAGGAAAATATTTTTAGTGATTTAGTCCTTCTAAAAAAATAAAAAAATAATATTAAAATCAAATAATGTTAAAGTTGCAATTTCTTGGCATAAAAAGAATTTTAATTTTCGCACTATGTTTTTCCCAATATGACCTGAGTGCTTTATTGTTTTTGATGATGAAGCGTTGTTTAACTTGTACTAAAGCATGTAGAAATCTTAATTTTCTCATATTTCAACAATTAATATGGTAGCACTAAAATAATCATCATCAGGTAATGATTATTTTGTCAGTTGTTTACTTATTATTATTATTACCTATTAGTCCTATTACCTATCAACTAACAAAATAATCATTACCTGATGATGATAGCCAACAACTTGAAACGCGTCGTAATAAAGAAGAAATTGAGTCATAGGACATATATTATTATTCATTAATTTATTACCCTACTTTCTATTATCTGCAAAACATATAATATGCAACATTAGATTTTTACTTTAAATTTAATCTTGACTAGTCCTATAGAGTCACAATGTATAAAATTACAGTTGTGAGAGCTACAAAAAGTATCTATTTTACTTTTTCTTACATCGTATGTGTAGAATAATTTCACTTGTATGTATTTTCGATTATAAGAAAATTTCTCATTTTTTGTGTTCCGGTTCAGAGGCCGCAAATATTGTCAACTTAGTCATATTGGACCTCATGCAGACTGGACGTCATGGACTTCATATTGGATAGGTTTGATCCATAGAAACGTTCACTTCGTTATTCCTACCATTTCTGCACAAAAAAACTATTACTATTGACTTCGAGTCCGTACTGGAAGAATTTTTCAATGCGCGTTTAAGTATAAAATCCCTCTTGCATCTTTTTAACTTCAGTTGGAATTTTCTTAATTATCTTTTACTACTGAAATCAGAGTTAACGAGGGACATAAAAAGAAGATTGTTTTTATATCAAAGCTTGAACTTACTTGAAATAATTAACAATCAATTCTAATTAAATTATAGGTTGAAAAAGGAAATGAAGTCACTTGAGGTTCATTAATTTTCATGCAACGAAATTAATTAAGATCAACGTGCTGTGTAGAAATTGATAAGAGTGCTTAAAGTGTAATCATAGTGCTTTTATATATTATTGTTCATGTTAATTAATATTTTAATTGATTTTTCCAAATGAATACTAAAATATTTAGGAAAAAAGCACTACTATTTGCTTAAACATTTATTTTTCATGCAATTTTTTGTTAAATACCATCAACCTTGAAATAGCTTACGTTGGTTTTACGTTCTGTAGTACATATTGGTTTCATTTCATTGAAAAGTAGATACTTTGCAATCTATCGTGTTTGCTGTGTACTTAACTGCTTTTATGTTTGCCAATAAACGATAAAATGTTATAAAGATTCTCTATTGGAAAGAATTTCAAATGACGTAAATTACACGGAAAGAAAATTTTACTCTTCAATGTACCGTATATTCGTACTTTGTTGTTCAAAGATACGTTAACTAGGTATATTGGTTCGTTTAAATCATTATGGGCTATTGAGAAATACAGATTGTAAGTTAAGTATGTATTTAATTATACAAATAAAAGAGTGATATAACATATAATACTAGCAACTTCATCCTGAAAATTTTATTTTCAATTAATTTTTTTGTTAAAACTATTAAGCATTTTGTTTAGATTAATTATATAAAAACCAGTATAAATAAATAAATCTATAAATAAATTTTCATTTCAAAACAACTGAAATTAAAATATAGAAATTTAAACCGTTTGACACAATAAAACAGGATTCGAATAACATTTTTGTGTTACATTTTGTAGATTTTAATTCTCGATGAAATATTGAAATATATTGACAGAAAATCAATTCAGGTATCAATTACGTTAATCGCTATAATTGTAATCACTAGATGGAATAACAATAGTACGAACTCAATGAATGTGAGTTTCTTTTGAGTTGGTATTTTAATTTTTACATGTCAATTGCTCTAATTTCGATATATTTTTAAAACTTCCAAAATAGAAGCTTTTATTTATTTTTTTTTCAAAAAAATCAATCTTATATAATTTCTTTATTACAATGCGTCTCTACAGTCGGCAACTGTTATCATCACGTAATATTGTTGTTTTGTTAAATTCAAACATAAAATATTTGTTTAATACAATTAAAAATGTAACGTTATGATTAATAAGAGTGGTTCAGTCTTGATGTTTCATAAAGTAAGCTGATTTACAACTTTTTTTTTGAGATTAGAGTTACCAGAGGTGAAACTAGAAAAAATATATTTTTAAAGTGTCACTATAGAGTCGGATGAAATATGTGATTGATTATTATTAAAGGTAAAACTTTTGAATAGTGTAAAACAAATTCTAAGAATTCAACCACTTAAGATCAACTTGTCCATTTAAAGGTGTATTTATTGTAAAAAATTTATAATAAAATTTATGATTAATTTATGGAAAATTTACCCATAACTCCCCGAACTTGATGAAAACGTTTTGGTTTCTAGTAGAAAGAATAAGAGGAATCAAATAGTCGTGTATATTAACGTCGGAACCTCGGCATAAGCGCTCGCGTCAAAAGCCGCCCGACATAAGCGCTACCGATAACTGCGCATTCTGACCAAAGCTCTCCATAAAGTAAAAAAAAAATAATGAAATAAAAAATCTTTACGTTATGGTTAAGGATACAATTAAAAATATTTTTTTAATCTTATACTTACCTCATATTAGTATAATTGATGATATGTAAAAATAATTTGAGTAATATAAATGAAATTATATACATCATGGACGTATATATGAAACTCCGTTTATACGGTAAATATTATTAATATTTTTAAATAATTTGACATGTTTGAAGAAATCACAATAAAAAAAATGGTACTAAATTGAAAAATAGTCAAAAATGTTTCTCATAAAATTATTTTCTTTGCAAAAAAATCATACTAATATAATCAATAAAGTAAAACATTTTACAATAATAACTGTGACAATCACAAAATTTGAGTTTCCCTTAAAGCGTTATTCTAGAGCCGAGGTCCCCAACTTAGTTGTACCCAAAAGCACATTCTAGATCGCTAATCGGGTGGCGGGCGTCATTTACTTTTTCAAGTTTACAGTTGGATATATCCAATTCTTATAGGTAATGCAGAAAATTTATACTTCCAAACATGAAATTTTAAAGTATAAAACTCTGGTAATTGGATCGAATTGGAAGAACAAAGGCGGAGACAAACCAAATAACCCCTAGAAGATATGCTATTTCAACAAAGAAAATCATAACGATGTAATTATTTCCTGTTGAATTGCTAAATATTAATTTTTCATAACAATAGAAACTTAAATATTGTTTAACGTGGTCGTACAGCGGCGAATACACGTAAAGCTGTCGGCGGACACCATGATACCCGCGGGCATGGGGTTGGAGACCACTGTTCTAAAGAAGCAATTCCCAACTTAAAATATTCGTACCCGTGAGGATATATAAAAGATTTTTTAGTGATATAGAAAGAAAAATATTTATTTATGCCTAGCTTACGTTTTGTTTATTTTTTTATTAGAGATTATTTATTTTTCGTGTTTTTATTAGACAAGCAAAGATCGTTAATTCCTGAGTAAGGAACAAGAGAGCAGATTTGGAATGCCAGGCCAATTAAAGAAAAACAAGAGAATCCAATATAAAAGTGTATCTTGCATTCACAGACTTACGAAAGCTTTCGAATTCTTACAATGGGGACATCCTCAAACAAATGAACACCTCATATTCCTAATCAAGCGACTATACTGGCAAACAAAGCCAAAGTAAGAATTATTAACATAGCCTTCGAAGAAGTATAACTAGAAACAGGAGTAAGACAAGGTTGTATACTCTCGCCAATGGTCTACAACACCTTCAGCAAATGCTTCACGTAGATGGTTCTTGATCAACGAGATGATAAAATCTCCATTTGGCATAAAAAATAATCAGCCTACATTATACCGATTACATCCTGGTAATAGCAGCAAGTTAAGAACAGGTAGTCGAGATATTGAATAGGCTTACCAACTTCAACGAGCAGTATAATCTGAAGCTTAACAAAAAAAAAATTATGATTGGTGGTAGACATAGTAATAATTCACTAGAAGTTAGAGAAATAAACGGTTGCAAAGTATTTCTAAAGATTATTTATCAATGAAGCAGAGGAAGATCCTCGCTTTATAAACGAACTGAGCATTCGTTACCTGAAGTGCAGGACCTTATGTAGCACAGGACAGAGAGACATGGAAGATGATTTTATCAAATCCATAGAAATGAAAGGACATAAGAGACCTAAATTTCATTTACCTTAATTTTCAAATAGTTTTATAGATTTCCATTTTTATTTCTCCCCCTTCCACACAATTCGCCGTTTTCCAGACGATGTAAATACGATTTGAAATGAACTCAACTTCTTAAATACCATAGTTTAGATGGTTTTCATGATACGCATCATAATTGTATGTTAAAGACCAGCGAAAGTCTTACCGTTATCTCTTATTAACTATTTAGCGTTAAAATATACAAGGAGATAAGAAATGAATGGAAAATAATTGTGAAGAAAATTTTCGCATAACTGAAAATTATAACCCATAATAAACTTTTGATAAAAATTACAGCAAATTCATTTTCCTCAAACCTTGTACTTTATTTAAACAGTGTTTTTCAATATCTATTACAGTATACCTTACTTTACATTATAGAAGGTCTTGTATTCATTTTTATCACTAACCTTTTTCTCTGTAAAGATCAAAAGACTTAGATTTTATAAAACATCTTAACAAACTTTTATATCACCAAGTATTCAAGCATCATATTTGATCTGGATATTATATCTATTCAAAAGAAATAAATAAGCTATTAAATTTGTACAAAGCTCATATGCGTAAGGCTTTTTTTAGAAAAAAATATTCTTGCAGTATAATTATAAATTACTGTAAATATTATTCATTTTCTTTATCACATTTATCCATGTCATTAATCAAACTACACAAAACTGATAATCGGAAGTTAAATATTTGTTAAATATTCATAATTTTTGGGATCTAAAATTTTGTTATTTTGTCATTTTTTCATTAATCATTTTGATAAGGATAATGACTTTTTTTTAAATTTATCAATTAATAACGGGAAATTTAATTACTCGTATGTTTTAAATCATTATTTGGTTAGGGAACAATTAATTATTTTCTGGGTTAGTTTCATTATTTAAGAACATTTTCATAAAAGCGTGGAACTCATTTGAAAATATATATTAGATAGTTTTAATTAGAACAAAATTGTGTTTATGTGTGCTAATAAACGCATATAAAAAGTTATACTTTTCGGTAAACGTCTAGTTATTCCTGGGAATAAGGACCTATACAAATAAGCACTTGCATTATACTTGCTTCAGTAAACCACACGTACACTTTCCAATAGAATCGATAGATGAAAGAAATGACAATAATCTGTTACTTCAAATTTAAAACAATGATTATTATATTTGGTTTTCACACACACGTATGGGTTTACATTCTTTATTTACTGCCTTTGCTGACATATATACAGATATTTGGCTATTATCATATAGATTTAAATATATTTATTTTTGATTCCGATCCTGTAGATTACCTTCAATTTATTTTAGTTCTGAGGATTTTTGTAGATTTTTTATTTTTAAATAATTTACACTTTGTTATTTTTTGGCAACATTTTGCAGTTTATTACTACTTTCTCAAGCGAATAAAAATAATATTAAATTGTATAAAGAATAAGTTTACAATTTATTTTAGTTCTGACAATTTTTTAATCAATTAATTATTTTTAATTTATTTTTTATACAATTTAACGTTATTGATATTCGCTTGAAAAACCAATAATACACTACGAAACGTTGTACAAAAAATATCAAAGTGTAAATTATTTAAAAATAAAAGATCCTCAAAAATCCTCGGAACTAAAATAAATTGATTTTAATATTTTATTTTAGTTTTACCTCAGTTAGAAATTCACAAAATTTTTTGAACTGTAAATGAATTGTCTATTCATCGCTAGGAAATGAAAACTAATTTATAAAATTTCAAACCTTCGAAAATTACGTTTGGTTTGAAAAAGCATATTTATTATCTCGCGTAGCTGTTTTGGTTCGAATCTTAAATACAAAAACACATCTGCAGTTGCATTTTTTTAGTTCAATTTGGGATCGGATTCTGTTAAGTGAATTTAAAAACCCAATTTTACCTCCGTAACAATTTTATTTTTCCCTCAAATGCTGCGCCTAAAGAAGAATAACTCCAAAAATATAGTCGTTAAAGAATTTTCAATGAGGTAATTTAATTATTTTACTTTGTCTTGAAATTTTTTAATTCATTAATTTAACTTCAACTTTTTAGTTATCAGAGTAACTTTATAAACTTTTTGGGACGACGCATTCGCCGTAAATGTTAATCGCAAAATTAAATACTGTTGGCTGTTTTTGACTCGTATAGTATACATCTTGTACCTAAAGAAAAATGTAGGTCAATAAAATAAATTGTATTTCAATCAACCACAAATTTCAATATAATACGAGCTTTAAACTTTTCCATACCAATAAAAAAAGCTCTTGTATTCGTAACTTATATATTTTAACGAGATAAACGTCAGCATTTACGTTTCGTCCATTTATCAAATATTTTATTTGAATTTTTTTCTTCCTTATGTGTTTGACATTATTTTTCAGAATTGTTTCTAAACAAGAATCTACCAATCATACTCCCCATAATTCCTGTATTTTATGGAAAATTTTCCACAACATTGGTTAAAGTTCATTGCATATTTTCCGTCAGCTACATGTTTTCCGTTAGTTTATTTTTTTCACTCTTCTTCGTCTGTATACATAAAACGTCATTCATTCCCATTTTTCCGGAACATTTAAAAGCAATATATTTTACTAACTTTACGATTGTCAAATGCTCGTAATGTATCACTCCTTAACAAAAACTAACATTAATATTTGTCAAACTGCTTGAAAATTTCCTTTTTCCTCAAACGTTAATGTCATAGCATGAAAAGTACCTACGATTTGTTTGAATCAAGTTTCCATTGTATAATTATTTTTCATTTTTTATTATAGGTAAAAATGGATGAGGAGAACCCAATTTTGGATAGTCCCAGCTCTTGCGAAATAGGAAATATGTTGCATTCTTTGCTAACTCCAACCGAAATGCATTCGTTGCAAGTACAAGCATTGCGTCAAGATCTATTTCGAATATTGAAAAATTCAAACTTAGATCCTTCGCAAAATTTGGATGATGTACCAGAAGAAACAAAGCGATCTGTTAGTTCATTAGCTCGTACCGGTGCGTTACCATTCAACAAAAGAAACGTAGAAGCTTTGGCTCGCGGAGGATTGTTAAAAGTTCCGAATGATGAACTTGAGGCCTTGAAACGCAGTATCGCTACTTTGGCTAAAAATGGGCAGTTGCCAAACTATTCAATTCCCGAAGAAAGTGAAGATCAAGTTGATGAGGATGAAGAAACCAAACGTAGTATTGAGGCAATGGCACGAAATGGATACTTAAATAATAAGCATGATCAAATTAATGAGTTGGTAGATTCCCTGCTTGAAAAACGAAATTTAGCTTCATTGGCTCGTGGTTTCAATTTGCCACCAAACGGGAAAAGAAATATTGGGGCTCTCGCCCGTGATTATAATTTTCCTGTTTATGGTAAACGGTTTTTGGGATCGATCGCACGTGGTGGTAGTCTTCGCTACAACAGCGACAATGATAAGCGTAGTCTTTCTTCAATAGTGCGAAATGGCAAGCGGAATATTGCAGCTTTAATAAAAAATAACGACTGGCCATTAAGAAACGACAATAACGAATGGAAAAGAAATATTGCATCCTTAGTTCGCGGTGGTGGCTTCAACTCGGCTCGTTATAATGATAAACGTAATGCAGCAGCCTTACTAAGACAAAGCGCGTACAAAAACGGTGATGGTAACTCAATTTCGCAATCTAATGACGAGGACAATGAAACATCGAAACGAAGTTTGGCATCTTTGAAAGCGCAAATTAAGCAAAAACGTTCGACGCAGGATAATGCCTCCAGCAAATCACCACGCTCCAAACGTTCCATTGATTATTCCGAAAATGAAGAATACTCGGTTCCCGTTTACCAAAATGAAAATATTCACGATTATGAAGATTTGATGGATCTACTCTCTGAAGACTATCCGAATCCCGACAAAAGATTCTTAGGTAAGTGATAAATGTTTAATAAATCATTATACGACTCATAAAAATAATACCCCATTAATTAATGACAGA
Organism: Sisyra terminalis; assembly: GCA_958496175.1. Classification (NCBI taxonomy): domain Eukaryota; kingdom Metazoa; phylum Arthropoda; class Insecta; order Neuroptera; family Sisyridae; genus Sisyra; species Sisyra terminalis. The sequence continues at coordinate 24,192,560 of OY292277.1, forward strand.
TTATTAATTAATTTTTATTAAAAATTTCAATTTTATGATAGCGAAAAACTAAACTCTAACAAAATTCTTTAATAAATTACAACAATAAAGATTTTCCGAAATTCACGTAAAAGTTGTTATTTTTAAAGATTTATCTTAACCTCATTACTTATACAGTCCCGAGCCATATTAATAGACGCACTATAGATTGTGTATGAAACCTTCAGTAATACCTATTTTTTTGGGTTCAGTTTTTTGATTGGGCTTAACTTTCCTGTGTAAATTTAATTTATTACGCTTATTACCAACTAGCGAGACCAAAAATCATAGTTACTAAAAAATAAATTTTTACCATCAAATTATTGAAACATCTTTTCATTAATTATGGCGAGCTGAATTGTTTAATATTTAATTGAAAGCTCGTTTACTGATATTTAAGTTCCCATTCTGCGCAGTATGTTGTCTATGTATGACAATACAATCGCTAGCACTAAGCACTATTTTTCTATTGAAACCACCTCGTTAGGTATTTTTTTCTTCAGCAAATTCCACATATTTTCAATGGGTTTCAAATAAAGGCTATTATTCTAAAGTAGGGTAATAGGGATAATAAACAAGGTTTCACCCTTATCCAGAAAATATATTTCTTGACAATCAATACAACTTTTTATAATGTAAAAAGTAATCAATATTAAATTTAATTTTGTAGAATATGTACATTTTGTATAAAATCTTAAGTCCGTCTAGTAATATGGCTAGGGACTGTAGTCAGAGCTGTCAAAGATACCTTGGGAAAGTATCCAGATACTGATAAGTTACTTTTTAAAAAGTATCCTAAGTTTCTTTCAATACCTAGTTACTCTTATTTAGAAAAACATTGAATAATTTTCATAGGTTTCATTTTAAGATATTTAAAAATATTCTATTTTTAGTAACTGTATATTTTTCTATATACTAAGTTTCGCGTCATATCAAGTAAAGATAATGTATTTCTTAACTGTACTAACTAAGGGAAAAGTAAAGTGAGAATGATTAAACCCTTGTAAATACAACATACGTTGACAACGATTAATAATTAAGATAACAAGTAAAAATTTTATATTATTGAACAAAACAAAATAAAACTCTGTGTCTTATCTCTCGGTATCTAGGTATCTAAGGTACTTTTTCAGTTACAAGAAACAGTTTCTTGTATGAAGTATTCAAGAAACAAGTTAAGATATAAATATCTTTGATACCATAAAGTAACTAAGATGATTTTTTTTGACAGCTCTATAGTATTGTTTTAAAAGCACATTAGTTAATGACTTCCACAGCTTTTATGGCACACACGCACTCTTTTGCATATGATTTTCAGAACGGTTTGTATAAATGTAGTTCGATTTCACTAATTCAGCGTGCAAACTTTTCAAAACACAATTTAGTTATAGTTTTGATTTTTTTAAATTTTCTACCACTCTAGGTTTTGATTCGACTCTATTCTATTTTAAACATAATTTTTGATAGCGAACAATAAGACCTTGGTGGTAAAAATATTTTAAATTTTTTATTTTAAACTTTAAATTTACAAAATTTTGTAGATATTCAAAATAATAGTAAAATATTTTACTGAATTTAGATAAAATATTTGCTTAAAAATCTTAATTTTCTTATAAAAACATATGGGTTAGAGCAAACGGTCGATCGCAAACAGGTCTACAGTCGATTGCAGGTATTTTAAATAATTTTTTATGTACATTTCAATTTTTCAATTAAAAATGAGTACTCAAATTTTAGCAGACAATGAAATTTAAATTTATAATTAAACATGCATCTATTCTACAACGAATATTACAGATTCCCAAATGATGCTTCTAAAACTTCTTTCTCTTTAAGGGGTTACACGGGTTTTACGGTTTCAAAAAATCGTTTTTTTTTATTGTCTTATTAATTTTTACAACATCTCTAGTATATTGTCCTAAATTTTCAAGTTGATCTGAGTAATAGTTTCGGAAATACAGCCTTAGGATGCTCAGCACGCCGCTAGTATATCGGTGCTGCTGCTCATTAATTGTCGCGTTTTTCTCGAAACTGTGTTTTCAATGTCGGTTGTCAAGAATTCTCGAAAACTACTTAACTAATTTTGATGAAATTTTACTTAGGTTGTCGAGATACAATTCAAAAAGATTTGAATGAAGGATTTTTTTTTAAAATTACAACTATTTAAAAGAAATATAGAGCTAATATCACCGAAATTTCTTGTAAAAAATGAATTGTAAAAATTTAAAATAGCATATGAGGCTAATATGATTTATGCTGTTAGGGTAAGCTTGGTTTAATTCCTTTATGTGGCATAACAATTTTGAAAGAATTTGGAACCATACGGAGGCCAAGAAACTAATTTGAATTTGTACTTGGGGCCCCTCCAATGCTGAATCCATCACTAGACTTAATATCGAACTATTACACTGGTCAATAAAGTTTTATAACAAGAAAAGTGACTACCATTTTTGAAATACTTCGATTAGGTATTCTTTTGTGGTACAGACACCTACTGATACAATTAAATTTTTACCATTTTTCCTTAATTTCTTAGTACGGTGTATATATATTGTGTTTCAGTAAAGTGTTCACCATATTAAGTAATTCAAAAATAATGGAAAAAATGAGAAGAAAAAAAAATCGAAATTTTATTATTTATAGAGAAGCTTTTAACGTTACTTAGCACTAAATAGGATTTTTCTGATAAGTATGCGAGCGAAAAAGTGTTTTTTTCCAGAACTCTTGAATGATAAAAAAACATCTACATATACACTTCCTTGAAGTTAGCATTTTACATTTTTTTAACTGTTATTTACCGTTGCTTTATAACTAAAACGTCTTTAGTGACTCTAGGACTACTAAAAATCCGTAAATCAAGAAATATCGAAAATTTGCTCGATACAATATTCAAACTCAACACCTACTGGTTTTGTTTTTAATTGTTATTTTCCATCCCTTTATAACTACTAAGATCTCTTAGCGATTCTAGAGTTAATGAAATCCGTTATTGACAAAGATTGAAAATTTACTCGATACGAGGATCGAACTTAGTACCTACTAGTTTAAGAGCGGTCACCTAGACCACTCGGCCACTAGTAGACTCCATTACACTTTTGAAATTTATAAAAAATTACTACTTTGATTTTGTTTTTTTTATCTCGGGAAATTTGCAAGAAAAACCTTTGTTATTGGCATATTTTTAAAGAAAACATCGTTTAAAAAAGAAGCTCAATTTGAATTTCAATATTTAAAAATCCTGCAAATTGATTTTTTTCTTTAATTGGCATTTTGATGGATATTACGCCAGCACCAATTTTTTTTTTTTTTTTGGAAAATCCAATATTTGGAAAACCCTCCAAATTGAATATTTTCTTGTGAAATATACGGCTGACATAATTTATCTTTTCAAATCTCCCAATGCAACAAAATCACACTAAATAGAAGCGTAAAAAAATCGAAATTTTAATACTTACAGAAAAGCTCTGACGTAATAGAGTTTAACTACATAGCGTAGTCTAAAAAATAGTAATGTAAACCTCATGGAGTTTTTCTGAAAAAAATCCGAGCCAGAGCAAATTTTTTTTTCCTTTCAAACTCCAACCACAAAAAAGCGACAAAAATATTTTGTATTTATTTCTAATGAATTTTGAAAGTGTAATGCTAACTTAATGGATGTACATATTTTTAATTCTTACTGCAGGCCGATAATTGGAAAAATCTTTTATTTTTTTACCTTTTTACTATTTTTTTTACTGTTCGAATAAAATTCTTAAATTTGAAAAAAAAAATGACTACGAAATAATTTATTACTCGCCATAAGAAATGTTTACCATCCAGATCATTTAAAATTAAATCTTCTCGATAACAATAACACTTCCAATGTTGTGTGCAAATATGTTAACGAAATATCAATTAATGATTAGCATATTTATTTGAAGAACAAATTATTCGTATATGGTTACCTTAGGATAACGTTTTAGTTGAACTAAAATATATAGTTTATCTAATCTATGGAATCTATAGTTTTTAATTTATCCAAGAAACTGAAATATTCCCATTGGTACAATTTAAATATTGAACCTATGAAAAATATCTGTGTAATAATATTTATCTATGACCGTCGTTAGGTTCAGTAGCTCGTAGTGGTTGGTTTCGATCACCAGGAAGTGGATCACCGTCGTCAAACCAATACGTTGTTCCTGAAAAACGTCATATAGGCTCATTAGCTCGCCTGGGTTGGCTACCCGCATTTCGTAGTGTACGTTCTCGATTTAGTCGCTCGGGACGTTCTGATTTATATGATAATGCAGGATTCAAATACAGGTTAGGGAATGTCGTATCCAGAAGTGTATCACATGGGACTCCATGTGCATCACTAATAGAATTTTAGATAAACTGTTCGAATGATGCATGAATAATAGATCTGAGAAACTGTCAAACCATACTTGTTATTTGTAAGCATGTTTATGTTAAAATATGTGTACCATTTCCCTTTCCATAAAAAACTACCTAAGTGCTCAAAAATTCGCATAACTAAATGATATACTTTACCAGGTTTAAATCAATAAGGAATCTGAATCATACCTTTCCTGAAACAATTTACAATTGGCTAATACAGATAATATGAAAAATTGGAAACTTACAATTAATTCATTCAAAATTTTATCAAAATTATTAAAACAAAATCTTTATGTAAGTACTAAGAAATTGTTCGAATTTTGTGTATTGCTACCCCTAAATGTTTTGTGTATACTCGTGCGTCCGTTTGTAGATTCTTAGATTGTTGTGTGTGTAGAATGTAGAACATTCTTTTAGATATCAATCAACAAGAATTTCTTTCATCTTCGTATTTTCATATTATATTCTATATTCGTTTAGAGAAGCAGTCTTTTCCAAATTTTCATATTTTATAGCATATGTAGACTTTGTGAGTCAATATTAAAAATGGAATTGGAAAATCAATGATGGTTTTATTTGCTTTACTACTACATACAAGCAAATGCAGTGAACCATAGTAAATTTTAATACTATTCTTTGCATATTATCAACTTTCTGTCAAACCCTTGATGTATTTAATTAGGTTATTACGTTTGTAATTAATTACGGTAAGTTTCATATATTGGTTAACCTGTGGATTAACAGTAGACGTGGAAATTACCTTTATTTATTTTTTTATGTAAATTTTAATCAGAGATGATTTTTACCTTTTTGCTTTTATGAAATCATAATTTATATCCTTGTGTTTCCTCAAGCTATTTACCGTTTAAACTCTTATTTATCCAGGATTGTTTTCATTAAAACTCAAATCCTTTCCGATACGTACAAAAAGGAAATGGAATATTTAAAAATATAAATGAAAACATATTTTGCAGTTTTAAACTATTATGAGATTTCATGTGTTGAATTCATGTTTTTTTGTCAATTCTATTCTATTCATATTATTGCATCAGTGGCATAGCGTATTTTTTCATCGACCGAGAATTTGCCGCCCCCTATTTTCATTATTAGTCAAGAATAAATATTTATTGTACATTATATATTCTTTAATTATAAAAAAATGTACTCTTTGAATTTTTCCCAAAGCAAAATCTTTTGCTTAAGGCCGCCCCGTTTTCATGTATCACTCGGGGCCATGGGTCCCTATGAGCAATTCTTCATGCTACACTACTGTATTGCACTTATTAATTAACTATTATTAATTATTATTTACACTAGAAGTCATAACTTTTAATTAAATCATTCAAGTTACGAGTGTTAACTCAAAATTAAATTTCCTCAAGATTGTTCTATATTACCTATATATAAAAATCAATAGGGTTTACTTTCTTTGCTGTGTATTTTTGATCCTCGGCCAGATTTTTGAGTGAATCGATTTCGTTCATTTTCAATTCACTGGGTTCCATGTACCTACCTCGACTCACTAAATATATGTAAATTTTAAGTAAAATTCGGCTGTTCACTCAATCATTACTATTTATTTTCAGTTACTCTCTTTATTGTCAAAATTTACATTTTTTTTATATTTTATAAGATTTGAAAAAAGTTCATTGGTTAAAAAAGATGAATTGGAGAAATAATCACCTAAATGCGTTTGTTTTTTTTTCTTTATCATTCAAGAGCCTAATATGGCTGTCAGTATACATACATTTCCGACAATATTAGTAAGAATTACACTTTTTAAATAGGTTTAGCACTTACCGAGGCTTTTAGAGACTAGGGTTAGTAAAAAAAAAAACATAAATTAAGAAATATCGGAAATTCGCGATAAGAAATTCGAACCCGACACCTACCTTTACTACTCGGCCACCAGTATGCTGTTAGGTAGTATTGTGTACTTAGAATTATACCGTTACATATCAATATCAAATTATCAAGTTTCTGAACTATAGCGTCATAAATCTTTTTTGAACCACGCAACATTTTATTCTTTTATTGTTTTTTTATAAACATTATTTTTATTAACTATTATTATACTATTTAAATGCATTTATTTTAACCAACTATTTGCTTATTTTGACCACCATTCTACAAATATTAAATTTTAAACATTTTAATAATGATTTAATATCTAGAAACTTAATACATTTAATAACAACATTTAAAAAACACTTAATAACATTTGAGGTTCTGGTCCGCCTACTAGGACGCCTGTACTGGGTCCATAGCCTCAGCCTCTCGTTTGGGTTCCCGGTTTTACTTTTCCGCCCTCTACCGGAAACCCAAACTGGTCGAATTACACTTGTGGTGGCAAATTTCAATTTTGACTCCACAGGCCATACAAGTGATATAAACATTATTAGAATTTTAACACAAAAAATCAATTCTGATTTGAATTATTGAATAATACTTGGTAGGCATAAATTTATTGAATGGAGAAAGTCTTCAGTTTTTATTTCGCGATATTTAAAAACATCATTTTCATTAGAGAAACATTTTTTTTTCATTAGAGTTAAAAAATAAGCGATACAGTGTTATAATTATTATATAGATTTGAACAAATTGTTAAGGTTTGAAACTTATTTCTAAAGTTCTAAATTACATTTTGTGCAATTAATAGTTGCGTTTCTTAATTTTTCCCATTTAGAAGTTTAAAGAAAACAAATTTTATAGCATGAAATGTAAATAAGATTGAACCCAGTAAAAAATTATTTCATGAAATCCATAAGCAATACAATAAAAATAGCAGCCAAATTTACAAATTTTGTGTTAGTGAAAATAACGATTTAATTCGTTAAATTAAAAGAAAATCCACAGTTTTAAATAATCCAATACACAGATGGTAAGATAGGTACTTATTAAATAGTTAAAAAATGTACCTTTACGTCTTATTCGCGCTATATTATAATTTTTATGTTCCATATCCATGAAATATATACTTTATTTATATTAAATTTTTGTTAGGTTAACGACCGATAAGGAAAAAAAGAATGACAATAAAAAAAAGTAAGATTTCCTATAGAATTTTATAGAAACGATATTAAACGAGGTACATATTACAAAAGGTAAGGTTTTATAGATTTCTATTGTCAAACGGCTCAAAGTTGATAATATGCTCCGTCGTTAGGTATATTTCTTATTTTTTTTCGCGAAAATTGTAACAAAATTTCCAGAAAGTATTATCACCGTTAGGGTATTGTTAAAAAAATTCAATGAAAAATTTCTTTGTAATTTTCTTACAGTATTTGTTTGGTTTTCACAAAAATAATCTTAATTATAATTTAGGAAATAATAATTAAAAATATAAAGCAATAAAATTTTTAAAAATAAATACGAAGATTTATTGATGAGATTTAATAACATGTCGTGCTTTAGTTAAATATAAAATGGCCAATTTTGCTTTAGTTATTGGCATAGTAGGTAAATAGATACTTTATAAAACTATAAATCATGTGTATACGTAATTAGTGTGTGTATTTAATAACAAATGTTAAATGTTGATCATTGTTTTTGTTGTTCCAAAAATAATGTCAATTACTTATGTTATAGGACGAATCCCCCAAATGGGCCCCAAACCAAAATCAACCCCGCCAACTCGGATGGGCCGCTAGAAGTCAGATCTTCATTCGGTAATTTTGTGGCCCCGATTCCTAGCGCCAAACGGTACCTCCTATTCCCTGCAGTCGATAGCCTCCTCCTCCGTAAAATGCATCCCAATCCCAAAATCAGCCGCTTTTGCTCCGGTTCCCTATAACGCCGTAATTCCTATTTTTTTCATCCTGCTGTATCTCATATATTGAACAAATACTAAAAGAATCTTTCCCCCAAATCTCAATGACAACAAATTTTGATTACATGTAACTTTTCTTCAACTGTATTTTGTAATTTATGGTAGGATGATTAAATTTTTGTGGAAAATAAAACTTGGCAAGTATTTTTAAACCCAATTTCTTCAAAAATACAAAAAATGTAAATTTATTTTCATTTTTTTTGAAAACTTATAAAATACTTGCTAATATTTTATTTTATTTAAAATCAATGGTAGAATATACCTCACTTTAAATGGATTAATGCGTAATGCCATGCGCAGTGTATTTCAAATTCTTTAATTTAATATTTCTTAAAAATTTTGAACTTCAAACTTAAATTTCATTTTTTTCTTTACTTTTTTTCAAATTTTATGAATTCTAAAAGAACAATTAAGTTATCATAATTCTATCACTAAAAATAAATTGAATTTTTATCATATCACGTCTTATAAGCATATCACTTATTTACTCATAAAAAAGAAAAGAAAAATATAGTTATGTTATTCCAATTATTGAGATTCTTAAGTTAATAGTCTTTATGTATACATTTGCATTAAGTGTGAGGTTTATTCTACTTAAAGAAGTACATATTATAAATCGTTATGAAAAACGACAGCCAAAAGTATCAGAAAAAAATATATCACTAATTAATATAATCTTATTGATAAGAAAAAAATATTTAATAATATTTATCTATGCTAAAAAAGTAAAATTTAGTTTACAATATATACAAAATAATAAAACATATATAATGTTAACCGATCAAATACAGTTAGTGGAAAACTCATATATCTATAAAGTTAGAGGCATTTAAGGCCCATATATTCCTAACAATCATAAAATAGCTAATTGATGTGGTGGTCCATAATATTAGATCATAGTTGAATTTTTCAATTATGTTGTGGAACTTATAAATAAAAAAAATATAACTTAAATTAAATAAATATTTTCAATTATATTTTTTACATTTACGTTCGGCTGGGAAAATATGAAACGTTTGTAATTGCTGTGATGGACACATAAATAGAGCATTAAATAATATATTATATTCAATTCATATTGAAATTCGTTGTAGACAAGTTAAGTTACTTAATGGAAACATAAATTGACAATAACTTTACACAAAAAAAATAAAAATATTTACTCATAAGTAACTAAGGAATTTTCAAATAGTTTTGAAGTCGTTGACAATAAAAGGTACAATAAATATTGAACATTTTAAATATATTTTACATTGTTACTAATGGACTTTCGACAATAAGAATGTTAAAGAAATGAAAGAAAGAATTTGTTTTTTTTTCTAAACTTGAATGATATACATAAGCAACAGAAAGTTGATGAAACTTGGAAATATTTTCAGTTGAATCAAATGACAATAAAAGTTAATAGATTGTAGGCATTTGAATCTTCCCAGAATCATTTATATAATATTTGTTCTCCATAAATGATACAAAATGTTTTGTTTAAATTATTTTTCATTAATTGTAAATCATTCCCTTAAATAAATTGTAGTTGAAATTTTATGATTGATTAAATACATTTATTGATACATGTGCAAAAAGTTTTTTACTTTATTATCACACCTATTCATTATTTTTTACAGAATGAAAAATGTAGTTTAAAAAGTCTTAACTATTCTAGAGGTAAGTATTTACTTTTTATTTATTACAGTGGTTCTTAACTTGTTTCAACCGAACCCAAGATATTCGGTGAGTCAGGCTCGCAGGTTCGGGGGAAGTCAAAATACACCCCCAACCATTAGAGCTTTGATTAACTATACTTGAAAAAAAATCCAATTATGAAGGGTTCGGTGAATGCGCTAGTGATGCGCTAGTGAAAAAAATATTTTCAACTATACTAAAGAAGTATAACTTCTCACGCGCGTACATAAGTACACACACTGTTTTTTTTACTTTTTTAATCAATGAAGGCTATTATTTGTATAAGGAAATATCAATTTTTTGTTATAAAAAATTTGTATTTCGATAAAAAAAAATGCTTCAATTTTAATTAGCAAATGACGTCATAGTACGCATCAGTACGCGTATTGATATAAACAGATCTTTGATCGGTTATCATGTCCGTTATAATTTACACAATTTTTGACATTTTTCGCCATGGAAAACATTTTTACATCCTAATAATTACTCCCAATTTTACCCTGCAGATTGTATATGGTGTAAAACATTATCAAAATGTTTAAATGATTAAACATATCCTTTTCCTTTATGTTTAAGTACCTACATTTAATAAGAAAACATCTATGGGATTTTCAGATTTCGTATTGTGACGTCATTTTTATGCTTGACCAATGGGAGTTTGTTTTAAACATTTTTTTTTCATTTTCCAATGAACATTTCTTAGATTTTGTTAATAAAGTTGAAAATTAAGCGCTACATTATGTTTTGATATAAGGTTAAAACTTTTATTTTTGATTATGTGTATTACATAAAAAGGTATTTATTATTTCCTACTTTGTAAATAGTTTTCTTATTCAAATTTCACTATTTTTAAAAAGGTAAATAATATTTAATAGTCTTTAATTTTTCGTGCTGGATATCTCTCATTTTCCAGAAAATTGATTGATTTTCACGAATAATTTTGGGGAATCTTTGATATCGTATACATCAATCATTCTATTTGTTCTGGCCCGCATAATGATATGAAAATAAAAAATTGGCCCCATGATAAAAGAAGCTTCCAACCTCTGCTTTTTACCCTTGTGAACTGACATTCATCCCAAGTTGGGATTAATTGAGGATTGTTTCTGGTTGTTCTGGTTTCATAAGTGCATTCAATTCAGCCAATATTTGGATATTTCTCGGTAAGTATTTATATTTATATACCAAAATAGAACATTGTTAAATAGAAGAATCAACAACCAAACGAAAATTAGGAAGCTCTAAAATATAGACCATTTTTTGAGTTTTTGTCAATAATTTATGTTTGGAAAGCTTATTTTTCACAAAGTTTCATTATTTAACAACCCAATAAAATATTTATTTTGCCTACTGGTGGCTAAGTGGTTCAGGTGACCGTTCCAAGACTGGTAGTTGTTAGATTCGATCTTCGTATAGAGTAAATTTTCGATATTTCTCGATTACGGATTTTTATAAACCCTAAAGTCGCTAAAGATCTTAATAGTTATAAAATGACATTAAATGACAACTTAAAAGAAAACTGAGTCATAGATAAAGCATAACTAATAATTCATTATTAATAAGAGTCTTAAAGTTGGAATATTGAAAAATTATGTTTTGATTCATTGATTTGTTCAGTTATTATTATTTTAGATCTGAAACATTAAACATTGATAAATATTTTATTTATTATTTCTCAGTTACAACTAATATAATTTAATGAATGATAAAACAAGTCGTATGACTCATTTTTTTAAATTCTTCATTGAATACAACGATAATGAAAGCCAAAAACTGTAGAAACGCATTGTATTCAATACAATAATAAAGGAATTGAGATAGGTATACGACGTATATAATTATTCATTAATTTAACGGAAACATATTATGAATCACTTTGATTACTTTTATTCATATCAAAAGGCAGAGTTATCTTAATTATTTTCGACTTGAACTTGATTTCAATATTAATCAAATTCCATAAAAAAACTGCTTTGATTTGCAGATAAACGTTTTAAATAAAGATAAATATTTTCGAAAAGTTTGTTAATATTTACACAGAGTTTTACTAAACTATACACCCTTACTTTATAGGTCCAGAGTTAAATTACTTTTCTTCAAAGTCGTTGGATAAGGAGAGTTTCATTAAAAAAGAAAAAGAAACTCGCCAATAAAAAGCAAGTAGATATTTACTGAAATTCAGAGTAAAAGTTTTATTGAATTGATTCAGCGATAGTTTTATAATAAAATTTGAATTAACTTATATTTCTTCAAATCCTTTTTAGGAAATAATAAATTTAATCAAGTTTTGTTGCATTTAACCGGTTTTGCGGTTTGATTTTATATAGTAAGAAGGTATTCGATGATTGAATTTTTGAGTTCAACGGAATAAAATCAAGTTGATAAGTTTTAAAATTCGAATTTTTCTTTTGTCTTTTCCTTGTAGTTATAATGGCACAGACTATTAGCTTTGTTCTTATTTAAATTAATTCGTAGAAGTTAATTATAGTACCACAGTTCGAAAATGAGAATATTACTGCCTGTAATAGAGTTTGGTGAATACAATTTTATTTTATTAATTCTTCCATTAGTCGCTTTAGAAACTTTTATGTTAACCATTTAAAAACTGATTGGGGATGGGTTAGGATAATTCTTATAATTCCTTTTGTCAATTTCAATCGCTTACAATTCCTTTCCTCTTCAAAAAATTTCAATAAAGTTTTGTACTTTTTTTGTTTTTGTTTTTTCCTCTAGTATGTAGTTTTGCTATATGGCACGATTTTCTTTAAAATTTCAAAACTTCATAAAATTTGAATTAAAATAAAAACTAATATTTGTATGAGCAGGGTAATTCTACACCTCCGAATGCAAACATCCGTTTAAAAAAAATATTGCTTTAAACTTAAGAAAGTTTAAAATTATTTTTAGGTCATGTGCATTAGGTATATTGCAGGTGTGGACATACTTGCATATTACATAAATGTGAATTTCACAAATGACAAATCTTATTTTTACCCTTTGTATGTAGCGACTTATGAAAAGTATAATGTTAAAACTTTCAATTATTCCAAGTTGTCCTTTAATATTTCTTAAAAACTTGTTAATTGTATAGATTAATAATACATAAAGTTCAACTTTATTTTAAACCATATAATAAAACAATCATAATTATTTACTTTTGTTATAACCCTTAATTGCCAAGGAACACTTTAAATAAAGAAATAAATAATACAGAAAAAGATTAAATAAATACCTTAATAGCTAAAAAGTTAGAAAAAGAAAAATCAAATTATTTCAAATAGATTTGTAAAATGGTTTTTAAATCTGCTAAGAAAAATAAGCACAACTTCATTATTTGTAGCTAAGGGGAAATAGCAGTGCAATTTGAATAGCTAGGATCACACGTTCTAGTCGCTGGATTGAACCCCATTCCATTAGGACAGTTATTTAAGTTCATTGAATACGAAAACAAATTGCGTGTACAGTAATAAAACTGTTTACAGTTTTCATTAACCACCATAGGACCTTCTCGTTTACAAACAGGAACACATTTCGAAACAACTGGATCAAAGGTATACTCTCCTCGACATTGAAATACCAAATATTGTTCTGCAGTTCCAAAACGTGGACAATATCCATAAATACTAGGATAGTTTAGAAATGGGGTCAAGACACCAGATTTTCCAAAACAGAAAAATTTGATATCTGTGCAGGTTTCCAAGATTCCACAACTTCCTGTTAGAGGGTTGTAGTGTTGACCTATAGGACATAAAGTCGTGTAGCCAGTGAAAGTTTTTCCAGTTGAGTCAGGAATGCAATCGACATACTGGCCGCAATTTAAAGGATCTGGCCGACGTTCTTGCTTAATGCATGACGTACTAACTGGAGAAATGTAACCTGGATAAAACATGGGAAACAATTTGCAAGTATTTATATCAGTGCATTGGTTGCTACTAATATCACAGTAGGGTTTAAATAAGTTTTGTTGCATGCAGGAGATTTTTTGTACAGGTGGACTCCCAGCTTGAGAACATATCATTAAAGTTTGACAATCCTGACAAAAACTGCCAGGTTTGGTACATAAACCTGGTGCAATAGTTGTTGTGGCGGGTGTTGTAGTAGACGAAGAAGTGGATGAAACAGTTGTCGTTGACGTTGTTGTAGGAGTTGTACTGGTAGTAGTAGTGTCATTATTTGAACATGTGGTGGTTGAAGGTGTAGTGGTTGAAGATGTAGTGGACGTGGTATCAAGTGGAAGTAAATTGGTGCCTATAGAACCTGGGTTGGCTGCCAATGAAATATCTTGACCAACGGCTAAGGTCTTAAAATAAAATTATTAAAAATTATAGTTTAAAATTAATAAGTATATTATCTTACCGAAAAAGTAAAGAAAATCAAAAGTATTTCAAGTGCCATAACGAAAACGTATTTTGATACAATATCGCAAGAAAAAAATCATTTGAATCCAATATACTTCCAATGGATGCATTTTTGTCTTTTATACATTTCAATAATTTGTTATCAGTTTTACTTGTTTATTTGTAAAAGATTTTTACTGGTAAAGTGATTAAAACTACTAATTGAGGATTACCAGTACTTACTTATGTACCTATTTATATTTTTTATATTTATTTTTATATTGGAATAATTGTTTTTAAAGTGTTAAATAAAGATGTTATGGCTGAAATGTAAGCATTTTTTTAAAACTGAAAAAAAAAATTGTTAATAGTACATAAGATTTGTGGAACTATAAATAATTTCTTATTTAATCAAGAAAATAAATAATCTTGACAGGTTTCGAAATAGCCAATAACAATATAATTATAAAGTACTTATATTATCTTTATACATATAATTCTTCAATATGTACAGGGTTAAACTTCTCCTAAGCCGTTGGACCGATTCTGCTAAAATTTTCTGTGTATATTTAAATGGGATCCTGGATGGTTTAGATTCACGATTGGACCATATAAGTGAAAAAGGTGAAAAGTGATGACAACATTTTTCTAATCACCAACGTCGTGTCTTTTTGAAATATAAATATTTTATACCCTCACAATCATTATCAAAAATAAATACTTTATTCGCGCAGTGGTTAACGTATTTGCTGTGTATTTAAAGAAGCATGGGTTCGTGTCTCATTGTTTTTTTAAATTTATTTTTTAATGCAAAATTGAGGTTCCTATATCCTAAAAAGTAGCTAAAGAAAAAAAAATACCAAAAATTATTAATTTATATAATATATTTATATTATAATTGTTTGTTCAAACTGACTGATGAAGTTTGGGGGTGTTTTTCTTATACGATGCAGGCATCTAATAAGACAGAATTTTTGAAAATTCAACCCCTAAGAAAGTAAAAAAGGGTGATAAAGTTTGCATGGATAACATGTGGTATATCAACAAACGAAATTTCACATTTAATAGTCAATGTCCCGTAAAAGATGAACTTTTATTACCCTTTTAAAAAAACCTTTGTTTGTTGAGGATTAAGGATTATCAATAATGAAAATTTTGTTATTATATAATATATTTTTTTGGTTTTATCAAAATAACTGTATTTAACAAAATTAGTATCAAAGTTTTTTTGGTACTTATACCAAAAAAGAGATTCTTAGTTTCAATTTGCTTGTCTGAACAAAAATCAAGCAAAATCAACAATCCAAAATTATTTTTCAACAATCAAGCTTTTTAAAGTTTATTTTTTAATAAATCAATGATTGTTGACCTGGAACAGTTACTTTTTCTGCTAGGATATTTAGGGAACAATTTTTCGTTATTAGTTTCAAATAAAAATTAAAAAGTTTTACGTTAGAAATATATGTTTGCGCTCACAATAGGTATCCTAAGAGTATCCCAGAGTGAAGGGCTTACGTCTATCGTAATTGGCGAACTATTGAATATCAGATAATATGAAATATATAGTTTCTATGAAATATCATAGTTATATGTGCTTTTGGAGATATTGGGTTCCACGCAATTCTTCAAATTCGTGGTAGTATCGAGCAGTGCAGGATGGTAACAGTATCGAGGGATAGATTCATTCGGGAATTAAGACAGTGATTGTAATTGCTATACTAATATTAAAAAGCAAGACTCAGTACTTTTGAAATTTTGACTTAATTTCAATGTAGACATATCCATTTCAAGATATATATCCATCTACAATATGAGTGTTTTTGAAACTTTCATATGTTTGTCATCCTTTTGTTAAATTTTAACTTAAGGCCAACTTTATCGATCTTAACGATAATTATTTTTATTTATGCATAGCTGATTGCTTTGCGTATAATATGTTTCGCGATTTAGAGTATGTATGCTCTATACACTAAAGATGGAGAACCCAAATAATCCTGCAGGTCACACTAGAAATACATTATTGAAACATAATTCAAAAACCAGAAACATAATGAGCTTTTCTTATTGTGTTTACAATTATTTTTGCATGCAAACATACATCTATCCTTATATATAAAAATATTATGTTGGTTTGTGTACGCTTCGAAAACTCGAAAAGTTCGGCATCGATTTAAAAATTGTCTTAATCCATTTTTTGCGCCAGAAACATACCTGCGACCGCGAGAAATCAGCTTTTTCAACGGTCAATACAACAGCTGATAACTTTCAATACTTCTTTGCTACCATCGTGTAATAATTATTAGAGGTATAGCAATTTTTATCAAAACTTAAGTGACAAATGTATATCTTGAGGGTAAGTCTTAAAAGATACAGCAAGGAATGCTACGGGTCGCTAAGGGAGAGGTTTTAATGAATCAAGAACAAATTTTTAAATTCAAGTTTTTTATTTACAGCCATTTAATATAGACTGGCAGGGTAACGTTTGCCGGATTCAGTTAGTATGAGTATAATTCTATTGAATGCATTTATGCAGAGTATTAAATAATATGTTATAAGCTTTATTTGTATACGGTTTTTACAATACTAATTGAGGATTAGCAATACTTAAGTATGTACCTATTAATATTTATATTTGTTTGTATATTGAAATAGTAATTGTAATGTGTAATTTAAAGATTAAGATTAGATTTTAGGACTGAAGTGTAAGTAAATACCTGATAAGTATTATTGTTTATTGTAAATAAAATTAAAATTATTTTCTTATTTAAATAAGAAAATCCATGATTTTGACATGTTTTGAAATATTCGCCAATATTAATATTTATAATAATAATATTAGGGTTACGGGTAATTGGAATATAGTTAAATTAATTTAAACAATCATTGATTTGCTACGTTTCGTCTTTATCATTAAGACTTTATCAAGCTCTGAAAGTATTACAATATTAACAACATTATAACAAAATTATTATAAACTGACCTTAACAATGTCTAAACAATCGTTAATTAAAAACTGTAAAATTAAAATTAAAATTGTAAAAACGATTTTTAGCTTTCAAGTATGTGTTTTTATAACAAGTCTAACAGCCAACTGAAAACATCATTCCACAGTTGTTAAGCTACGCACTTCAAAATATATAATACTAGCTGATCCCCGCAACTTCGTCTGCGTAACGTAGGTGTAGATTATGCTTTCTTTTCAAATTTGCCATTTGTAGCGGTAAATAAAAATTTTTATTTTTCGTATTTCTTTTACAAAAAACAAAATCATATGTAAAAACACTATTTTGTCAACTTGAAAAAGACACATTTAATAAACTTTTGTAAAGAATAAAATTGTTCTATGTAATAATCAATTGATTTTCAAAAAATATTTATAAATATCTAAAAAGTGTATGTCTATTGCATATAGCTACGGTAGGTATACCAACCGTAGACCAAATAATCTGTTAATCAATCAGCATCTATAAATAAATAAAAAATATCGCCAAGTTCAATAAAGTTGGTCTTAGTTATAAGTAAAGAGCGGTGACCATGCGATATTTTTCAAATAACTTATATTTTTAAACTTGTGATATCTTTCGAATGGAATGTTCAAATTGAATAACTCAAAAAGTTATATAATGGTAATGAAGCAAACTTAAAGATGAAATCATTTATTTTGATAAGATTTAATCCCAAAGTATAAATAAAAGAGCTTTTATAGCGGTGGCATTTATATATATTTTTTAAAATGAAAAAACACTTATTGTGACATAACTGTAATAGTTAGACATATGCTGTCGCTCTATTTTTTGTAGATAATAATATGTTCTGTAAAATCGTAGCACATTATTTTGTTCTATAACCAATAGTTTTCGCAGCGCACGCGATAAAAGAATGTTTTTTGGTAATTTTTTCAGACCTTTGGTTACATTATTGGAATTTTTGTATGGATCCTTAACTTTTTTGAAAATTTAATATAGCTTGTGTTCACCGGAAATAGTGTAGCTTCCTAACAGTGAAAGAATTTTTCAAATCGGTCAAGTGGTTTCGGAGCCTATTCAAAGCAAACAAACAATCAAATCTTTCATCTTTATAATAATAGATAGATAGATAGATGAAAAAAAATGCCTTTGTACTAAATTTCTGCTTAATAGGGATACACATTTAGTTGAAAAATTATAAGAACTGCTCGAGTCGCTAGGATGTTTGGATAGTAAATTATTACAATATATTGTTTACTGAGAAAATAAAAAAAAATGGATTTGGTATTGGAAAGAACTTCTTTTTTTTTTTTTTTTTATAATGGTATTTATAGTCGCTCTAACAACAGGGTCTTGCACGACTTTATCAACACTTTATTATTATCCAATCTTTTCACTTGAGGCAACACCGCACTCGCACGTTGCACTTGTCCAGACTCTTTACACTCACACTATTTCAACATACACAACATACTATCCCAAAACTGTATTAAATGTCTTCGTACAGCCCCGCCGCTTTGAGATATTCGATGGTCGCTCGAATCCCTCTAGCTGTGCTTAGGCATTCCTCAATGTCCCGTGGTAATTCCCATTTCTCTCTTTCTTCCCTGTAGCTCTGACATTCCACGAGGATATGGTCCACCGTTAGCTCGCCTCCACATCTGCATCTCGTCTGTT
Source organism: Sisyra terminalis (assembly GCA_958496175.1). Classification (NCBI taxonomy): domain Eukaryota; kingdom Metazoa; phylum Arthropoda; class Insecta; order Neuroptera; family Sisyridae; genus Sisyra; species Sisyra terminalis. The sequence goes on from OY292277.1 coordinate 24,211,447, forward strand.
CTCCGGTCATCAGGTGGGAGTGGGTCAATTTGGTATGACCAACTCTCAGCCTGACGGACACAATGCCTTCCCTCCTAGTCAGGGTACCCAGAGGAGGACCACCCAGCACCGTTCTTCTTACTCTCTGCAGTTTTTGAGGATGGCTCTGCCATATAGCATCCCATGCTGCCCAACTTCGTTTATGGCATTCTCTAATTGAGTCCTCCATTGTGAGTCCTCCTTGCGACGGTGTCTCCTTCCTCGTAGCTTCTTTAGCTGCATCGTCAGCCAGCTCATTACCCTCGATTCCCTGATGTCCTGGGATCCACACAAGCTCCATGGCTCGCCCTTCCGCCAGCAATTTGCGCAACCTGCATTGAATGGCTTTAATTAGAGTATTTTTATTGCTAGGGTTTGCTATGGCGGAAAGGCTTGCTAAGGAGTCCGTGAAGGTAACACCTCGATTAATATTTGGGGGTTCCTCCCCTAGCAGCTCCAAGCTTTGTAGGATGGCTCTTGCTTCGCAGGTGAATATGGATGATCCATCCGGCACTCTTTCTTGGTAGGTTTCGCTCTCAGTTACAATTGCGAACCCCGCTCTTTCATTTTGAACTGAGCCATCCGTAAAATATTTTTTATATTGGCGATATTTATCGGCTAATTCCAAAAATAAATTTTGAAATATTACGGGTGCAACTATTATGATTGCAACCTGGAGCAATTATATATTCTGCAGAAAAGCATTATGGAAGCAATTTTTTGTCATATAACAACAATTGGTTTTCAAATTGTTCTAAATACCGAGGAAGAGTTAGCATAGAAGATATATATATTTATTGATGATAATGAAATATGAGAAAAAATTGCTTCCATAATGCTTTTCTGCAGAATATATAATTGCTCCAGGTTGCAATCATTGGTTCATAAAAAAGAGATTATAAAAAGTTTGTTTGTTAAAAAGAAATAAAAATTAAAAACCGCCTCTATGGTATTTGGTATAAGTATCTACTACATAAACTTTCATAATAATTAAGTGAAATAGCGTTATTTAAAATTCTGTTATCAAAATGATAAAAAAAAACAGGCACTTATTAATTAATTATTTATTTTTTAATTATACTTAGTAAATTCAAAATTTCGATTGTTGATTAATTCAAATTTTCTCAAAGAAACTTAATCACCCCAATTCACTCTTTTAGGGTAGAAATTATCAAAAAAAAAATATTTTCACATGCCTATTTCTTATAAGGAATACACTAAATATTAAAATTTCATCTGGCAGAGGAGATATGTAATTACACGATTTTATGTATGGACGGTTTTAAAAACGTATTTACTTTAAGCTTTATTAATATAATTATGTTTTTTACTACTTCTGTTATTTTTTTCGTTAATATTTTCTTATTGAGCAACCCTAAGGATTTATTTTCAACAATTTTGTAAAAAAAAAAATAAAAAAAAAAGGTTACTTTAGGAATCGAACCCACGTCTCTTTTATTGTGAGCATTAGAAAATCAGATACGTAAGCGAATGTGCTATGAACGTATAGTTCTATAAGTGTTTATGATGTATAAAACATTTATATTTCAAAAAAGCACGTTTTTGTATTTTAACATTTTTCAAATAAGTTACATTTTTAAACTTGTGATATCTTTCGAATGGAATGTTCAAATTGAATAACTCAAAAAGTTATATAATGGCATTGAAGCAAACTTAAACATGAAGTCATTTATTTTGATAAGGATTAATCCCAAAGTATAAATAAAAGAGCTTTCAAAGCGGTGGCATTTCTGTATATTTTTCAAAATGAAAAAACACTTATTGTGACATAACTATAATAGTTAGACATATGCTGTCGTTTTATTTTTTGTAGATAATGATATGTTCTACAAAATCGTACTACATTATTTTGTCTATAACCAATAGTTTTCGCAGCGCACGCGATAAAAGAATGTTTTTTGGTAATTTTTTTCAAACCTTGGGTTACATTATTGGAGTTTTAGTATGGATCCCTAACTTTTTTAAAAATATAATATAGCCCATGTTCACCGGAAATAGTGTAGCTTCCTAACAGTGAAAGAATTTTTCAAATCGGTCAAGTGGTTTCGGAGCCTATTCAAAGCAAACAAACAATCAAATCTTTCCTCTTTATAATAATAGATAGATAATATTAATTTAAAAATATAAATAAAATATACAAATACGAAAGATAATCATTTCTGACATTAAACTTAGGTTCTGTGTGTCAGATCGTAGATTTATTGTCTTATTTAATTTTATGGAAACCATTTCACTCAACGAACGCTTAAAGTAATTGGATTCACTATCTAAAATTGAAATTCCATCAAACATAAAATTATGCTTGGTATCGAAATGATGATTAGGAAGCGTTGTCTTATTTTCTCTCAGGATGTTGGTGTTTTTACAGTCATACTGATGTTGTTTGATCTTGTCTTTTAGCTTTTGCTTGGTCTGTCCAATATAGGACATCCCACAGGTGCATGGAATTTTGTAAATCACATTTGACCGATCCAACACTGGAATCCTATCTTTCAGCCTTGTACCTAAGTATGAACTGACTTAACAGTTTTCAAATTATAAAAAGCTAATTTGCCATATCGTTTTCTTACAAGACTGCCAATTTTGAACGCTATATCCTTAATAAAAGGAAACCTTCAATACTTAATGAGCTGATCCCGAATACTTGTGTCGTCGGGCAATAATTATTGAAAACTCTGTCAATCAGTTTTCTCGGATAATTATAACTAACTAGAGGATCAATAATAATGCTCTTATTTTTCTCTGAAAATAGCAAATCAATGATTGTTTAAATTAATTTAATTATATTCCAATTACCCGTGACTCTGATATTATTATTGTTATTTATACTGGATTTGAACCTTACATAAAATGGATTAATATTTATACCCAATTCATTTTTATGTATGAAACAATAATATCTTTTTTAATATATTTTAACCTTAAAACTTTTCTATATTTTGGAAATTGTAGTATCATTTGATATTCAATAAATCAACTTACTCATAAGTGATAATGAAGACTTGGTGGAAATCGTAATCAATATAAACTTTTCTCAAATTTTTATTTATAAAATATATACAATTATCGTTTAAATAGCTAATAACTACATTATTTATCTAAAAGATTAAAGGAAGTATTAAGTAAAAAAATATTTCAGTAAAAGTATGTTTCTATGAAACAGAAACACAGTTAGACAATGCAGGATCACATCTTAATGTTTGTCGATTGAAACCAAAACCAGATGGACAAGAACTCAGCGTCATTCTAAACCCAAAGAATGTACGTGTACAAGTGTAAAACTGCTTGCAGTTTTCATTTCGAGGGATATTTCCTGGATTAGCACATCTAGGACGACATTGAGAAGTAGAAGGATCGAAAATATACGAGCCTCGACATTGGAAAACTAATAGCTGTTCGTTAGATCCAGCACGAGGACAATATGCATAAATACTTGGATAAGGTGAGTATTGTGTAAGAACTCCTGATCGTAGGAAGCAATATGATGATATTTGCTGGCATGGAGCAAATGGACCACATTTTTGCAACAAGATATTATATTTCTGACCATTTGGACAAGATACGGCATAGCCAACGTACGAGTTGGGGTTGGTACCTGGAACACATTCAATATACTGTCTACAGTTTAACGGATCTGGCCGACGTTCCTGGCGGACACACGTATATAGTCCGTTGGTTGTTCCTGGGGTAGTTGAAGCAGATACCGAGCAAGTATTGGTGTCTGTACATTGATTTGTGCTGGAATCACAATAAGGTCGACTACCAGTCTGTGCTTGACAAGAGATGGTTGATACTGGATTGGATCCTGCCTGAACACAAACAGCCAAGTTTTGACAATCTTTGCAGAAAAGACCAGAAGCTGGGCAAACGATCGGAGCTTTTGTAGTAGTTCCCGATCCAGTTGTAGTGGTTGTTCCAGTTGTACTTGTAGTGGTTGTTCCAGTCGTAGTGGTAGTTGTAGTCCCAGTTGTAGTAGCGGTCGTCGTTGGGCTAGTGGTTGTCGTTGGGCCAGTGGTTGTTGGGCTAGTGGTTGTTGTTGGGCCAGTGGTCGATGAGCTTGTGGTGGTTGGATCGTTTGGATTTAGCCCATCACAATTTTTCTATTAAAAGAAAACAATAAATAAAAAAATCTTAACTATTATCTTCGTCAAATTACCATTAAAATTAAAACCAAAAATAAACTAAACTTCTCTAAGCACTTCATTTTATTCACGTATCAGTACAAACTATTAAATCAATTTTCTTTCAAATGCCGCTTTTCCACTTTAACTAGTCTTATTTATTTAACTTTTAAACTGTGACTAAAGGTTAATAAATATAGTTTGAATATTTCACAAAAATCAAATTAATAAATAACAGCAAGGATGAATATATATTTTTTGGTGAGTGCTATTTGAAAATTAGTATGTTTCTCAAATAAAATATTTGCACGTTTGTAAGAATTTATATAAAAATTAAAAGTGATAAATTTTTAAGGACGTAGTCCTATTTTTTTTAGAATGGTTTTATCAATTTATATTACACATATAAAACAACAAGTATCATAAGTATAACAATATCATTATTGAGAGTCTAACACAGTGTAAATTATTTTATTGCGTTTAAATAAAATGTTTTATATCTTTTGAAAATAAGTTTATATGAATATTTGATAAATATGTGTATCAAAACTTGTTACATAAAAAAACATTTTTTTATTTAAATTAATTTCTTTCGCTGCATTTTTAAAATATACTTAAGTATTAACCCAACCGAATGAATTACGTATCAATAAAATAATGCACTTTTATTGTAAGGAATTAAATATTTGGATTTGCTCTTTATTTTTCTCAACGCAACTTCCGTATTATATATTTTGCGGTAACTATGTACTGGGAACAATTATAGAAGAGACATCTTATTACTTTTATGTAGAGCTTGGTAGAAAAGGATGGAAAACTTGGAAAGCAAAAGAATGAATCATTAACTGTCCATGAATCATTACAGTATATTCTACTAAAGGTTAACAAAATTGGTCATAATCCAACCTATGCATGCGATAATACGATGTAATACATAAAATTGATTCCTTTCATTGAATTATTAAAGAAAATGTATATACAGAATAGTCCAAATTTCAATTTTAGGGCGTAAAATTTAATTAAAAATTAAAATAGTCAAACTTACGAGTGCTACAAAAGAAATAATCGCTGTTTACGTGATCGGGCATGTGACGTCGATGTTCTTTCGCTACCTATCACTATGCACTATATGTATACAAACATATACACTGTTCTATTAATTTCTCACAAAATGAATAATTAATTTTTTACTTAATAATATCGCAAATGTAAAAATAAGAAATTGCTTGTTCCCTTTCCCTAAAGTGTCTTGTGTAGTATATAAAGTGGTCTCGTATTAAATTCTTAAATCTATAATTCACAGTACAACGACAAATTAAAATTTTTCACGTCCATTTGCCTACAACTTCATTAAAACAGTGTAATCTCACTAATACGGCACTATTAAAAACCGGAGGGTGCTAGATTAATGGAATGTTCGAATTACTGGATTATAGTGAAAAAGTCATAGGTAATGAATAAAATAAAACATTTCATAGAGGGAATAAATGTAAAGGGGTGAAGGAGGCGTGGGCTGAGGGTGCCGGATTATTGGACGTGCCGATCTATCGAAGTGCCGGATTAGTGAGATTAAACTATAATAGCCTACTCTAACGCTTAAATTGACCACTGGAAACGTTTGTGTCGATTTCCCTCACTTTGACTTAACACATCGCAAAAACATGATTCTTTTGGCACAACAATACTTATGTCTGGTAAAATTTCCCAACTTCACATTCTCTATTTTGTTTTTGTTTTTGAAGAAATTCGCGAATAAATTGATCAATTCGTTATGATCAATCCACTATCGATTAATTAATTGTCGCTAAATTCATTATGATAGATTTATTAGGGATTTTTTTTAATATATTTAATATATGGGATATTTATATTAAATATATTGCGATTATACTAGATACAAAATAAAGAATGAAACGTCGGTAGATTATATTGGTATAAAGGATACCTGTGTGTAGCGTATATAAATAAAAAAAATAATTATAAAAACATTATTTACTAAAACTTTCAGATTCATTGCATTTAGGTAAGTATTTGCAATTTGTCAATGGTAGAAAGAATAATTTCAAACCATAAAGTGCTCGTTTGTTGAAAGGAAACTTCAAATCGTAAACACCATTTCATTTAATACCAATGCTTTAGAAAGTTTGGCAAAAAGCGAAAGCGAATTAATTAAAAGAAAAAAAAAGCAAAAAGAAATACCAGTGTGATCTGAGACTCTATTCCTTGTTCAAAAGAACGCTGTTTTCTCATATAGTATTTTAAGGATTTCCATTTTCCTTTCGAGAATTTAATGCAAATAAATAGCATGATGCAACAAATGTATACTGAGAAAACTTTGGGTATTTGACGATCTTCTTGTGACACATTTCATGTTGTATTTGTATTTAATTTTCATTAAGCTTCTTATACAAGACAGCTTAAAGAAGTTTATTTTCATTATTTCCCATTTTTCTTTTTGCTTCTTTCGTAAAATTTTAATTTAAACATTGTTTATTTCTTTGTTTTATGTATTGCTTAAATATATATTTAATTCCGAAAAACATGTATCTGAAACATGAAAATTTTAATTGTAAGCTCAATGAGGATATCAATAAAAAAAATTATATTACTCACTTATGGATACAATAAAAAAATTATCAAATATTTTGTCTTGTCAAATAGTTCTTGTTATAATCTATTTTTTTCTGGAACGTTAAAAATTATTCGATGAATATAAACAAGCAATAATTCAACGACCATAAATTATTTTTAAATTTTTTTCAAGTACATTTAAAAAAATTATGAACTGAAAATCGTTTTCAGATTATGAAAATAATGTCAATATTAAGTTATTTGTCTGGACATTCATAAAATCATAAGTCTATTAGAGGGGCTGGAAAGTAATATCGTTTTTTTTTAAGAAAATATCATAACACAAATTTTTGAAATAAACTTTAATTTTATAATTCGCTTTCACAATAAAGCAACTTAACATAAACTTGTAGAGATGTTGCAAATATTTGCATCCGCATCTGCAATTGCGGAGCATCCGTATGAATTTGAACATCTGCGTCTGCATCCGTATCCGCAATAATCAAAGCGGACATTGATGCAAATGCAAATAGGAAAACAGATCCTATTTTTCCAGAGGAGGGGAAAAAATTGAATATGAAATCATTATATGAAACCAAGATACACTAGAAAATGATAATGCTGATGGTATAATAAGAAAAGAATTGTTATATTATAGAAATATTGTAAAAAAAAACATCCACTGAAATAGTGTAGAGTTCATCGACAAGATTTAAAAATGCTTTCAACAATAGCACACAGATTTCATCATCACCACCAGCTAGTATTCCTAGTGAATAATTGTTCAGTAGGGCGGTTTTAATTTCTGAACCTCTGCGGAACAGAATAGGGCCTGAAAAAGCGGTTGTGTTACTCTTTATTAAATACAATGCACCTATTTTTACCATCAGATATAAAATGTGTAAGTATCATTATATAAGAATTTAGATTATATTGGAATATCTTATTTCTGTTATATCCATATTTATTCATATACCATAAAAATTTTAAGATCCGCATCTGGGTTCGCATCAAGTTCCACAGATGTTAATGTCTACGTCCGCAACTTAACTATAAACCTGCTTCATTGTTGTGAGACCCAACTCTTTCAGCTAACTTTCTAAGACACCAAAAATCAGGGAATCTTGAATCTGTGAACCCGATTAGCCTTCCAATAAGAAATTCTTCCTTGATAATCCATTCGTCATAGCGAGAACCTTCTTGATATGAATTTCTTCTTCGTATTTGGTTTCTCCTATCAATGTTTAGTGTTCATTAGCAATTATTCCTTTCTTGCCCATCAGTAATTCATACACAAAGAAATAGGAATATTTTACAGCTCTTCAACTATTTGATACAAATTTGGTACCACTTCGTTCCTTAATATCTTATTGTTTAAAGTTTAAATTATTCTTGTTTAAAATGCGTTGGGAAACTCAAAATTATCGAGTTCGAACTTAAAAACACTCATTTAGCATTAATCAACATCTAACGTATTTAGACAAATATTGAAAAAGTTATTAGTATCAACTTCGCGTTATTATCCTGTAAGACTCGAAAAGCATACAGCATTGAATTTGCATAATAAATATTTTGATGCGAAACATCTACAGGCGCAGGGTAAATCGGATCGTTTGCGTGGCGATATAATATGGATATACAGTCTACATGTAGTAGTGTGTACAATATGGCGACGCGTTGCCATGCGCAAACGACGTGCGACTCCCTTCTCACTCGGTTTGATGGTCTTGTTTGCTACAGTAACCTATGTTAATGTTATGTTAATTAACCTATGTTTTACTTGAAAAAATGAACAATAAAATATGTCAGACAGTGATAATTCACAAAATAAAAGTTAACATCCTCTTGCAAAGAAAGCAGGAATATACTATGACGCATTACCAAGTCATCAGTAATTATATTTTTCAAGCGTCAATAAATAAGCGTCAAGAAGTAAAACCTACTATCTTGGTAGATTGAAATTTATACAATTTTTTATTGTATATATTATTTTGTTTTAATTAAATCAATTAATTATTGAGTTTAGTTTCGTTCTTATTATAATTATTTCAATATTTAATAACGATTGACAAAATTGTATTTCAAAACCAGCTAATAGCGAGTAGCACACGAATGTTTTTATTTTTATTTGTCATGAATGTAAACATCTAAAAATTATTTAATTAATTAATTTTCTAATCATGGTGTTTTTCTAATCTTGTCTTTAATGCATATTACTTGTACAAACTCGATGTTTCACATCTACCAGGCGTCCCGTGACGGCTCACATTTTTTTTTAATCTTTTACAAGTTAACAAATTCTTCCTATTATAAAATGTCTTTAGTATCACTTTTAAATAATTAATTTAACAGATGAATGACAACTAAATGTGTATAGCACGAAGTATAGGTACATAAATACAAGGAGCTCGGGAGGTATGAGCTTCTTAACAATATTCATGAACACGAATATCAGAACTGGATCATAGTTCTCTTTTTTGTCTCTAACTAAGCAAATATTCAAGATATACATACGTTAGGTATTAAAAAGGTATTACAATCTTGCAATGCATGATGCGAAATGTGTCAAAATTTGGCGCCACCACTAGTGTGCACTACTGATTTAAACCGAAACGAAGTACTTTTTATGTAAGGTAACTTAGGTAACATAAGTTAGTACTCCAGGCACTATTGTGATGGCGCCACATCTTAACACATTTCCCATTATGCATTACAAATTGGAATACCTTAGCTTAGACGCACCGAATGTCGTTGTTGACATTTCAGATTATCACTTAAACTCCTGGATAAAAATCTCTTTTTAATTATATTTTTTTAAAGCTGTTCAGTACTACAAAACTTCCCGGAAAATGATTTAAACTAGTGCTTCTTGAAGACCGGTTCTCAACTTCGAAGTGATGTCATTGCCTTCGCATTGATGCCTTTCAGTATTACATTCAAACTTCTCGTACCTATACTTCTTGATCTATAGGTTCAGAAATATATTATTTTCCGGTCCTTCTTATATTAGCTTTTACTTTTCCTTCAACTTCATTGTATGTCTTAAATAGTAAATACAGTAAGAGTTTTAGAACCAATTTTTTACACCTATAGATTAAAATTTCACACTGCGCGATTTTTAAAATTGTTGTTTTCATGCGTGCCTTAAATTTTGGCAGAACTTTATCAAGTGCTTTGGCTTCTTATGAAAAGATTTTTACGGGAAAGAAAAAGACTTGTAAGTAATCCAAGATAACTATTTTTTTCTTTTGTTTCAAAGATAAAAAAGTTGTTCAGAATAAAGCAGCGGTAGATATGTTTCTAACGCAGAATATATATTTTATAGCGAAATATACTAAGCAAATTTATATTGTTGATATTAGTTTAATTTAAATGGATTTTGGAATTTCATTTTGGTTTTTAAGTTTATAATGCAAATTTGCAAAATAATTTTTTTTGACTAAAAATTTAATTAATTTTTTGAAAAATTTTCTAATTTTTGGAACCTAAACTCCCAATTTTCATACAAAATTGGGATCACATTGTGCGGTTTTGTACTGCGCAGTGTTTTTGGGGAACGGAATTACCGCACACTTGAAGAAATTACTGTATAAGAATTAAAACTACAAAAATTGTTTATATTGTTAATGTTGGAGATTTTAACTTTTAAAATTCACTTTAAAAACATTTAAAAAATATAACATAAAATGTTTTAAAACAAAAACATAAAAATAGCCTTATACGTACCAATGCATACGAAAGAATTTGAATTTGCGATTATTTTCTAAGAATAATTAATTTTTAATTGCAATTAAGCGATAAGAGTTTGAAGTCTGCCTGCAAAATTTTCGGCTTTTCAAAAAATAAAATTTAATTTGAAAAAAAAATTTAAGCACTTTGACAACTGTCCGTCACACAAAAAAGTTCATATTTCTTCGAATATTAGCACGATGATTAAAAAAGGATAACTTGTAATAATTTTGTACATATTTATTGCTTAAATGGTATAGATTTATTATAATTTTCAAAATTATAATTATAAAATAATCTTACATATTTTAAACAAAATATTTTCAATTCTTACATATTTTGCTATTACCAAATAAAATTTACAATTATCAAAACATATGAATATTTATTAATAATTTTATAGACAATAATCATTAAATTTATGATACTTTCCAAATTAATAGTATTAAACTTAAAAAATTAAAAATATACTGTAACTAAAATTATTTCTAACTTAAGTAGGAACTAGGAAAGTAATGTTACTAATTATATATATTTTTTGGAAAACATATACAAAAAATGAAGCCTAAATATACAGAATGTAGCTCAATAGCGACAAGTAGCAGTATTGCTTCAATATTTTAATACACTAACATGAACTAACTATACCAGGTATTTATTGAATAAAGTTACATTCTGTACGTTTAAAGCATCAATTGAAATTATTATAAAAGTAATAATTTTTCCTTTGTTACTTAAGTGAAAAAGTATAACTACAATCTTTTATAGAAAAGTTTTACAATCTGTGCAAAATAATACCATTTAATGTTTTTCATTTTTTGTTGAGTGGTTTAAACTTATCTGTTTGCAATTTAAGTAACAGTTACTTAAGTCTTATTTTTTACTTTCAATTTTCGTTTCTATAATTATTTACGGTTTTGTAGTAAAGAAAGAACCCTTAAACACCTACTTTACTCGAGGATTCTTAACATTATAAAAACAAAATTTGGAAAGAATGTTGCAATAAATAACATAGAAATATATACCTCAGTAGGAATCAAATACCTTTTTACACAGATGATGTGTTTTTCTAAGATTTTATGTCTTGGTTTCTCTATATCAGCGCTTCTTAATCTTGTTGGATGTACGGACTCCAAACAGTTTCATTTGTGAATTCACCGAGCCCTTTTTAATTGGAAAAATAAAATATGATTTTTTCAACTTTAAAACATTGGTATATATTTATACATAGACGCACTAAATGAATAAAACCATTAAGAACTCGCCGAGTCCGCGAGACTGACTCACCAAACATCTGGGGTTCGATTACACCTAGGTTAAGAACCACTGCTCTAAATCATTAAGTGGATTGTAAATGATACCTTTATTCCCAATTAGGTTGATTTAGAGATAGTAGAGTCTAGAAACTTTTTTATCATTAACCCTAAAGAAACGTTTTTTTTTTCAATTCTGGAAATAAGTAGTCGAAATTATAATCGAACTGACGGTCAAGTAAGTATTTTTCTGTACTGTGTCTCAATATCCAAATTATTTAAAGTTGTAAGTATTAAAAAAATAACCATACATTCTTTGATATTATCATATGGAATCTAACGATTTTTTTCCTCCTCATTATGGAAGTAGGCACCGTTTAATACACGGAGTATAAATACAAAGAGTTCCGGCGTAATGTTTAAAAAATAGCATCAATTTGAGGTTCAGTACCGGTAGAGCGCACTACACTTCACAAATTACGTGTTTGAATCACTACGCGAAAAATGTGGTTATTGGAAACTGTAAATTCCAATCTTCTGTACGATAGAAAATGTGTCAAGATTTGGCGCTGCTGCAATGGTATTTGGAATTCCAACTTTTGATACCTTAGTTACCTTATAGGAAGTATATAGATTCTGTTTAAGTTAGTACTGCAAACACACTAATGACGTCATCATATTTGGACAAATTTCCCATCATGCATTACAAAATTGGAATTCTTTCTTAATATTATACCTAATACACGTCTTGAATATTTAGGCTACTTGTGACCGGAAAGTCAACTATGATCTGGGTCGATTATTGGTGTAGGTATAAGAATATTGTGAAAAAGCCTATACCGTTCGGACTTCTTGTATCTATACTTCGTGGTTTAACAATTCAATTATAATTAATGTCGATTTTGGTAAAATAATTTTTAGACTATAAAAAACCCACCCCTTATAGAAACGAAAATCGAAAATTCATTGTTAATTTTCCGTACAAATACCAATGAATTTTAAAACTTCGTACATTAACATTTCTTTTTTCACACTTAAAATAGTCTATACGAAGGAAAATTAAATGATCGTATCTTCGTTTTAGGCAGTTAAAACCATTGTAAAATGATAATGTATAAAGCTATAAGATTCTTTTGATTTCCAAATTGTCGCTTTTTAAATTGAAATAGCTGTAACGTAGTCATTAAGTCTTTTTTTGCAAATAAAGCAAAGGCACTTTTAAAAATAATTGGAATTCTGTGAAGGCACAATAACTGTGATTATATTTTTATTTAACACACATATAAAAACATCCAGATTCAATTGAAGGCTCACAAAGTTTTAACGAAAACTAAAGAAGATATTACAAATTATAAATCAAATTTCATACAATATTTTACACGTGCAGTTTTAACACCATTTTTATAGAAATAAAACAGTATTATATAAATTGAGCTTGTGAACTTAGTAAATAAACTTAGATGACACAGAATTGTTAAAAGTAATTCAGTTACAGGTTTCTTCAAGCACACAATAACTTGTTCCAATATGACAAAACTTAATGCACTTAAGCTTAAATTACTTTATATAGTTTTACAAAAGAATTTTTAAAGCTTCGTAGTGGGAACATTACGGCGTTGAGTTTACCGGAATCAAAATTGGAAGTGGAGAATATAAGTTGGATTTTTCAGGGTCGTAGTTGGAATTGGAATCGTAGGTGAAGTTTGAGTATAAATTAAGGACATGTCTAATGAAACCATCGAAATTTAAATGATAGAACATGTACGTAATATGAAACAATAAAGCAATTTTTAAACTTAAAAAATAAATCAAAATGGCTGATATTGAAAATAACGACCTGTTTTCTACAAAAGAGGATTTCCCATGTGAGCCGTTGTTTCATTAATATTTTTTATGATTATTTTTATTGAAAATATAGAACTTTGAAATCAAATTAAATTTTTTCGCTGACTTTGAACAGTTATACTATTTAAAAAATATACTGTGATTTTATTTATGTTACATAATTTACCGGAGTAAACTATAAACATATGTTTGAACAAAAGTTCAAACAAATGCATTACTGACTTATTGTCCAGATACGTATTTCAATTGCCAAGCGAATTCCTCAGTCCTCATCAAATAATATTGAATCACCCCGTAACTGCTATGTGATAATTTACCGGATCCAGTACTATTTAATGAGTACTGAGAGAGATTGCTTGACATTACTTGGCATTATTGGTTTCTGGGCAATACGTCAGTAAAACATGTCTTTGAACTTTCATTCAAATTTATGTTTTAAGTTTTCTTTTGTAAATTATATTACATAAATAAGAGCACATTATGTGTTATATATTGTTTAAACAATTGAATTTTTGAGTTTCCCATAAATTTTGTAATTGTTATTTAAAACTACTTGTTGTTGTTTTATAACTACTATGGTCTTTCGCGACTTTGGGGGTTAATAAAACTCCGTAATCGAGAAATATCGAAAATTTGCTTGATACGAGAATCGAACCCAGAATTTACCAGTTTTGGAACGGTCACCTGGACCACTCGGCCACCAGTAGGCTAAAATCTTATGATTTGTTTATATTTATTTTAAGGGGATATCTATTTTAAGGGGGTATAAGTTTTCAGTATAAAATCGCCGGTAGAACGTGAATTATAGCGTTCCAAAGACAACCTTCTCGAAAAAAATGGATGCTCACTTCCTCCACGACTTCGTCTGATTGGCTTATCTCAAATAAAAAAGACAGCGTTTTAATTTGTATATTTATAAGCCTAAAATAATTACCTAGGTGTCAATTGAAAATTTGGGCTATTGAATTTTCGGCAGATGTCTGAAGAAGAAGTTGCAATTTCCCGATTTTTTTGCTATGTTTTTGTTAAAAAAATAAAGATATTCGGAATTTTCTAATGATTTTAATATATTCCGGGAGACTATAAGTGCTGAGTCTAGCCTGCAAATTGGAAGTTAGTCGGTCTAACTGTTCTTGAGATATAAACTTTATAGTACTGTTAAAATTATAACGATTTATGTTATTTATAACGACTTCAAATTTTAAAAAATCACTTTACCCTCGTATTTTAGACATGTTAAGGAAGCAATTTATACAAAAAAATCGATTATATCGGCCCATCATATGGGGGACCCTCCTTAATAAAAATTAATAACTTTAGCCTCGATTTTAAAATTATGGAAGTTGAAATCAAAGGTAATTAAGGTATGATGTGAAATCATAGGTAATCAATTGAAAGTTCCAAATTTTTTGAATTAGAGTCGAAGCCCTGTAACTTTGAAAAACGCTTTACGCTTAAGAAAACTACATGTAAAACTATGTATTCACACCCAAAGTAACACATTTATAGATAACTTTTTACAAAAAAATATTGATATTTTAAATGTTTATTTTTTGCTTGTATATTTTATTTGTATAAACGCAATTCTAAAAATTCTTTAAACGCAACTACGCAATTCTGAACAAATATTTTTTCTATTCATTTTTTCACACAAAAAGAAAAGTTCTCTCATACGTTCAAAAGTGTGAACATTTACGAAAAAAATCTTTATTATAAGTTACTTTATTGAAAATTGCAAAAAATAATTGACAAATGTTTATCATTGCTAGTTTTACAAGGCAATGCTATTCGCTCAACTGTGCGTTTCCCAAGATTTGTCTTTTTTACTACCGCATAAATTTCATGAGTATAGGGTATATAATACTAATATATAATTTATTAATTAATTTAATTATTTTTAAATGTTTCATTTTGGCATAAAAATTTCAAAATTTACATAAGAATAAAATAATTCATCATTATTACTTCTCTAAAATAATTATTATAACGACAGATAACACTTTGCACTTGGCAGTTAGCGTTTATTTTATACACATTCTACAGCAATCATCTTTGCTACCTGATCGATCAATTTTAGACCGTTCTAAATACTTTGCAATGATAGAAATTTTCCTAGAACACTTTCAATTCAATAACTTCTAGCTACTTTTTATTTTCAATTTGTCATACTATTGTAGAGGGCATTGTTGTACTATTTGACTGCTCAGCAATGCCTCAAAGCCATCTCAACTCTTTCGGCCCATTAAAAAATGAGCTGGGCAACAAACAAAGATCCAATTGACTACTGAGATTTATCTCAGAAGCAAACCTGACCAATTGGAACTAGAAACGGTTTAAGTCCATTTTAGCACATCCACAATCTGGCAACGTTGCATTTTCAATTTTGTTTTTTATTCTATTCGCGATATTTTTGTTAATTCTATTCTAATATGGTATAATTCTCTCCCTTGTAGCTAAATTTTCATTATGGACCGATTTAATCGCGAATTAAATTAAAAAAAAAAGTCGAAAATGCAACGTTGCCAGATTGTGGGTGTGCTAAAATGGACTTGAGCTCTAGAAATAAAGCTGGGGCACAATAGTTCTTAATAGGCAGCGTAGAGGAACTCTTAGGAGAGGTCCCTAGTACAAAAAAGACGAAGAAAATATTGTTTACGTCCTTATAAATTCATGAAGTTTCAACTTATAAGTTCATTTTTTTAATTCGTCAAGATGCTAAGAAAAATATGTACAGTGCTATACAAAATTCCATCTACGTCACTCAAATTTAGTATAAATTCTTAATTCCCGCTCCGTTATACATACTATTGCGTATACCTTACTTTCTTCAATCATTAGTATCCTAATAACTATTACAAAGTATTTATTTATAAATGATCCAAAATGGTTAAAATTATTGCAAAGTGATTTCTGTATAGAAGGCATGTGTACAATTATTTTATCTTATTTAGATAACTTTTAATCGGCGGTAATTGAATCTAGCACTGGAGAAACCTAGAAGCTTTTAAGCCCAATACTTATTGGCAGCATACTGTTGTTGCACCGATGAGAACATATCATTGTAGTTATTTTCATGATGCATCATTGCAAAGTTCATTTGGTTCCATTGCTCACTAGTTTTGTTTGTCCAAGCCACAGCGACGTTATCAATTAAATTTGAGGGCACGTGGCTATTGTTATCAGGAGCGGAAACCTCGACAGCACTGTTCCCAGTTGTCGCCACAGAGGAACTGCGCTCTTCTTTAATGACAGGAACAGCATTGGATATCGGTGGATGAGGCGGTGGGACTATTTGAGGAGCGTGAGATGACACTTTCACCACATTGGGAGTGTGGTGCGGAATGGGATAAGTAGGAGTTTCATAATATCCTGCGGCGATTGTAGATGTGGGAGTACCTAGACTATCGCTTTGGTGAGATGGATTGTGGTTGTGACCGGCGTTAAAAGGATGTGAGAACATGTTGTAGTTGGAGAATTGAGGGTTTCGCCAATCCATGTCTCCATGATTCAAATTTGCCTCCGGTGTCGTTGGATATTGGCCTACTGAATTACTTACAGGTACGGTAGAATAATTGGCCATTCCAGACGAGGACCCTGCATTGTTACTATGTTTCCGTAATCGAGCGCGTCGATTCGAAAACCAAACCTGAGAAAAAGAGTTTTTACAAGTATTAATTTATATTTGGAACTAAGATATTAAAATTTTATCATTGAAGATAGGTGTAACAACTCTAAAAGTTAGATAAACATTTTAATATAACTTTACAACTTAATATCTTCATAAATAAAATTGAAAACTCGTGACTCAATATTAATTTCCCTATTTGTGTATCTAATCTTTATGTCGGCTTGGTTTAAAAATTTCAAGGACTGGAACTTTTATATGAAAAAAGGTTATTACTTGTATCCTTGCTTCTGTTAATCCGGTTTGTTGAGCCAATTCTTCACGTGTGTAGACATCAGGGTATTGGGTCCGCGAAAAAGCTCTTTCTAAAGCTGTTAATTGTTCCACGGAAAAGGTGGTCCGTGATCGCCGTTGTTTACGCTTCAGGGAAATTCCCGGCTCGGATTCCGTTTCACTATCATCTTCCCCACGACCTAAACAACATTAAACATTCTCATTAAAATTAAATACAAACTACTGCATACACCCCTAAATATTTAACTCTAGCATAAATATTTGAACTAACATAATATGTACGAGTAATAACATTTTATTAACATTACCACAAACATTAACCTTGAGTCAACGCAGCTGTAATAAATTTCTATAAACAATTCAAAATTTTGGCGAATTAAAGCGTAATACGTAATTGTTTGATATTTTAACATAATTCTCTACTGACAATGACATATTTAGAAGTTTTAGGAGCAATGTCGCTATTTTCTATCTTTTTATGTCAAGATTATTTCAGTTGACCCCGAAATATATAAAAAAATGTCATTTTACATTATGGTATTGCTTTTTTTCTTTTTGCCTATCAAATAAAATTTCATTGTTATCCTTATTTATTTACCATAATACAATTCACAAAAATATGTCAAGGCAAAAATAAAAACAACAATAAAACAAAATTATGTTTTGAAAATAGTATTTTAAGATACTCGTTTTTGTTACTTGAAATAATATACTGGTTTAAGTGCCTATAAGGCATGGATTTTGATAAGAAAAATGGAAGAATTTGTATATTTTAAAACTATTTTATGCAAAAAGTCATGAAACTAAGATTTAGAACCGAATAGTTAGAAATGTAATGAAGTCGAACTTAGAACGGTTTAGGAAGATATTTAAAAAGGTAAGATGATTTTGAACCGTTTCACTTTTATACGTAGTATTATAATACTATAGATAATGATTGGATTCAGAGTTTCAAGGATGGAAAGTGGGAAAGCATTTGTATAGGATCGAAACATCTCTAGTAAAAAAACGGGCAAATTTGGGGTTGATTTTTAAAATCAAGATTTTCAATAATGATCAGAAAAAAAATCGTAAAACTTCAAATTCTTTCAAATTCAAAATATATATATATATATATATATATATATATATATATATATATATTATACTTTCCATGAAAAATTATCAAATTCTTTGGGAAAACTGCATCTAAATCCGTTCCATAGGTTAGAAGTAGTAAACAGCTATACAGACGCAGAAAGTGACTTTATCTTGCACAACTATGTAAAGATAAACCTAAAAAGTAATTTGTTCTACGAATTTGAAGTTTTACGATTTTTTTTCTGATCATTATTATATATATATATATATATAAGGTCTAATAGTCCTTAAATCAATTATTTCATCATAATATCTACTATTTTTTGGTGATATGGTTAGAAAATATTGTTTTTTTTACATACATAAAATTTGAACTATTTTTTATTATATATATATATATATATATATATATATATATATATATATATGTATGTAAAAAAAACAATATTTTCTAACCATATCACCAAAAAATAGTAGATATTATGATGAAATAATTGATTTAAGGACTATTAGACCTGTAATGCATGTCATATATAATCATATATGCCATATGTAATCATGTAAGACATGATTTTCTCTAATAATAAATTTCTAAAAGGAGTATATATACTCGAAATTATATACACATACATATCAATACAATAAAGTGGTTATATCGATTCATTGACATTCAATAGAGAGCCTCATTTGTCGCCCAAATTTTGGTGCACATGTTACATTTCAATCACGTGACCACTTTTTTCGCAGAAATCAGCGACTGGTGACTGTATGAAAATATACCATTAAACTATAACTTGGTTCAAGAAAAGAGCTATTTTCTCTTCTACTAACGATCAATTAGGTAGAGTGAACGACCTTATTATCCCCAAAATTAGATATTATGCTGAACCAAGAAGAAGCTGTACGTTTCCCAAAAGAATTTCTCAATCTTTCCCCACAAAAATAGCTTTAAAAGAATTTTGTCTTGTTATTTTATTACAAATCTGCAGGTAAAATCTCTTAAAACTTGGATTATAAGCGCACAATTCCTCTGGGTGAGGAATTGGAGAAATCGTGTTACTCCCCGGATTTCATTGATATGAGTGGATCATCCATTCTAAATTCAAATACTACAGTTTTCAATGAAATTGGCATTTTCAATAGCAATTAATAAATCACAAGTTCGGATATTCTGCGTTGCGGACGTAGACGTGCGCGATGAGTGTACAACTATATGTTACGTATCCCTTTCTGGCGTCATCTTCAAGTATTATAATAAATAGTATTGTATTGTGTAATAAAAAGTCAGCTGCCAACTTTGTTAGCAAAGACATTCTATAGTCCAAAGCATCACAATTTTCCCCTCTTAGTTTTACCAAATTACCGCAGTGGAGGCTGGGGCCAGTCACAAGTTAAGATAGTTTAGAAGAAAATCACCAGTAATTACAAACAAATGAAACTAATTCTGTAGATAATAAGCTATTTGAGCTATATCTCTGTAAAATTTCAAGTCGATTTGGGACTTATTATCGAAGTAAAAATTTCATTGCGTAGTTATTAACTGCTTATTATCATGTAATTGAAGGTAGTTATGCGTAATTGCATAAACTCATGATAGCTTTTTCATAGAAATAAATTTTTGAAAAAATAGCGACGCGGAAAAATAGTCGATCAATATAAAAATCATCAACGTTTGTGTGTTTTTAAGCAAAATATTTCAACGGAAATATAGAAAATCGCATCAAAACTCAATCCGAGTGCATAAAAGCCTGACCGAAATATCTACGTCTATTTATACGGAAATCCTCCTTATTCTCATAATTCCTCATCGCACTTTTAAACTACCTTTAACATAAAATATCATAGCTTTAATCAGTTAGTTTGTGAGCTACAAAGAGTTAAATGTTTAAAAATCAAGTTTGCTGAAAATTAACACCCTGGATTGTTAAAACATGTAAACATTGTATGAATGTAAAACATTTGGTTTTATAGTTGGAAGGGCTTATGTCCCTGTTAGAACAGTCAAATTTGACAATGTTGCATTTTCTACGGTGTTTTTAATTTAATTCGCGAATAAATTGACTCATAATGAAAAATTAGCCAAAAAAGACAAAATTGTAATATATAAGAATTGAAAATTTATAAAATTAACAAAAAAATCGCGAATAGAATAAAAAACTAAGTAAAAAATGCAACATTGCCCGATTTGATGGTTCTAAAAGGTACATGAGCTGTTAGAAGTTTTTAGGGGTTTAATAGCTTATCATATACTGGAATAACTAGCATTAACTGGATGTTTTGATCAAACCTTATTCTATTGTTTTGATGATTAGAATTTTGAAAATAGTTTGAAGAAATAAAAAACTAAATTCTTTTATCTTTCAAGTTAATAAATTTGGTTAGTTTTTTACCAATAACTACGTATATAAATATTTATTTCATACTATTTTTCATACATATTTTCAATTACTAGTACTTGGCTCTATATATTGCTATATATGCCATGTTATATTCTGAACAGCATAAGTATTTTTAGTACAAAAAAAAACTTGGTTAAGTTTTTGTTGTTTAAGTTCCATTGTGATTTGTTTTTCTCAATGTACGTAATTCCAAAGTTTTATTTTCAAAATTCATAAATTTCGAAAAATATGACATGTTTTGATCGATGTGTGTTCTGTGTGAAGGATTATGTTTCATCATGTTCTGTTTTGTACGGTATTGCTTGCAAAAAATAATTTTGTTTCAGCTGTATATTTTAGCTTATATGTAGATGCTTAAATATTATTTTTGTAAGGATTGCCTTCTTCAGTTATTAAACAATCTTGTGAATGTTAAAGAAAATTAGGGCTAAAAATTCAAAATTAAAGTGAAGAAATACTTTGTATTTAATTTCTATTTAAACTGCATTATCCGTTTACTATTTTAAATAGATTTTTGAATTTTTCACCATTTACTTTGAAATATCTCTATTTTTGGCTTTTGTAACATAAAACACATATTACTGAAAACATTCAAAACACAGAAAAGTTTATAATTATCTGTTTGCACGTTAATTTATAAAACAATACTCTTACGTATTAGTATTATGTCCCAAATAAAAAATATCAATTCATTCTTTTAAAGTTGTGAAAAATTCCATAACTTGAATAAAAAAAAATATTAGCTAAAACATATTAGACTATGAAGTGAAGGATATATCAGGATGTGGTAGACCAAATAAATAAGCAGTGTTTTATTTCATTTATTTCTTCATGAAGTAAAACACTGCTATATATATATATATATATATATATATATAGAAAGAGAGAGAGAGAAATTAGTACATCAAAGTTGGAGTCAATTGAAGAAAATATGATTTTTTTTTAGAATTTATGTTAGTAAATTAAAATGATATTTATGTACAAAACATAAGTTAACAACCCCTATCAGGAATGGCTAATTTCCCAATCATTCAAAGGATTGAAATGTAAAAAAACTCGTTTTTATTTTTCAACACAATATCAAAACGCGATATGAAATAAACCCTTAAATACTGTTCAGATTCCATAATAAAAGCTAATAGAAATCTGTACCGTTTTCGTATCTATCATTCGTTTTCAAAGAGAAATAGATTTTAATACTTTGTAACGAAAATTTCTATTCATACTTTTGGTAAATGTAAGTATATAGTACACAAAAATGAATGCAATATCTGTAGGTAGTTTACTTAATTATGATATTTTATCTGTTCAAATTTGCCGTTAGTTTAATCTTTTGAATGTTAATTTAAAAGCTGGTTATCTTAAATCAACGTCTGCCTTCTTAAGTTATTCTAAGATTATATCGTTTTCTGTACTCCACAATATTTACTTTTGGAGTTTTCTTTTGTATACTTGCAAATTGTATGTGATGATTTTGTATAGGCATACAACACAGCATCTACGTACACTTGTAATCTACGATCAAAATTGAAAGTGAAAATGCTCAATTTAAGCGTTCTTTTTTTGGATATATTTAAATAAGAAAAAATCTATTTGAAAAAAAATGATTATAAACGATTAATGGAAATAGATTTTTATTAATCGAAAAATTGACTACTACTTTCAACCATTTAATATAGAATATTATAAAAAAAGAGTTAATATTTATTTCAAGTTAAAGACATATTTTAAAAATTAAATAGTTATAGCTTAACATTAACTTTAGAATACGAATTTTCTCTTTTAATTTTCCAGTCAATTTTTTGAATTTAGCCAAAATTATGTATATATTATATTTAATAAAATATTTGATCAAGGAATGGAATCATGGTGTATTTTTGTCGAAGATATCTGCTATAGACGAAAAGTATGAAGTATATAGCTACCATATTAAAATATATACACTTTAATATTGAAGCCTTCATGTTCCTTGAAGATAAGAATGAAAACGTGATGTCATTGAAGATTAGCAATAGCTGCCTATTGTAACCACGTTTTAAATTCAATGAGAAATAAAGCTTCAAAGCTTTCAAGGAAATAAAACGCAACAAGTATCACTCAAATTGCTAAAAAGATTAAAACTCGATTAAGATGTTATTTTTTTTTTGTTGCTTTTGTCAAACTTTTATTAATACCATTAAAAAATAACGAATTATTTCGGTTCAATAGAGCTTTGTAGGGTAAAAAAATATTGTCACTTAATCCAATATAATATAAAGCACGAAAAATTTAATATGCCATTCAAAATTTCTCGAATGATAAGTCAAATTCAGGTTGAATCGCATTTGGTAGAATAGTCCACCGGCAATAAATTCCAAGGTAACAAAAGGAGAAGAAAAATTGAAACAGAAAAGACAAGAAAAAAATAAGGGTGAAATATGCATTTGATTTTTCCGTATGATCTGTGCTCGATTCCGCATAATAGAAGGTTCTCTTTCCAACTATAACATAAATCTGTATAAAATAGGCCACACACACATTAATGCTCCGATTGAAAGGACCCGCCAAAGAGTCGAAAAGACCTCGAAAGCCCACCCCGACACAGTCAGACTCTTTGTAATTCATTCATTCTTGTGTTATTTGACACTTTACTTTGACACCGAATTGTGACCGCATACCCTTATTAAATATTCACTGTTTTACCAAAACGTATTCACGTACCCACACTTATATCAACCTAACACATACGTGCCGCCCTAATGAACCATGCTGGCAAATACCACTTACTAAATTGACCAAAAATTATCTCATCAAAAAACCCCCAAGTTCATATTGAAATTTCTTTCGCAAAGTGAATAATTAACTCTTCAGCTTTTTTGTCGAGGATAAACAACGATAGATATTTTATTCACGTACTTTCTTTTCTACATAATTAAAAACCCCCAAATATTGGCACATTGCCAAGCCAATTTAAAGGTTGACAAACCTCCATGACAATATAACATTTCCTATTTTCTGACGACCGTATAAAATCGAAAGAATTTATCGTGCATATGTATAGAATTTTCGAATGTATATATTCAACTCGCAACAAAATTCTTATGCAGTAAAATTCTAAATAAATCTATTCTATTCTCGTTGTAATACTGTAAATTTCACATACTACGTGATTGCCTTGCTAATATTATAGCGACGTAAAAACTATAAACAACAAAAAGGAAACAGTTTAATATGTAAAAAATATTTATTTTATTTTAAATTTCAAAATCATTTTGCCCAATTAATAAGATTTCAATAAAAAAAAAGCACGCAAAGACTTTCCAGTTTATTGATAAAGTTTTCGGCTTTTATAGTTCGTACCCACATAAAGCTCATTAACAGCGATGTAGTTTGGTAATTTCGTAGAAAAAGTGTTGATGACTGCAATTTATAGGATGACAAAAAGCTTTTGAACCTTTACTCCTCCACGTTCATGGAAATTCTATGTGCTACCCACGTAGTCGAGACACTTCCAACAATAACTTCAGCGAACAATATAATTTTTATAATGAAGCTTTTTTATTTCATTTTTCCTATAAAATTTCGTTTCATTTTATTTTCTTTTATGGTTGCCTCACAAAAACTGTATAATTTTTGTCAAATTATTGTTTTGCTCAATAATGATATTTGAAAAAAAATAATGTTCGATATTATAGTAATATACCATAATATATAAACTTTACATGAGAAAAGTATCTACCAATTTCAATTTTTGAAAACGAAAGCTTCAAATAAAATTGAATAGAAATGGCATACAACAGATAATAGCAAAGATAAGTAAAAAAGTTAATAAATTTAATCGTATTCATATCTTTTCACATAATTTTATTCTAGAATTTCAAGAGTTTTACAAATGATAACAATGTTGCAGATCAAATTATTTTAATAACAATTATTTATAAGTACCAACAAAAAAAATAAATTATAAATCATATTTTACAGTCTGCGTTCTAATAAATACCCTAAAATATTATATCATAAGTATCCTAAAAGTAACTCAAGATTAGTATTTAAGTTTCTTTTTTTAAGAATAACTAGATACCCGAAATAACTTCACATCCTTTTTAAAAATAAAATAACTAATCTAATATCTAGATGCTTTTCCATAGTACCTTTGACAGTTCTGCGACAAAAGTGCTTATTTTCACCAAACTAGTAGATTAAAAAATCGTCAATACAAATGTTTATAGTGGTTATTATTCAAATATAATATTTATTCAATATTCAATCCTTAGTTTGAATAAATTATTTATATTTTTACAAGGGTTTTTTTTTTGTTTTTTACCTGAAAGCATTTTTAGTTTCCCGCGTTGTTGGAGTACTTATAAAATTGGGGTAGTTATTTTCTCGTTTCAATAAATCCAGGATTTCAATTCGTTTTCTTCCTCTTTTTTTTTAAAGTTTAAAGTGAAGTGAACTTTTTAACTATGAACTATAATATTTATCTAATAATGTTTCAATCATAGTTTACTTTACGGAGATAAACATTGTACCTTCATAAAATAAGTGTATTCTATTGCAGTTAACAGTTTTCTATATCTGGTTACGTCTATTTTTTTCCAGTTTAACCATTAGCGTAACGTTGTGGGTACAGGGGGAGGGGGTGTATGACTGGCCCATGCAAACAGGGTGGAATATTGACAGTGATAGTTTTATAAAACATTTTGTTCTGAGAAAAACAAAAAAATACATTTTAAAGAAATGAAAGAATAAGAATTTAACGTTATGTATTTGAGTTGATACCAATTTTCCTGATTAAAGATGAACATAGGATGTAGAAAATTTCCGGTCGGCTCCGAACGGCGAAATTGCACACTACTCCACTAGATTTAGCTTAACTTAATTAAAAAGTAACTCATTATTATAGCTGTAAAAATTAAAGGAAGAACAAAGAAATATAAAAAAGAAGAGGAAAAATGAAAATAAGAATTAAAAAGAATTTTTTTGCTTTAAAACTGTGCTTCTAACTCAGTTATTTTTTTTTTAAAAAAAAATATATAAAATTTTGAGTGTTTTCAAAATCAATGACAACTCTTTTAATAAGTAAAATAGAAACTTTCAAAAATGCACGCAATTTTACCGACATAATCCGAAACAAATTACCGTTTCTTTTCCCTCAATTGATTTTCTTTGTATCTGAATGGTTCTAATTTTGCACAAAGATAGACATGTTTTATTTAGTTCTTTGCTTCTGTTTACAAATTATTTTAACAATATGTTCTCATTGTTGTTTTTGGTAAATTGTAATAATTTTATTATACGAGTGTACCTACATACATAAATAAGAGATTTTCGTATTTTATGGATAGTTGAAATTAAAAAAGAGGACATTACTTTGATTGTGATTGTCTTACTTTTGATTACAAAAATGGACATTGTTAAAAACATTGTTAAAAGGGGTAAATTGCGTTTAAGAAAAACAAAATTGTTAACTATTATATAGATTTATAACTTGTATATTCATTAGAGAGGAACTAAAGCTTAGACATCTTAGAAATCTATGGTGCTTTATCAAATCTTCAATCATTATCAACAATTACTTAGGTTGAAAAGATCATTTAAATTTTCTATCAAAAGCAACAGCATACAAATAAAAACTAACATTAGAAAATATTTTTATTGAAGAACTATTACTAGAACTACGAGATTAAAATTTAATGAAAATATATTTCAAAGAAAAAAAAACAATCTCAATTTATAAATATGTTATCATCCGGATAAATAAACTTTTTCAGGTTTTAGTATTTCCTTCCTAAATAAAATGTTCACGTTTTAGTCGAAAATTGTTGCATTTTCGTAAAGCAGAGAACTTCTTTAAAATAAATAATCAACTATTATTTGTAGAGATCTACCAGCTACTTTGATAGGATTATTTCTCCCAATTGAATTCATCAGTTGGTGAAACGGAGAAACTTTCTGTATCATGTATCGATTAAGTTTATTCTTCTTGCTTCTATTTCATTCAGAATAAAAGTCAGAATTGAAATAAACTTACTATGAAGTGAATCATTCCATCTAACATCGTTTCGTAAGTCCGGCAACAATAATTAAACTTTAATACTTTAGATAATAGGAAGGAGTTTGAATTAAAGGACTTGATACAATTAAATTTAACGTACTCTCTTTGTGAAAGTGCATTTCAAAGTATTTCCATTCCATGGCCATTGGGCATAAATTCGAAATTCTAATTTGTGCAATGTCAACAGTTTTAATTAAATTAAGCTTTTGTAAAATTTTTGCGATCGATATTTTAAATCGATATGAAATACAAGAATATTTATAAATAGACACGGTTTTTAATAGAAATTATTTATTGATACTTAAACTTTAAAATTAGTAGTGTAATATTTCTTTTTCAATGACATTGAAGATTATTTGAACGATTTAAACTATGCTTTGTGGCAAAACCGCATCCGGCCTCTTCAATACAAAATGTTAAGCAATAAAAATTTTTAAAATATTTTATTTATTTCACAAAAGACCTAGTAGGTATAAGGTTCATCAAATTAATATGTGAAACGTTTTGTAAAAAATGCTGATTATAAAAACTAGCAGAAATTGTTAAATGGGGATAATTTTTTTCACAGTCGTATTTTTTACATTTAAAACTGGCATCTTACATGGCTCATCTAATATCAAGAAGAATGATACAATTTTCCAATCTACTCAACATATATAAAATTTTAAATATTATAGATAAAAATTTTCACCGTTCCAATAGGAACAGGATATCATCAGTGGCATATTCAGGATAGGGCGCCACTCAAACGAGTGTGCAAAATTTCAGAGTTAATAAATTCAAAAAGATTAAAATTAACAATATGCAAGTGTTCAATATTATTCATGTAATTCTGTTAAATGTGAAAATTTGGGGAATTTAGAAAAAAAATATGAAAATTTAATATCACATTAGTTTTAATCAAGTTCCGGATAAATATGCAATCAATAATAATAATATTCGCCACATATATTCAACTTATTCACCCGATTAATTCACTTAGCTCATCCACTCCACTCAAGCATTCTACTTCTTTACTCATCTTTTTCATTCCATTCACTTATTTAACAAAAAATGCTTTCAACTTGCTTTACTTTATCAACCTGGAATGTTTGATTTAGATTTTTATTCATTCAACTATAAGTTTATCATTTCCAAGGTGAGAAGATTACTGCAGCGGCATATCTAGGGTGAGACAGGTAGGGTTTGCCCTGAGAGCTGATGAAATCACTGAGATGTAGACTAGAGTGATATATTGAATATTATTGGTTCCCCACTTTCTTAGGCTGGTTCTACAATTAGTCGCTAGTCGCTTGTCGTCTGTCGGGCGCATGCGTGTTTACTTTCACAGCGTTTGACATTTGTCGTAATGAGCTGTCGTTGACGTGAGTCGTTGTCGTGGACAGAGTTGGCCAATGCTCAACTTGTCCCAACTTACGACAAACGACAGCATATTATTTTTGTTTTTCTAATTTATAAAACATGGAAACCATGGATATTCATTGTAAACAACTCCTAAAGATGAATCGTTCGCATTTAGGTTGTGTCAAATAATTGTTAATAAATAAATAAATGTCAATGAAAAATAAATGTCGTTACGCAATTATAGAATGCACTGCCGTTTATCTCCCGACTGACGACTCACGACAACCTACTAGCGACTCCCGTCAACGACAAGCGACTAATTGTAGAACTAGCCTTACTGTTTATTTCCAACTTTTGTGTAATTTATTGTTTGCAATCCAAAAAGTAAAAAATGATTATAATGTATATCGATGTGTATTTTATTTTAATAATTTAGTTTTATTAGGAATATTCTCAGATCCTCAGTGTGATATTTCAACGAATATTCAATTGAATGCATACTAACCATATTGACCTAACCTATTAAATTTAGACTGATACAAATGTTCACATGTCAACCATCAAAGTTTTAATCCTTTTTCTTTTTGGATTAAGAAAGGACAGAATATAATTTGTACAATTATACTATGGAAGGGGCTCGAGAACTAGGCAAATTGAAGTGAAATAGTCATTTATATGTATATATCGATAGAACGTGCATATGGTGCCAAATAGAAATAAGAAAAATCTAGTTTGGCGTACGAAGCGCCGTCTACATGGGTACAGATTTTATGGTAACTAAAAACAACAGCTGGATATTGAATGCTAATGAGCGCCAGTCTACACAAATAAGCGATTGAAACAAGCGTTTGAATTTTACTTGTTTCGATTGCTACAGTTACTCACACCAAAGAATAGAGACTTCCATATATAGGTCTCTCTTCCTACGCATCCAAAACAGGCGTTGTACTTTGCTTAGTTTATACCGAATTTGTACACACGTAGATGGCGCTAGCAGTTACTGCTAGTGCGGCTTGTCATTTACAGTATAGTGCGCTATCCATTTATAGGTCACGTTCCCTCTAGTCTACATCTCAGTGGTTGAATTTGAGTGCGAAAATCTAATATTAACTTTAGAGAGATTAAAGATTCAACATATATAGTTTACTCATTCATACGACATATTCATTCAACTCAATCAATCGCATCACTTTCTCGACTCCTTGACTCGAATCAATTATTTAACTTTACTAATCAACTCTTTTTTTCAACACATATTGAATCATTCAACTCCTCAATCACTTGATTCATTGAAATAAGGTGTTAGATTTAACCATTAATATTTGCCACCTGACTCATTATGCAAGCATAATTCACTAAATATTCAGGGTAGGCCCATTAAATAAGAAAAATTACTGAAATAGATCATTAGTACAACACAGAAAGAAATAAAAAAAGTCAGTAATTGATTATACGATTAAATCAATGATTAAAAAAATACAAAAGAAGAACATAATTTTGATGTGAAATATTACTTTTAGCACTTGAAACCTAAAATGGCTTTGCAATTACATTTTCAGTGATTCTTTTTATCATTGATTTATAGGTACGGTAAAATTATTATTTTTGTAAATGTATGAAAAACAATCAGGACACAGAGGTATGGTCCATCTGGTAAAGGAATTTTAATTTTGAAATTATTAGTAGAACCATTTATGCATGATATGCAAAAAAGTATAAATTTATTCCTATTCAACTTTATTTTAAAATATTTTTTTGGTCACTAGTTTTATAAATTATCTAAATAAAGAGTGTTGAAATGTAAACAGTAAGAAGAATAAAAGAAAATAAATAAAACGAAAAACTACCCTTAAACATTTGGGGTTGTTGATTTGTGTGGGTGTGTGCGTGTTCATTTGATACAGTCGCAATATTGAACACAGCATATCTTATTACAAATTTGTGTCGTGTTTTTGTAACAGATGGTTAAAACATCGACATAGCCAGTGAATTTCCATTCGTGTCTTTTTTCATAATTTAATGCAAAATTTGTTAATTTCATGCGTCTACTTTCAAGCCAAACAAAAAAAGAAAAAAAACACGTTTCATTGAAATATAGGTTCTTGTTGTCATCCTAAAATTGATAAGGTTTCACAAAAATCACAAGAAAAAACTGTTAAATTGTAAGGAATATGGTGAAGAATGTAGCAAATTTCCTATAGGCTCAATGTACTGGTATACTGGTTGTTTGTTTGAGGAAATCGGCACGTTCAAAATAAACATTTTTTCGACTATCAATCACGTATTGAACACGTCGCTTTGTTTGCACAATTAATTTATTTTTCTTATCGAACAAAATGAGCTCACAATCTTTAATTTTATATAATTTGCCGCAAGTCGCCAGCCATCTCTTCAAAACCTTATTTATGCGAGGTAATTGAATACCTTTATAAATAGTGCAGGTTTGTCAAGCTATGCTGGTGTACAGTAGGTAATTAGAAAATTTCTTCGTACAATTTAATCCGATTTGCCATATTAAAATGTACAAAGATTGTTCAACGCGATGCTGATATTCATTAGAAAAGCAGATTAAAATCTGTATAAAGTGGAGCTTTCTTAAAGATAAATAAAGGAAAGTCGATATCGTTACGACTAAAGCTTTGCCTCATCATCATGGGCGTCGGAACATGAAATCAAGAGGGGTAGTTGTCCAGAGGCGGTTAATGATCATTAACTACAGGGATTGGTAAAATAGTTTAAAAAATGTATTGAATAGAAAATGCAAATACTTCTTATTTTTTAAATTTTAAATACAAAATAGTTTTTAATTTTATATTTAAAATACTAAATGCAAAATACTTTCTTAAAATAAAATACTTTTAGTTTTCAATTTTTAATTTGTTTTATTTAAACAAAGGATCAATTGTTATTACTGCTAATTTCATTTCCAACATTTTTTTATACCTTTAAAACAATGCTTTAATATCATTTAGGCGGGAAAACTACAGATCCACATTATACTCTCTATATTCTGTCTTACACGGACGTTACATATAGTTCCTGGCCATATTAGTAAACACACTTAAGATTTGATACAAAATGTACATATTCTACTAAATTAAATTTAATATTGTTTACTTTCTACATTATAAAAAGTTGTATTGATTTTTAAGAAATATATTTTCTGGGTAAGGGTAAAACCTTGTTTGTTATCTCTATTACCTTACTTTAGGATAAAAGCTTTGATTTGAAACTCATTGAAAATATGTGAAAATTGCAGAAGAAAAAAGTAGCTAAAGAGGTGGTCACAACCACCAAAAAATATCCACGTGTGGAATCAGCATCCACAAATACAGCAGACGGTATTGTCCTACATAGACAGCATACTGCGCAGAATGAGAACTTAAACATCAGTAAACGAGCTTTCAATTAAATATTAAACAATTCAGCTCGCCATAATCAAGAATAAAACTAATTAATATGATGGTAAAAATTTATTCTTAGTTTATTCTTAGTGAGTATGATTTTTGGTCACGCTAGTTGGTAATAAGCGTAATTTGGTACCACTTTCTCCCATACATCTAATGCTTTATAGTTTTTGTAAGGATTTATTGGTACGAATTGGACAACTCAAAATTATGTAATTTAAACTTAGAAAAACTCAATCCGAAGATGAAATGGGAAAATCGGGGATGGTTGGCTATAGGAGAAGGTAGACTAACTTTTAATTACTAATCTGAGGTATGAGTGTTGGAAAATCTTATTTAGGACTGAAATCTTACTAGGACAAGGGTCCGTCTCAACCTCCCCCCCCAACCCTTAATCAAAAATATCATTGCTA
The DNA here is from genome assembly GCA_958496175.1 of Sisyra terminalis. Classification (NCBI taxonomy): domain Eukaryota; kingdom Metazoa; phylum Arthropoda; class Insecta; order Neuroptera; family Sisyridae; genus Sisyra; species Sisyra terminalis. Next base: position 24,243,604 of record OY292277.1, read on the forward strand.
TCATACATGGTAAGAACGCTGTGCTTACTTTTCGAATAATACCGCATGCAAGTAAAATTTTGACATATCTAGTTCTTTGTGATAATGTCTCCGATTTCATTAAATACTATTGGAAATTTAATTCATTTGTAAGTTTAATGCAATAGCTTTGTATTTTATAGTTTCTTTTGATTCAGTGCTTTTGTTAAGCTCAGGCAATAAGGGAAAGAAAAAAAATGTCGCCTAGGGTTGATAAACTTATTAGTTTTGGGACTGATTTGCTGATAAGTCTTAATATATGCTAAATATTATGTTAAATTTGTGAAAACTATAGTGAAGAAAAACTTATTATTTTACTCTCAAATATTCATGATATCCCACATATCAATGGAGGTACTAATGAGACTTCATGAAACAAAAAAATGGATTTTTTTTTGTTTAAACATCTTGAAAATGAAAATTAATTTGATGAAATGAAAGGAAAATTAAAATTGACTACATTTCACTACTTTTATTGGTAGAAATAAAGAATCAAAAGAATATTTTTGGTTTTATCGGTAAAAATTTGTAGAGTAATGCATGAGTAATTTCAATAATCAGGAATACAAAATTTAAATGTAGCAGGTAAGCGTAATGGAAACATTAATAATCTCAATGATATTTTATTATTACACAATTTATTTATTAACATCTCTTATAATATCGACTCGCCAGGCAACGTCTGTCGGGATCAGCTACTATGTCTTTAAATATAAAAATTTAATGTTCGTTTTTATCAAATTGCTTATCTTCTAAAATTCTTTATAAAATTTTCACGACGTTGTATATACGTGCATGTTTTTCTTAAATCAGAAGACTCGATAAAGTTTCACATCAATCGGTATAGCAAATGATGCTGCAGGTTATCAAGAGAGACTTTTTAAACAGAAAGTACTCTTTCTCATATCTTAACACAAAATAATTTTTTTAAAACTTTGATCAGTTTTCTTTCGAACTGAAAAAAAAATATTAAAAATAAAATTTTAATGAACAGACAGTTATCAGTATTCATAATTGAAAAATCAAATAATATGAGATAAACAATAATTTTGTTCCATTTTTATCTCACGAATTCAGTTTTGGTTTCTGTCATAGTTTCGACTTAACGACAGCCGAAACCGAAACTAAGCTGAAACTCGTTTTTTGTCCCAAAACTTGGCCGAAACCAAAACTGAAAGTTCGTTCGGACACTAATTGTCAATTTTTACCCTTGGTCAGATGTAACAGTGTTGGGTTGTGAATATTTCACGGGAAATTATTTGTCATGTGCATCAATGTTGGACTGTAAATATTTCACGGGATGTTACTAGTCACAAATATTGCCTGTATTAATTTGTTATATAAAATAAAAATTTCATGTATTCTTGAAACTATAAATAAAAATCAATAAATTTAGTTATATCTATTATAACATAGATGAGCTGAACAGGTTCAATAATTTAATCATAAAAACAAAAAAAAAAAAAAAAAAGATTAAAGATTAAAGATTAAAGATTAAAGGTTAAACAAAAATTTGGTCAGGCAGCTTGGTCTTCAACCCGTGTATAAGGAAGTTATCTCATATCAGAACCATATTTTATTGAATAAATAAAATAGAGAGTAGTTATTAATTTTTATCAATGAAAAGTTAGAGACAAATGGAAATCAGATAAGGTATTTAATAAAAATAAAAATTAATAAATAAATTAAAAGCAGATAAAATACTTTACGTAACACAAAGCATAAACAAATACTTTACAAAACATTTTACATTTTGCGAAGTGTTTTTTTAGTTTTATTTAATTTTTTATTTCTGTTAAGGATTCCATTGTGAATAATTTTACTACAAAATATTATTTTAAACACTTCAAAGTGGCTAGCCTAAATGATATAAATAATGGATACAAATAATTTATTTATATCAATAAATATAGATAATGAATAGAGTTTGGCGTGAGAATAAGAAAACTTAAACAGTTCGTAAATTACTATACGTTAGAGTGGTGATGTTTGATACCATTTAGAGGTAATCCTCCAACAGACGATGCCGCGTTGGAAGATCAAAGTTAGTGCCGCCCGTCTGTACAGAATGTGAGAGCCAAAAGGACAAAAAGTACAGCTTACTTTTAAATATATCTAAGTACTTATGCAAATTTTCATTAAGTCCTTGAGGTTAATTATCATTCTATGCATTAGCTGCACACCAGTAATCTAAAGTTCTGGTTTTAATAAGTTGGTATTAAAAGCTTTACTAGTAATTATTTTTTTAATCATACCAAGTTGAAACTTTGAGAAACACATTTCAATAAATAAGTACTTATAGTATTACAATATTACTGGAAGTAAATAGGTGTAATATTTCTTATTGGGAATAAAGTTATGTTATCTACTTACTGCCAAAAAGTATTTAAAAATTGAATAGTATTAATTTTTATGATGTTTGAATGAATCAATTATAAAAAATAAAGAAACATTTCAAAAAAAGGAATATTTACGACATGCAAAACCGTGTTGTTATTTTTACTTGGATGTTAACAAGTTGATAGTAGCGCGGGCCTTTTGAAGACGTCTATTTTGCCCTACTCGGATTACTGTCAAAAATGTCATTTCACAGTGGCACATCATCCTTGTGTCATAGAAAAAAAGTCACTAATGTGGTTTAAAAACGACGTGGATCTTCCACATAAAAACATGTATCTGTCTGCAAGGGATTTTTTTTCTTTTAGGCAATATAAAAATAATCTTCAGCAATGTTTCATTTTGTAAAAAAAAATCGCGTATTGCATTCAATTAATTTTTCCATCGTATTTCTGATTCCCTTGTAATAAAGTGATTCATTTATGTTTAATTTCATAAGTGACATTTTCATGTTTTGTGCGTCTTATTTCCTTTTATCATGAGTCTTTAATTAAGCAAGATATTAATTCTTATAATACCTACGCTAATCATTTCCAAGTTGCGTAATTTCAACGGTGTTGGTACTTCAAATGAATATAATGGATGTATAATCCTCGATGATAAACGGAATTTGCGTCTTTTTAGGAGAAAATATGATTTACTTTTTCTGGCTTTTTTATATTAGTTCCTGGAAATCGTTTCAAAGCGTGTTTTGTCATTTTAAGTAACAAATTACAAATGAAAACATTTAATACAAACTATAATATTTAGTAATAAGATTTATGTCATTAAGTTTAAACTATTTTTTTTTTCAAAATAGTTATATATTATAACTTCCTTTTTACAGCGTAATTTGCAAAGGTGTAAACACTTAAAGAAACTGTAACTTCCGAAAAAGCAAAAATTGTTTGAATCATCCTATCTTTTATGTTGCTAATTTGCATACTGACTAAAATAAATTTTATTAAATGCTTCCGTTTGGATTAAATATATTAGACAATCAAGTTTTAAAATCCATCTAAATCCTGGTTATTGTTAAGAGAAGTATACGAGTATTGAAAATTTCGCCCTCATTTGTTTGGATATAATCCTGCCACCTGGAAAACCTCCCCATGAAATGAGTTCATATAAACCAATAAGCATGTACGAGTAAATAATTAATTATTTAAAATGTTTCAAAATTATTTTAAACTAATATCAAAAAATAATGAAGCTAATAATTTTTAACTTTACTTGAATAAATCTAAAAAATATCCATTTAAAAATGGTTAAATTCAAAATGCCTAAAACGATCTCCTTTTGGCTCAGCATAAAAATGACGCCACAATAAGAAACTTCAAAACTCCATGAACGTTTTCCTATTGCAAATGTTCTTAAACATAACAGAAACAGTTAAGTTAAGTCGTTTAAACATTATCTTAATGGTTTAAACCTATTACAATCTATACAATCTCTATTCCCAAGGAAAAAATCGATAGTAATTTTTAGGGTAAACAAATGTTTCCAAGGCATTAAATTGTGAAAAATTGTGTAAATTATTACTGTTTCTTTGATAACCGCTGAATAATCGGTTTATATTTTGGTTTCAACACGCGTACTGATGCGTTCTGTGATGTCACAAAAAATCCTTAAGCGTACTTATCGTTTTCAGACTCTTTTTTTTCTGCCAAAATACAAGTTTTTCATAACTAAAAATTGGAAATTCCTCATATTAATAATGTCATTTATCGATTAAAGTAAAATGTGTATATGGTCTATTCGGACAATACTTTAAAAAATTAATCATTTGAGTATGTGGTATATTCATTTAATTACGTTACAGAACAAAACAGAACACCATAAATATAAGTTAAAGTATGTATTTAATGTACTTTGAGACTTGCAAATTTTCACAGAAAACCCATAAGTGCACCCATCGTTTTTGGACTCTCACTTGCTCATTTAATTAAAACTTTTTTCTGCCAAAATACAGATTTTTCATAACTTAAAATTGGTTTTTTTCTAAATTTACAATGTCCCTCGTCAATTAAAAAAATATGCATATAATCTATTGTTAAAACTCAGGAATGGAAAGAGTGCTGATCGGCAACCTTTCTAGACATTTGATATAATTTAATAATAATAAACCAATCCTTCAGTATATAACATTATTTTATCGTACTTAGGAAACTGTTTTTTCTAAGTTAAATGCAAATCTGAAGTAATAACTCTCAGAAAAATAGAAGCAGGGATTCCTCAAGAAAGCGTTTGTGGGCTACTGTTATGTTCCTTGTATAACAGACATGGACATGCCCAACATCATCAACCATCGCATTAGTGGAAACATTTGCTAATAATAAAGCTATATAACTACAGCTATCATAACTACAGCAAACAAATTGGATGAAGATTCGTTAATGCTTCAAGATAATTTAAATGAAGTAGAAAAGCGAAAAAAATTTTTACAAAATTTATTTTGTAAAAATCACTTTTGTTACCTATAAATGAGCCAATCTGATGGGATTGCTCCATTACAAGGGAATATATACAGAGCAATTGCAATTATATTTTTAAGTTTCATTTGAATTCTCTTCTTACCAATTATGATGAGTAAGTTTTGATTTTTTTTTCAAAAAGTATGTTTTTAATGAAAGCTTCAACTTTCTTACTCCCTCGGATAACGATTAAGCTTCAGTATTGTCAAAGGATGAATGAACTGAAAAGGTTTAATGTAGGAAGCCAACGACAATAGTTTGATTATTCCAACAAAAATAATAAAATGATTTCTTGAGCCGTGCAAAACCTACATATAATAACTCTATTATATTTGAAAACATTTCTGCTTACTGTTTTGATTTGTATAGTACTAATTTATTATGGCCTACGTAAGTATTCATGTATAATATAACTTGTGTGGGGTTAAGAACTACCACATTAGAGCTTAAAAAATGTAAAAATTGTCTAGTAGAAAAATTTACCAATTATTCTAAAATAAATAAAAAAGTTATAAATAATAACAATCAAGATATTTTTTTAAACTTTCGAAGTTTATAAAAAACAAAACTGAAAACTAATTTCACATTTTTGGTTTAAAAAATAAAATAAAAGCGGTAGTTATTTTAGGAAATTTTCTTTAAATTCCTTTTCCTTTAAACTACTCTATTTTTCTTTTCATTTATTCTCAAGAGAAATGATATTATATTCTTTGTACTAGCAAAATGTATATATCGGGAAACATTTAACTGATAGTATATTAACTGGAAATACATTAAGGGCTGGTATTTTCTCACCTACATAGTGATATTTATCTTCCGGATAAAATAGTATCCGAAGGATAGAAAAACCATGCATATTTTCAACAAAGAATAGTGATATGTGTAGAATTTAAAAAAAATATTTACTTTTAAATAATTATTTAAAGGATTTGGAGGCAAATACCGGCTCTTAAGTAGATAGCATATATTTTAACTAATATTCACGTAATTGCCTACAAGATAAAATATTGCGTTAACAATAGCTTTGTGTCACAGAAAATTGTTTTTGTAAAATAGCAAGTACTTTTGAAAAGAAACTCCTGGATTTGGTTTTGTGTTTCTACGGGGAAAGCTATGAACGCCAAAATATTGTTGGATAGATCTAAAATCATTTTACGCATATATCATTTGAAGTATTTATAGCAAATTTCTACAGATGTTCCATAATGAATTAAATATCTTCTTCTTTACAAATAAGCTAATAGTAAGAAAAAGATTGACCACATCCCTGTTTTCCAGCAAATGGTATCTCCGTTGTTCACTGCACGGATCATTTTTTCATTTTTGAAATGCAACTAACCAGTAATTATAGATCTTCCCAAAACTAAAATGATTATTGCTCATATTTTACGTTTTCTGTTATACTGAAATATTCCAAATATAGCAGAGTTGTTCATCTATTAACGAAATAATAAAACCCGAAATTGAGGAATGATTATATATTAGAAATAGTTCTAAAGTAAGTTATTAAGCTCTTAAGAGACAAATTCCCGGAATATACTAAAGGAAATTTATAGTGAAAAGACGTCCAAAATCGATAGGACCAAAGTAAATATCAAATTAAACACGAAGCATGTCATAAAGTTTGTTAACTTTTAATTTATCTCCCACTGGCTTATAAGTGTATACTCTAACATTGTTCAAACTATAACGATTAACCACAAAATTTCTTAGAATTATATTATTTAGCATTGAAGATATAATCAATGAGACTTTAAAAGAGTCATTCGTTATTAAAATATGTAAAATGACATTTTATGAAAATCTAAATTATATATCTTTTTTCTTATTTTATCGTAGCAATTGTAGTTTCTAAAAAAAAAGAATAGAGACAAAAAAGACAAGTTTGTTAGGGTTTCGCTTTTGTTATTGGGCTAAAACTTAATAATTAATAACGACCTGCATATACAATGGCGTAGCTACAGGGAATCGTTAGGAAGCAATGCTTTCGAACCCCCGGCATTAAAGGGCCGTTTAAAAATCTGTGTAAAAATGGCCTTTACAAATCAAGCATTTATTTATTTTTTTGTATTAAAAAATTACGTAACTTATATGATAATATTAGTCTAATATGTCAAAGTGACCTTGAATGAATAACTTGATACTAGATAAATTACTTTTTTGAAAAATATCTGAAGTTACTTTGGATATATAGTTACTCTTAAAAAAAAGGAACTTAAATACATATTGTTCCGTCCATTTCCGCACGGAATATATTTTATACCCAATTTGATGGTGGCTATGAAGTAACTGCAATAAAATTGATTTGATAAGGACAATATTATTATTATGAAGAAGACGAATGAATCAACCAAAATAGCAAAACTAGGTCTACCTAACTCTCATGGAATGGAACTCTAATATCTGGAAGAATTATTACTCTAGTAAATAATCGTGATATTTTATTACTAGTTATTATACATAAAATATAAATACTCATATCATTTACATAATCTTAAAGCATTTAATAAATGCAATTATAACAAGGAAAGAGCTGTAAGACCAATGTGCAATAAGTCTCAACTGATATAGGTATTAACCTAGAATACAACGAATATATATCACAATATAAACCGTAACATCTATCAATCAATAATACTATAATTATTTACAGCTATAACATGAATTATAAAGCTGAACAATATAATAAATTGTTTTTTTTTAATGAGCTTTTTCCATAAACCGTTTTGTTATTTCTTACTTCTAATCTTCTCACCTTTTCAGAACTACGGGAAAACTCCATGTTAGAGGATTCTCGACGTAACACTTACTTTTAGTTACTCTTAAGATACTTAAAAAGTTTACTTTGTATTTTATCTGTCTACTAAGTTTTGTAAGATATTAGGTAAAGTTCTTTCGTAATTAGAGTTAATACGTTTTTCTTATTTTTATTAATTTAGGAAACAAGAAAATATGTTTGCCTAATCCCACTTTAAACACTAATAAGCACAATCCATTTTAAAACGATAGAAGACTAATATAAGAGGTATAAATTGAAGTTTATAGAACAAAACAAAATACAACTCTGCATCTAATCTCTCGGTATCTAGGTCTCTAAGTTAATTTTCGGTATCAAAGGTACTTTTGTGGTTAAAAGATACATAGATAGTATCTATGATACTAGTTATTTTTTGGAAAAAAATAAAGGAACTAAGATAAAGTAACTTAGATACTTTAAATTAAATAAGTTAGTTTTTAGCAAATATAACAACAATGACAATATTTCCGGTAAGTCGAAATTGTATTATGCTTTATGAGATTATGAAAAATTTATGGAAAATGAATTTTGTCATTCCAAATTCTTATGATTTATTTATATTGTTATTTATTTATATTTTTGCTTTGCATAAACAGTTGAAGTGTTAGTAGAGGCTCCGTAGTTAGAATTTCCTTAAGGACCTATAAAATCTAGTTACACTACTGTGCATATTAGAAGTACTTCAGGTACTTCTTAATTATATAAAATCAGAGCAGTTCTCGAGGACTTAATAACATTTTTAATAACATTTTTGGATACTAGGATTATTGTTTCAAAAATCTAAATTTTATAGTTTATCTATTATTATCATTAACATAAGATTGCTTTTCACACCTACCCACACTCCCAGGAGCAACTATATAAATAAGTTTTTGTACGGTTTGTTAATTAATTAAAACCTATTAAGCGTATCCCTAGCCTAGCATATACAATAAGTACAATTTAATTAATATGATAAATTAAATAAATTGATTTCATTCAGAGACAGTATTAACATCCTTAGATTAATATCAATAAACATAATTTTCAACAATATTTTCACTATGTACAGCATTATTATATTCTTTCTTTCAACAATTCTTATTCTATTTGTACTATCATATATTTAATCAAATTCTAAAAAGGATATAATAAGGCTATAGGTAACTAAAGTAGGAAACAAAAATTTTGGACTCGAATTTACCTAATTATCATCAATTGTCGTTTTATTATTGGACATGCTTAAACTTAATGATTCTAATAAAAAAATGTACTTAATTAACGGTTAATTTTTGTCATCTGTAAATTTAATATTGAAATCTCCGCTCAATATCAAAGGTGTATCGTGAAAATTTTCACCTAATCGTCTTTCGTATAAATCATCAAATTTTGGAATAAACATTGCAGTATCTGCCTTATGGATTTTTCGGGAGAAATTTAAATGACTATAAAATATTCATTATCTTGCTGTCTTTGTCGTCTGCCATTGTCTGAAAATGTCTTGATTTTTTGGTTTAATTAGTTTAATTGATTTGGTTTAGGTCAAGAATATTGAAGAACAATAGTTATATTACAACTTTTCATAAATTAATTTAAAATAATAAATTTCATAAATTATCATTTTGCAATAATCAAAAGCACTTTTGAATTTTTGGCAGTTTGAACTGTTATACAATAATTTTGTTAAAACATACTGTAGCTATAGATGCAATACTTTTTACATTAGCCTGTTGGCAGCGTGAAAATATACATTTTTACCCACTCAAAAAACGCTCCTAAAGAAGTTTTCACTTCAATAAATAAATAGTTGAACTATATATTTTTGTTCTATTTATCTTTCTATGAAACCACTGGTATAATTTAAATATGAATGGTCTCAATTTTTGATTGAATTTTTATAAGCCTCGTATTATACACTCTACAACATTAAAGTCCATTATTCATTAATAAATATTCAGTATAAATATTTATATGGGAAAAATTTGATCAGAATTAAAATTCTTCAGTTAGTCATTCAGTCAAACATTTGAAATCTTTCAAGTCTACAATCAAATCCTCAAAGTGATAACAAGATCAAAAACCTCTTCTATTTTATTTACACAAAACTCAAACAACTTCCATCTACTGCTTGAAACATTTCATATCCTATTTGACATGAAGGATTTATTGGATTTTGAAATACAATTGTACTTGTACATTATTTGAAAATACTTTACTTATCTCCGTTTGAAACAATTCGAACGGCGTTGATTTTTTTTTATTACTTTTCAATAGAATGACATTTGAAATTTGTATTCGTTCAATATTGAAATGACGGTTTCAAAAGCGATTTTTTGTAAGATTTAATTCTGTAGACTATAAATTAGTTGAGGTGCTATTGAAGTAATGCGCTATTTAGGTAATTTGTCCAATTTTGTTTTATTTCGTTGTCGAATGTGAACAATTTTGTAAAAACGTTCGGAAATCTGACCTTTTATTGTAAATCGTTATTATTGTTATTATCTGTTTTTACCTATTTGTGGGTGCAATTTCATCTTTGTGTTCTCGAAAGTTTTAAACAAGTTTAAATGTCATGTAAGCGCAAAACGATGTTCCGAAAAAGCGAGTAGATTTGTGAATGGTGACAATGGGAATAACATAAATAAAGGTGTTACCCAAAATAGAGGCATTGTAAGATGTAGTTTTCGTATTAAGGTCGATACACATACAAAGTGAAAACATCGAAGATCGTACAAGACATAAAATGACCTATTGAACATTAAGATGAAAGAGGGACGGTGAAAATGATGATGACGACAACGGCGGCAAACTCTAAAGTGTGGGCCACATCTTGTAAACTTATTGTTCCCATTGTAATGAGCTATTCAACTTTGTAGCTTTGACGGAATTTCTGAGGCCGATAAAACATGAAATATATTATGACACATACATTTACACAAGTCTTCTAGTTAAGAAATTGAATTCAACATACCTGTTTCTATATACCGTGTACTCAATTTATTTAATGACAAAACTATAATTTCTATTACTTTCCGCCTCTTATACACCCCCAAACCATTCCCTAGCTCCAAAATTGTACTTAGAAATGAATATATTGCAAATAAATAATTATGAAATCTTTTCAACTTTAAATATCTTGGCATACTTCATGAGAGTAAAACTAAATATTTTGAGATGGTGACATTTTTACTCAACCGGTAAAATACACACTCGTAATGTACAATTTTCCCATGCGGGTCACCTTAAAATATTTGGCATCCGAGGACTATTGCAAATAAGGAAACCCTTTTATAATGAAAGCAGCGGTCTGAACAGGGTTAATGAAAGTGGAGAGACCGACTAAATTTACTCAACATTTCTATAAAATATACATATTTAATGTATGTTTTAGTATCATTGAGAAATGAGTGATTCACTTAGAACATTTATTAACCCTATTGAACCAAAAACAATCGACTCTTAATTTTGCTAGATGTAGTAAATTGTAGCAATGAAAAACGAAATTAATTTTGTTGTTTGAGTTGTTATTCTTACTTAAAAAAATTATAATAAATTAAAAAGCCAAGACTAATGTAAGCCAAGTATTTTGGCACTAAAATTTTATATATTTTAGTCTTAAAGTTTGACCCGAAAGATTGAAATTTTGGTGGTATATAGCTAAACATAAAAACTATTTGTTGTAAGACTTTGCATAAAATATTTACCTACTAAAAGTACATTTTTTATTTTCCAAAACATTAAGTTTATTTTCTCACAATGTGTATGAAGTGACCAGACATTTTCCCTCTATAAAATTTCTCACACGAAAGTTGCCCACATAGAAATTTACTCACATAGAAAATTCCTTCCACAGTATTTAACCCACAATGATATATCTTCAAATTGAAATTAATCACAGGGACGAAAATTATTTGATATTTATTTTATTATTATTAGTATTGTTAGTATAACGATATTCTATCATATTAAAATTGAATTAATAAAAAATTCACAAATTAAATTAAAGACAAAGTAGAGCCTGAAACATTACCAGATATTGACGTCGCTAAAAGGAACATGGCCCTTTCTTTTTTTTTAAATTTATAACTTTTTCAAAAAACAAGATATTTTTTTTAAATAGATTAGTAGTATATTACAATACTAATAATAAAATGAAAATTAATTAAAAAATAAATAAAATAAATATTTTTAGCTGTGAGTTAATTTCTATGTGGGCAACTTTCATAGAACCTGCGTATGAAAAGCAAAACTAAAACAGTACCGACTCATAATCCACTATTGATACTTTAGTTTCTCATCCTTAATTTATCAAAACTTCAGCTACCGCAAATAAACCGACTATTTTTCTCAAAGTTAAAAATGGAAACAAAAAATAGCGGAGATATGAACCGATAAATAACGTTTGTGTTGAAAATTTTCGCTGTTTGTACACTTGATTTTTCTGCTAGATATTGTTTAAAACCCAAAAGCATTTTTTTCAGTTTATTAAAAAAGGTAATCTATATAGTGAAATGTATATGGAATTATTTTTTTTATAGAAATAATAGCAGGTTGAAATAAAAACTAAAATTTGTAAAAAAAAATATACTTTCAAATAAGACATCCAATCAAAAATGCTTACGTCAGAATTTTAAAATGATACAAAATCTTTTGTTAATTTCAAGCAAATCGGTTCAGTAGATCGGTTTTTATATCGTATACACCAGGGGTGTTAACTCGCAGCTCGAGATGAACAGTATTGCGGCTCAGTTAATATATCCGATGCAAAGTAAAAATAAAATAGAAATGTGAATTTGAATCGAAACCAGCATATAAAATTATAATATACTTTATTTACAAACTATATTAAACTGTATTAATAACGCTCACGTGGGTCAATTTTGAAAGTAGTCTTGGACAATAAAACTTCTCCCGAAAAAGGATAAATAATAGCAGAGAAGAGAAGTTAATTATCAGGACGTAAACGATAATTTAAAATTTTATAATGTTTATTACAATGTCCTATTCAAAATAATAATATTTCTTTCCAAAAAGATTGATTTTTTTTGCGGCCCATCTAAAGCTAAGCATTGTTTATTAGACCCAAGTAAGCTTTTGAGTTTGACACCTCTGATGTACACCAACGATTTCCAAACTGTGTGGCGCACCTACCAAGGGAAGGTACGCAAAAATTAATATACCTAACAATTTATAGAGAGTATTTATCAAATTATAAAGTCACCAAAGTTGAGGGGGGGCGGGTAAATTTTTATTATATAAAAAAGGAGGCACAGGTACAAGGATTAAGAAAGTCAATGGTGAACAAAAGTAGCTTCAAAAAAATGTAAAAAAAGGAAATTATTTAACGCATAAAATATTCTTAACAGTATAAACGATTTAATTAGTAAAAAAAAAATTAAAGTAGTATAATCCCTTAATACTAATTCATATATTTAATAAAAATGTTTGTAAATTGAATAAACCCATACCTTTCTGTCTGCCTTTTTTTGTCTTATATCTATTTTTTTTAATTTTTTGCATTTGTCACACTTAAACTTTTCCGTCTTCTTGAGCACACATTTTGTAGTACAATCGAAAATTGCCTTGGGAATGTTTATCGGATCAGTTCTATAGTTTGTTAATACAAAAACCAAATGGTAAACATATCCTTAATAAACGTTAAAACTTTCTCGAATTTTGTAATGTTACAAATAGCTTTAAGGGAAGTAAAGACCGACAAAACTACCGCGACAAAAGAGCAACACAATCAAAGAAGAAAAAAAAGAAAGAAGAAATAAAAATGTTATGGTTGCACTTAATTTTATTGTAACAAAAACTTTTAATTTGAAAATAAATCGTTTTGGTGCTTGATTATTACTTTTATTTTATTATCTAAGCTTATGTTAACGGTTCACACTTAAATTTTCTGTTTCATAACGTTTTTTTCTCATTTTTTGATAACAGTTATAAGGTGAAAAAATTTGCTATGGAATTATAAGTAAGCTATTCTTTTTCGGCAATATTTTCGATAATAATACTTTTTCAGGGAGATTAGGTGACATGGAAATAATTGTTCGTTGTGGAAAATTTCGAAATAATTTCAATGGATATTAATATCCATTTAGAATTTCCTATAATTAAAATTGTATCCGTTTACCAAAAATGTTCGTATTTCCAATATATTTCCAAATACCAAATCCATATCAAACCGATGACACGTATTCAGAGAGAATTTAATTTAAATTTTAAATTATTTCCTGTGAAAGGATGCAGAAATCGTTGACATTTTCTTTGAATTTATTGTATGTTTATATGTATTACCATCAAAAGCTTTATACGTCCATAATACATGGATGCCCACATATATGTGTGTATCTCTTTTTGAAATGGAAAGCTCAAAGCACAGCTGGTTTACACAATAATCCTCGTTTCAAAATCAAAACTTACAAGTATCTTCAATTTACTGTCATTGGATTTTGCAACTTTATTTACGAAATTGCTTTTTTTTTTCAAAGACGTACTTTTTCATCCAAGATGTGTACTCTATTATTATTAGTTTCCCTCTGAAATTTTATAAGGTTTTCTTTTTGAAAAATATATCAACTTTGTATATCTTAAGAAAATACAACAGAGATAGTCTTATTTTTTTGAGAAAAAAATTTCTCAATTAAAACACAATAACTTTCTAATTCTAAGTTAAATAGTTTTTTAATATAATGATTTTTTCTTCATTAGTTAAATTTTTGATTCGTTTGAAATGTTACTAATGAAAATTAAAGAAATAAGTACAAAGAACAAAGGAAAAAGGATAATTATGGAAAATAGTTTAAAGTTTTTAGTATCAATATTAATAATAGTAATAAAATGTGGAGTAAGTTTAACTTTTTGTTGTAAAACGGAAATAAAAAATAGAGAATAGAGAATAGAGAACGTCTCCGTATCAAGCGTCTTGATCCCCAGACAAAATATCTCCGCCCAAAATATCTCCGACAATTGATCCTTTGGTTATTAATTACTAATAATTTTTAACCCTGTTTTTTTTCCTGAAAAAACAAATAATGAGCCGAATTAAAATAAAAACGAAGTAGACAATGCAACGTTCCCAGATTGACGGTTCTAAAAGGGACATGAGCCAATCGTTGTTTTCAATACTTTCAATATCTAATTTCTTCCAATTCCACATTTTCATCTATTTTTTTTAATTCTCCGATGGTTGAATTCTTTGAGGGAAATCGTTCTTTAATTTTCTATGATTTTTAATTTGCTCTTTTAGTGCGATTTTCACGTTCTGAGTAATGTTCAGTTGTCGATTCATAAATTTCAAAATGGTTATTATACAATAGAGTTTAATATTAATATCAATAGTAAAGATATGTATTTAGTAAAAAGGTGATGTTATTTCAACATTTCAAATACTTCATACTTTGATACTATCATTTTATTTGTAAGGATGTATGTGCATAGATAAACTTTCGTGTTTAACGGCATTTTGATTATTAAATTTGAAACTTCGATTGTTGGTTAGATAAAATTTGTCACCTCTTTTCACCTTTTGGGTCTAATTGTGAATCAAAACAATTCAAGGTCCTACTCAAATACACAGAGAAAATTTCAACAGAATCGGTTCAGCGGTTTACAAGGAGTTCAAGGAGTGACAAGCACATGTACAAAAAAATTATGTATTCATATTAAGATGAGTTTAAACATACAATGTATGTGTACTTCTCATTAACTTAATCAAAAATCTTTGATGTAGTTTTGCGGAAATTAGATTTAATGAACCCAAAACTTGCTTATACATATTTTTGGAGGAAATTATAAAACACAGAAGACTGAAGCGGAAATTTCCTTAAGAACTCCAAGAGATAGGAGTTTTATGATCGAAAGAAACAAATTAATAACGAATAGAAATAAAGTTCGACTCCTCCAGCTAATTAAACGCCGCTGAAGATCAATTACCTATTACCTATTATAATAGGTGTACCGGAAAGGAATGTTGTTATTTCAATATACAATTGTTAAATTTTTATGTCATATTTCGCTGGTACCAGTTGGAGAAATGCAAATTTTCGAAGTTGAACTTAAAAAAACTCATTTGGCATTAATGAACATCTAATACACTTAGATAAATATTGAAAATGTTTTTAGTAACAACTTTGCATCGCTATCTTGTGAAACTCGATGAGCATACAATATCGAATTTATATTCTTTCGGGTTTGTTGGTCCTACCATTTTAATATAGATTTCGGAATAAAAAATATTTTGTATTTTTTACTAAGTTGAAAAATTACTTTAATCATAAAATGTCTTCAGTACTACTTTGAAATTAGTTATAAGCAGATAAATGATAATTGGATGACTATTGGTTTAAAAACGACATTATTTTCTGGTACACCAAATAGCGACAAATTACAGAACAGGGCAAAACACATAATGGTCCACAAAAACAAATTTTTTACTCAATAATATTACTTATATGCATCCAATAAAACATGTTACCGATCTTAAAATATTTCTAACAACATATGCGAATTTGTTTTTCGAAGCTTATAAATTAAAAAAAATGCATATAGAATTATAGATAACTATTATAATACTAATTCACAAATTCACAAATGATTGCTAGTGAGAAATCAAAATTGAACAAGCGATAATGATATTTTTCTTTAAATTTGAAATATTGAAATGCTGGATTGTCAAAGAAAGAATTTTTAATTCATCATTTAATGACACAAAAAATGTAAATGTCAAGTCATAAAAGCATTCTGATTGATTTCAAAAAATTATTAAAAGAAATCAAAGTCAAGCTTTCACCAAAAATAATTTCGATTAATAAAAAAAGACTCTTGTTTTTCCGCTAGTGATTTTCTACGAAGACAACTTAAACATTTATTCCGTTTCGATAATATCGAACGACAGAAGCAAATACAAATCGTTTCCGCCTTCACAAACCCTCAATCATCAGATATTGGAAGTTGAAAGTGAAGTAAAACCTTTCGTTTTTTTGTTAGTCCAAAAAAAGATTATTAGCTCGCGGCGAGGTTGGACGCAACAAACATATAGAATGTCAGGATATTGAATTTGTATGTGTAAATGTAAGGGGATATTAATAAGATCACCGTTTGGCGGCGACATACACTTTGAAAGCTTAAGTCGGATTTGTCGGAATAAATCTGGTTCAAATAAAAAATGGGAACTGGTCCATTCAAACAGGTGGTGACTTTCGCACGTTTCAGAACGTTTTTTCTTTTCGTATTGCTCATATTTTACACGGCAAAAAACTCTAGACATATTTTTTTACAAATATACTTTTGTAAAGAATCACTAAGATGCTGGAAGGTTTTTTTATTGGAATAAATCTAAACTTTTCAGAGAATGTCTCTATAAGCGTCAACAGAATCAAAGCTTCAATTAATCAATTTATCCAAATTTTTTCTTGAATCAGAACGGAAAGTGGAAACAAACATTTTCTGAATTCACACGTTTTTTGAAGATTTCGGTACGCAAGTCGAAAATAATGAATGAATAAATCTCAATTTTTTTGGATAAACCTCAACACTAATCAATTTTCATTTAACTGTAAGTAAACTCAGGTTGAATGTTGAAATTTTATCAAGCATACATACAAAACTTGAATTATAAAAAAAGAAGGCAAATCTTTTTGTAGATTTCACTTACTTTTGTATATGGAATTGACCAATCGAGGCACAGGAAAGTTAACCCAAATTAAAACTATTAATTTTTAGTTTTGAACCATGTTGGGTGCTTTATTGTTAAAGTTAATTAAGGATGTTATGGAGATACAATCGGGGACAAAAGTACAGAAATATAGAAATTCTTGAATTGATTATTCGTGTAACGGATCATGAGGCGAATACTTAAAAACCTGTTTATAGTTTAAGAGAAAATCGGAAATTTCCCCAAAAATTTAAAACAAATTAAAAAAATAATAACTAACTTTTGGGACTAAAGATGCCTTGGTTTTAACTCAACAAATCAAAGTATTATTGATTTGATGCTCATAAGTTATGAATGTAGGTTTTTTTAATAAGAATAAATCATAAATAAAGCATTAAACTAGCATGTTTTAAGGCATTTATTATTACAAAATAAAAATTAAATTAATAATTCAATATTATATAAAATAATGAAAATGTGATAACGCTGTTGAATTCATAGGTAGCGTTGGAAACATTAGTATGTCTCTTTCACATGATGTGAGTAAGCATGCGGGAAATGCTCAACATTTTGATAATAAATTATTTGAGATATTTCATTCTTTTCCTTTTTATACTGTGTACTCACGACTGTGACAAAGATAAATTATGCGTTTCATTTTTATCTAACCAAATGTACTATCACAGCTCGTATTATATACAAGACGGTACGTCTAAGCTGACGACAGTGTCGCTCTATTTTTAATATGCCACACTTATTAATTTATCAAGTAAAAACCACTTTTTCGTCTTACAATTTTCACAGTTGCTTTAGCACTAAATAAGAAACATTTTTTTTTAATTTTTAGTTCTCTGGTAGCATTTTAACGTACCTTCATAACATCCTTAGTGTTATTTATGTATGAAAAATTTTATTATTCAAATGATCACGAAAGCGTTGATTCGAACATCAAAATTTTTAAGTATACCCACCCCTGATCTAGATACTTTTCCTGAGTATCTTTGACAACTGTGTATATAAAACCTTCGTGAAAATTTATTTACCTTCGAGAAAACTCAAAATCCATTGCGTGATTTAGAATGAATTAGTGAAAATACAGATTTATAGACGTGGAAAGCGTTACTGTTTACTACAGTCCCTGGTCAAATTATTAGACGCACTTAAGATTTTTTCCAATTTTATGTATTCTACTAAATTAAATGTGATTCTATTTAGTTTTTACTTTATTAAAAATAATAAACAGTTTTCGGAAATATATTTTCTAAATAAGGGTATAGTCTTGATTATTACCCCAATACCCTACTCTTGATAAATAGTCCTGATTTGAACCCCATTGAAAATGTGTTGGCTTTGATAGGAGAAAAATGGTTAAATAGGTGATCACATCAGAAAAATAGCCCAAAGAAAAAAAATTTCATAAATAAAACCACAAATGTAGTGGACATTATTGTCCTACATATACAACACGCTGCGAATGATTTAAGCTTTAATAGCAGTAAAAGGGCTTTCAATTAAATATTAAACAATTAAGTTCGCCATAATTAACAAGATATTTAAAATGAAATAAAAGTTATTTTTCAGTAAATATGATTTTTTTATCACATTAATTGGTAATAAGTGTAATAAATTAAAATATAACACAAAATATAATAGCTTTTACTTCACACTTTGTACAAACTCTATAGTGCGTCTATTAATATGGCCAGGGACTGTATACTATGTAGAGATAACGATTGACGGTTTAAAATATTCAGTTTTTCCTCAAATGAAATAGTTTAGGTACATATTTTTCTACAGTCACTTAATATAAGTATTATATTGGTATTTCTAACGAAGAAAAAAGGAAATGCGCTAGTTATTCTTTTTTCAATTGATTTTACAGTAAATTTTCGATTTCATAAATGTTTTGACTAAATAATCAATTTTCATAAAAATTTTCATAAAGATTATTTCTTCCTACGAAATGGTAATGTTTTTAGCGATAAATAAAGTATTCTATTTTAAATAATAATTTGTAATGTAAAATAATTTCTGAGTTTTATAAAATTTCTAATGAATAAACGTAACTTTAAGTGATGTTTTCTACAGTGAAACTATTGCTAAAATATAACACTTACCACCCAATATTCCATTGATGGTGTAATCCTTTTTCCCATCCGAATCATCCTTCCGGCCACCTCGTAATAAGCGACTGATCGATGAAATGCTTGGAGGATCTGTCACGCCTTCCTAAAATCAAAGAAGGAAAAATAAGAAAAAAAAATGGGAAAAATAACGTATTTTGTGATGTTATGAAGGTGTTACGAGAGTCGTTCGTCGTGGGTTGCTGAATATTTGCCTACTCAATCATTCGAAATACTACGATGAAGAGCGTCTATTTTCTCAACTAGTGTTAATATTTCTCGGTCGATCCGTGTAAATCGGATTTGCATTCCAACTTATTGTGGGTTTGGATTGGAAAAAGTACGAGAATTTTGATAGATTTGTTGATGATAATGTAGAACATATAAACGCGGTTTTACTCCAAGGAAGTGATGGAACATTGAAGAAAAACGGGCCGAGCCGGGCGGACATGAAGAGATTGAAGAAAGATGTTATGGTCAGATAATAAAATGCAGATGATAAACTAGTGGGAGGGCAAAAGATTTCTTTAGATATCGATCTGTGACACATCAGACACCGCCGTCAGCTGTCCATCACGTACCAACATAAACACACCACAAATATTTTAATCATAGATTATCGCAGTCAACCTGAGTCAACCAAACGTCCATCTCAATCCCGTTCATATTATTACAAAAACATTGGTATAATAATAACAATAATAATTTTGTAGAAAAATACAGGTCCGGATTATTATCGAACGATATGCACGAGCCGATTTCATTTGCGCTCACGCCACACATTTTTATTTAGCAAATTCAAATAATCAATGGTTTTTATTCAAATAATTCACCAAATCATTTTCCGTTAAAATAATACCTACTTTTAGTAGTACTTGTTCTTCCTGTCATAATTTCTATTTTCGCTACATTCAACAAAAATTCAAATTAGCTCGGCTACAAATAATTCATACAAATAATTCACACCTTAATTATTGCAAGTAATAACACCATTACATTTTCTCCTAATAAAAAGAAATCGCTTCCAAATATGCTATTAAGCTATAAAATTATGATAATGTATAATAAATTAATTGCTTTAAATATTACTACCCTCTACATTTTTCTACAAATTATAACATATTTTGTTAGTTTAACAATAAATAGTAACCAAGATTACAAAGTACAGCAGGATCTTTTAATCCTTTATTTTAATTGCATGAAAATTAAAAAGGCTCATGCAATTTTATGGCCAATGGTTTACCCCACTATGGTTTCATACCGAAAAAATAATACTTTTCGGTAATACCCCAATCTTCCATTGGGCTTTCTTTGGTACTACTCCCAGACCTAAATCTAATTAAAACAGGACAGGGACTCTTGAAAAAGTAATCTACCCTTCTTAGTATTTTTCTTAAGTCAAAAATTACTGAAACTTTGAATCACAACTCATAAATAAAAACAATGATTAGTTGAAAATATGTTGGCTAAATGAAAAGCTTAAGAATAAGGGTGATATAACAAAATATATGTTAAACATCTATTTCTTTTTCTTTTTTTGTAAATATTATCAATAAATATTAAACCAACAGTATTATTTTCATCAAAATTTTCAAAACAAACTTCTGCCCATTTTTTTTCGATTATCAAAAATAGTTACCAGGTGGTTATTATGTTACAACTAAAGACTACAAGTATAAAGAATAGTACGGGTGCAGAATTTTTGACGTCCGCGAATTTTTAAGTATAACATTTGTAGATCCAAGTACAAATAAAACAGATCTACGGTTTATGAACAAAAAAGGTAGATATTTAAAGATATAAAAAGAAGAACGCTAGAGTGCCTTAAAAATATGTTGTGGTCCTATTTATTAAATATAATTTACGAGAGTAAACTATAACTATAAATTTGAACAAAAACTAAAACAAATGATACGTAATTTGATTGCCCAGCAATCTTCCTCAGTGGTCATCATGCAGTATTGGATCACTCCGTAATTGCTACGCTATGAGTCACTGTGACTCATTTGTTTGAGCTTTTGGTCAAATTTGTGTTTATAGTTTACTTTTCTAAATTATATTACATAAATAAGACAATAGTGCATTTTATTTATTTTATAAACTGTTTTTATAGTTATTGCGGCCATCGAAGAATATCTTGACTTAAGAATCTTCACTAGAATGGAGCAAATATGGTAAATACCACAAAACTGCTTAGGTCTAATGCGAACAAAGTGAAGAGCATGCGATTGATCGCTAATGTTCTGAAAGAGCACAGAACTTTTAGAAGAAGTTGAAAAAAAGAAGTTCAAAATACCTACTATGTGAATAATAAGCCTTAAAGCAAATAACTTTAAAAAAATGTGTGTCCTTTTGGATCATCATGTGTCATTTTTGTTTTATTAATGCAAGTTCTTAATAGAACTTGCATTAATATAATTATATAATACTAATAGCTACCCGTGTATTATTCACAGCCAACACTGACACAACTGATTAATTGTGAATGAAAGAAATAAGAATAAAATTGAAACAAATGACAATTATAAATTAGTTCAAATTTGTAGTTGAGGGTTTCTGCAAAACCTCGTGCTCATGAATCCTATTGGAAAAAAAAGATGCTAAATTATTGAAATGTTTTTTTCTTTTCGTATTTTGAAATGATTACAATATTTACTGTATAACGTATTATTTACTTATTTTTGTAAGAATCTTTTTGCTCTACTACGGTTTTACCTTATTCCATCTCTCAAGACGTCTCATTAAGTCATGTTTCCAAAATTGCTATGGTTTAGATAAGAAATAATACTAGAGGTTTATTTTAATACTTTATTTAAATAATACTGGGGTAGTTTTTAAATTCATCCACGTGAAATAAAATCGCACCTCCAGAATTATTTCTTATCCAAAACACAATAATTTCGGAAACAAGGCATAATGAGGGTTTTAGTCTAGGGGCAGCAAAAAGAAAATGGTTCTACGAGTATATGCTGTAATAATAATAATGTAATTTCACTGTGAGGATTATGACTGAAAATTTGCAAATTTACAACATTTATATAAGTACATAATACTTTAAATAATTTAACGGTCAATGATTAATCAGATTATAGTTCTATTTTTTTAATGTTTAGTTATTGAAATCGCAAAAATGTTTACAAAGATTACAAAACATGGCGTTGGGGTTTTGTTAATTTTACGTGATGAATATGTACTTTAAAGTGGATATAAATTAATAAATTGCTGAATGTAATAATTAATATTGACTATAACAACTATGTGTATGACTTTATACAGCTAATATCAAATTGTGAGCTTATTATTAATAATATATGTTTCTATTGATTGAAACTATTAACGTTATTATTAATAACATATCAACTCAGGCATCTATATGGAAAATATGCGTGTACCTATAGTTTACAAATATCCAATTCAATATCATTGAATATATGTAGGTACGTATAAAGAGACAAAAATTTTCAATGCATTCTAAATATATTACGAATATTTCAATGACAATATGAATTTAATATTAAATATCAATTTTATTTTCCATATTATTTCCCTCGTTTCAAAGCGAACAAATCATTATTTT
Organism: Sisyra terminalis; assembly: GCA_958496175.1. Classification (NCBI taxonomy): domain Eukaryota; kingdom Metazoa; phylum Arthropoda; class Insecta; order Neuroptera; family Sisyridae; genus Sisyra; species Sisyra terminalis. The sequence goes on from OY292277.1 coordinate 24,266,606, forward strand.
CTCCCTTCTTGATTTACAAAATTATTCAGATTGCAATATGAAACGCTAATTTTGAAAAAAAAAGAAACATAATAAAAGTTATTGGAATTTCTAAAATTCGATCAAGTTTAATCGAATTATTAGTTAAAATTTGTCAATGCGTTAGAGTATTGAAATAAATAAAATCCAGATGTAATTTTAGATAAATCGGTGAATAACGGCATATCACAATGAAAATTTTACGATTACGAGTTTAGAATTTCAAATTTAATGTTGGGAAATCAAACTTGCTATATTATAAATTCAATCGTTTGTAATTCAAGTTTCCGTGAAGGAAAAAGTTTTATATATCTCAATTCTTCAAATGTAGGACGAAAATATCTATACTGTGTGAGTGTCTTTTTTAATTAAAGAAGCTAATATTTTTACCACCCACATTATGATTAATAAAAGAGTCATCACTTTATTATCTATCAGTTATTATCTATCTAAAATTAAAATTTTTGCTTTGTTAAAATGATAGCACAATCGATGAAGTACAATCGATGGTGAAACTAGCTAATACCCACAACCTCGTTTTTATGGTATAAATCTGTGTATTAGTAGGTATAGTATTTTAGTTTAAATTTATAAGATACAAAATACTATTCATAACTAAACCCACAATTTAGAAGAATATTCGTCTTGAACCATTGGTTTAAATTAAAATTTTTTAAGCTGAGGGTTGCGGAATCTATTACATTCATATTGACTTTTTTCCAATAATTAAAAATTAATGATTGTAGCCTAAAACTACAAAAACATGCTTAAGGATTCAACAAAATTATATTTTGTATAAATATTTATATATCCTATTGGTCTTTTATATTTTTACATTGAAAATTGAACTCTAAATATGACCGTTTGAAAAATGCCTCAATTTACTAGTCTAACAATAGAAATTGATTAAAAAGTGTTTTTTTTTTTCAATGAAAATGGAAGGAAAAAATTTAAAGTGTAGGAACCCAATTCAGAAAATGGCTAAAATAATTACAAAATTATTCCTTAATCAAACCTATATCAACGAGTAGGTCTTGACGATCATAAACAGTAATAAAACTCATTTAGTAGTGTAAATATCATATTCACCCTTCTCCAATAAAAAAATATGCCTTCCATTATATCTCTAAAACGAAATATTAATAGAATAATCATAAGTTTTAGGCGAAAGAAACTGAGGAAAATATTAATAAGCACAATGGGTACCTTTAGCGACTAAACACTGACATTATTTAATTTTAAATTAAAATTTTATTTATTTATTCTATTGGTAATTCTGTTTTAACTTTGTATCTTTTTACTTTGTAATTTTTAACTATGTTACTTTTAATTTTGTTAAACTGATTTAGATATATGAAATTGTACATTGCATTACATTACAATTGTAATATTCCAGTTCTATGTACAGATGCTTTGCATCTCTGTAGAATGCCTACTGGAAGTAAAATAAATAAATAAAATAAAAAAAAAAGTTCACTATATAGGGTTCTACTTGGATAGTCATCTCACTTGGAATCCATACACCAGACTGAAAATACAGGTACCTACTTAACAGACGTTACGAACTTTAACGTGGATTATTAGGATCCAAATCTACCATAGTATGCACAATTCACTGACTTTATACCAGTGCTTCCCAACCAATTTTGGACCATGCCTCACTTAGACATTTCTAAAATCCTAATGCCCCCCCTTGTGATATTTAAATTTTGTTATTTAAAATTTTACGATTATTCAACAGAAGAAAGCTTAAAAGCTTCCAAAGAATAAGTCATCTATGAAAGAGAAAAATAAAAAATGAAAGAACAGTTAAATAAATAAAGTTTCCAATCATATAATAGAAAACTGAAATGAAAAAATAGCATATATTTAAGTGAAACATTATTCAAAAGGAATTAATAGCAATTCACTACTAATAACTCATTCTCGAATTACCCAATAATTTATGGTATAGTAAGCCGAAGAGTGCACGTCCTGCCCATGATCCATTAAAATATTGTAGTGCCCCATCGGTGGAGCCTGGCCCCACGTTGGATGGGAATGATGGCTTTATACAAAACAATATCAACTGCATATACATACAGTTTGTCTCAATAGTCAATTGTATGTACCTACAACATATTTACAAATAGTGGCACAGTAAAAATTAAATTAATACAATAGCGATTGTATACTATTATTACCCATTTCTATCTATGTATTGAAACTGATTTTTAATTAAAATTTTGAAAAACATACTGCAATATAATGTATCAATCGACTTTCCTTGCATTATTTTACAAATTGCTTTAATTTCAAGAAACACCTTTGTTTTAAATGTATTTAAACTATTGTGTATTATTATGGATATGGTTCAAATTATAAAAATTTAAAATGTTAAGTTCGACGATATAGATGTTTTACAATAAAATAACAACTGATGGTGTCTGTTACGACTGTTATCTCCTCCCGGCACTTTTTAACTTCGTTGTCGATCATTTCAGTTGGTTTCCCCTACCGAATAACAAAAAAACCTGTGCTAACGGTCCAGTCGGTCGACTTGATTGCGTTTTTTTAGTTCTATCGAATCGCTCCCAAAAGTGGCCAGTTTTCACCCGCTTGAAGTTTCATGCTAACCGTTGGAGAAAAACTTTCTACGGCATCCTGATTATTTTTTCATAACACTACTAAAGAAGTATGATTTCAAGAAGTTATAAAACATAGCACTTCTTTCTATACAAATAGAGCAATTTATTGATAAAATAATCGATTTTTTATAAATTAAAATAAATCATACACAATTTTGCACGCACTGCGTTGTGATAAATAATAAATGCAAAATGAAATGCCAAAATGACGCGGACTTACAACACTCTCCCAAAACATAAATTAAATAATTATTTTAACACAAATTAAATAAATAAAAATCTCAAATTCATACGTTGCTAAGCGTTTTTCAAAATAAATCACAGGAATCGATGATTACAAATAATATATAGGCAAGTAGGCGTAAAAATTTGCAGAAGATGCCGAGGGACACCTTAATCTTCTAAAGGTATGAAATATACTTTACATCCGATTCTCATGCCTACTGAATATACCTAGAGAATTTTATGAAAATCGGTCCAGCCGTTTCGGAGGAGTTTAGCTACAAACACCGTGACACGAGATTTTTATATATAAGAAAGATTGTCATCGAGGATCTGAAATTTTACAGTAGAGCAATTTATCTTCAATAGAAGGTTCTTCTTTGCAGAAATTCTTACTATTTTCTTGCTATTCTGAGAGTTTCACTTATTTTCTGAAATAGGCAATCATAATAACAATCTTGGCTTTGTTGATTACAGCTTTAATGTTCAACCAAACCTGAGACTTCGAAGCCAGGACATTCGTTTCATTTCTACTATCCGCTTTCCAGGTACTTTCTCCTGGATAATGTTTTGGTGCATTTGATATCTCACCTTTTCATTAATGGTCTAGATCATATATTTATCAATTTTGCTAAGGTAAGTACCTATAAATACATCAGTCATCCATTGTCGCTTCATACGTGATGTAATAACTGAATAACATTAAAACTTGAAGAAAAAAAACCGAGAACCATAAGGGGTCTGCCGTTTAATTTAAAAGACTTGAGACTAATGATTAGTGAGATAGGTACAGATGTACAACTAAAAATTTGATTAAATTGTATGATTTTTTTCTTGGACACTTGATATGATATATTCATAATGAAAATGAATTTCTTACATGAACATTGAGATAAGTTGCATAATTTTTTTTCGTTTTTAATATGTTTTGAAAGAGGTGTGTTTAGTGAGCGGTACTGGACTCGATCAAAGAGCTCATACTCAGCGGGATGGGAAGTTAAACGACGCAAATGGGTGTCGTAGGTGTCCATTACATTGGATGGCTTGCATTTATAGCGGTACGGCAAGCGGCAGAACGCGTGCTGACCACCACAGCCCCAAGTCAGTGGCGGGTCCAGCTTTGAATGCATGTGTAAATGACTTCGCCGTTGGGGCCACCACGCCACTTTGCTCTGGAATTTCCACAGATCCGTACACATGTACCAAATATGTGTGCATACATATTACACATATTTCTCCGTAGGTACCTACATACCACAAACTGTCACATTATATTTATCAAACCTGCTCAAGTGGTCACCATTTAACATGAGATTAAATTATTATAATCCATACAATAATTCCACTATACACATATTTTTTAATATAAAATTTCACTATCAGCAACTTTTATCTTCGATTTTCAGATTGAAGCAAATCATTATTACTCCTATAAACAATATATCATCAAATTTAATTTTATTGTGTATTTTTTTCAATCAAGAAACATAAAATTTGAATGTTACTTAAACTATAAAGTGTGTAATATACATACTAGTATGGCAATCCTTTATCTATATATATATATATATATATATATATATAAAATCGTAAGTCCTGACTGATTGACTGAATGATGGATTAAGCCAAACCCTAAGGTTTTATAAGCCGCTGGTCGCAGAATTATGAAATTTAGAGAGTACATCCCTTGTATAATGTAGGCATCCGATAAGAATGGGTTTTAGATAATTCTTCCCTTTACAGGATGAAAAGGGGTGATAAATTTTATATGTGATAACACGTGGCTGTCAACAATTGAAACTTCACATTTAATTATCAAAGTAGGTACTGTGAAACATGAAACATTAAACGATTTTAAAAATTGAATAAATATTTCGATTTGAATTTGGAGTAAATGCAAAAACATATAAGTAAAATTGAATTGTCAACATGTATAGTGTTTGTAATACCAAACTAGCATTACCTTTTTACTAAAGCTATATCTATACTATTGATGTACTTATCTAATTCTAACCAAAGTCTATAGATACATACAGTCCCTAGTCATATTAGTAGTTGTGCTATTGGTTTTATATAAAGCCTGAAATAAGAGCTATTTTATTTTGGGTCCATATTTTTGATTGGGTTTAACTTTCCTGTGCAAATTTTATTTATTACGCTTATTACCAACTAGCGTGACCAAAAATCATACTTACTAAAAATAAATTTTTACCATCATATTAATTAGTTTTCTTCTTAATTATGGCGAGCTGAATTGTTTAATATTTAATTGCAAGCTCGTTCTACTGATATTTAAGTTCTCATTCTGCGCAGTATGCTGTCTATGTAGGACAATACCGTCTGCTGTATTATTGGATGATGATTCCATACGTGAATATTTTTTCTAAGGGCTATTTTTCAGGTGTGACCACCTCTTTAGCTACTTTTTTCTTCAGCAATTTCCACATATTTTCAATGGGTTTCAAATCAAAGCTTTTATCCTAAAATAGGGTAATAGAGATAACAAACAAGGTTTTACCCTTACCCAGAAAATATATTTCTTAAAAATCAATAAAAATTTTTATAATGTAGAAAGTAAACAATATTAAATTTAATTTAGTAGAATATGTACATTTTGTATAAAATCTAAAGTGCGTCTCATAATATGGCCAGGAACTGTAGTATTTGTTTTAGGATGTTGTTATTCCAAATTTACTGTTTTAATATTTTTATGTGAATCTATATATCATCTTTTAACTAAACAGATAAACCAATTTTTATAAAATTTGGTATTAAGACACAAATCCATGTTCCACTCACTGCAGGCTTTATGTTCTAATTTAAAAATAATAAGAAAAGGTCGTCTACGTGAAACTGAGGGATCAAAAAAAAATCTTCATAGTAGTTTGATTGAAAAGGTTTTTAACAAAGATTTTTTACGTTTTTTAATTTATACTTATAATTAGCAGTTTAAAAATTGTAGCTATAATTAGCTATATGGGTCCCATATAAATCTATATTTCATCATATTATATTTAAATATAGTAATATTAAAGACATTTTTAATAAATTGGATTTCACTATTTTGGCCATTATAAAATATAAATATTTTGTATAAGTGTGATGAATCTCGCGGACCGGAAAAATGGTCAAGTCGGACTTCATGGAGCCCGTGGACTTACAATTGTGTACTTTTGAACTGCGCAAACGTAGTCGTAGGAAATAAAGGACACCTTAAAGCTTTTATGAGCGACCTAAAATGTTAACCTTCTAAGTTCATTTTAACAGTTTTTACAGGGGAAGGAAAAAAGTGAATGTATGATACATAAGTTAGTACAGATAGTAGGTTTTCGTTTCATGTTAGGTATATTATAAAATTTCTATATTAAAAGTGATTAATCAGTTTCTCACTCGATAGAATTTAGTATTTTCTTCCTAATGGAACAAAAAAATCATTAAAAAGGGGCTAAGCAGGGTAACACTTTAGACTGGCGAGCTTTGCTACATTTTCTTTTGTTTTTTTTTTTTTTGACAAAATTTTAAGTATCCAGACCATATACACTATACAGTTCATTTATCTAAGAGCTTGCGTCGTTTTCGAGAGAAAATTTAGAGAAAGCTGATTTTTGATATAGCCTCTCTATCGTCTTTTCAGTTCAAAAGTTGCATTTAATTGTATAATTTTCCTTCTTATTTAAAAAAATATGACTATGTTTTTGGAATTTTGACCGAACTTTAATAACCATTTCAAGATAATATATCTGTTTTAAACGAGGGTAATTTTGAAATATTTTTTTTTTTGTCTATTTTACGTAAAATATAGTATGCTTGCATCCTACCCAAAACAGGTAAAAAATATCAATTTAAACAATCGTATTGACATTTATAATGACTGTTTCTTTAAAGATCAACTTTTCATTACAAATACGTTTTTATAAGAATATCTATAAACTTTGAAATTTTTAAAACTTTTTAAAATATTATAATTTCTATCATAAACGTGACACAGACAAAGTCGCGGGCAACAGTTAGTGTAAATATAAAATTTAACGTCTGTCTGCTCGTTTAAAGCTCGATCAATTGAAACTACTAGTTCTGATTTGAGTCATTTTTAAGATTAGTTATTCCCATGGCTTTTAATGCATCCTTATTTTCGATAACAAACCCAAAACGTTAACAATTACAATTTTTTAGCTAAGAACTTTAGAATTTTCGATTCAAATTAGTATGTCAAAAAGTAGGTCTTTTAAAAAAGCTACCAACTAAATGCTCCACATATTCGTTGAAAATCATCAATTTTCTTACTTTTATTGCAATATTTTACGACCTTTCATAATCTAGGAACTCACTTTTATATGAATAGAGGCCATATCCGTCAAAACTTTACTGTACAATTTCTTATTGGGCAACATTTAAGAAAACAAAAAATTAAAAATTCACTCATAATTGGAGAAGTAGGGCATTTTCTATAATTTTTTTATTTGAAAAATGATAAAAATTGAAACCAAAGATAATATTAAAAAGGCATTTTTTCTGGTTCAACTAAAAATGTTGGCACTATATAGCAAGGTGTAGTCATCTGATTCCTGTCGTTAAGTAGTTAATTGAATATCAATGACGATATCATTCTTCCCCTTAAGAATTTCCATGAAATTTAAATTCAATATTTGAAATCATTCAAAATTGTAATTTTTCATAAGATATTTGTATAATTCAACAGTAGATACACGTTTTAAAAGCATTGAGTTGGTATCGATCGCTTTATAGCGAACAAAAAAAGGAAATTCGTTTTAGCTTATCTCTTAATTTTCAGCAAAAGTCTAGTCTCATATTTTGGTATTCTTGAGCAGTTTTTGCATTTACCAAAAAAGACATTATACATGACTATGGCTATCTTTAAAACATGGCATCTACTTTTTAGATCGACTAAAAAATATCTTGTTCATGGTAATCAAGAAAACTAGATACGGGAAAATTTAAAACTTTTTTTAATAGTAGGATTGTTAACAGAATGGAGGAGAGTAACTTCCTTATTTGAATTTGGTGTTCCAAACGACAGTTGTTCAAAGGAGGTTGTGAGTAAGCACAATTAAAAGAGTGGGACGTAAAGTATAGTAATTAGGGGGATCATCATTACATCTCATATGGGTCTATTTTACAATAATACTTCCCAGAATCCCAGCCTCACCCCTCTGAAAAGCAATCTGCATTCATCTGCTCAGTGACCTGATTTAGTTTCTTCTGAGGTTATTTTCTATGAATCTACCAAAAACCGTAAAAATTGTTTATAAGGATCGCCCTTAGAATCGGGACAAAATGAACAAAATTCGTCAAGTTATAACCAACATAACCTTGATATACTAGAAAAAGTTGTACGAAACTTTAATAGTAGATTTTCGCCTCCCATCGTAGATCTCTCCAACATCCTTTAGATCCTTTTCAGTCGTTGCTCAATTTCGAGTGTCGTGACTTATACATGACAGAAGCCTTCTCCATGTTTCTCTATCCTCTATAGTTGTCAATACTTCTGCTACTGACACATTTATGAGGTCTATAATTAGGTCTATGAATCCACCCAAAAGATCTGCCTCTCGTTCTTTCGTCGTCCACATTTCCTTAGATCACAATTCTTCCCACCTCAGCCTTTCGTATTACATTAGCGAAATATTTATGCACCTCTGGATTATTGGGAGGAGTCTTTCATGATTTCATATATTCAGCTCTTTAGATATGACGATGTTTGTTCTGTGTGCCATCTAGGAGATCATCAACATCCTGTGGTAGTAAATCATTTCAAATCCCTCTTTTGTGACATGATCCGTATCGTGTCCAAAATTTTGACTCATAGGTTGTGATTGGGAATATTAACGACTTAAAAAGACTCATCATATTCTCGATATTGTGATTTTTCTAGATTTTCACAAGTCGGAAACTTCCTTTTTTATTGTTTTTGTGCCAATAACAGTATCATTGGTTTCTATGTCGTGGATAAGTTGAAGTGGAATTGGGATGGTCTTAAACCTATTTACAATCAACATACAACATTTGGTTCTATTTAGTCGGAGGCCAAATTCCGTATTAGTAGCTCCCACACATTATAGGAGCTCAAGCATTTCTTGTTCCTTTTGTTCCGGAACTTTCATGTCACTTACATAACATAGGTTGGATAATTTAGGGATAATTTTTGATTTTTTAAGATCATAATATAGGTTTTAATTATTCAGTTCATTTTGCGAACCTTAGGGAATATGTTTGTTTTTTTCGTCTACTTTCGAATTCAACAACTTGCTTTGTGTTTTAGGATGCATATTCGGTGGCTTATTATATTTTAGAGTAATGAAGTTTCAACTTATGTTGCACATATGCTGCGCAATTGGTCAATTTCCGTCTACTGACCAGGTCATTAGAAGTGAATAAGATAACTAATAATGATATCAATAAATTAGATTCTTACATCAATACATCCTCGCAACGAAGAAAATATTTTCCATATAAAGAATTCTTGATTGTATTTAGCATTCACATTTCTTTGCAGATGATATACGATACCATAATACCATAAGTACGATACCGTTTTCAAGTTTTATATCTAAAGTTTAAATTTAGCTAATTGTCTTTAGATATATTTTTAGTAACTTTCTTTCATTGTTTTCGTTGAATATAAGTAAAATAAAGTGGATGATAGCACATATCCCAATCTTATTCACCACTTAGTTTTGCTCCATTGGGGTTAAAATTGATACCGCTTGATCTCAGTATGGATATTAGTAATATCCGAATTTCGATACCAATATCTTCAAAAATAATTTTAACTTATTGATTCCGATTGGACCAAAAGTCTTTAGGAATCAGGAAATGATCAAATGGATCAAATGATCAACTTATTGACTTAATAATTACTACTTACCTACTTTCTAAGGAGGTAATAGTAATTTAAAATTTCCCAACAGAAACATTGTTATTTCGTGTTTCTTAAAAAACCGTAGTTTAAATACGGACATAGTAATATTTTATATCTAACCTAGATGCTAATAAATAGGTATCATTTGCAATTGGGAACTATTAGTAAATTAAAAGTTTGGAAATACTAATTTAAACAATTTATGGTATTTTATATTATTATGTTAATGATGCCATTTTTCACTAAAAATGATATCATTTTTATTCATTGTAAGAATGTACCAAATTGTTTCCTTTTTATTTAAAAATGCATTATAAAATTTTACGACCAAAGACCTAGAAAATATCTAGGTAAGTATTTTCAGAACACCAAAGTTCCTATTTACCTTTATTAAATTTACAATATAAATGATAAGCGAAACTAAACCAAACATTATATAACATATGAATTTGTATTTATAATGAAAATCTAAAACATATAAATATCCTCAACAAATCATTCCAAATTATTCGAACAATTCAACTTCTTGGGTCTTACTCATTTCGACAAATAAACAAAATGAAGTACTTAATCATCTTTGTAGTGCTCTGTTTCTTCTGCCGGGTAAGTGTTCTTTTTTTTTTGAAGTATTAAATTAAATTTTAAATTTCCATATCGTTTTAGAATATCGATGCCCAAAGTGATACCTACAATAAAACTCGTGACAGTACTATAAGACTTGTAAATAGTACAATCGATTATTTAGAAGGAATTAAAGTTAAATGGCTAAATTCTCTTGAATATCAAAGAGGTGTTGCTAATCGATACGCAAACGGAAATGAAAGCAAAGTAGAGAATTATACTGCCTACATCAAAGATTGCGCGACCAGAAACAATATCAACATTTCAGATTCTCTCTTCTATGGAATTGAAACATGTGTCGGAAATTCATCTGGCAGAGAAAAAGGAGTAAATCGAACAACTGACGCATCTCAATTTGTAGTTACTTACAGTATAAATAACATTCAAAATTTCATCAATGAATCATTGTATGTGTGCGAACCAATTCCGGCTGAAGATCCATACTATGAGGTAGTAGCTATTTCTTGTTACAAAGCAGTAACATATTTAACGAAAATTAATAAATCAGTTGGCGTTAGACAAAGCGAAGCGGTTTATAAAATATCTAGAGCAAAGTTTGTACTGTTCTCAACTTTGCAAAAAGCTTGCTTAAAAATCGCAAATAGTACACTCACCACAGCGCTTAGAGCCTACCAGATATACCCTTCTAAATGCTAAGCGGTTAAATATTAATATTTCCAACGACTTAAAAAAAGATATACGATAATACTTAGAATCTTGAAGCTATTTTTTGAAAATCCCAATAAGATAACTCAGTAGGGATATTATAAAGATCATCCAATATAATCCAATTGGAAATCTAAGTCTAGATTCCAATACTACTTTCATTACTAATCATCTAATTTTTTAAGCAATCGCCTTAATTTAGATAATTTTCTACGTCATTTATATTCTTAACCATGTATACATAATTTTAAATCTTTATCTACCTATAGAAACAAGGAGCCTATAGGTATAGGTATAGGTATATGAGCCTATAGGTATCTTTTCTGTTTTTATATCGAGAAAGTTGTAAGATAAATTTTAAATATTTCTTTTACTCATATTGCACTTATATTTTTAATTTTGAGGATTAATAATATTTGTTGATATTCAAATCTATTAAATCTGCTGACTCTTAAGGGATCAAGAACCATTTTTCACGATGTTTAAAACTATTTTATACTTAAGTTTATTCATTGTTGTATTTCTATTGTAAGTTTTCACTTTTTGTATTTTTGTAACTATTTCATTTTTGTATAATATACATATTTGGTACTTTAATTTTGTTACTAAATCGAAATCTAAAACCCAAAATCCAAGTAAATCCTACTGATAAACGTAAAAAGGGAATCGAGTATCTAATGTTCGGAAGACATAAGTTCTGTACATGGTCAATCTGTCCTTCCATCCCTATGGGTTTGGTGGGGTAATGTTCCACATCATTCTGTCCTATATGCTTGATTCTTTTTTGTACGATCAAATCATCCTATCGGGAATATTCCTCTGTTATGTTTGCTTTCCACTTTTCCTTCAATTAGAAGTAGTTCCATTCCTCCAGTACTCTGAGCCATATGACCGAAGCACCGCAAGTATGCCTGATTTATTCTACTTATGAGTTTATCAAGTATGTTTCGTTCTTGCAAAATGGATTTATCATTTCGTTTCTCCGTCAATGAGACTATTAATATGCGTTTGTATATACATTTCTATAGTTAGAAGGCTTGAATCTTTTGACGTCTTATATAGGTACTAGTTAATACTTCCAACGATGTCTGGGTAGTATAATATAATAATTTGTCTAAGTTAGTTATTATCGTCCGAATTTAACACTAATTGCTGTCGAATAGTTCTTTTTGACCCTTATATGTACATCTTTGACACTACTATTATGACGTATTAGGCGTATTATACTATCATACTGGCCTATAGTGTGAACATATGAGTCCTGGTATCTGGGCAAATCTCAGAAACTGGCGTATGAGGATTTTTTCGCCTACTTCGATTCCTGGTTTTGATATAATGTTTTACAACCATAGTTGGGAAACCTTTATTGTGTTTTAGAAAAAAAAAGAGTTTTTAATTCCCAATCTGTCCTTGGACAGTAAGAGGACGTTAGAGAGTGAATTACTTACTGTGATGCACTTGTACCATCGTTTTCAAAATTTCAGGATGGAGATCTGCTTCAATCTTTGTAGATACTTCCCCACTATTGTCAAGAAAGGAGAAAATCAAATGGTTGGGATGGTTGCCTAGATTAATTTGGTATTATTGTCTGAACCTGGCAAACTCCTGCCTAACCGGGAACATCTCGAGATCCTTGTGTATGTATCATCACGGTTTGCAAGTTGGTACTTAAGTCAGTAATTTTATGACCATGATTCCCTGTTGGGTTCTTTTACTGAATATATGGTTTCTGTATGAGAGTCTCCTGTTGTGATATTTGAGTCAAAACTACGACAATGACAAAAGATTACAAATTACAGAAATATCCTGTATTTTGTATCATTTTTTTAAATATGTAAGTAACAACAATGTCTACATTTCAAAGTGATCAGAACTACTAAGATGTTCTGGAACTTTCTAATTGAAAATAGTTGAAAACGCAGTAGTTTGAACTTTTGGAGAACTTCGCATGCGTATTTTTCCGAAAATTATTTCTCTGAAGTCTAAAAGTCTGATAAATTCTACATAAATGAGATTAAAATTTTAATCGAATATCAGCTGCACATTGTGCAGATTAAGTAATTATTGCCGAGCTTTCAGAAATACTAAAAAATAACATCAGACAAATGACAGAATTAAAATTTTCTAATATGATTGCTGTTCCTGTGCTTTTCTATAGAAGTGAATCGTGGACGACGACAAAAAAGAAGAACGCCGAATACAAGCACGAGAGATAAAATTTTTGAAGAGATAATTTGAAATGGTCGAAAAACAGAAAAGAAAATAAGATTAAATGGAAAGAACATGCAGAGAGATGGATGCAAAAAAACTGCATAAAAGAACAATATTCTACAAAAGTTACAAAAGAAGAAGTATTGACGTACCGCAGAAAAGATGGGTAGGTACCATAACAGGTAAAGTATCTAAACCTAGAGTAAAAAAAGAAGAAGTAATTACTGCTACTAGTAATGTTCTCAGTGATTCGTAATAAAAAAAATCAAAATTAAAGTTAAAAAATATTTTTTATGTTATATTATTAAATTATAAAAATTGCCCAACTTATTTCAATCTACAATTTTATATTCTTCAAAATATAATAAATGATTTATGAAATATTATTATTCTTTTTGTCCTTCACGTACAAAATAATTAATAAAAACAATATAGAAAAAATCCAATAAATGTCAATTGATAAAGATTAAGTAGGTATACGATTGAAGTACCTATATAAATTTTATTATTTTGTTTTACTGACTTAAAAAAATATATAAAAAGCTCCACGTTGTTTCTGCTTTTGTTTTAAAATTACAATTTTTTGTAACACTTGTAACTCATTTTTTTCTTCTAAAAATGAAATACTTAATTGCTGTCGCCCTTTTTTGTTTTTGTCAAGTAAGTTTTGATAATTGTTATTAAAAGTTGCAACTTTACATTTTTGGCTTTCTTACTTAATTTAGGTAATCAATGCTCAAAGTAGTGCTTACAATGCAAGTCAATCAAATGCGGAACAAGCAGTGGACAACTTGAGAACATCCCTAACATATTTGAAAAATAATTTAACCATTAACCTACGCAATACCCACAACAATTGGCAAACTGCTCAAAGAGGAAATGCTTCCGTCGTACAAAACTACCAAAATTATTTACAAAATTGTGCAGCTAAGAAAAATAAGACAATTCCATCCAGCTTTTATTCTCCAATTAACCTTTGCGTGAATCCTGACGCTGGAAACTTCGTCTCTAATTTTACCGGAAATTTGATTAACTCGACAATAGATACAAACATTTACATGGCCGATCGACTATTGTCTTTTTGTAGAAAACGCGTTTTTGAAGCAATAGGAATAATTTGCTTCCGTGGTATCTCCATTGGATCTCCTGTTTCCAGTGGTGTAGCTACCAGAACAAGTAACTCGGCCTATGTGTTTGGATCTTATGGGCTTAATAGCTTACGAGCAGCGATATTCCCATGCGTGACGAATGCTAATGCAACTCTTACCAGAGAGCTTCAAAGAATCAATATTGATCCATCAAAATGCTAATTATATTTTTAATTATCACACAAAATATTATATGGCAGATATTTGTTTTGAGATATACATTAGATCTGAAAATCAAAGTGAGTTTATAGCCTGATGGTATGATACTTTACTCATAAGTAATTTAAAATATTTCAGAAATATTCTGAACCATCTTACAATCTACCGAATCACTTGAATTTTCAGATTTTCTTCATTAAAACTTAATTTATAATACAGAAATAAATTTAAATATCTTTAATAGTTTTCTTTATTATCTACATAACTTTTTCAAAGCAAAGCTCTTTATGTAAAGAAGTTAAGTGAGAAAAAGTTTAACACATAATAAGGTTTAAGATCGTGTAGAAATAGTACATCTTTATCGCTTATTTTTACTATAGAGTAAGTTAGGAAAGAGGACGGAAACTAGATGACTCTGAGTGGGAATTAGGCTATTTTTGGTTCTCGGTTACAATTTTGACGCTTGTTTATATTTGTATTTATAATACTTAAACGCCATTAGATCATGTTCAATTGCTATACACAACAATTCTGTACAAAATTTAGAAATAATAAGAAGAATAATACGAAATGTTTTACTAATTAAGAAGTGGTTTCCTTACCTAAGAGAATATGAACATTGGATCTATATGTACTTACTCCAACTATATGAAGGTGTTAAGGTGTTTCTTCAGTCCACTGTGGATGGCTATTAGTCATATTAGTCCACTACAATTCTTAAGAATATATTTTTTAAAGAAATAGGAAATTGGCTTTTAAGATTGAGTCTTATAGACCATTCAAAAGTGATGATACTATGGATTCTAAAATTCAAAAAATATATACCTACTGTTTAATATGAAAGATTAAATCATTTGAAATTTATTGGCACAAAAAATGTTGTATTTGAAAAAAATTAACAATAATTTAGTTACAAGAAAAAAAAAACCTTTGGTAACGATCATTTTTTGAGAGGAACCAGATTGATATTTGGTATAATAGAAGTAGAAGCGGTTAATGTGTAGTTATCACCAAACAAACATTCTTTGTTGCAAACTATTGGTAAATAGAACCATCAAGTACCATTAACCCTGTTAACCCTGTTGATATAATATAATATAGTCTTCTAAAAATGATACCATAAAGTTCAATAGACATATCCTATAAGATAACTTTAGGTACCTACTAATTAAGATTTTTTTAATATTTAAAAGGGATACGAAGTAATCGATGGGTTCCGTTTACGAGTCTACTGGTTCCTATTATAAAATTTTAAAATCATTGACTTATTATTGGATAACAGTTTTATAAATTGGATAACAAAAAAAATAGTTATTTGGAACAAATCCTTTTTCTCAGTAAACAGTAAAATTTATCATAAATTGTCATTTATAGACATTAAACCTTATTGATCCAAAAATGAAAAAAGTTATGAAACAAGCTTATATGAAATTTCATTAATAACTTTTACTTATTTTATTTTTAAGTAATATTTGATGAAACATTTTTATGATTTTATTGTATCATAAAAACACTTGGAGTTCTACTTTTCTTCTTTTCTATTATTAGTTAAAAACAAAAAATAATAAAATTATAAATCAATTAATAAATTTTTACATTGACATGGTAACAAAATTTAGTTTTACTACCTGTAACTTTATATTTGATTTTTTTTGATTTCCTTACAAGATGTGAGGGTTAAATCCAGTGAGGAGTGAGGTACCGCTTTTCTACGCATAAATTATATATCTCGTCAGCGGGACATAAAAAACGATGTTAATTATTAATTTTACTAATTGTCGAGAAAAACATAAGAATTCCAATTTTTTTTATTTAAATAAAATATTCTTCATACCCCAAAATTACCTTTTCACGTCTTTAAAAGTGGACTTATAAATTATCTCCCATATCATTGAGTTATTTGAACCAAAACATAAAAACAAGAGTATCAAAATAAAACTAATGGAATAATAATTAATTAATCAAGCATCAGAAACCAAAAGAAATAAATATAGGAAAAAAATTTGCTTTTTATTTAATTATTGACTAACAATTACTAATGATACCATTATTTAGATATATTTAATAACGTAAAAATCAACTATATGTTATCAGTTAGTTTGGGTATAGAAAATCATGGACCTAAAAAAATCACAAAATTTCTATCTACTTGAACAGTTATTTGATTGAAATTTTCTCAAGTTATAAGAGAAAGTATGGAAAAAAACAATTCAAAAGTACGTTTAACTAAAAAAGGATAAATATAAGTTGTAAGATCCTCCCTCCTACCTTCTGCCTTCCTAACACTGTCACATTATTGTAAAAATATACGACATGTACTATTTTGTGTTATAAGCAATGTATAAGTATGTAGATTTAATAAACATTGTTCTGGAAAAAATTACAGATAAAAAACACTGAAAGTTCAGGATTTATTATGGTTCCTGAGTCCCTTTTTTGTCTAATTGATACCAAATAGCTGGAAAAACTAGTGTACTAGAATTTATTTTTTTGAAAGTTTTCATATATTTGGAACCTAATCTCCCAATTTTCATACAAAATTGAGTTCACATTGCACAGTTTTGTATTGTGTGTTGTTTTTGGGAAACGGAACTACTGCACAGTTGGAAAGATTACTGTATTATAATAATTATAGGCTGGTCGAACAACGTTTGCTGGGTACAACTAGGTACCTAATAGTTTTTTTTTCTGGAACCAAAAGGAGTTATAACTATTTGAAAAATTAATTACATTTTTCTTGCTAATTAACCTTCATCCGTCCCTCAAATTGACTGTACAGTAGAGTCCCTCGGGTCTTTTTCGACCCAGGTAGAACTTTTGACTCAAAAAATAAGTAAATTAATTTTACTAGTAACGGAAATGTTGCTTGATTAGGGATAATAAAGCGCGATTTATGCGGTAATTATTTATTTATTACATTTATTACAAACATTTACAGAATGTGCCTTACAAATAAATTTGTTACAATGTTTACATTCTAATCAATGCTTATTTTCTGATTTGGGGTAAATGTGACATCTACCTCTTTTTTGACCACGTATACCTATTGTTGGTATTTCTAAAGATGATGTAGTTGTCCGTTTTTGTTCTAATATAAGTTGTGTTATTATAATTATTATAAATAAAAATCAGTGCAAATAAGCAGTAATGAAACGTGTAACACAAATATTATAGATGCACACTTGTTTGCGTCTTTGAATCGAATGTAGAAAACTTTACATTTAGATTTTATTGAAAAAATGATATGAATATATTTGAGGATATTATAATTCCTTCAAAAGAGGACTTCTTAGAAAGTAAGTAGCTATAATAATCTGTTTGCGACGGAATCTCAATAATTTGTCCTAAAATAGACTTGAGTCATTTTTGACTCAAGGGACTTGCTGAGTGTTACTTATTTTACGAGAGATAATCCAGGTAACATATTTTTTTCTTTTCCAAAATTAATTTAATATTTTAACAAAATTAAAGTCATGAAATTACAAACATATAGTATTCATATTTTAAGATATATTTGCAAAACAAAATCGCTTTGGGTCGAAAAAGACCCGAGGGACGGATGAAGATTAAAGACTAATAGGAACTTTAATAGAACGCGTTTAATAGAACTTTCCTTACCAAACTACGAGGTAGTTTTAATTCAATTCTTCTGATAGTTCCAATTGTGAAAACTAAAACTTTCCATATGACAGGAAATCATATACTAGATACTACTAACAGGAGCAGAGAAGTGGAGGACATAGTACATGTCTAAGTAACAACATTATTAGTATTTTTTGGTTGTAATTTTAGTATTGTGATAGTATTTTTCTTTATACTCATCCGAAATATTTTGTGAGGTAATCTTTTTTTATAGTAAAATTAGATATAAGAAAAGAAAAATTCAAATACTAAAGCCATAATATATTTGTCCTTCAATTGGGAAATCAGTCACCTACATATACATATAATAAATAAAATAAAATCTAAAATAAAAATAGTTCAATAAAATGAAGAGTAATATATTTTATAACATTATTTTTTCGTATTAAAAAAAAGAATATAAAGCTGAGCCACTGTTTTCTTTACAAAGAAGTTAGAATTTTTGATGCTTAAAAATAACTTTTCAAAATGAAGTACTTCATTGTTGCCACCTTATTATTTTACTTTTTCCACGTAAGTTTTTATATGCAATTCATTGATGTTCAATGTGTATTGCTTTTAAAAATTAATGTTTATCCGTAATTTATTCAATTTACTATAGGTTACAAATGGTCAAAGTAGCGCTTACAATACGTCTCGATCAGATGCTGAAAAAGCGGTGAAAAACTTGAACTCAACTCTCATAAATTTAAAAGATAATATAACTAATCAATTGCGAGTTGAATACAACGCTTGGCTAAGCGCCCAAAAAGAACAAGCCCTCAAAGTTCAAAACTACCAAAAGTATTTGAACAATTGCGCCGCTAAGAAAAACAGATCAATTAATCCGATACTATATACTGCAATCAATATATGTGTGAGTCCTGATGCTGGAAACTTCAACTATGGTGCCAGTTCATCTGCAATCAATACCACAATAGACCTAAATATTTTTATACTCAACGAAACTTTAAATTTTTGCAACAGAGGTCAATATGAGCCAACAGCGACCATTTGTTTCAAAAGTGTATCAGCTGGGACTACTACTAGCTATAACTTGGTATCTGCGACAACTGCAATACCGTACAAAACTGCAGTTGCTGCATTCAACGGCTTACGATTTGCGCTTAATCCATGCGTGGCTATAGCAAACGCAACTCTTTCTTTGGCTCTTAGAGCAATCAATATTGATCCAGCAAAATGTTAATTCTTTTTTTTTAATTTTTCCCAAAACATTTTATAACGGTGACACTTTCAAATAGCACATCTAAAAGTTAAAAGAATGTGTTTTATCCACAGGAATGTAGTATAGAGAACTCATATTTAACGTTATTTGGAACAGTTAATGATTCGGAGATTCTTCCTCTTTTCCACTGTCATTAAAGTCTTTTCATTTCAACAAACTTTATCGAAAATGGTTGTCGTTAGACAGCAGTAAAGAAATGCATATTCCTTGCTATGCGCATATGCGGTAGAAAGACCTAGAATCTCCGGTGTTTGTTATAATTCTATAAGTTATGAAGAAAGCATTGATTATATACAACATGAGTACTTTATACTACATCTCTGTGGTTTCATCATAGTTATCTAATACGATTAGTTTTTACTTTTATTTTTGTTATAAAAATTATCCATAATCAATTTTAATCGGTCTTAAGCAGGCCATTCACGCTCCGACTTGTAGTCCAACTAGTGGTCCGACTTTCGAAGTTGGATCTAAAGTCGGACCGTGAATGGTATTGTTGGAAGTTGGATGTCTAGTAGATCATTTAGGTGATCCAATTAGAAGATCCGACCAGTTGGACTGCAAGTTGGAACGTGAATGGCCTTCTTTACTATTAAATCACAGGCAATATCTTTATTTAAATTTTACTGTCTTCTTCGTTATTCATATTTATTAACAGAAAACCTGCTCCTACTTCCTTACTTTATAGTCAATGTTAATAATTGTACTTAATTTATAAAAAATTATGAAATAAAATTTTTATTTTATTGGCAAAACTTTTGAATCCAACATTTTTTAAATGAAACAAAAACTATCCAAAAATTGCAGACAAACCCTAACAGAAACTAACAATTTATTTTCACAATCACAGATCCTTTAGTGCTTTCAGTGTTTAAGTGATAAAAAAATAAGAAAATAACTAAATGTAACAGAATTCAATAAAAAAAGGACATTCTTTAACTTCTTTCTGGCACTTTTTAACTTTGTTAATACGGATGCTGAGGACTGTTAAATTATTTTGGAATAAGCGACTTTTTATGTAGTAAGCTATTGTTTATGGGAGAACTATACTTGGAAAAAAAACCGATGTGTGTACTTATTTGTCGTAATTAAAAAAAGGTTTTTAATCCTCAACCATATCATATTCCAGTAATGCTTGAAATGGTACACCAGTTATTAGTTGTTTGTGATAACTAAAATATGATACAAATTTAAATCAATTTTTACTTTTAATCTATTATCTATACTAATATATAAAACTCTTACGTCTGTCTATACATTTCGATTTTGAACCAAATTTTAGAGTAAATATTTGTTTCAAGAGGCCCTTATTCCAAATTTAACATTTTTAAAATTTTTGTCTGTCTGTCTATCTGTGTTTCCCGATTTAACTAAAGAACGAAACAACCGAATTTAATGAAATTTGGTATTAAGATACAACACAATTTCCCACAGACTATAGGTTACTTATCATTCCAAAAAAATAATAAGGAAAGGCATTCCCAAGGGATGAAAACAGAATTGTTTACACTAGACAGGTGAGTTATGTATCATTGGAAAGGTAATTTAAAGTTAGAAAATAATCTGTACAAATATTTTTAGTTGAACTGACAAAAAGCAAAGTAAATTCAATTTAAAGTTTAAATAATCGCCTCTTTGAAATATGAACCTTTATATATATAAAACACATAGTTGATGTTAATAGCGTAATGGATTACGTATCTGACATTCTGATCCTCCTAATTATAAAGACGTGGATTCGAATCTTACAGTAAACTGTTTTTACAAAATTGTTGTTAATAGATCCTTAGAGTTGCTCAATATTGAAAAATTATCAAAAAAAAGTAATAGTAGTAGTACTAATAAAACTTTAAGTAAATTAGTTTTTAAAACCGTGCATACATAAAATCCTGTATTTATATATCCCCTCTGACTGATGTAATTTTAATATTCGATGTATTCCTTATAAGAAGTAGGCATCTGTTAAGAATTTTTTTTTGAAAATTCCTACCCTAAAAGACTAAAAGGGGTGACTAAGTTTGTATGAGAAAATTTAGAGTTAATCAACAATCGAAATTTTGAATTTAATAAGTGTAATTAATAAATAAATAAATAATTAATAACAAGTTTTTGTTATATCATTTTAATAACAGAATTTTAAATAACGTTATTTCACTAAATTAGTATGAAAGTTTATTTAGTCTTTATTCTAAAAAAGTGATTTTTAATTTTGTTTGTTTTTCAACAAACTTTTTAAAATCTAATTTTTATCAACCAATGATTGTGAAAACTGATGAAACTGATTCCTAAATCAAATATAGAAAAACAAAACAATATAATGGTATCAATCGACTTTTGTTGCATTGTTTTAAATATTATTACAAAAAATACTTTATTTTAAACGTATTTAAACTATTGTGTATTAATATAGATATGGTTTAAACTATAAAATTTTAAAATGTTAAATTCGACGATATCGATGATTTAAATACAAAATAACAATTCAGTGTCTGTTATGATTGTTATCTCTTCCTGAAACTTTTTAACTTCAGTCGGTTTCTTCGGTTTCTCCTACTGAATAACAAAAAAACATGTGCTAGCGATCGACTCAATCGACTAGATTGCGTTTTTTAGTACTATAAAATTGATTACAAAAATCGGCCAGGTTACACTCGTTTGAGGTTTTCGCTAACCGTTTGCGGGCAACTTCCTACTGTAGCATCATGGTGTCATTTTATTAATAAATCAATCTGAGTTCCATAACGCTACTAAAGAAATATAACATAAAAAAATAATAATTGTCGAAAGAGAGAAACTTCCTTACAGACTAATATACATAATTATTATTCAGTTATCGAAAAAGTTATAAAAATGAATAGGATTGTTCGCTGTTTCAAATAATAATGTTTGTCAAATGAAATTTACGATGTGGTATTGTAAAAAGTATAAAACGTTAGTTTAGGTCCTACACTCTAATACAAAGCAGTAGACTTTTCAATATTTTTATAGTAATTTTTTTTCGTGTATTATTAAAATTATTATTTAAATTGAAAGCTTAGAATCCCATACGATTCGTGGTGTTTTAAAATCGCTTTTGTTAATAGCAAAACCAGGCACATATCGCTACGGTCTTAAGTCATTGTTCCTACCAAATTAGTCAACGAAAGACTATTTAATTTTAGATAAAACATTTTATAATAAATCAATTAAGGGAAAATGAGTTTGAAAAAATTATATAGTGTAGTCAATGGAATGTGAATTACTTTTATATTTTGGTATTACAAATAAATGTTTCTGTGTATGTGTGCAAATTATGTAATTAGAGATGGACGAACGTGAATATGAACATATAGGATAGCGACCGTAGACACGTAGTATGCCCTATTGTGCACCACATATGTACATATTATACATTTATGTATAATAATGTATAATATACAATATCCACACGTCGTGTACACGTGTGCACACGCCCACACAACACGAATACAACAACTACGACACTGGACAGAAAGGCTAAGATATCATGGTCATTTAACGTCCACCGCTGCGCTATCATTAACTTTTAATATTATTTTGTGTCCAACGGAGCTCAACCGGAATCAAAAGCCGCGGCATATATCTATGTACCTACATTCAGCAACGTTATATTCCAACACTTCATAAATCCTACTACACTTCATAATAATCCAACATGTCATATTTATATCCTACAAAACTAATATCTTTGTGAATAGATACTTATTGGAAAAAAAATATCAAACACTCTTCCCCCGGAAAAAATCATCCCCATGGTGACAATGACGACACAACTATACCGTAAAATTCAATATCTCTTGCACTCCAGTTCTCTTCTTCCACGTAAAGCTCACAAAAGCTTTCAATTATCCATCATATTTTACAACATAATTGACTAAATAGATAAAACTTGTCACATACATAATTTAATTTATACGATATACGCAAAAACAAGGGACAAACAAATGAATTGAAACATGGTAATTGAATTAATTCATTGTCATTAATCCTTCATCAAAATTCAACAAAAAATATATGCACCAACAATTTTCCATAAATTAAATGAAAATAGAATTAAAATCATATCAGTATCTAATAAATTAGCTTTTAATACGTCAATAGATTATAGTTTTTAATTTCAAATTACCATAATAAATTTCTTTAAGTTTGAGTTTTGACCATAATTCAAAGCAATTAATGCATTATAGTGAGATGTGCTGACACGGTCTCCGCCAAATTAGTGAAATAATGAATTAGAAAGATTTATGAGTTATTATGATGTAATATTTCAAAGTAATAATATCAAAATATAAGTGTGGATTGTTCACCTTTTAGAGATTTTTTTTTTGTAAAATGACAAATCTATAATTTATTTCTTCTTTTTTCTTTTTGATCTTCTGACTTTAGGCATTGATCGAAAACTTTATTATTAAAAGAAAATGCCTACCACAAATTTTTTTTGAGAAGATGTGATTTATAAATTGGTTGTAGATCAATATTTCTTAATGGAAAAAGTAAAAGAAGGCGAAACCTATTAGAACCTATTGGTTGGAGTATTAAGGGCAGTAGTATTTATCTAAGACTCTCCTGTTTGTATCCACTAAATGTCAGATGTTTTAATTTATATTATAAGACTATGTGTTCTTAACGAATACTGCAAGGTTGCTTGATGAAGTCAATACTTTGTATTGTTTGTGGTTTTAGTTATCCTCCTTTTAATTTTTGCTTGTATTTTGATCGAATTTAACTGATATTTGTTTACTATTACTGAAGAGAATGATATTTATGACGGTCTATAATGGAAATAATTTTTTAACATTCACATATAATTCAATCATCCGATCTTGTATTATTCATCAACTGATGAATTAATGTAAAAAAATCATCAATGATGTTAACTTTAACTATTACTTTTTGAAGTTGAAAAATATATAAGTACTAACGAAACATTGGATAAGCCTACTGGTGGCCAAGTGATCTAGGTGGCCGCTCTAAAACTGTTAGGTGTTGGGTTTGAATCTCGTATCGAGAAAATTTTTGACATTTATCGATTTACGAATTTTTGTTAATCCTAAACTCGGTAAAGACCTTAGTATATATAAAGCAACGGTAAATAACAATTGAAGAAAAAGAAACAATACAAAAATTTGAAATTTATTATTAAACTATTTTGTATCCAAATTCCCGAAAACCATCCATCCTGTGTAAAATCTTGGCTGATTTTAGATCAAGTACGGTTTTTCATTTTATAGCGGTTACTTAAAATATGGCGTCGTTTAAAAAGCTACCGTTTATCACGTTTTCGATGTTTTGTGGGTGTTATATAAAAAATACATTGAAAAAAGAATTGTTCCTATAAAAATTGATGTTAATAAAACATGTAGAGGACACAATACTTACGTTCCTTTATTAATAGAGCGTCATAACATTCAAATAGCTTAAAACTAAAATAAAATTAAAAACTTTATGAAAGTTATAAGCGACTTATAGGACTACATCTAGTAATTTTTGATAAAGCAGATGAGGATTCAATTAATGTTACCTTCCTTTCAAAAAAAAAAGAAGAATTTAAGGCTTATAAGAATAAGAACGAACTATTATTGAGCTTAAAAGTTTCGAATAGTAGGTAAATCTAATGTACTATATTAATATTTAAGACAACATTTTTCATTTTCAACATTGCACAATAACTTATTAATTATTCTGTATGATCAAATGATTATTTCGTCCTTTATTAAAGTTGCCATCGCATTATTATCATACTACAGTTCAGAAATCAATAAAAGCTTTAACTATTGTAACTCACCAAATTTGCAAAATACAATATGCAAACTTTACTTCAATGAGTTGAAATTAAAGCTTCACTTTATCAACTTTAAACCAATCTATTGATATAC
This sequence comes from Sisyra terminalis, assembly GCA_958496175.1. Taxonomy (NCBI): domain Eukaryota; kingdom Metazoa; phylum Arthropoda; class Insecta; order Neuroptera; family Sisyridae; genus Sisyra; species Sisyra terminalis. The sequence continues at coordinate 24,291,919 of OY292277.1, forward strand.
ATGACGTAATCAATATTAAACCAACTAAATACATATAAATTTAATAATTTTCATTGAAATTTTCAATTTTGAATCAAACTGATGAATATATTCAACCTAACTAATTCATTTGTTCCAGGAGTATATTAATAATTTAAATATGGAGAATGGAGGTGTTAGTGGTAGTGTTCCAATTTTTATATACATTCTTAAATTTATAACAAACTTTATTAAGCTTATTGCATTAGTAAAGTACAAATTTTACATTTTTATGAAATTTTTTGATATATGTTTTGAACATTAAATACAAAAATATTTACCCATTCATTTTTTCCATTATTAATTTTTTAATTCATAAATAATAATTTAATATTAAGTAATTAATAACAAAATAAATAATTATTTATCTATTTTTCGAAGTTGTTTTTCATTTTCTATAAAAAAACTCGAGTTTTTTCTTCTTAAATATCAATTATGCAAAAAAGAACCCACCTCATAGGGCTACTAGGAATCTATACAGAATTATACAGAAAGCTTAGAAGTATTAGAGCTATAGAAAAAAGAACAACAGATTTGAGAAAACTATTATAAAATAATCCCTTATTTGGGACATATATTTAAATATTTGAATTGTAGGAGTGGCCGGGACTGGTTGGCTATAGGGGTAGGTAGACTACTTAACTCTTAGTAAGTAATCTGAGGCACGAATACGTCGAAATTTAATTGAGGCAAAGAGTTTGTCTTTTTATCCCCCTTAATTATAGAGACCGCGTTACTAACATATATGGAAAAATGCTGAGCTTAAATTTTTCATAAATAACGTATGTAGGTATTTTTTTCTGTATCACGTTTTTTGTTATAATGCCTCTGATTTCATTAAATGTTACCAGAAATATAATTCATTTCTAGGTTCGATGCAACAGCTTTGTATTTCATTGCATTACTTTTGTTTCAGAGCTTGTTATGGTGCTTAAAGCTTTGTTATGGTTAGATAATCTGAGAAAGAAAACATTGTTGACTTTTTTATTTTGAGATTGGTTGACTAGTTATAAAACGTATTAAGTTGAGACTTATTATTTTACTCTCAGATAGTCATGGTTCCCATATATCAATCGAGGTACCATGTAGGTCCATGTAGGTCCATGAGGTCCCATGTATCAAAAAGATTGAAAATTTGTTTTAGTTAAATATATAAATTCATTATGGAAATTAAATTTTTTTCTTACATATTAATTAAATAAGAAAATTATAAAAAGAGAGAAAAGTTTCAATTTTTAATTGCTTCAATTTTATTTTTACTTTTTGCAACTTCTGTTTTAAAATCTTGTATGTACTATAATTTAGGTTAACCTGTTTTATAACATAACCAACTTCCTCCGGTTAGGGAGTTGGTTACCTAATTTTTCATGTTGTGTAATAACAATATCATCTTTGCGCTGTAAAATCGAAAAACAGAAATAAACGACACAAAGAAATTAAATTTAAAATAAAGTATTTGTGAATTCTAATAAAGGCACGTAAGAAGTTAGAATTTGCTGTAAAAGGCTAGCTTTTTTCTGGGTATAAGGATCAACACAAATAAGCGCTTACATTTTACTTGCTTCAGATAACCATACATGGGTAATTCTCATCAAATTCCTAAATTAGGTAGAAAAAAAATTATAAATAATATTTTTAAAACTTTGATTTTTTTTGGTCAATTTTGTAGTGTTTGTGTAACTAGATATTACCAGCATAGTGATCCCCAAAATAAACTTATTTTCGACGAGTTATAAGGATGATTTATAATTTTGAAAGTGAGGGAATGGTTTTTTTAGGCCATAACGTCATTGAATTGCGTCTGTCATTGTTTGCTAGAAAACAAAAAGTTTGGGTCTTAACAGTATTATTGTTACGTAAATATAAAATCCTCTGTAAAGTGTTATTTGTTGTCTTGCTTCATCAAAATGAACTACTTATATCTCTGCATTGTATTTACAGCAATAATTTTCGCTATAGTCAATATGAATGATGTTCTCATCTTTAAACAGAAAAAAAAACGGTGAATTTAAGGATTAAATAAGCCAAGAAATAAAAAAGTTAAGTTCGACTAGTTTACAAGCCATTACCTCATATATTGTCATTCCCTCAATTTGAAATAAAGGAATGATGGTAAGGGAATGACGAAAGGAAGTATAACATAAAAATCTTAGATCATAAACTTTTGTTATATCTAAATTTTTGTGTCAGTTTACTGTCTTTGGCAACCTACTTAACTGTGAAATTATTGTTAAATATAGTAAATACCTCTACTTTTCTTCATTGTATGGGAATGACGACTGAAAATGTAATCTTAAAATAATTTTCATATTTTTTTTTTTGATAGATACTCTACCACGTGTAAGATGACTTAAATATGTACGTAAATATATGAAATAATTGTAAGTATTGCTAACTAACAAAAGTCGATGAGGGCCTTCATGAATAGTTACAGATGGATTTATATATCGACTGTTAATAAAGGTTTGAGGGAATGATTTTTTTTCATGAAACACATACAAAATATATATTTTAAATCATTTTCTTTACTTTTCGTTCCAAACTCAAAAGGTTTTGAAAATCTATCATGTTTTTTATTGATTAATCAAATTCGTAAACAATTTTTTTGAAAAATTTTTGATTTAGAAGGTAAAAAATGTGTTAATCTCAAGTTATGGATATAGTGAGGGAATGATTTTCAGGGTACTATTTATTTTTTATTCGACTGAGATATTCATATGGTGCAAAAATTATAGCCATCACCATTAGTAGAAGTAATGTTCTTCTCAAGGGGAAAAATACCATCATAGGTAGCATAGATTTATGTAAAAGCTGAAAGGACAAGGATTTCGATATTTCGTGAGAACTAACCAAATATATTAAAATAATAACACTAACTTAATGTGAACTAATGGATAACTCTTTAGTTGCACACAATACGTAGCAATGATTTTAATCCATCTATTGATCAGTTTTCAATTTTGAAAGATTTGTGATTTTCCCTCCATAAAATTTGTGATTATTTTTGAAAAAATGTCCATTTCCATCAATTGTACATCTACTTCAGGCAGGCTTCTAGTATCAGCTTAAATATTTTTCCCCCCGTTTTGATACTCAAATTTTCATATATAACTATTGTATTTTTAAATTAATAAGATAGAAGAGAAACACTATTAGTAATTAATACTTAAATTAGTCAATTTACCATAAAAATACAGAAGAAGTTTTGCTTACTTATGTGTGACGTCACTACGGTTACAATCAATCACAAAGCGTTTTAAAACACGAGATGAAACTTCAAAAAAATAAGGTTTCATTCAAAAATAATAGGTAATAAATCATAATTATACGATACATTTTATTGGGACGACAAAAATTCGTACCATATTTTAAATAGTCAATACCTATTATGGTGTTATTCCATTTAGAAACTTACTCCAGTTCAAAAGTTTTTTTTTCAGCTTTTAAAGTGTTTTTTTTTCTTTTTAGTTATGAATAAAACTTATCATTTTGTTTAAAAGAACGGTTAGTGAAGTTTATAAAATTTGGAAGGAAAAAGTATGACAATGTCTTGAATATAACAAAGGTGTTACCTTGATGAGTCTGTCACGTATTTCCCAAGAGAAAATACCCGGCTGTAACCGCTTGAGTTGTTCAATTCGTTGTTCCACTTCGGCGGTGGCCACCCGCGGTTTCGATCCACCGATAACTCCCGGTCGTATACTACCCGTTTCTTGATACCGATTTAAAATTTTTGACACACATCCATGAGACACTCGTAATTGCCGCGAAATAGCACATGGACGAATTCCTGATGCAGCCATTTGCACTATTTTTAATCGTGTGTGATTTGGTAAGGGTCGACCATTGATAAAAACGCCACCTAATTGATTGACCCTTCCTTGACCTGCAACGTAAAATTCAATCAGTAATTTTCTCACTTTGAAGTATTTACAAGTATAAGTGTAGGCAGTGAATGAGTACTGAAATGTTCTGGTGGATATTGTTCAGAATTAAACCATAAATTATCAAAGAATATTATTTGTGTAATTAGTGTGAAGTAACGAAAGAAAGAACGTCCGGTAGTTGGAAAAATTACGGTCAGTATAAGAAAAACATGTGAACATTGTAGTTGGTGTATTTGTTTTAAGCATAATTTCGACGAAAATTGTTTCAGTATGAAAAGCGAGCAACAAGTGAACAATACATAAATGTGACGCATATTGTTTCTTTGATAGAGAAATAATAGTAATGGTTGTAATTACCAAATAAAAAGAGCCCACAATTCAATGGCCGGAGGACATATGTAATTATCCATGATTTGAGAAGATGCGAGACCACAAACACTCTCTACAGGTGTTGAATGTTAATCGAATCGAAGCGCACAAGAACTCCGCTTTCCTACAGAGAAATCACCGCCGACCACAATCTTTCTATTCAAATTGCTAATTATTTTACTTTTAGTCACACGTCATACAGTTTAGATAAATCTATACTCATACACACAACATCACAATTATGCTCCTATAGACTCTATAATAACCATTTTATCCAACAATTAATCATCGTTCTTGCTAATATGTAATATCATTGAGAAAATCAATAAAACCAATTAGCTATACAAATCGATGTTTTTTTTTTCTCCATTTCTTTGCAATATTTGATTGTTGTTTTTTTTTTTTGCTTTCAATTCAATCATTCAATCGATTTTTTTAATTCATGTAACCTCTTCGTACAATAAACTATTATTCAACATGTTGAGTAATCACGCTACAATTCAAATCATAGTTGATTAGCCTAAATTTGCATTTTTACCCAGATTTGATACCTATATTAGCTGCTATTTTCAGTCGCTTTATAACGACTAAAATCTTTAGCGACTCAAGAGTTAATAAAAATCCGTAAGTCCAGAATCGTAGAAAATGAACTCTTTGTATCCACTTTTCCCTACTAACACTTCATGACGGAGTTCCCCAAGGCTCCATAATCAGTCCAACTTTATTCCTCATAGCGATCAATAATATCGTCGACAATATCCCGCACCCAATAAAAACATATATCTACACGCTGATGATCTGGCAATTTCAGTGACGATGAAAGAGGAAGGTATAGTCGAAAAACTGATACAGAAAACCCTTCATAAACTGGAAAATGGGTTGTATTTCACCAACGATAAAACTAAAGAGATCATAGTCCATTGCCAAAGGAAAAAATCTTACATACCCGTAACCACGCTTTTCAACAAAAGAATCTAAGTTCCAAAAGGAGGTCAACTTTCTTGGAATCAGATTAGACAACAAACTCACATGGTTAAGTCACTTACGAGCGCTTAAAGCTGGCAGTCTCCGTAGAAAAATCTCCTAAAGGATCTGAATGGAAAAGATTGTGGAGTGGATATGAAGTTCCTTCTGGATGCATATCGTGCTCTTGTAAGATCAAAACTGGATTATGCCAGTGTAGCCTACGCATTGGCTGGCAAGCCCATTTTGGATTTACATGACCCTATCCACAACTTGGGAATTAGAATCGTCCCAGGAGTTCACCGTACTTGCCCCGTAGCGAGTATGCTCGTAAAGGCTGGTGAACTCAATCTATCCATGTGTCCCCAATTTCTTACACTAAAATATAACCTTAACGCTAAAAGCCTATCCCACCATCCCAATAATCAAATATGTAAACAATACTTCAACGAAAGCTGTTCCTGATTAATATTAATAATCCTAAATCTCTTCCCATACAAGCCATCATCATGGAAAAGACACTTAACATAAAATATCAATTCCCTACAAACGACGAAGGACTCAACAGTAACTTATGTACTTATGTAACTTATGGACTCAACACTTATGTACATTATTTTTTTTCATTCTTGGTACAAGGATGGGGGATTTTCCGAAACTTTCTAAGCTTTCTTTACTATTGCATAGTTATTTATAAATAATTTCTTTCTTTATCTTTATGGCATTAATTATCTCTAAGCAAACTAGGCAAAAAGGCTATATATGATAAATATGATATACAAACACCCAGATAGGCAAAACGAAATTGAAAATTGTCCGTTCTAACAAAGCAATCCCCAAAAAAGTGGAGAAAAAAAAGTTCCTATTTCTTCTTTATTTATATTTTGCAACAAAAAACCTTAAATTTATAATTTTAATATATGTGTATCAAGAAGTTTATTATTAATGGATAACTACATTTATCATAATTCAATTACTTCATTCTTCATTTTTTTTGAAATTATATCTTTGAAAGATTATTGTTATACGTATATGTCAAGATAAAATTTCTTCTATACTTCACCAAAATAATAGTATTTTAGTGATTTTTTCTAACTAATCTGAAGAGCATTCTTTCTATTATAATAGTATCGAATATTAATAATAGACCAGTTTGGTACTATTACAGTTGACTAGCGATTGCCGCTATGCAACCTGCGGTGCTATGTTCAAATCTCGGAACGAGCAATGTTTTTATTTCTTTATTTTTTGATTAACTGGAATATTACAATAGAAACTTCAAACTTATTAGGGATCTAAGATAAGAAAATAAGAATTGAACAAGGCAATGATTGTTATTAAAACATTTAATCTTACAATAAGATTAAAAAAAATGTATGAAAAACGAGATATAATTTATGCACAAGAAAATTTTTACATTCAAACTTAGTGACCCAATTCTCCTTACTCTTAATGTATAGTAAGAATATTATTTTTGATGTATTAAATTTGAAAGGATTATAAAGATACAAAACGTGCTTGTAGTATTTAGAAGTATATAACACAACTTTATTTACTTTTGGTTACCTACTATCCATTTAAAATGTTTTTAATTATTTTTGACTTTTTATTTGTTTTTTATTTGTTTATAACTAGCGTTATATATAAAAGCACATATATTACATACCACATAGGTACAGCGTATATTTAAAAGTTTTACTCAACATTTTCTTTCTTTTTTTTTTTTGAAAAGTCAAAAGCCGGGCATTTCTGCTGAAGCTTTAATAAATTTAAATTCCTAAATGTTGTGATAGGTCTTTCAAAGGTCGCATTTTTCTCAGGATGTAATTTTCTATATACTTTTCAGCCTTCACATTCTTGCAATAAATCAATGGATATTTTAAAGTTTATTTTCAAAAAAGAAAAGAAGTATAACATTTCTTTATTGGTTTCTGGTTTTTGAGTACATTTTAATTAATTGAGATAGGTACGTACGTAAACAAATATTGGGAAATACAAGCATCGTTATAACGTTTACCATGAGTATAGAATTTTAAATAGCTACGTAAACTTTTATATTTACTTTAACGTATACTTACAAATATTTTTCAAATTGTCTGCTCTATTTGGTATTTTAATTTAGAGTGTAATGAAAAACTTTGAAATTTTCTACTTACCAAATAACATTGTTAAATAAAAACGGAATATATAAAACTAAATAATTTTCATGTGAAAAATTCAATATTGACCAAAATGGTAGATCTTTCGGTATTGGATACAAAGAACATACACCCAAAAAACCTGGTTCAACAAAAAACAGAGCTGACAAAAAATAGTATTTTAGTCGTATTAAAGTAACTTAAAGTATCTAAAATACTGTATCTTAGTTCCTTTATTTGGTATAAGCTTGGATCAGGAACGTCGAGATATTCCGAACTGTAGATAACTATTCCGAATGGGTACGTATTGTTCACTCGAATGCAATTTGTACGTAAACTTTGACAAGCCAGAAATGAAGAAGCGACGGTTATTTTTATTATGGACCGATTTAATCGTGAATTAAATTAAAACAAAGTCAAAAATACAACGTTGCCAAATTGTGGGTGTGCTGAAATGGACTTGCCCAAAGTAAACTTTATTTAGAAAATTTAATTTTACATAATACAATATAAATACATATTTGAAAATAACAATCACTACTTTATTTCTGACATGTCAAAATTCACGTACAAATTGCATTCGAGTGAACAATACGTACAGGAATAATATCGAAACCATTCAAAAACAGTTCTCAAATTTCGACGTTCCTGATCCAAGCTTATACCCTTTATTTTTTGACAAAAAGATACTTGACTTAGATTTCGTTGTAAAAGGAACTATATATTGTGTCTTAAATAGTATGTTAGATATCGAAAAGTTATTTAGATACCTAGATACCAAGAGATTAGAGACATAGTTTTATTTTGTTTTGTTTTATGAGTTTCAATTTATATCTCTTATAGTAATCGTCTATCGTTTTCAAAGTGTGTTGCGTTTACAGGGATTAAACGTAAATAATTTCTTTTTTCCTAATATAATTGACATGAGCCTATAATTTTATATGTGGCCCGCGAAGTTTTGGTTTATTTCCAAGTGGCCCTCAGTATCAATTGTTTTAGTTATCTTGATTTAGAGCAGGCCCGTCCAAAATGCGACCCGCGAAAGCTTTTCATCCGACCCACGAGTTTGTTGAATTTTTAGCCATCTATGTTTAATTATTGTTATTTCTTTGCTATTGGATATTTCCTTTGGTCCGGTGAGGAAATAAAAGTCTTCAATCTGGGCCTCCACATAGTGTTCATGTATTTAAATCTAAAAGCATATCCGAAATTTCTGATAAGCGATTTTGATTTTATTGCAAGAACGTACCTACTATGAATTACAAATTCTTCTTCAAGTATCAACATTGAACATATTTTTTTCTCAGACTACGAAGTATAAATGATACAGAAACCAACGCTGTATTGCAAAATCGTCCACGATATAAGGACCTTGTGTAGAGGTCTCTTGTGTCATTATTATACAAGTAAAAATGTTTATATAATTCACATGGGATTAATAGTTTCAATGGAAAATAATTTTATAAATATAAGAAGAAGTAAATAATAAATAATTTATGTTATATTAAAGGTACCTATTGAAGTATAAAAGGCACATGTACGCAATGTTTCGACAGCTTTGGTTTCAGTTTGAATAACATTAACAAAAAAAAAGAAACAACCAATAACAATATTTCAGTATGCCAAGATTTTTCGTGACAATGCGCTGCTAGTAACCGAAAAAATAACTAAGCCATGTCCGAATTTTTGAGAGCACTAGTATTAACAAACTGCCTATCGTTTTCTCGCTATTTATTCTCCGCGTCATAGAAAAAATTCTTTGCTTAAATCCGTATATTATTTTCGGTCTACCCTTTGATATTAAAGAAGAGGTTTCAACAAAAAAAAAAAAAACTCTTTTTTTATAAAGCTAGGTTTTCCTAGATGAGGTTGGTTGAGCCTCAACACTGCATCCTTAGAGCTTATTGTGCTTCCCTATTTCACCTAGTTAAGACCAAGCAACTGGGCGAACCTCAGCACCCGTCTCACTAGGTGTTTTCCGATAATTTCAGCTCTAGTACTTGTTATCCCCAGTTCCTCATGTCTTCATTCATTTAGAGCAATACTTTCCCATAGAACGTGAGAAGCTGTTTCATCCTCAACCAGGCAACCTGAATTTTGGGTCATCCTTATGTTATCTGATTGTATTCTTCATTCCACAGTGACCGGTTATTATACCCGTTACCATTTTAACTTGTTTTCTTGTAAGACCAAGTATTTCAGTAATTAATTTTTGTGATGGTTTTCCCATCATCTTTTTACTGGGCTTTTGTTCAGTACTGTTCTTTCATGTTATGCAGTGGTTTTTGTAAGTCCACTTCTTGATGGTATTTTTCCCTGCCGATTTTGTAACTCTAAGTACAGATTATGAGCCTGTGAAGAGTGATTGGGATCCTTTCCGGGCAAGAGCGTCAGCCTTTTAATTACCTCCGATAGCCTTATGACGTGGCATCTATCCCAATTTTACCTTGTTTTTGGTAGCTAGGCTTATGAGGATTTCTTTACATTTCCAGGTCAGTTTAGAGCTATCAGAGTTTTGCTAGTGTGTTTAATACGGCCTAGCTATCGATAAATATGTAGATCGTGCAATTTCATCAAAACCTCTACTGTGGATCTAGTCGTATTATATTCACGTGAAAATTATAAATTTCTAAGTTCTTTTGTTATGTAATAGGTAACATATATTTTTAGCTGAACATTTCAACAAAATATTGTTATCAATTATTTTGCATTCTGTCCAATTTACCATTGAAACTACAGAATTCGTTTCGAAATCATTTTTAATAAAATTAGTTTTGTAATTTAATAAAACACATTTTAATTTAATTTCAAACTACAATTATTTTTCTTAAATATTTCGAGTTCACAAAGAGTTAGTTAAGTTTTGTAATTAAATTAAAGTTAATTGTTTCGGGAAAATGTTTCAACTTTCGGTTCTTTTAATAGAATCTTATTATGCCTCACATTTTTCAGATGGATATTCCCATATAAAATAACAATTAATAAAACGCTTTACTATTTCTCTTAATTAACATTAAAAATTAGGGTAATCAATTTAAAATATAATTAATTTTCGTTGTAATAAATCAAAATGAAGTATTTTGGATCATTTATTTCTTATATGAAATAGATGGAATATAATGTTTGAATGAAAATTGAAAAATATTTTATAGAAATATATAGATTTTATTGGTTGGAATGAGAATTTTATATTTTCCTAAGTTGTAGGTTATAGTAATGAATTGTACTTCAGGTAGGTAAGAATATAAGGAAACTAGTCCCCAAAACTCATCATTTTGAAATATTAAAACTAATATTGTATAATAATTCGCCTCGAGACTTACGGTTAGCGATAGGACCATAGGTATTTCTGCTAATATTTAACACCTGTTGTTAGTTGTTTTGAAGAGTGATTTTTTAATGGTAGGATGTAGATAAAAATAATAAAAATTGGAAACTTTCGACGATAAAAAACGAAACGGGTGAACATTAACGAATTGGAGGTACAAATGGAAAAATAATAGTAATTATAATTATTACACTTGAAATTTATTTCAAGTTGTCACGCGAGAAGATGAAATGGGCGGCGTTTGAAAGTATACAAAGTAGGACGTACCGGCCACTTAATTAGTTATCTTAAAGATAATATCAACACGTACATAAAATACAAGAAGTTTTCTTTTGTGGTTTTTACAAGCGGAAATGAGATGGAAGTATTTGTAGCCCGGCCCTACTAAATCAAATCTCAGCAACACACCCAGTAATGAGTATTTAATGACAAGTTTGTGCACAGGGGTGGGCTTTGTGTAATTTGGAAGCCCGCAACTAATCACGACTACTATAATTTCCTCAGAGAAGATGAGTGCTGCGGGCACCGCTTGTCTTACAGTTGATGGATGACATCATTCTCGTAAATTAATTATGATATTTGGTTCGGGATGTTCGTCTCTTTCTCAAAAACAATTTCAAGATTATTACCTTTGAACGAACGATTTCCGAATTTAGAACTTACCTACCTGAATAACAATTTTTTGCTCGTCAAAAATTGAAAAAAAAAGAACCGCAAAATAGATCAACGTTCTATTCTACATTCCTTTTGATTTCCGTTTTTTCTCAACAAAATTTTCCTTCTTTTTTTCTGTCTTTGGTATTTTATAAACGCATTTCCTAAGAAATTACAATACAAAATGATTCTAATGGAAAACATACTGCCCAATATGGTAAAATTGAATTATTTTCCTTTTAAAATAAACAAACTAGCACAAAACTAGATGAACACTACATACCTTTTATCGAAGCATTTCAACGTATTTTTAGACCTTCATAATTTCGGAAACTAACGGTATTGCATAAACACAATTTGCATTTATTTGCTAGATCCTTGGGAAATCAAAACGGGAAGTTAAGGAGGTGAAAATGTATGCATCTTTGACCTAAAATTGGTCGTTTTTGAGGGGTGACTTTTCCTTATAAGGGCATATTTTATCAACGGATTATAGAAAATACCTTACCATGAGATGTAATGTGAAAAAAAATTGTCGTGTGTGCAAAAGGATACCTGCAATATCATTTCAAAGTTTCAAAAAGAACAACTTTCAAGTGATGGGAATGGAATGGTTTTTTCGCTGAAGTTGAGCTGAATATTTAACATTGATCCATCCTTAATAGAAGAGCATAAAAAAATTGCATTAAACAATTGGATAGATCCTTGGGAAATCAAAACGGGAAGTTAAGGACGTAAAAATGCATGTACCTTTGTCTTAAAATTGGTCGTTTTCGAGGGGTGCAAGCTCAAATTTTCAGTATACGGTAACCTTGTCGGACTTATTAAATATCCTTAGTTTCATATGTCTAGCTTCGATACTTTATACTAGAATGAAGCCATACCAAAAAAAAAAACGTCGATTTTATCACTCAGTCATCAAAATCTATATATGCACACAAAGTCAAGTATTTTATGTTTAAACATTTAAAGTGTATAAATGCTTGTTACTATTTTGTAGATACTTTTAGGTGCTTTATTTTTAAAAATACTTAACTAAGCATTTTATTTTAATACATTTAAAGCGTTTCCCATAATGCGCTTAAATTTTGTTTTTATTTGAATTAATAGCATTTATAGTGGTAAAGAATTATTACTTATTACTTAATTATTACTTAAATATTAGTTAATATTTTTCATTACAAATTTAGCTATTAATAAAATATTTGAAATATACAAATACCAATTATCAGAGTATTACAAATTATCAGACAATTATAAACAACAGTTCCTTTACCGGTATCTGCTTCTAAACAGGTAGGTGCTGGGTTCGATCCTGGTATATATTGAACAAATTTTCAATATTTCTCTACTTACAAATTTTCATTAACCCTAAAGTCGTTGAAAACTTTGGTAGTTATAAAGCGACGATAAAAAGCAATAGTTCCTTTCTCGATGCAAAATTGATAGGAATAACGAAACACCAAATGGAAGATTGAATATAACCGCGTTTTGTTCATGCGAATTTTGCCACCAAGTTCAATGAAACCTTAGTTGTATAAATTAAGAAGAGATAAATAAATTTCTAGACAAATAATCAATTGATTGCTTTGATAACTTGGTTTAATAAATAAATAAATCACTGTGCTACAGTGGACATGTTTCGTACTTAGTTTTCAAATTATTACTACTAAGAAATTGTCTAGTTTTATATGGCACTGCACCATTGATATGCATGTAAAGATAGAAGGGATAGAACGTGCATATGATTTAACATTGATAAGTATTTTATTTATTTCCGAGTCACAATTATAAGCTAATGGATAATAATATATGTCTTATGACTCAATTTCTCGGTTTACAATTGACAAAATAATTATTACCTGATAGCCAAAAACTGTTGAAACGCATCGAAATAAAGAAGAAATTGAGTCAGAAGACATATATTATTATCCATTTAGTGAATATGGTGTCAAATAGAAATAAGAAAAATCGTATGGTGTACGAGGCGCCATCGTAGGAAACTAAAAACAACATCTGGTCATTGAGTACCTCTAAGCTCCAGCTTACACAAATAAGCGTCTAAAATAAGCGCCTGAAACAAACGCTTGAATTTTACTTACTTCGATTGCTTCAGTTGCCTACATTAGAAAAGAGAGATTTCCATCTATAGGTCTCTCTCTAACACTTCCAACACAAGTACCGTGGCATTTTACTTAGTTCTCTCCGAAATTGTACCCACATAGACGGCGCTGGCAACTGCTGCTAGTGCGGCTTGTCAGTTACTGTACAGTCCGCTATCCATTTATATAGATCAGTGAGCTCAAAGCATTCTTATTAGTTTGACAGATGCTCGTTTTAAAACTAAACATTTAGGTGTTTAAAAACGTTGCAAAATATTTAAAATCAAACCACATAAGCCAAAAAAAAAAACCGTATAGATTATTATTTCTAAGTAATAGGTAAATCATTGGGGTTTGTAGTGTACTTAAATAACTTATACTTCAACATAATTTTTTGTTTAAACAGTGATTTTGTTTTCCTCATCAAAAAGTTATTCTATGCTCAAACGTCAATTCTGACGTCCCTATACCAACTACTGCATCTTAATATTAAAAGTAGTAAACAAAATCTAAATTATTTTTGCATTGAAATCGTACACAGGTACGAAATATTTTTAAATGGGAGATATTAATTTAATATTTATATGAGTTTGAAACAAGTTTTATTGAAATCCTAAATTTAAATTTGGTGCTTTGCAGTAAGAGCAATTTTATCTTATCGTATTTCTACAGGACAATTTTTATAAAAAGAATAAAATTATTTCAACTCACAATAGTTTAAATTAATAAAGGAGCATGTTTCGAAACATTTGAGAAAAATAAATAAATTGTTTTGAGAAAAATATTATTTAATTTCGAAGATTTAACTTCACTTCGTGAGATTGTAGATATACGGCTATTGTTAATAATCGCCACTATGTATTTACTATGTTACGTATGTTGAGGAGAAAATCTTTTATATAATTGAAAAACAAATATATTAACAAATCGAAACTTTTCATAATTTTTCAAAAATGGATTTTATACAAATTAAAAAAAATGAAGAACTCTGGGCACTTACCCAGAGTATACAGGGAGCAGGAGACCCCTGTGCGCAATGGGTAGATAAATTTTATTAATAAATTGGGTGGTGCAAATATATATTTATAGATAAATGAAATATAGTTTACCATTTTGCAAAACAAAAAAAAAAAACGCTGTGTGTTCTTATGTACGCGCGTGAGAAGTTATAATTCTTTGGTATAATAAAATATATGTTTTCAGTACACTGCCATATCCTCTTCCGGAAGTGCCTAAATTGGAACACCAGTTATAAATGGTTTGTGGTAACATAAATATGACACAATTAAAAACACAATTTGCTATTAATATCAAAATACATAATAAGCAAACGTATGTATTGCGGCAAAGACAAGGACAAATAATATAAAGTTGAAAACATATCCATATGAGAGGAATACAAACATAATAATTATTGTCTCAAATTTGAATTATCATGTCATTTGATTCAACTGTCATTTCGATTTCATTCAATTGCTAATTTTAGCCATTTGTCAGTTGTGTCAGTATTGGACTGTTAATATTTCACGGAAAGTTACTGGTTTTCAAATAAAAGATTAAATTGGCTACTTATGCATTGGTACTGGTTGTATACAAAGTTGATTGTTTGTACATTCTGTATAATTAGCATACACGTTTGGCTACTTATACAAAATTTATATTACATATTATATGAATTAACCGTTAATCAATACAGTATGAGTTATATATTCGGAAAATATTTATCGAAAACATTTACTCTATGGAAGTTGATTGTTACCATAAAATATCATGTATAGATATGGATAAACAATTCTAAATATTATATGAATACAATAGTAATTGCATATTTTATTTACCCATTACTATGTATTGAAACTGATTTTTAATTCAAATATGGAAAAGTATAATATATATCAATCGACTTTCCTAGCATTATTTTAAATATTGCCATCAATAATTTCAAAAAAAAAATTTTTGTTTTAAATATATTTTAATTCTAACATTAATAATAGGCAAACGTATATAATATGTATACATATATGTCGGCAAAGACAGAGAACAAATATTGTAATCACATACGTGTGAGTGAAATTCAACCATTGTTTGAAATTTGAACTGAATTATTTTTGCCATTTTTGCTATGATTTCATTCAATCAATTGCCAAATCTTACCTTTTGTCACTTGTGTCAATATTGGGTGATGAATATTTCACGAGAAATTACTAGTTGTGTATTAGTATTGATATTGTTTAAACTGTAAAATTGAAAATATTTAGTTGGACAATATCTATATTCTGAATAAAAATACAAGTGACTTGTAACTTTTAAACTTCGTAGCTGGTTTGGGATTGTTCGGGATGTTCGAGTCCGGTTCGTTCTCCCTACCGAAAAAAATGAACAACTTCGATTCAAATGACTCAATAGAGTGTTTTAATCGTTTAAGTAGGTACGTACAATGCAAATGGTTCCCAAAAATCGGTCAGCTTTCACCCACTTGAAGTTTTTCATTATCCGTTTGCAAACAACTTCCTATATTAATAATTCAGTCTGATTAATTTTTCATAATGTCGCTAAAGAAGTATAACTGCAAAAGATATAGCGATATGTTATTTAGGTTCATGTGTACTTTAACACACCCACAATTTCGACTTTGTTTTTAATTTAATTCGCGATTAAATTGGTCCATAATGAAAATTTAGCCACAAAAGAGAGAATTATTACCATATTAGAATGGAATTAATAAAAATATCGCGAATTTAATTAAAAACAAAGTCGAAAATGCAACATTGCCAGATTGTGGGTGTGCTAAAGTACACTTGAGCCGTTATTTATATTATCTGAAAGACTGGAACGCAAAACTAGGTGAACTAAGTAGGTAGATATATGTAATTGGAAAATTTCAAATGCAACAGTGTTTTTTTTTTGTTTAGATACTTTTATAATATGAACAACAAAACATTTTTGAAGTAATTTGTTCAAGGAAATGAATGATTACTCGCGGCTTCTTATGAAGTAGTTTTTGTAGGAAAAATAGATTTTAAGCTCATTTAAAATTTTCGTTGAGTAAGCTCATCGCGTAATTGTACGATACTTGAACGAAAACAATGAACGGCGACTGAATGAACGCACTGAATGAAGGAATGAATTGAATGAAGTAGTTTTATATAAATTTGTGAGTGAGCACCTAATTATGATATAATTAAGCGTGACGTTGGGTTTGTAACGGGCTTAAGCCCATCTTCACCATCTCCAACCATCATGGAGATTGCATTATTCTGCTTAGCTTTTAAAAATGGTCGGCGACCCGCGTTTCTTACTATTACAAACAACACTATTGTAGAAAACGGAAATTAACAATTAGTATTGTTGTTAGGTGTTTGTTACAATTCCATAAAATTTTCGTATGGCTGTGTAGTTTTTCGTTCCATCATCAGCCGCAGGTAACAACGACTTCTCCCACACTATTTATCCTCGTCTTTAAAATAAAATATTATTTTTTTATTATAAGACAAATTATCAAAGTTCCGACAAAAGTACAAAAGAGCCTTTAGATAACCCCTATATTACGCATGGTGGTAAAATACACAATTAATTATGTCAAGATCGTTGAAAAATTTTGATCCTAATTTTTAATATATTTATTTTTTGTGTTTAAATTTCGGATGATTAATATAAAGCTTGAATTTGAAAAATTCCAAGAAATTAAAAGAAAAAAAATACAAACATGACAACAAAAAATACATTTTTGTTCATTAACTAATTACGGAAAGAATTTTACTGCTTCGATTTAAACAATATATTACTTAGATCTTTAACTTAATGTAATTTCTCAGAGAACTAAGATCAAAATTAGTAGTTAAAACTAGACTTTTATTCGCAATGTTTCGACCCTTGATTGAGCCTTCCGCAGGAGTTCAAAAACAATCGCCTTAACTTTGTCAATAATAATCCATGTCATGATCCATTTTATAAATACGGTACAGTTAATAAAAAATAATAATAAAAGCTCTAACCGTATTTATAAAATCGATCATGACAAGGATTATTGTTGAAATTTTCTCGGGTTCTTGGGAAGTTCACACGGGTTTGCTGGGCTTACAACAGATGAAGCCTAAGGCTGCAGTGTTGAGGCTGTGCAAACCTAGTCCTGGTAAGTCGTATAGGGAAAAAAATGTAAAGATTTCTAATTAATGATTACGATAAAATTTCAGATCCTTGGTGATAACAACTTAATGCAAATTCTCAAAGGACTATGATCCAAATCAGTTGTTAAAACTAGATTTTTATTCACGACTTTCGGCCCCTTATTGAGCCTTCCTAAGGCGTTCAAAAACAATCGCCTTAACTTTGTCAATAATAATCCATGTCATGATCCATTTTATAAATACGGTACAGTTAATAAAAAATAATAATAAAAGCTCTAACCGTATTTATAAAATGGATCATGACAAGGATTATTGTTGACAAAGTTAAAGCGATTGTTTTTGAACGCCTTAGGAAGGCTCAACAAAGGGCCGAAAGTCGTGAAAAAAAAATCTAGTTTTAACAACTTATTTTGATCCTAGTCCTTTGAGAATTTGCATTAAGTTGTTATCACCAAGGATCTGAAATTTTATCGTAATCATTAATTAGAAATCTTTACATTTTTTCCCTATACGACTTACCAGGACTAGGTTTGCACAGCCTCAACACTGCAGCCTTAGGCTTCATCTGTTGTAAGCCCAGCAAACCCGTGTGAACTTCCCAAGAACCCGAGAAAATTTCAGCTACTTGCGAACAAGATGCTATTCGGCTAATTCAATACTGAAATCGGAGACCCCCAGCTCTTATAATCTTCATACAGAGTACTGTATTCCAATAGAATATAAGAACCAGTTTCATTCCCTATCCAACAGTATTCCAATAGTTTGAAGATGCTTTCCCAGCCCACAGTGCTCGGTTATGAGTAGACATCGAATTAAATGCACTATCAAAATGACAAAATATCCATGCAATTATGCATAATCAAAAAACTATTTATTATTAGAATTTACGTTTATTTTCATATATATATCATTATGTGTATAGTTCTTCTGTCCGTGTGTACAAGGCTGAACTCCTAAAACGCCGGACTTATTCCCAATTGGACCATATAGGTGACAAAGATGAAATGCTGAAAATGACCTGTCGATGGCCTGTCAACTGACGTTACCGGACAGAACTTGAAGTTTGGCGGAATTTTTAAAGATCCCTTCAGGATTTCTTCCAGACAGAGTTTGTCCAATGCAGTTGATCAATGTGTCAATTTTCTTTATTCCTTCAAGACCGGGGTTTTTATTCAAAACTGCATTTAATTTGCCGCGAACTTTATACGATACTGAACTTAGAAGAGCGTTACTCTGTTCAATCATATTTTTAATTAATATTTACAAGGACTAGCACAGAGGAATGTTTCTAGTTTCTCAATTGCATCGAGTATATACTGAAATGTGCTGCAATAAGAGCAATACATTATTTTTTTTTGAATCAAGGATCCTCAAATGCCAGTTGGCTTGAATTTATTACAATGACGTCTGATTTAGCTAATTTTCCAAAGATTTCTTTTATGGCTTAGTACTTCTCAGTATAAAACAATACAGCTTTCTATCAAGTTCCCTACCGTGTAAATATATACTTTAGGGGTAGTGTTACGTTTAGTAATTGCACTTCATAAGCTTCTACTCGCGATGGTGCTTTTAAAAATACTTTTTTGGTAGAAAAAGTAAATTTATTGACTATCTCGAATTTGTTTCAGACCTTTTCCGTTACTCAATATAATCCGTGAGTTAAACAGGTGAAGTGGAGAAATTTTGGATAGAATACTTTCAGAACTTTACGTAAGGTGGACGTATTGACGGTAGAATACAACACACCTAACACGTATAAGTACTAAAATAAGCACTGTCAATAAAAAGTACCAAAATAAGCAAAAAGACAATAAAAATAGTAGTATATGCATTTGCATATGCATAAAATCAAATGTCTAGTTATGAATCTTGAAACTTACTTTAATTTAGTAGATATTTCGGCAGTTAGATTTTAAGAATAATTTATCATAATTTTTTTTTGCTGTTTTTGCCTCTTGATGATGTTTTCTTACCGCCAAATTTGTGACCCCAAACATTGGTTATGGATCAACAAATGGTATCTATCGCCGTACCTTGACGAGTGAGGAAATCGACCTTTTCATTCCCCAGTACATTCTTATGACTCGACACCCAATTCAATGTTACTGGATTTTTGGTGACCAGATCAAAAGGATACGTTGGAATTTCTATAGTAGTTTGGAGTTGGCTTTTGGCGTTATCGACGTTTTTATTAGTCTAACAGTCGGAGAATATATGGATTTTGCTGCTTTCTAAGCTCTTTTGTAAACATTCCCACGCACAAGCCAGCGCGGTAGTGTTTCAGCCTGATGTATAGTGATTCCTACTTTCAAAGGTACTAAAAGTTCATACCTCTGGGCTCTTTCGAGAATAAGTCCATATAGAGCGCTGGATTTACACAATTTTCTAGAACGGCAAAATTTGGAGAGTGAAAACTGGCACTAAGTTTAAATCCGGCTCTGTCCATATATGATAAAACCAGAAGTTCTACTAAAAAGAAGAAGGAAATAACACCTTACATTAATATCTGTATTTTTGAATTGGATTTCATTGTTGTTCTGGAAAACTCAAATGTTAATAATAAGTAATAAAAAAATTGAGTTACTCGTTTTCAGTATACGGAGAAAATGATCAGTCATCAATAATTTTCCAAAATTAATTTATGGGGTAACAATCACAAAAAAGAAGTATTTAGCCTAAAAATTATTTAAATCAATAGTAAATTTTAACTCACTTTCAGTACTAAGCTAAAATTCTCTTATGCTTTTAATTATTTTTTGGTTAGAAAATCAATATTTTACTTCTGCTTTATCATTATAATTATAACATCGTTATTATTATCAGCTCTACATTTATCATAGCGATAACTAAAAAAATATGTGCAATATTTTAATATATTCTAACACCATTTCCTACTTTTCACTTCAATCATTACGCTATAAAGATATTGAAAACTGCCAATTGGTTGATAACAAATGTGCTGTATTTTATATTTTTAATAATATTTTTTCCATTATTTTTTTTTTCGTTCTATTGATTATAATGAGTTTTTTTTATACACGTCTTCTGTATCTACGATATTCGTAAATGACAAGTGTGAAAAGTGATATATTTTAATGCAATTACTATTATTAACTAAAATGTATTCACTTATGTGCATATGTAATGCGGTTTTTCTTTAGGATGCATACATTAACACGAGGACGAGTAAAGACATTTATGTAATGTTTTGTTAATAATTGCGTAACGAATATATAACTTGAATGTTATGCATTTTACTTAAATTAAATTTTATACACTTTTTAATTTATAAATGTTATAATTACAAGTATATATTTGAATTTATGTACAGTAAAACCTGGTTAAGTGGGGCCTGGATAAGTGAGAACCCTTTGCTATTGATATTTATAATGAGATCCGGACTCCCTTCCATCTAAAGATGTCTGTTTCTGAAAATTAAGCTATTTGTACTGAGATTTTATTTTTAAAGTTTTTTTGGTGTGTACCTTTTGATTGGGACTTTGTAGCTCAATAGTCAATGATCAGTAAGTAGGAATAGATCGTTCATATAAGAATCGGGTATTCAGCTAGTTTTTTAAGGTACGGAATATTTGGGTACCGATATAATCTGTGAACCCTGTTAGCTCCCCAGGCAAGGACTCCTTTCGTAAAATTCATTTTTCACTTTTTTCTCTGCGCGACAAAGTCAAGAATTAGGAAATAAGACGCCGGATCAGTTAAATAAACATAATAAAAAAGATAGCCTCTCCAAAATGGCGATTAGCTGGGTATATGATTTGCGGGACGGACGGTCGATGAACTAAGGAAATGATCTTCTGGAGGTCGCAACCTCTTGGTAGACCAACAGGAAGAGACAAAGGAAGAAAAGAGGAAGAGAAAGTCTCTTCTTTTAAGAAGAGACTTTTATCCAGGAGTAGATCTCAGGAAGCCGAGAGTAGTAGTAATATATAGTAACCTACATTTATATAAAATAAAACATACTCATTTAATGAAATGGAAATTTTCGTGAATTGTATGTAATATGAATAAGTTTAATGGTTCTCGATGTATCTACAGGCACAGTCGCATTTTGATTAGTTCAATTTAAATTAGTACCAGCACAGATAGCACTGGTTTACAAATACAGTGCAATACTGATCAATGTCAATAGTCCTTTTACGTAAGACAATTTATCAGGTTTGAATTTATCAAGTTATGACACGTTTTTTTTATAACAGAGCAGTCCAAATTCGAATAATTCAAAAGCTTCTATGAATAAAATTACGGCTATGACCAAAAACTATATAACGAAAACTACATATACATTTTTTCTCGGTAAAGATCCTTTTATCGCTGGTGTAGCTATGATTCATTTGTTATATTTTTGGTTTTCAGCCAATTTTTCTATTTTTGTACTCCAGGTCGGAAGTGGCAAATATTGTCGTCACAGGTTGCACACGACCTGCGGGCCTTTTTTGGAACAGTATCGATATATCGATATTTTTAGTCGATATAGGTCCGATATATCGATACACCGAAACAAAAAAATCAATATCAAAAGTTGTATCAAAAACAATATTTTTTTTATTTATGTAACTAAAGCCACTAGAATCTATAACCGTAAAGGATAGAAACGAAAGGAAAAGAAGCAACTGTATTGGGAACTGATCAATTGGACCATGATATTTGACGGTTGAAATTTTAACTATTAATAGCTTAAAGTTCTATTGTCTTTACATTAGTAATAGTGATCACTAAACTATCTCATACGTTTAGATACATATATATAAATGTATCATATTGGGTTGCCTGATACAATAAATAGGTTTAAAAATATAAATTAGAAGAGAGCTTTTAAGTTTTTAATATGTGTGTAATTATTACCTAGTGAAAATGGAGTATTGATAAAAACAAGTGCAAGAAAATACTCATCATTTAGTATAAAAATTACTATTGATAATATTGAACTAAATACGCTATTATTTTAAAAACGCTAAGCCTTTTGAAAGTTTGATCGATATATCGATATTTTTTTCACTTCCGACATCCCTAGCCTCATGTTGAACAATTTTGGTTTACAAACATTTCAATTTCTTCTATATTTGCTAATAATTGAAGATTGAATATCTTCATTTTCAAACGTTTGAAAGCTTATAAGAAGGTGGTTTTAATTAATATAATTTCAAAATTTTTAGTGAAATAATATATGATGAGTACAAGTTGAAGGATTTTCCTTATACTTGCGGCAAGTAGAAAATCAATTTTACGTTATGAATTTACATTTTTGAATTCGGTTCATTGAGTAACGCAAAAGAAAAATAACGAACTGGAATTCGGAACAAGTACAAATATTAAATATTAAAACATTAAAGTTCTATTACAAACCATTGACCTAAAGGAAGCAGATAAACAAAAACAATTAATCAGTCATATTACAGAAAACGAAAATAAAATAACTTTAAAACAACTGAAAATTATTTTGTATATTATTTTTGAAAATTATAGGTAAACTAAAGTTTAATTTCATATACAATACAGATCTCACATTCCTGTTCAAATTTCTAGCTTATGTTTGAAATCACGTTTGAGTTTAATTTCAAATATTTTAAATTCTTCAAAAAATATTAATAGATTTATTTGTTTGTACAGTTAAAAAAAAACGTTTGCAGGGATCGCCGTACCTACTTTGAAGCTTTCAATAAAAGTACTTGCGATTTTATGGCACAATTAACTAAAGTGTACGAATCTAAAACTTTGCAGAATATTAAAACAAATATGAGCTGTTGAAAATGAAATGGCAAAATGACTTAGTACGATATACTCGTTTCTAAATGAAAGAAAAAATAATAAAAAGATCGTTAAGATGAAACTTATCGTATGTGCATATTTTCAAAAAGATATAATAAACGCAATGAAATGCAAGCGATTGCAGACACAATTTCAAATGAAATGTTTCATTTTATTACTGAGATTGTGAAGACTTTTAATGAGATATAACTGAAAACTATGTTCAGCTCTCATATCGGAATATTTGAAGTATTTTCAGTGCTAGTCTTTATGTGAGATGTAGGTTGTAAAAAAGACAATAGCCTTTCAGTGTGGCTAATCAATTAGTGTTGCACTTTATTCGTCTAAAATGATTTACTGAACAAGAGACACTATATAACTATTTCATAGTTTCATTTAAATGACATTTTAGGCGTTTCATATTTGTGTTTAGTGGTTTTTCTACATAAACTTTTATTTTAAAACAAACGATGCGGAATAATTTTTATTGTATTCGATTTAGTTATTTTTTCAATAAACATAATATTTCTTCTATTTTTCTCATATTGATGAAATTACGACTTATGTCTACTATCACTATACTCTGCGGTTTATGTTATTTAAAAAAAAAAACTTTTGAATAAACTTGTTTACTTTTTTTATTCCTGATTCAAAATTAAAGCATACGGTATCTATAAATCTTGTTTGAATTCATCCGAATCTCGTGAAAAGCAAATTTTCAATATTTCTCAGTTATCGGAAGGCCATAATGATAATAAGACCACTTGATAAGTGCCACTTAACGTTCCGAGATCTGGTGGCCAAAAATATAACGACTTACGCAGTAAACTTATTTCATTATGGTTGTTCAAAATATGTATTTAACATTAATATTAATGATGTTCTCGAATTGACTGAATCTCCCTTAAAGTGTAGAAACTTTGTGGATGGATAGAAATCAACTAAGAAATAAAATTTATATGAGTTATAAATTTTTTGTGTGAGCTTAAAAAAATGTATAAAATGGATTTTTATAACGCATCCTTTCACGTCTTTTCTTTCTATTTTTTGGTAAAAAGAACAAATATTTTAGGTAACTTTTATTTTTGGTACCTTGAGAACGGTAAAAGTTTTAAGTATGGTTCAAGACTACCAACCCGGTAAAAACTTGTATCTTCTAAGTTCAATTCTCGAAAATTGTTTCAACTCGTTCTGTTCTTAGCATTTATTAGGAAAACTTTTAAGTCGTATTTACAATTTAATTTAAAAAGTTCTATGATTTTTAGGGTCCAACCGAACTTTTTGTTTTGGTTTCGGCTGTTGTCAAGCCGAAACTGAATTCGTAAGATGAAAATGATGAGTGATAATTGTTTCTTACTTGTAATATTAAAATCAGTTATGAATACTGACAATTATCACTTGCTTAAAATTATTTTTAATATTTTTTTTTTCATTCGAGTGAAAACTAACCAAAGTTTAGAAGAAGTTTTGTTTTTAATATGTAAGAAGTAGGATTTTCTGTTTTTTTTTTACCAAAACATATTAGGTAAAAAATATTTTTGTTTTATTATTCGTAAATAATATTTAAAAGAAGTATTAGGTGCATTTCTTTCAAATCAACCCCTTATTTCAGCAAAAATAATTTATTTGAAATAAGAAGTGACAATAGTATTTTATGTTAGCTCAAATGTTATAGACAAAATGAATAAAAAATATCAATAGGATCAAAATAAAGACTGAATAATTATGATTAACTTTTTTCCCACGAAAACATGACCTTATGTGGAAGGTTCGGTTTGGCCGAAACTGAGACTAATGCCGAATTTTGGTTTCAGCCGTAAAAACTAGTTTTGGTCGTACACAAGTGATTTCATTATTTAGCTAATTTGTAGAAATTAACTACGTTTGTAAACCACAAATGACGAGAGATGGGTATTAAGTGCCTTTGAGGCCATTTTTAAACTTATAAAGTTATGCTATTCGTTGCTGCGACTATGAACTGTGACCCGGATCATACAGAAAAGAAGTGTAGCCAAAAGAACATCTTGGTTGGGAAATTTAAAGACGTAGTTTGGCAGATCGCCAACACAACTGTTCCAGGATGAAGTAAATAAAATGACAATAGTGAATCTACTGGTCAGTAAAAACATTAAAGTCAATAGACGCATCGGCTATGACTCCTAATGAAGAAGTATGAGTATAGGAATCCAGTTATGGAGAACTGCTTCCAATTCGAACATAGAAATACACATATTTGACAAAGAAATTCTGAAATTTTCGTAAAAAAATATTTAAAACTCATTGCGATATCATTTTCGGTGATCCTTTGCAAAAAAGGCGTGTTCGCGTTGGCAACAAAACTTATGACAGGATCATCCAGGAAAAAAGTACAAAAAATGCGTGTTTTAGTTAAGATCGTTAAGACTATAAACTAGACCTTGGACGAAGGAAAACAGAAATCAAAAATGGAATTTTGGTAAACATTTTTACATAAAAATGAAATTTCGGTGAAATTTGCTCTATATTTTATTAAATAGTTGTAATTGAGAAAAAGTCCTTCGTCCAAGTCGTTGTGAATTATATCTCTTAGACCTGTGTAAAATTTCATTAAAAACGGTTGAGTAGTTTAAGAAGTTTCGAGAAAAACGTCATAATAGACGCTGCACTGATATACTTGCGGCGTGCTAAGCTTCCCACTGTATATTCGAAACTGTATATAAAAATTTAGGACAATATTTTAGAGATACTGTAAAACTTAATAAGACAATAAAAAAATGATTTTTTGAAGCCGTATCACTCATGTAACCTCTTAACACGAGAATGAGTAGAAGGGAATATTAAAAGCTCTAATTTGGAACCAGGATCTGTTGTAGAATAGATACGTGTTTAATTTTAAATTCAAATTTCATTGTCTGCTTAATTTGTAGTACACACTTACGAAAGAATTGAAATTCACTTAAAAATATATTTAAAATGCCTGCGATCGATTGTCGACCTGTTCGCGATCGACCGTTTGCCCACCCTTGATTTAATCTATTTGCGGTAAACATACCTATAGTTCATACGACGGTATTGTCGTAAAAAGATAAATGTCGTCGAAAATCACAAAATTATTTGAATTAAAATAAATAAAACGACTGCATTATTAAACTAATTTAAAATTGTAACTTTTAAATCCGATATTTGATTTGTAGACTTGCATCCCTAATTCTCAAATGTTGTTTGTTAGCAAATTCTTATTTACATTCTAAATTTCACTCATTTAGGGCTCCAAAATTACTCTAAAAGTTTTGATTAGTGAGTGAGTGGCTAAATTAACATACTTCAAATATGAATAAAATCTTTAAGTAGCCTACTAATAGTTGAGTGACCAAGGTGACCGCTCCAAAATTGGTAGGTGTTGGGTTGGCTCCTCGTATCGAGTAAATTTTCGACATTTCTCGATTACGGATTTTATAAGCCCTAAAGTCGCTAAAGACCATAGTAGTTATAAAGCGACGGTAAACAAGAATTAAAAAAAAATCTTTAAGCATAAAAGTTAGACAAATAAAACTTAAAGTTCATTTAAAGTCTAGTAACTTGATCCAATCTTGAAAATTAGAGCTACCTAGGATTTTTTTGGGCAAAATCATGAAAAACTAAAAATAAACAACGATACATTTCTAATAAGTGCCTTGTTTGTTTTGGCTTGTCTTAAAGGTGCTACTATTTCGCAAGATATCCATATCTTTACGCGTCTTTAAGTTTTAATAGTCTAGAAAGATTTTCCATACTGAATCTGGAAATTTGATCTCAAATATGTTTTTATTGGAAATATTAAGAAAAAAATACTTGACTTTGATCTACTTAGAAATACTCTTTCCTCTAATTTGTATTAAAATGCAGTTTAGTGTAAATTTAGTTTCTAACAAATCTAATATTAAATAATAATTACGTTTTTGTATTATATACAGAGGCAACTTCTAATTTTATCATAAAGATTGCCGTACATACGTACGTTAAAATGTAGGTAGTTATAATAATAATTTACATTTCTGAATAAGAAATGTGATTGTGTTTGCCAGTATGTACTCTGTAGGTACTTTGAATTACGCGCTCCAATTGTCCATCTACATGAGTATGAGCTGAATTCGAGCCACAATCAGCGGTAATTTACGTGAGCGATTTAAAAGATAATTTAGCACGAGATATAATTTTATTCATCCCACGAATATCGTGCACTTTTTCATCGCTACAAATCTCTAGGATGATTACAGCCAGTACGGTTATGGTAGACCCACCAGGTACATAATGTAGACGTAACGTAGATGGACGAAATATGTGTAAGTACTGGCTAATGCAACGGCCTAGGTGTAGCTTACTTTACCATTTACTTATAATATTTAATATTATAATGCAAGTAAAGTAAAGAGAATGAAACGTGCATATGGCTTTATATTCGTGTTATTTGTGCCTAGCTAGAGTATGAATGCATATGTGCATGTATGTGTAAAGTTGAATTCGCTACGCCATTAACAGATGTTCAGAATTTGGTGTGGCTTGTACCCAGAGCACTTCCACCGCCGCTGCCGAATACCAAACTATGCCTACAATACCTTCAGTACCTACATATGTGCTGCTGTTACCGCTGTCATTGCTCATTTTGTTTGAATCGCGCGCTGTTGGATCTTTTGATCACGATTAGTTACGCTTCTAGTTTTATCGTATTCGTATCCTGGCCCCTTTCTAAATACATATGATCCATGTATATTTCTCGCACGAACCAACCAAAAACACACATAAACTAATAGGGGTCTAATCCTGTACCACTACCCATATTATTCGTGTTTTTTATTTGCTATTTATAAATGACTTCTCAATGCGAAAGATCGATATTGGCCAAAAAAAATCGAAACATTGATATATTTTCAATAAAATTCGATGTTTTTTTTTTAATAAAACACTAATTTATCAATCAGTATTCCTATTATTAGTTTTGATTACCGTTTTTCAGATTATATCTTTTACTTTGGGCTAAATCACTTTGCTTACTGATACAAACGGTACATTTTCTTCACGTTACAAATTATTTATAATATAAAATTTAATTTTCCAAAGAAACATGGATGAGAATTGGTGGTTTTATTTGATTTATTTTTTTATAAGATTATCCTTAGTGTGCACATTCCAACTTTGCCAGGATGGATGTCTATCTGTCACTAACAGAAATTAGTGTGATATAATTAAACTTATTCATCTATTTTAATGAATAATAATATATGTATGTCCTATGACTCAATTTGTTCTTTATTACGACGCGTTTCAATAGTTTTTGGCTGTCATCATCAAGCAATGATTATTTTGTCAGTTGTAAATAAATTTCATGTAGATTGCTTATTTTAAATAATTTGTCGTTAAGGATTTAATTTGGATCCAGTTTGAGGGCTTTGTATATTTCATATTCTTCCAGGGTGTTCATATGTGATCCTTTCTTGCAAATATGTACTGGCTTAAAATTTGTTTTGAAATTTAAGCATTGATGATTTTCGTCATAAAGGTATTTTGTAAAATTTGAAGTTATTGTTGAAGTAGGCTTCTTGGATGTATATTCCTTATATCTTGTTCCGAAAGATCTACCAGTTTGGCCAATGTAGAATTTTTCACCGGAACCACATTTCATTTTATATATTCCGGTTTTATTTTTCGTTGTAATTTGGTTATTCTCCAATGGTTTAAGAACTTTCATTATGTTGTTGTTTGTTGAAAATGCGATATTGCAGTTATTTTTTAGGAAGTAGGCGATTGTAAAACTAAATATTTTATTGAAGTTTGATTTTATATATTTTTTGTTTTCTTTTAGTGAAGTTGGATGAATGGATTTTTTAGTAAATTTCGATATTATTTTGTCTGCGATTGATATACATCCAAGAAACCTTTTAAGCCATTATTATTTCTAAGGAAAATATCACAAGATTTGTAACGCTCATTCTACACGAAAAATACACTGTACAGTACGTAAAAAAGTCAAGTATGATAGAAACTTCATTCATTGTTAGCTACATATACAAATAACTAAAGGATCCGATGAACTTCGTACAACCTAAAATTATTGTTGATAGGTAAAAAAGCCACATTTTCAATTATTAATATGAATATAAACAAAAACAAAAACAAATAGTATATTAAGATAGGGTTTTTTTTTAACTACAAAAATATAATCAAACTTTTTTCTTAATGAATTTTATTTGATTTTTGTACGACATTCGTCACCTTTCGAGATTGTAACAAGTACTCAATAAAGTCCTGCAAGGTGATGAAACGTCGTATAAAAATCAAATGAAAATCGCTATTAATCGTTATAGGTCGCTATTAGTCAGGAACTGGATGCTTACTAAAAAAATTCCCGTTTTTTTCAATACTTCTTTAAACAGAATATTTGTTTTTTTTTTACCATTTGACACTTCAACAAAGGATTAAGGTGGCCCACCTTATTGCATTAGAACAACGTAGTTATTCTAATGAATTGAATACGCTACAATGTCTCGATCTTACTTTGGTAATTATTTTTATTCATTCTGTGCTATAGTTTGAAGTAAACCAAACTTTTATCCATCGTTCGATGGGTAAAATATTGTGGGTTGTTTGATAAATCGGTTTCTCTCTTTTTGGTATACTTTTCATTTCTTTGTATGTATATTATTAAGTTTTCAGATTTTGAAAAAGGTTTTGTTTTGATTAATCCTTATTTTTCAAAATAACAATTTTCTCCAAATTTTTTTGAAATAGATTTTTTTTAAGTAGGTACCATTTTTTTTAATTTTTTTTAAAATTATAATAAATGAAGTTTGTAATTAAGGAGATATGCATTTTATTTTAATTTACAATAAATAGCTAATTCCATCAGAAGTTGCATTTTCCAGTACAGAAGAACGATTAATAATTAATCAAAAACGATAAATGGGTACTAATAAAAAGTAATTTTAAAATTTTAACCGAAGAAACTTGAATAAAATAAACTAAATAAACTCTCTGTCAAAAGTTTGTCGCTAATCTCTCGATATTAACTTAAAATAATTTTGCCTTCAAAAATAATTTCATTATAGCACTAAGTATTTCAATAAAAGAGATACATTATTAGTTGCACAATTAATATTGATAATTCAAAAACAAACGAAACAATGCAACCACCTTTGCAGATGATATCATATATTTCACCAACAAAAACAAAAACAAATCCGCTCAAATTGAATGAAGAACGCTTCGGTTTCAATAACATATTATCGATTAAAGTAGGGACGTGACATTGGGGAGAAAAAATCAAATAATTTAAAATAGATTTAAGTTCTTTAGGAAAAATCAATTTTTATTAGAAAAAATAATCAGTATTGGAAAAATCGTTTTTTCCTATTATTTAAAAGAAGATCTGCTTTTCTTTTTTCTGTATTTGTTCCAGTTAGTGGGATGAATTGAAAATTATTAATAATTATCTATCATTATCAATAATTACAAAAAGTTTTAAAAAAAGTAAGTATTTTTACCACTTCGGTACTCCTTACCACTCCAGACTCTTGCCGAGAGGGTTGCGAACGTAAAAATTAAAAGTGAATCAAAAAATTGATTCTTAATTAATCGATTTTTTGTAGTATTAAAATCGATTTTTATAGAAGAACTAATTGATTATTCTTTTCACAATCTTAGTTTAAAGTATCTAGAGAAATAATTTCTGTTACATTGGTACTTGGATAGGAACGACACTGAACAAATGATTTATGTGAAAAGAAGCCATCCAAAACACTAAGAATGTTATCAGAAGGGTACTTGTTATACTTTCAAGCAATTGATGCATATAGCTTACGAAATCCCATTTTAACGTGGAAATTGTAAAGCACTGTAGTAAAAACCAACACGGTAACCATGTGAATTCGCTGGTGAATGATGGTGAATGACTTGCAACTAAAAGCCGATAGATAAATTATTGGAAGTCAATTGTTCAAAGAGGATGTTACATCTTTTTAAATGATCCTCTCTTTTTATCTTCTACTTGATTTATGCAAGGATAAAAATATTTGTGTTAATTTCATTTATTCTAAGTAGGTACAGGAAAAAAAATTGCGTTTTTTGCTTTAATTTTTGTATTTTTACTTTTGTTGAAATCTTATATATTTATATATTGTTTTAACTTTTACTTATATATTGTATTTTTCTCTTATCAATATTTTATATAATAGAAAAATATAAAAACAATTAGACATAGCATAAAATCCTATTTGTTCACCATATGATTTATATTTCATATTTTAAACCTCTGATAAAAATACAGTTTTATATGACGATAATGTGGAAGTAGAAAAAGTGGCATAAAGTTATTTTTTTAATATTCCATTTACATTTACAATCTGTAATATAGTTATAATTAGTAACTCGTGAATAATAAATGAAATAAATAGTCTTTTAGGAAATAAATCCTGTAGCTTTTTTTTGTACTTAATCATTTTATATGATGTTTAAATTTTGGCTAACTATTTTAAAAGCTCTCCGGTAGGTCGCTTGGTAATGTATGTTTGAGTCAGCAAGTCCTCGGTGAATCCACAAGGGGGATTACTTTTCAATATTTTCATGGGAAATTAAATTTTTTTTCCTTCTCTGTAATACGGTCTTTTTGTATGATAGTGTTTGGAATGTATCATAATACGTTTGTTGATAATCTTAAAACTTTGGATTGACATATCTTCAAAATTTCAATGTTAAAGCAAATAGCGGGTCCCCAAAATTAGATACCGTAGCTCCCAACTGGTTTGAGTACTGTTTTACGGATGAAAACTTTCTTATTAATAAAAATCTTAGATTTGTAGCCAAAAATCCAATGAAGGTTCCGGAGCTTTTATCCAAATTGTTTTCTTTTAGTGAAAATATGCTTTTTCCACTTTAACTATTGACCAAAATGTAGTCCCAAATATTTTACACTATCAAACTATTGCAGCTTCTTATCAATTAGAGAAACAAATGTGGGTCCATTCAAAATCTGACTGCGGTCGAATGCAGATCAATAACATTTTGTGAAAACGAGTGAAGTGAATATATATACCTACATATAATTTGCAAACAAGACCAAACACCACCTCACTTACCTACCAGGTGAGTGAAAAACAATAAATTGTATCATTCAATTATCAAAACCTGACTTAATTAAATTAAAATCTACAAAATGAACCCAAATACCAACACCAACACCACCACTTACGCCCAAATGACACAAAAAAATAAACCAACAACCCTAACATTCCCCACGAAACATCAAGCAATAATTTTCGAGAGCATAAACAATGCCAAAATCTCAGACTACATTAAACAAGTTGGAACCCAAATAGATCCAAAGAATATTTTATTTGCCTCTCGACTGTCAAACAACAGAATCTGCATCTACCTCACATCAACAGAAATTGTTGATCAATACATAAACAAATATAATAAAATTAAAATAAATGACTCGATCTTAACATGTCGTCGCTTATTGACACCATCAATTAAACTCACGATCTCAAACGTATGCCCAACAATACCCCATCATATAATTATAGCTGCGCTAACCCAAGCCAACATTGAGGTAATGTCGTCAATGCAGTTCATACGCGTGGGAATGCAAGAAGAACAATACCGCCACATATGCAGTTTCCGTCGATATATTTATGTGAAGTCGTATGATCCATCAAAGCATCCCGACTCAATAGTGATAAATTACGAAAATGAAGATTACCGGGTATTCCTTGGAGAGGGAATAGCGCACAATAAACCACCAACCCAAGACCAAAATCCAGAAGAACAAATATCCGAAATAAATACTCGAACTGAACCAGAAGAAGAAAATAGAAAACGACCAAGGGTGTCTAGCAATAGCTCCCAAGAAGCCATACCCTCCTCAACCAAAAACCCTATGTCCAACCCAACAACACAAAAATCAAACCAAACACAATTAATAGAAAAAATAGACTCTCCAGAAATCGCTGATATTCCAACTAAACCCGTCTCCCAAAAACCAACTCAAGAAAACACCACTGAAGAAGAAAATAGAAAAAAACAAAAACTTTCTAATATTAACTCACACGACATAGACCAGGGATCAACCAAAAAGACAGCTTCTTACAAAAAATTCTCTTTTAAAGAAGCTTTGGAACCTTTTCGAACCAAAATCGATAAAGATGCACCAATAAAAACCGACGAACTAATAGAACTCCTACACAAAGCATCTGAGGAAGTAGTCATACTTCCAACCATCGAAAAATATACTTCCGACACGTCAGGGGTCGTCGACACCTTGCGTGCCCTCCACGGAAAAGTAGACAGAAGTACCAAAATTAGAATCAGCAAAATCACAAAAAAAATCACAAAGGAGCTCGAAACGGCCTATCTAGATGAAGAATCGGCTGGATCATCCCGGGAGATTACAGATGAAGACTGTCAGTAACATACAAAAATATTAATACAAAACTTATATTCCTCCAATAATGGCACAAATAATCCAATGGAACTGTAATGGATATTACCAACATCTCGAAGAACTAAAGCAGCTAACGGTCAAATACAACCCGATAGCGATCTGTATACAGGAGTCGCATCTTCTGCCAAAACAACACCAAACCCTGAAAGGATACACAACCTATAGAAGAGATTTCACAGAGGGGCTCGTGGCCTGCGGAGGAGTATTGACCATGATTAACGAGAGATATGTAACCAAGGAAGTTCCTATCAACACAAGTACCCAAGCTAGTGCAGTGACTATGGACTACTCCCCAAATCATAAACTGACATTGTGCAACCTATATTTTCCCAAAAGTGTCCAGGATGTGAATGAAATTCAAAGCATCATAACCCAACTTCCAAAACCATTTATTATCGTTGGAGATTTCAATGCCCACAACCTTATATGGGGCTCAGACAGGACTAATAAGGGAGGAAAAATTATTGAATTGATCCTTAACAGAAATAGTGAGTTGGTTTTATTAAACGACAAAAGTCCAACACACTTAACGTTGGCGAGTGGAAAGTTTTCCGCAATTGATCTTACTCTCTGCAGCACAGATATAGCACCAACACTAAATTGGAACACGCACAATGACCTATGTGCCAGTGACCACTATCCAATAATCATCCAAACCTCATGGACGGAAACCCAGATTACTCAAAGAAACCCTAATTGGCAAACAAAAAGAGCAGACTGGGAAAAATTTAAAGCTCTTACGAACATGTCAAATAATGTTATCAAAAATAACATCAATGACACTATAAAAACCTTTACAAGTATAGTCATCGAAGCAGCCAACCAATCAATACCTCGCTCCTCTAATACCCTAAAAAAGAATCCAGTTCCTTGGTGGTCAAAAGAAATCAAAGAATCCATCCAAAACCGGAAAAAAGCACTACGGAAATATCAAAAAAACCAAACTTTGGAAAATTTCATAGAATTCAAAAAATTAAGAGCCAAGGCTCGAAATCTAATAAGATCAAAAAAAAAGGAATGCTGGGAAAAGCTACTGCTTTCTATCAACGCTACAACCTCCACAACATTAATTTGGGACAAAGTGAATAGATTAAGACAAAACCCAACATACAGTCAGCCAATACGGTTACAAACCGATCAAATCACCTTAACAGATCCGGTGGAAATCGCCAACTCTTTCGCTGAATACTTCTCCGAAACATCCAGTTCCAATAATTACAGCGATGTTTTTAAACAACATATAAGACAAAACACAAAAACGATATACAACCTAGAAAGCGACAACACAGAGCCATACAACCTAAATATTACCATGGAAGAATTAAAAACGGCGATAATAAAAGCAAACTCAACGTCTCCAGGCCCTGACAACATACACCCAGCTATGCTTAAAAATCTCAGCCAATCAGCTTTGACTATACTTCTTAAAATAATACAGCAAATTTGGAAAAAGAATGAATTTCCATCCTGCTGGCACAAAGCCATAACCATCCCAATCCCTAAGCCCTGCAAAAGCAAATTTTCGCGGGAAAACTACCGACCAATATCCCTTACCAATACTATTTGCAAAACAATGGAAAGAATTATCAACAAGAGACTACATTTTATTATCGAAGAAAATAAAATACTACATGACTGCCAAAATGGCTTCAGACCTGAGCGATCCACTATCAACCATTTAACCAATTTGGAGAACGAAATCTGCAAAGCATTTCACCAGGGAGAGCAGGTGTATTGTATCTTTTTTGATATAAAAAAGGCCTTCGATACGATATGGAGACCAAAGATCATAGAAAGTCTATATAAAAACAATATCAGAGGCAACCTGGCTAACTTTATAAAAAATTTTATACAAAAAAGATATTTTAGGGTTAGAATAGGTAACAAACTTTCCGAGGAAAAAGAAAACCAAAATGGAGTTCCACAAGGATCAGTCCTCAGCCCAACACTGTTTCTTCTGGCAATAAACGATGTTGTCAAAGAAATACCACCGCCTATAAAACCCTATTTGTTTGCCGATGACTTAGCGATATCATTAAGGACTGGAAATAGATATTTTGCAAAAAAAATTTTAAAAATGCTTCTCAGAAAACTAGAATCGTGGTCGAACCAAAATGGTCTTCAATTCTCACCAGAAAAAACAAACCTTATAATTTTTAACCGAAGCAAGAAAGCCCAACATCCTCTAAATTTAACGTTCTATGGAAAACCACTTCAACAAAAAAAAAACTGTCCCTTCCTCGGACTGGAATTTGATGAACACCTAAGTTGGCTACCACATATAAAAAAGCTGAAAGCGAAATGTATGAGGAAAATAAACATACTAAAAATATTAAACTCAAACAACAATGGAGTCGACAGAAATCACCTCATAGGGCTATATCGCACACTGATAAGGCCAATTCTGGACTACGGTAGTGTAGTATATTCATCCGCCAAACCCAACACCTTAAAACTGCTAGACCCAGTGCATAACCTAGGAGTCAGGCTAGCTTTGGGAGCATTCCACACATGTCCCACAAGCAGTTTGTTAGTCGAAGCAAATGAACCCAACCTCAATTTACGAAGAAAATACCTCTCTATAAAATACGCCATCAAAACAAAGCTTAAACCTCAATCAGATCAATGTAAAAAAATTCTGAGATCAAGTTTAAATAAATTCATATTTAAAAAGGGAAACCTTCCACTCCCATTTTCCCTACGACTGAAGTTAATTAAAAAACATCATAAAATACACCTACCATCAATCTATATCCAGGAAGAACCATCAATACCACCGTGGGAGTTCTCAAAACCAAGAACTATAAATGTACTAGAAAACATGGGCAAAGCCAACACACCCATCCAACTACTTACCCAAACATACAAAGAAATAGAAAATAAATACAAAAATTCTCACAAAATCATCTTCACCGATGGTTCGAAAACAAAAAATAACGCGGGCTGCGCCTTCGTAACTGATCAGGAAGAACGGGGGATTAGACTGCCCAGTTGCAGTTCATCTTATACAACCGAACTAAGAGCAATATATGAAGCACTAAAGTATATCTCAGATCGACCGGGGGATAATTTTCTCATTTGTACCGACTCCCTTAGCGCTATAAATTCGCTGAGGGGTGAGGGTTCGAGAGACTTGGTGGGAGACATGAGATCCAAAATATGGCGTCTGGGTTCAAGAGTAACACTTATGTGGGTCCCGGGGCACATTGGCATAGAAGGGAATGAAAGGGTCGACGTCCTTGCTAGGGAAGCCGCCATAAATGGTTTGAGAGACCACAGGGCCTCATCAAGTGACCTGCTGGCGGAAGTAAAAACCAATCTTCAACAGAGTTGGCAAAGCGAGTGGGGAGTCTCCTTCGACTGTCTAAGATCGTTTAAGCCCCTAGTTGGGAGCTTGACCACTTTTGGTGATCTCGGCAGACGGGGAGAGGTGGTCCTTACTCGCTTAAGAACGGGTCACACCAAGCTGACACACAGCTACCTACTAACGGGAACATCGAGGCCTCTATGTTCATCCTGTGGCGAAGCACTAACCGCCGCACGACTTCTGACGGGATGTGGATCGGCCCAACACTATTCGATGCCTCCCGTGAATCTGAACCCGGAGAGCACGGGTTTTCAGGAGTGTTGGGGGGCCATAAGGAGAGCAGTGTTCTACTCCCACATATAGGCCTGGACTGACTTACATTATATATTATTACATCATCAAATTATACTATATTGTACTGTATTATTTATATTGATATATCAACTATATTGTACTAGGACTGTATTGTGTACCATGTGAAATATGGACTGAGCTAAAATTTAGCAAGTCGCGACATAGCCTTAGCAGCTAGAGCGACCATAAATAAATAAAAAAAAAAAAAAAAAAAAAAAAAAAAAAAAAAATGTGGGTCAGTTGTCTCTTCTTTCTTTAGCTGATGTGGATTGATTTGGTCTCGTTTACTTGACAGCATCATTGTTTTAGTCAAAACATTTTTTTTTTCCTTTTCTTAGGGTCATTATCTAACTATGACTATCTAACTAAAGTTACCTAAGACTCAGGTTTCAAAAAGATTTCGCTATATT
The DNA here is from genome assembly GCA_958496175.1 of Sisyra terminalis. Lineage (NCBI taxonomy): Eukaryota > Metazoa > Arthropoda > Insecta > Neuroptera > Sisyridae > Sisyra > Sisyra terminalis. The sequence continues at coordinate 24,329,795 of OY292277.1, forward strand.
TTGTTGTATATTTGAATTTTTTTAAGAAGGATAAAGAAAAGTTTACACCTTTGGGGAAAGTTCAGGCAGGATGCAATGGTACTAGTTTGGCAGAGGTAACCAATTGGCCCAGAGGCACCCATTTGGGTGAGATTGACTTGTAATTGTTGAGTTACTGTTATTGGATCTGGATAGATCGAAAGAATAGCGACGTTGTATGAAGTCAATGAACCAAAAAAATATTTAAATAAATGATTTAAACAATTACTTCCAAATTTATTAATCTTTAAACCAAAATAGCCAACATCAAGTTGTTTAATTAATCGATGAAATATCCGTGATCGCATGAATTATCAAAAACTATTAGATTAAAAGTTACGACTATTTCCTTAATCCTCATGCTTCTGGATTATAATTTCATGGATTTAAAGTAATAGTATATCTTATTCATTTAATAAATTAGGAATAATTTTTCATTTTGATTAGCATAATAAATAAATATATTGTCTCACAATTATAAATAAAATAAATACATACACAACTTGGCGTCGTTCATTCAATAAAAATGCATTAATCGATTTTATAACTTAAAACATTTGTAGTTTGTTTTCAATATTTTGCTTAACTAATTGCATTATCACATTAAATTACCGATGAAACAATAATGAGTATTGATTGTTACGATTCTTAAAACAGAGAAAAATTAATAATGTAGACATTAAATATGTTTACTTTGTTTTTATATATTTTATATTCATTTGATCCCAAATAATAATTGATTCGTCACACGGGATATAATTATAAGGAACTTGTTTTTAATATTTTTGAATTGTAATATTATGTTTATTCAGTAGTAAGCATATGTATGCATGTATGAAAAAATATTGTTGAATTTAAGATATAAAATCCAAACAATATTGGATGTGAATACAAAGCAAATTTGTATTTTTATTCGATAAGATTGATTACTATTATACGTACCTATACCAATTACGAAAGGTTATATACCTATATACCATGTTTCCGTTACTGCAAAAAGTAGATAAGTACTATAATTTATATATTTGAAAAAAAATCTTTTAAATTCTTCAATCAGTTATGTAAAAATGAACAACACTATCAAATATTAAATCAACAATCAATAAACATTAAAAATTGACAATATATAATAAAATTTCAATAAAGGCCTGTGAAAAGGAAACCGCAGATAAGAAGGTGGTATTATAATTCAATTTCATTAATCAGAAAATAAGATATACTGAATTTCCAAAGATTAAAACCGAAATATATAAGATACAAAAATGTTATTTAGTAAGTACATAAATTAAGGATTTGTGTTCAGTAACAGTAAGGGTTGATATAGCACATCTAGATAGTGATATTTATCTTCCAGACCAAATTTTATCTGAAAAATAGAAAAAATATGCGTATTTTCACCTAAATGTAATGATATAAGTTGGATTTATCTCGCTGATATTTTTTTATTAATCTTAATAGTAATTAATAGTAATTAATAATTTTAATTAGCTATCCTAAGGATATAATATCTTAAGAACAGTAAAGTAGTTTAGACATTTTTGTCATTTGAAAATGAAATATTTCAAATACGTATACTAAAAATTGTAAAAATTGTGTTTGGTTACTTTGATTTAAAAATTTAATAATTCCATTTTTTCAAAACCAAACCTATTTGATAAAATTATATTGAGAACATATCAATTCTCTTCACAATTTATGAGAAAACTCAAAATACCACGGTTTAAAATATTCCCTTTGTTATGATCAGTTATGGTAACGATAACTTCAAAAAATTTCGCAAATGATGGATTTTATGATGAAGAAACGGAAGAATGAAACTTGATTTAATAGAATCTATAAATTGTGGCATCTGCTTTTTCATGTATTTCAGGTATTAAGTACATTACCAGATTATAAACTGTACAGTAGGTATGTATACGTCTTAATGTTACAGCATGATTAGTTTATTTTCATAGGGAAATTATGAATCATGATATAACCGCATTTTCATGAAATTAAAAAGATTAAAGTAATATGCATTTTAATTATCTGTACATGCGGTACAATCAAAACTTAATAAGATTACAATGCTAAGAATAATTTTAGATTTTAAGAAAATTTTAAATGTTTCATAAAACAATAATGAGCTTAATTAATAAAGGAAGTATCCGCATTTATAAGTGGCAATTATAAATGAATCTTTTTCAGTCTAAACTAAATTATTTTTATTTGATAGTTTGTAATTTATCTGTTTTGGTTTCAAAATTTAAAATTTAATCACTACAATTACGTAACTACTTACATATAATGCTTCCCCAATTTATGAAATGAATACTGATGACAACATGACTTTTAAACTTGCCAATATATACGTATAGTCCTGAAATCTTAACGAATATTTTATTAATTAAATCTATATATTATTTTTCAATTTTTTTTTAAATTTGCTTTGTCGTCTACTTAACCCGGCGGATTTTTATAGTTAAATTTAAACCAACTTCTCAATGAGCTAGAGACTTGAAATTTTACCAGAAATAGATCACGACGCATGGAAATGTGAAAAACGGTTCCGAAAAAGTTGCCCGTAATTCTATTTTACGGGCAACTATGTATTCTATAGTACATTCAATTTTATTATTAGAATTATCACGAAAACTATAAAATTTCAACAAGATTTGTCGAAATATCTAACTGGCGTTTAAAGCTCAAATAATAAAATAGGGAAGACTGGGTACAAAAGTAACAAATGCTTTCTAGGTTTATCCAATGGGCTGACATTGTTTTGCTGCCATCAGGTGCCTAGACTACCCCCCCCCTCAATCGCATTAAGTCGACGCGTGCGCAGTGCGTTGTTGTTTTCTTATTTATTGTTTACATAGTCGTAAAAGGATCATAGCAATCCGAATGTTTGCAAATCTATTCTTGATTAGATGAATTGTACATTGTTTAAATTCATTTTTGTCTAGCACGTTCCGTTTTAAGGTTATATTACACGTTTTATTAAAAATGCGAATGGGTACAAAAGTAACATAGCCCCCTAGGGCACAAAAGTAATATGTTACTTTTGCCCTCGTAATGATTTTATTACTAACATCATATTTTTATGGATATCTACTTCAATAGAATGGTTTTCGAAATATTTCCGTGTCGGTAGTTTTTCATACAGTAGTTCTTATGCGTTGTCGTGGCATTCTATTGATTCATTTCCTTAAAATATATATTCTTTGAGTATTTAAAATGCGGATTTTGGTTTTCTATCATTAATATAAAGTCTTTAAATAAGTTATTTGTTGATTTAACTTGTGCTATGTTTTCATTAGCAACCCTTAGCAGTATTATTCATTTCGACCCACAACGTGTTACTTTCGACCCGCCTACGTGGTCGAAAGTAACAACTAACAATTTTTTTTAACTCTGTGTTATTCATATAAAACACACCATAATTTAATAAATCAAGTTACTATTGTGAAGAACATAAACTAAATTTATATGTGGTTTTATTCATTTAATGGCAATAATAACACCCAGCCAGAAATCAAGGTAAAAGTACAAATTGTTACTTTTGTACCCGATCTCCCCTATACTTTTTTATAATCAATTTTATATCCAAAATTCGTACTGTTGAAGCCCGTGGTTCTTAACCTGGGTTCAATCGAACCCCAGAGGTTCGATGAGTCAATCCCGCGGATCCATTAATGGTTGGCTTTTTAATGGTTTGGTTCTTTGTTGTTGATGCTTCGTTGTTTTCAAAATTTATTTTGTACATCTATCTATATAAATATATATCTCTGTTTTAAATTTGAAAAAATCGTAATAGTTAAATGTTCCATCCAGTCTAGTAATTTTTTGCTTCTTATAAAATTTGCGTAATCCTTATAATGAATTTTAATAATAATTAGTATTATTATAGTAATTTTACGAATATCCATTTAAAAATTCAGAGAAATCCGTATTAAAGCTCTATTAACCCTTAACGAACCAATGCCGCCATATGAGCTGCATTTTACTTGACTTATTGAGTCCATTCTTTAGCCCTGAATATATAACAATACATTTTCATTAAAATATAAATATTTTATTTTCTATATTTGGTTTAAAAATCTTTAGTGTCCACAGTATATTTTCGTACGACAAATAGCTAGGATCTGGTGGGAAGTAAACTTGAAATATGTCTGAACTATTAAGAGTTAATATTTTGAAAAAGTAAAAAATCAACTGCAATGCAATTTACAATTTTATTATTTTATACTTTTCGTGTTAACATTTGAATGAAGTAGGTATCATTAGTAAAATGAACGAAACATTTGAATTATTTTCATTATTGATAATTTTTACGGATTTGTTACAACATAAATACTGTTTTAAATCCCTATAGAATTTTATTTTCCGCTTTTTCATATTTCATTACTTATAGGCATATAATACATGTGAATTTAGATATAAATTTAAAATTCTTGAGTTAAATATCTACTTATGATAAAACATTGGTCCATATTTGGTTTTTCTTCAAAACAACCCTAAATTTTGATATGGCACTACCTTTATGTTTTTATCTATTTCACAAGTATAGCGTATACACAATTTCTGTAACTAAAATATATGGCAATAGAAACAGTTGCAGAATTGTTCTATGTGTAAATTTTTTTATGATATTTTTTAGTTTGTATAAACGGTTTCCAAATAATGTTTCACGTGGACTTAAATTGTGGTCATTGTAGATGTTTGTGGGAACCCTAGGGGGCCTAGGGTATTGATTACTCAAAAAAATATTACTCTATTACTCAAAAAATATAATTTTTAAATGTAATTATAGATAGGTACACTTAATAAGTATACCAATTCTAATACTGTGAACATATCAGCCGAGTTCTGTAAGTCTTATATAGGCATATATCTACTTATACATAGATCTTTTTTTTTCAAATAAATTGCACAATCTGCATAGGGCTGGAATAAGTGCATTCAATCCATAGACAATCACATGTAAGCACTAGTCCCAGTAGATTAGTGCTGTATAAGTACAAAATAGAATACATAGATCTAAAAATCATTAATAGAAACTCGTGTTTGAATGTTATTTATTTATAATGGAAAACACTGATTAAACATTCGTAGCCTCAGACCACACAAATTATTAACGCATTCAATAAGTTCAAACATGTACTATGTAAAACGGTCCAAAAGAAGTAGATACGTCTTACTATCTATGTATAAACATTGTTCGAACCAAAGCGGCTCACTCCACAAATGAATATGTTATTAAGACAATTTCTTTGAATTTATATTTAAAGTTGGAGCACGTGTCTCAAATGAGATGATACTTTATTTTTGACGTACGTTCCACATTTACTAAATGTACCTATATGTTTCAAATTTTGATTTAATAATTGTATCTCGATGAAATTATTTTGTACAAACCTAAGCGTAAAAATTATTTCCAAGAGAAAAATAAAGTGCAAACATTATATCTGAACAGTTATTTTATACTACGGTACGAAAAATTCCGATTTCCATCCAAGCTTTTTAACACTGTATAAAGTGGTACCAACATGTAGAGAATCAACAAGTAGGTACATAAAGAATGAATCATTATACATAGCCTTTTTTGACTTAAGTTTGAGGAAAAATTAGGCTATCAAGAGTAGTATAGCCTAATAAAATGTAGGGCAAATTAATATAATTTTCAAAGGTTATATTTTAAAAACTATGGAAGATTGGAATTAAAATTAAATGCGATTTTATGCTGACTTTGAATATTTTACACGGTATTTGTATTATAGGTAATGAAAATGTACTACAAAACAAATTTTAAGAATTACAATTATTCAAAAGTAAATTATAAATGCGAACAAACATTTTTGGCATGTTTTCACAGGTACGTATTTTGATTACCAAGTAGGTAATCTTCTTCATAGCTAGGTAACACAATACTGGATCTCTTCACAGTCACAATATGTGCTAATTTACAAAGAAATTATAGATCAGTTATTGCAATATAATGGATAGGAAGGTATATAATTTTCTGCTTTTCTAGCTCTTTTCTTTAAAGCCATCGTTAGCATCCAAATTGAGGATCTTTATTTTATCGAATGCATCCAACAATGCTCACGAACATTGGTTTCCATTGAAGTCCTTAGCAGTCGAAAATAAATCTTCCTCTATCATCTTACGGTTTTCTGATTTGATTGGAGACATAGCATATTTTACAGCCCAATATGGGATAAGTTTAGCATTGTTTAATGACGGTATTCCTACTTGCATAAAAGTATGTGACTAAACAGCAAAACTCTACAAGAGGATTAAGAAATGTATTACAATAAAAGTTTCATCATGGTCTCACTGGTGGCCAAATTGTTTAAGTTACCGCTTCATAACTCTAGGTTTTGGGCAGGTTAGTAGGTAGCAGTTAGTGGGCAGTAAGTACTCTTTTAGTTTACCAGTAGCAGGACATCAAATTAATCAATCTGAGATTTTTCAATATTTCAAAGTTTAATTTTAATGGAATTTAATTTCGATTTTTTGGATACTAATAAAGTACTTCATAAGTCACAGATTATTATCAATACAATTACTTGCTATGCGAACAAACTGAAAATTTATTAGACTCAGGTATAATATAGTAGGCTCATTATTGGCATAATAATGTATTAATCAATGGTGAATTTCCAAAAAAATCTGGTTAGGTTGGTTATGGTGATAAATTTTTAAAAGTGGTTTTTTTTTTGTCATTTTTTAAAAATTAAGTAAAGTGTTTCTAATCTATAATGTCGCAATTTTAATTTAATTACGGTTTTTAGTAATGCGAAAAATAAAGTATGACGCAATTGACGATTTGATTCACTACAGGTGGTATTTATAAATCTGTCAATCATTAATATAATATGTAAAATTTATAACTAGTTCGTTACAGCAAAATGTATAAATAATTATAAATTCAGTGAAAATTTAAGGACTGAAATAGTAAGTGTTCCAGTAGCGTAGCTACAGGGAGGCAACTGGAAACCACGCTCTCGGGTTGTAGGGAGCCCCTTTTAATTTTCTTATATAAAGGTTTGTAGGTAAAAATTTTCAAGAAAATTTGCTACTTAATCAAATTTTAATTGAGTAGTCTCTTTTCATCTTTATCATTTTTTTTTAAAAATCATTATATTTTTGTACCAAATACTAACTTGACATGAAGTTGCAATTAGTCATATAAATTATATATTATTTCGCATATTATAAATATTATAAATATATATTATATTTCTCCCGTTTGGAAGACATAAACGACAACATTGACGTAGCGTATGATTTTCTAACCGATTAGAAATTCGCCGCCCCTTATATTCATCATTAGTCAAGAAAATTGGAAAAAAATTAGATAACTTTTAATTCCAATAAAACTATTTATGGATGCACTTTTCGTGCTTTTCTAAAAACAAAATTTCTTATGGAATTATCAATATCAATATGCCGCCTCATTTTCATATACCTCCCCCCTCCGGAACCCACCACACTACGTTACTGAAAAACGTACAGGTACTATTTCGCTATGTCGGCGATCCCTGAATACATAGTCGAGACAATTTAAAAGAAATCTAGTAAGACATTTTCTCTTTCTAACTTTGCATTCTGTCTAATAAATTTCACCATTTCACCCGTCAAGGAGACATAAAAACAAAAACTTCAGTGGCGTAGCGTATGATTTTGCCGCGTGGGGCTGATCAGAAATTTGCCGCCCCCTATTTTCAACATTAGTCGAGAAAATTGGTAAAAAGTCAAATACTTTTAAATTCTTTAACTATTTAAGAATGGACTTTTCGTACTTCTCTTATACAACAAATTTTTTCATAAAATTATCAATGTCAATATGCCATTTTTATACACCATTCGGGGTTATGGCTCCCCCGACATCCATCACGCTACGCCACTGAAAAAGTATACTATTTTGCAATTTTAGCGAATATATAGTCAATGCAATTTAAAAGAAAATCTAGTAAGTACCAAAAAAACAGTACTTAAACTTGTAAATACCGGTATTACAAAATTGTACAAATGGCTAAAAATACCGGTAGATATTTGGTGTTCTCCCGGCATACCGGTATTGCAACCCAATCCCCAGGTACTTATCTATATAGGAAATATGTGACAATATTAAATTTGGCAAGTCATTTAAAATGCACTTATTTTTAAAAGACAAGATAAATAACATTTCTGTGATTATTTATTACTTTTTTCAGTAGACAATCATTTACTTTGAATCAATTTCAATTTAAGAACAACTTTAAGAGTAGGTAATATATATTTTATTCCAAGATACCTAGAAACACTCAGAAGGCTTACTATTTTTAGTAAAAACGATAATAAATACAAAGACCGGTTAAATTAATTTTGCATATTATCAAATGTTTATACAACGGTTTGAATACTTCTTTCTTGTATTTAAAATTACAATATCATTTAGCACTTCTTAAACAAATAGTTATTCAGGAAATACCTGTATCTACAATGACGTAAAAGTAAAGGTAAAATAATTTTAAAAAAATGATTAAAACCTATGTTAATTGTACGAGGTTTTGTATGAAGTTGCGTTAAATTTCAAAAGTATCAGTTGTCATTTGGTAGAGAAGTGAAAAAGGGCGTTGTGCGCAGATCTTTAGTGATACTAATTTAGTGTGAAGAAGAGGACAAGCATCTTAGATTTCGGAGTTAATCTGACAAGGATATATTGTGAGTTCTACTTGATTAGATTAAAGACTTGAAAGATCCAAATAAATTAAAAATAATTTACCTTGAAATGGGTATCCATTAAAAAAAGGGCGCATATCCATCTTCGTGAGCTTTTCATGCCAAAGTTGTGATTTCAAACAATGTTTAGCTGAATATTAAGAGTTCACTTCTGAAAGTATATGACTGCCAAAACTGCACATTGCACATATTGTACACACTTTTGTTAGGAAAAAAAAATTCTGAAAAACGTGAATCGAGAACTGCACCGTCGCTAAGCTTCAACAGCCAAAAAAGGCATAGAAAAATGTGTACGGCGGGAATCCAAGAAGTCGCTACAGAGTCCACACGCTATAGGCAATACTAACGTACTTCTAGTATATATTTTATAAGAAGTTTTTCATGCACGATTTTTATTGGTTAGAAATCACGGCACGAACAATATGCTTTATTGTTGATGTTATTCATTACCGGAATTGAGAACATAATTTCGACTTGTTTCCAACCCATAAAGGGCTTAGATTCCAACGGACATTGCACTCAAAAGTTAAGTTCATCTCACTTAGTCGGGTACTTAGATATGGGCGTAGTTTATTCAAGCCATGCTGACTTCATTGGCTAATACCAGCTCACTTCACTGAAGTGGGTGTCTCTTCCGCTTTTATTTTCCCACCCAACTTATTTAAATAAATTTATTCTTATTTTATTTTTTTTCCAATATCGACTTGTAGCTAATACAATTGGCAGCAAACAAACATTTTTTTCACCTCTCTTCCGTCCAACACAAACATACTGGTTTTTATTTCATTGGCCTTTTCAGTAACAACCCTTTTCAAACATTTACAATTATTACTAGAAACACTTACAGCTATGGCCAATTTATAATTAAACCAATCGCAATGTTTTTTTTCGATTTTATCATTTCCTATTTCAGTAATAGGCAAATCAATATTGGGTGGCCCGCAATTTTGCTTGGATACACCTTCTAATTTTTCACTACTTGAAAACGGTAGTTTTATTTTTAAAAAATGAGGTGATTAGAAAAATCCTAATATGTGTACATAGTCATTCATCAAAGCGTCAAAAACTCACAATAGTTATAAATCAATTTTTCTTTTATGGTTTTTAAAGAAAAAACAAATGTTACTCTTATAATTTTAAATGGTAAATGGTTAAATTGAAATAATTACATTATCTATTTAGATATAACTTTCTGATAAAAGGTAATAAATATGATTTTTGTATAGTTTTGAGCTAATGCCTACCTTCAATTTTCTGGATACTCAATAAATTTCTATCACTTAAAAATCATATTCGATGACTACTTAGAATATACCAATAGTCGTTGGCACCTATAGTTATATTTAAGACCTATTTCAAAAGTTCCAAATACGAAATTCGATTTTTTTTAATATAATAGATATACAAGGTAGATAGTAGTAGGTAATGCTTAAGTATTAGGGGTAGGTATATAAGTCCAAGTGCGATATAAATATAAGTCTAATAAAATCAACAATTTCTGTATTAAATAATTCAATTTTGGTAGAAGAATTTTTAATTTTTCATTGAATGTAGTCTCCGACCGAAACTATAATAGTTTTTACGGTCGAAACCGAAAGTGTATTTCGACATCAGTTTTGAATTCGACCGAAACCGAAACTTCCATATCTATAGAAAAGGTCCTCTTTTCATAGGAAAAAAAAGTTAATCATTATTATGTTTAGTCTTTACTTTTAAATTCTATCTATAGGTATTTATTAATAATTTTGTTTTTAATATTTGAGCTAATCATTAACATAACATATTATTATCACTTCTTGTTTCAAATAAATTATTTGCGCTGAAATAACGGGGTTGATTTGAAAGAAATGCACCTTATATTTCTTTTTAATATTATTTACGAATAACATAAAATAAAAAAAATGTAACAAAATTAAATTACTTTTTTACCTTATATGTTTAGGTACACTGAACAGGAAGTACTCTTTCTTACATCTTAAGAACAAAATATCTTCTAAGCTTTAATTAATTTTCTCTCGAACGGAAAAAAAAATAAAAATCTTAATGAAGCTAAAACTATGTATTAAAAATATTTTTTATGAACTGATAATAAGATCAGTATTCATTATTAAAGAATCTAATGTTATAAGTGAGAAACATTACTTTCTCAACATTTTCATCTCACGAATTTAGTTTCGGTTTCGATCGTAGTTTCGGCTTGATTGCAGCCGAAACTTGTTTGTTTGCCGAAACCGAAACTTCGGTCGGACACTAATTTAATGTGATAGTTTTTATCAATTGCTTTTACCATTAAAAACAATTCTCATTAAGGAAGACTCATTAAAGAGATAAAAAATTCTCTTGATTATGAAAGCAAGTATCACAAGGTGTTAAATCTGGACTATTGGAATAAGAAAATAATGGAAGATAGGTACATCTGTCCTTCCAAAGATATATCTACTACAGAAATAATTTATTATGCATTTTTTTGGCAGTCGAATATTAACAATCCATTTATTTTAATTTAGCATGAAGCAACTGACAGAAAAAAGGACAAACCTGTAAAAAATTTTAAGTTAACAAAAAAAAAGAAATATAAATATAAATATAAATATAGGTACCTATATAAAATACTAGAAAACCCGGTGAACTTCGTACCACCTAAAATTGATTTGTGAAAATTAATTCATCCACACCGATAATAAAATCTTACTTTTAATTATTTATATGGATATCAATAAAAACATATAGCTATGCTTGATTATAAGAGATATAGTGCATTCCTTACATATACATTTTATTTAACATCTTTGGATTCATATCTATAAGAACATTGATCATATTAAAACTAATTTATATGGTTCTTAAGGCAAATTCTTCATATCTTTGTACATATTATATTGATCTTTTTCAGATTTTGAATTGACGAATAAAAGCTCAAAGATATTCCTTTTAGAAATTTGTTGACCCTCTGGTTCTTATATACAACCTTGTGATCTTGTAACTACAACAGTTTTGGTGATTTTGGTTTTCTTGTAGTTTTTTAATACTGTTTCTGATTTGATAAATAATTTCTACTCTTTCACCTACTTTTTTTACTCTTTACGCATTTGCGAAGTATAAAAAAAAATATTCCTGAAATCTTGTCACCATTTTGCACAATATTTCTACCCATAACTTAGTATTTATTTTATTGGAGTATGGAAAAGATTAGGTTTTTTGAGAATTGCGACATTATTAATAATAATACTCTCTCAATAAGATTTATTTAGAAAACTCAGACAAAATATAAATAAAATTATAAAATAAAGACACAAATTCAATAAATAAAAAAGTTAAATTCAAATGGTCGTTAATCACACTCGAAGCAAATCACAGGCATTAATGATTAAAATCATGGATCAAGCAATGGATTGAGAGATCCAAATTATCTAGCAGTACGAAATATACTTTGTGACTTACTCTTAAATCTACTAAATATATTTAAAAAATTTCACAAAAATCGGTTGAACCGTTTCGGAGGAGTGCGACCACAAACACGGTGACATAATATAAATACGATTAAATATATTATTTAATTTCCAATAAACTAAAATGACTTTCATTTTTTTCTTGACAATTCAAAGCATTTTTTTTAAATTATTGCCTCAAACCAGAAGAAAACTGTTTATGTCCTTTACAGTTGTATCTCTCCAATTTCATAAAATTTATCAGCTTTCATGTCTCATAAATCATGTTCAACAATATTTATTTATTAGCTTGAAAAACAATAAAAAGACAATCAAGAGGAAGAAATTTGCAGTCACCGACTATTAAATTTTGTAAGTTTAATAATTTGAAAGGTACTGCTATCGTATTTTAATCGCTTTTTTCTGGGAATCTAGGATTATATAAAACAAATCAAAAGAAAGAGAGTTTTTATTTATTTGTTGCAAAATGATGCCCACATTTGGCTTTTCTCGCTGCAAATAACTAATTTTTGGTCAAAGCTGGAGGAACAAAAGAAGAATACGCATTATAAATTAAATTTTATGTAAAAAAAAGTTATATGTGGATTGCAGATCCTTAATTCTCTTAAAAATGTATATAAAATGAATAAATGTAAGCATGCAGTGGTGTAGCTTAGAGAAGCAACGGGAAACAACACTTTCGGGGGCGCCTTTTGATTCCCTGATATACAAGCGGGGAAGTTTAAAAATAAATTTAAAAAAAAATTGTGATTTTTTTCAAAGGAAGATAATCTAGTGAATAAATGAAAGGTTTAATCATTGCTGTTGATGTTAAAGAAGCAAGTCAATTCAACATGAAGATTCTAATGATAAATTTGTGAATTACTTTTCCTTTTAATAAACTGTTGAAATAAACAAACAAGTTTTCAGAAGCCCGTATTATGAATTTGCTTATGAGCCAAATAAAATCTAATTACTCCATTGAAAGTATGAAACTGAACTTCCATAATATTTTGATCAACAAAACAGTAGGATAAAATCATAGGAACTCGGGTTAGAACTAGAATCACTTGTTAGTACCTAAATATGAAGCAAAAATACGTAGTTATAGATGTTTAATACACAACTACAAAAAGAAAAAGCTTTTTGATTGTCTAAAACAACAGTGAAATTCTAAATCTAAATTCAATCAATATGTGCATAGGTAGAATATTTCACTAACCACATTCCTTACATCGAAGAATATGTATCTTTTTTTCTTATTTTCCCCTATTTTATTGGTTATTATAATAAGAAACTTAATATTGAATTTTGCGGATTCGGAGTTGAAACTGGAATTGGAGGTGATGTTGGAGATATACATGTTTATGAATTAAAAGCGCGTGAAAATAAAATAACAATGTTATAACTGAGTAGTCAGTCCTCAGATTATTTATTAAATGTAAATAACAATGAAACAAAGTATTGTTCATTCAATTCATTTCCAATCAATTCTGAGCTGTAGGATTCTGAAAGTGTAGCAAACTGTTTTTTATTAATAAAAGATTGGTTTCGATTTACCTCCGATTTCAAAGTTTGGGAGCCGAAGTCAGAGATATAGAATCAATCGGGAGAGAATTGAAGTCAAAGTTCCGTTACATCCTTTATTACTTACAAGGAAAAAATATAAATATCATGTTTTAATATTAGTTTTGAAAATTTTAAGACATTTACAATTATGTTTAGATCATGTACATTAGATCCATTAAACAATGTATTTTTGATTATTTCCATTTTTTTTCGCTTAATTCTTTTTATTTTTTTCAAAACTCTGGGGCTGTTTAAAAACATTTTGAAAATGCAATCATGTAAATTATAGATTTTCTTTTTTCATTAAATGTAGAAAATTACGTTCATAAATTATGGAATACACCATTGAAGAAAGGCTGAAAAAAAATTTACTTTTAAAAAAGGTAAGATAACATTGAAGCAGTAATTAATAACTTTTACCTTTGAATTTTCTAACTTAGGTTTTTACATAAAAAAATCAGTTTTATTTCACTTTACCCATAAAATATTGCCCACCCATATATTGTTGTTTTTCATAACTTCTTTATTTTTGCAATTGTATTATTTTTTTTTTCTAAAGAAAATCGTGGATTTTATTTTCAAAGATAAAGTTCTATTTTTAAAATTCCCACATTATTTTCATTAATTTCTCATTATTTCTTATTCTTCATTATTTTCATTAATCTTTTCATTAACTTATTGAATTATATCTATAAATAGACAGATTTAGTCAATAACGATACTAAATCCGGTAGTGTTACTCAATGATTTGTTGTTTATTTTTATATGACTGCTTTCAATAGAACTCCATATTGCCCTTGTAATACGTATATTAAGCTTACATTAAATGAGTACAAAATAAATATTTCATAAAATGAATGGTTTCAAAAATCAGACTGAGTTTTTAGATAATTAATGATTTTTTTCCATTGTTATTTAGTTGGGATTTCCAAGATAAAGTTAATTGTACCTCAATACTATAGCCTCAGGACTCATTGTGGTTCCTGGGTCCCTATTTCACCTAGTTAAAACCGAGTAGCAGGACGAATCTCAGTAATCGGGGTACTAGAATTATTTCAACTATTTCGGTTCCAGATTTTATTATTCCTAGTTCCTAATATTTCCATTCATTCAGAGCGTTGCAGTCTCACTAATTTATGTTGGTTTCTCAAATATATACAACACTTGATACAAAAGTTGTACCTAAAATTTGGCAGAACTTAATTTTGAATCAGGAATTATGTTTTAGTGTCCAAAAAATAAATTATATTATGCAGAATTGGGAATTTGAAAAAAAAAAATTATTGATTTTTTTCATGTATTTTAAAACTTTATTATTAATAATATTGATATTTAATACAAAAAACTTAAAAAATTTTTTTTTTCAAATAATTATAAACGATTAAAAATTGATAAAATTTAAAAAAAAATCACGTGACTATAAACGCGCCATGAATGGTCACCATAGTTGTGACGTAATAATGTTATAGCTATTTAATAACAATACAGCGTTTACAGCTATTACACGTGACTAGACAATAATATTGAATATTTATTGCTAAAAAACGAGTCGTTAGTTGATTCCAATTAGCTATGTGTGATAAATGATTTATAAAGGCAAAGTCTGATAATATTCCTGCACTGCTTGAAACCATTTATTTCGACGTTTGCCATCTTGGGGAACATTTAAAAACATTTCGTTAGGAGTTGTTTTTGTAGTATTCGTTCATAATGGTACAAAACAAGAACAGTAACTTTTAAGGTTCGACATGCTCAATATAAATTTCAATATTTAACTATCACAACAGAATTAAATCAATCAAAACACTGTACTTATTATTTCTGTATCAACTGCAATCATTGACAACTAACATTAGGACGTCACACGCGCTCGTGTTTGTTCGGGAGCTGTCGGCGTGTTTTCGGTACTAGATTCAAAAAATTCAAAAATTAATTTTTATTTTGAAATAACTTTTAAATTATTGCGAAAATAAAAAAATAAAAAATAGTTTTGCTATAAAACTTATATATGATCTTTCCATTTATCACAAAAAAAAAAAAAAATTCACAAACCCAATTTCGTAACTTTTTTAAAACTTTTTTTTTCCATCAACAATTAATGCAGGAAGTATATTAAAAAATATATATACCCGTACTAATCATTACCTATATTTTTTTTTTGTTTATTGTATGAATTTTGCAACTAATTTTAAAAGTTATTTTAAGTGAAAAAAAAGAGTATATAATTTATGTTTTTTTACAGATAAAAAAGAAATAAAAAAACATACATAACAAAAGGAGTAACAATGAAAAAATTAAAATCAAACTATGTATATATTTATTGGTATAATTATGGAAGACGTATTTGATAGTATATGTGGATGAAATGTATTAAGAAAAATCGAACTGTTTGTGTTCCGGTCGTCAAAATATTAATTAATGGTTTAATTGGTAAATTGTTTTCACGAAACAATTAAATATTAAATATTTTCGGTTCTGCATGGATAATTATTTTCAGCGTTAACTTCACCGTATAAATCAATTTAATTTTCATTCATTTACTACACTCTGCACTCTATAATTATTTCATTAAGTTATATATATTTATTATTAAGTACGACATGCTTTAATATATAAACGTAAACAGTTTTTATTTTAGTTACAAGATAAAATCATAATTTTAATTTGCAGCTTTCAAAGTAAGAGTAATTTCATTGCTATATTCATAGAATTCCATTTTCGTCCCTCAAATTCATAATTTAATTCTACAAAATGGTATATTATTTTAGATCATTTAAATTAAAAACTGTAAATACTGTATGGTCCATTTAACCTGAAATCCTAAATGCAACCGTTAGTTTTTAGAAACAAAAAATAATTAGTTACATGTTATACTAATATGAAGTCGTTAGATTTTTAAAGCTTTAATATTTTCGAGGCCAATTATATTTTTCGAGCAGATATTCATTTTTAGGGTCAAATTTTATTTTACGAAAAAAGGAAAGAGATTTTTTGAAACATAGTTGTCCTTGAATAAACCTTCAAAAGCTTTTTTCAATTATTTATTTTCTGTTGCTTTTTAACTACTAAGGTATTCCGCGATTTTTAAAAAATTTATTAACTGAGAAATACTGAAAATTTGTTTGTTACTAGATGTGAACGCCAGACGGGTTTTGGATTTGGAAAGTGTCATAAGTCATTAAAAAAAAAACAAAGTTTTCTTCCCTTAACGACTATTATTTGAACTTGTTTTTAAGTCATATGGATATCACAAGTTAAATTGATCAATTTGTTAGGTGTAAAATTAAATAAATAAATTATTGAGGTTTGTAAAATCAACTCATACCCTAAAATAGTTGAAAGTTGTGAAAAACCGTTACTCACAAAAATAGGTAAGTAGGTACATTTAAACCTTACTTCTTTTAAGATTTGACTGTTGTAGAGTTTCGCTACACTAACATACAATGGTTAAATAGAAATCAATGAAAACCAGACATTTTCTTCTAAAAGTCTGAAAATCTATTGCATTATTCCACTTAAGGGGCCATCCATAAATCACGTCACACAAAGTTAACGATTTTTACACATCCTCCTTCCATCATCTTGTTACAGGTGGTCAAATTTTTGTAACCCCCTGCCTCTTGGTGTGACGTTATTTATTTATCAATTTAATAATTAAATACATTCTGTAGCGCAGTGAGGTGGGTTCGGAGGAGGATATGGTCCCGGGTGGCATATGAAAATGGAGCGACATATTGACGTTGATAGTACCATAAAATTTTTCGCTTTGAGGAAAATACGAAGAGTACCTACACTTAAAAATGATTAAAGAATTTAAGACTGTCTGATCTTTTCCCAATTTTCCGGTTTTCTGGACTAATTATGAAAACAGTACGTCTATAAAGCTAGCATGGTGAAGTGAGAAGAATCGCTTAAAAGCAAGCGCAAAAATTAGTGCTTATTTAGTGCTAATTTAGTGCAAAAAACTAAAATTTGATGCACTCATAGATTGGCTACAAATTAGAACACTGCTGGCTTATAATTAGGTTAGCAGTGTATTCCCTGAAAAGCCTATATTAATGCGGTATAAAACTAAAGCAATGTATAGGGAATGTAGCGGTTAATGAGTGCTGGCCGTATGTAATAAGAAATTTGGTAAAAAAAAGTTTCGGTTAGTTAGTAAATATTCCAGACATACTTGTGGCGGCGAATATTTCAAAATATATATTAAAATATGTAGGATAACGAAAGGGAATTAGGCAAGTTGTAGAAGCATCATATTTGATTAGACAAGAATACAGTGGGTTTTCTAAAACCAGTATAATAGCGTAAGGGGCGACATATTGGCATTGATAATTGTATAAAATATTTTACTGTGAAATCAAGAAGAATGCCAGAAAAAGAGTATGAGAGTATCAAGAAGAGTACATTTTAAAATAATTAATGAGTTTAAAGGTTGGCTAAAAGGACTTTTCACTTGACTAGTAATGAAAAAAGGGAGCGATAAATTCCAGGTCAGTCTCGAGTAGCGAAAGTTCACGCTACGCCACTGAATAAAACTGCTTTTAAAATTTAAGTTTCGTTTTAAAAAGACACTTAAATGAGCACCCTGAATTCTTTAATAAACTGTAAGCTGCTAATGTTCTATTACTCTCACATATTTTGAAGATTTTAATAATAAATTTAAATATTTGCAGCTATATTTTGCTAGACCACCTGGTGAAAACGTACTCCTCTTTTAATAATTCATATGTTTATAAAAATACAAATACCTATGCACTATAATCGTAAGTGGTTAATTCCGACGTCATAAGAGTAAGCAAATAGATATGTATACGTACGTATTTTCATTTTTGCTCCCACTCTCCCCATAGTGACAAAAGATGGTTTAACTGCCTGGGGTAATTAATTACACAAAGGATTACGAGAACCGAATAATCAAGGAAATTCTGAAGCTTCCGAAAATTCTTGAGCTTCAATCTAGACAATATAGGCAAACATAGGCAAACAGACCACAAAACCACACGGACACGGTCGTCATACAGAATATAGCCTTAATATAATGTGCAAATAATTATTATAAATTTAAAACAAAAGTAAAAAACCAACAAATCCTGCTATCTAGTAAAATAATAAATAATTTACATCGACATAACTTTAATAAAACTGAAACTTTAAGAAAATGAGAAGCAATTAATATTTAAATGAAATTTTAAAATGTCTTATCAATAACTTCTTTGTTCTTAAACAAATTTAATTTTTTTATTGGTAAAATGTGTCTTTTTGAATTAATAATAATTCTTTTGAGAACAAAGTCTTAGTACAACATGAATTGAAGAAATAAACTTTTAAAAACTTAAAAACTTTCATTGGAATATTAAATAGAATACTGAAAAAGACGGTGCTGGGTTAAGATTCGATTTCAATAATGAATATAAAACAAAGGGGGATGACCGTGGGAGTAATACAAACTATATCACAATGAGTGCTAAGAAAGCACCCGGAATTTATGCTTCATAGAATGCTAAATATTTTAATCAAATGAATTGCAATTAAGCCACAGTTATCCTTTTACGAATCGGAATTAAGGAAGGAAGATGTGGTTAATATTTAGATTATACAGGCAACAGAAAGTTAGTATTCAACTAAATTGTGAAGTTACCGTGAGCCAATCTGTCCTAGTCATCAAATACCAACGACCTGTTTTTTTGTTAGTAAAAATATAATACAGAATCAAAAAATATAAAAAACAACAAATAATGTTGGAGAATTAATTATCATCGGAAAACTTGGCAAAAGGGAATACATACCAGAGAGTAGTGCAACGTACCGAGAATGTCTGTCGAAAAGCTCTCTCAAATCAAAGAAGAAGGAGGAACTGGAAAATGTGGTCTGACGCAAATATTTGAGAAGCATCATCACCGCAGGTAGACAATATATCACAGCAAAACCTGAACTTAATAGATAAAAGATTTTTTTATTGACAAACTAGAATTGAAAATTTGAGAGGAATGACTTAAATGCTATGTCTAGACTGTAGAGTTTAATATTTGGATCAGAAGCATTGACCTCTCAAGAATGAGGAAAAATTTTGAGGGGTTTGAAATATAGCTAGAAGCCTTCCAAGGGTTAGGGACACTTGGGGAATAAAAATTACCCCACAGAATGAAAAAATAAATGCTATGAGTGAAAATGTTAAATAAAGTCCTAGTAGATTATAGATGTTGTTGTTAAAACTGCTTAAACTGTTAAAACTGATTTTAGATGCTGTTGTTGGTCTTAAATAAATTTTTACCTCAATTGAAAACTATTATCAATAACAAGTTGTGTACAAAAAGTTGTGTATAACAATTAACTATAACAAGTGTGTAAGTACAATATGCTAAAATACAGCTACCTATTTTAATGTATTTAATGGTTCAATTTCATTCTAAACTATCCTGAAAGTCTTTTTCAGTATAACAGTAGATACGTTTTTCTCCGAAATTTTCCTTCATAGTGTTTTCATACACAAGATTGCTAATAAATTACCTACAAAATTTTTAGCTGAAAAGCGGAAAATAAAAAAAAATTAACTTAACTCCCAAACTAATAAAACTAACTAAAATTTGAATCGGCGCTAAAATATCAATCACACAATAGAATTATTTATAGCATTAAATAGAGAAAATTGTAGGTCGTGCAATTGGTATGCAAAAGTTCTTAACAATTTCCTTACAAAATTTTTTTTTTTTTGATTATTTGTTTTTATTTTTCATTAATTTCATTTGTTTGACGTCGACTCAAAATTAGTTTCATTGGTTTAAAAGAAAAGTTATTAAGAAAAAAACTATTTTTCGGACGAAACACTGATCTCAATTTTCCAGTTATTGGAAAATATTTATTTAAGCTTGTAGAAGTAGGGTTTTTATCTATGTTGCGCTAAATTTTTCTCTTATATACATTTACGTAGAGCACTTTTGCAATTAAAAAAAAATATTGTTGCACGTTACACGCATAAGATCTATGGATGGTTTGAAGAGGTACACATTCGTAACTTAAGTAAAAAATGTACAAAAATATTTTATATTAATTATTTTTAGTAGGTGGACATGAAAGGATTTAAGTCCATATACTAATTATTAATTTAGCGACACGTTTCGGTCCTTTATTTGACCTTCATCAGGCTTCTTAATATAAAGTACACAACATACATCTCAATAACATCGACATTTCTTTTTCCTATCGCACACATACATTACACATTTTTTAAATTAAAATATTTTATATTAAAATTTTAAATTAAAAAAATTTGTAATGTATGTGTGTGATAGGAAAAAGAAATGTCGATGTTATTGAGATGTATGTTGTGTACTTCATATTAAGAAGCCTGATGAAGGTCAAATAAAGGACCGAAATGTGTCGCTAAATTAATAATTATTATAGTATATGGATTTACATCCTTTCATGCCCACTATCCTACTTAAAATAAATAATATTATGTAAATTATGAACACAACCAATTTATCGAAAAATATTTTATGTTAACTTAAAATACTGTATTTTTAATTAATTATTGCAACAAAAACTTTTTATTATTTTATTATTATTTAATCTTGTCTTACTATCCAGATGCTTGAAATAAACGCTCGATGTTTTGCTATGTTACTGCACATAAGCTCTAGGAAAAATCCACTATTTTAATTTAACGGTAGTTTTGTCTAATTTTCTTAAGAGTGTATTTACAAATGTATATTTTTGTTCAAATTGCTCTGCATTTTCGATTGACTATGCTTAATCGTTTAAGGCTTATTTAGTGTCTGTCCTTGAATATTTAGTTTTGGAAAACTTTTGAGTTTTCCGGGAAATTAAACCTGATTTGAGAAGATAGATAAATATACGGAGTTTTTGGGTCTCTTTTAATGTCACAGTATGCATAAGTGGCATTAGTGCGCCTATTGAAACCGAGATATAAACAGATCATTGAGCGATTACTATAGAAACATTACTTAATAATCTACACAATTTTGACATTTTTTGCCATGGAAAACATACTTATTCTCTAAAAATTACTATCAACTTTTTCCTAAAGAATTGAAGTTGTATAGATTATAAATGGTTTAAATCATTAACATAGTTTTCAAATTATGATTAAAATACAATGAGATTTTGAAGTTCCTGAACTTTGACGTCATTTTAATGAAGGGCCAATTGCACTCTTAAATGAATATTTCTTAAATTTTATCAAGTAAAATAAGTAAAATTAAAAGTTAACATCTACATTATGTTTTGGTATTAGCTTAGAACATTCTTAAAAGATTTAAGAATATTTTCAGATATTCATTAAGTCTATTGAATACAACAAATTTTGCCACTATTTTCCAGAAAATTGAGAAGTTTCAGAAAAATTTTGATTTCGAAAGAGAATAAAAACAAAAGAAAAACCTTTTTAAAAAAAAATCTTCGAAAACCTTTAGTAAATGTTTGTAATGATAAAATTGGGCCTACTCGCAAAAAAAGGTTTTCTACGATTTTCTGGAGCGGAAAATATTAAACATAGTTTCAAATTATTATTGGAAACTCGTTTTAGACTTGAACATATTTGTGAAATTTTATTTCTAATTGGCGTATGTTTTAAAATTTATTCCAATTTAGTTTACTACCCATCGATCAACCCCTATTTTCCCAATCTTAAAAGACAATTTGAATTTTTAAATGGAATTAACTTCAATACATTTATTATTAAATAAAAAATCTATTATTATAATCTGACAATCCTGTGAAAAGTTATTGCTGGTTGTAGTAAAGAAAAAATATATTGAAATAAGAATACCCTTTTTTTGTCGTTTATTTTGGAAAAATTACTCTTTTGCTAAGATTATCAATAATATCATAGCCATTTTGACTCAAGTTTACTGAAATTCATCAAAAAGGTATATATAATTGTTGTGTATAGCAATCGATATGTTTTATTCATAAATATGATTGATCCGTACACCTTAAAAGATTATTGCTTGTAATAGCTTTATATTTATAAAAATTATACACTCACAAAATCTTTGAACTTTTCGTCTTAAATGAAGGTACCTGACCTGTATTCAACACAATTTTAGTCAAATTTAGTATCCAATATTCCTTAGAGTCAAATGCCTACAAATAACAATAGTAATTAAAACTGTTAGCATTGACTTTATACCTATTTCAATTGTAGATTTGCTCATTAATGCAAATCAATTTACAGTGGAGGTAAAGAATTTCTGCGTATTTTGTCCTAAAGTTTGCGGCATCTCATAAGTATTACATCGTTAATTTTTTTTTTTTTATTAAATGGTCCTGCGATAAAGTGTTGACATTATTTTATATATTTTTCCACTATCATACCCAGACCCACTCAATGACTTTGTGGTAATGATCGTCACTCTATACAACAGTGGGTCTAGGCTCGAATCCTACAGTACATTCGAAATTTTTATTATCCAAATTGTAGTCAGTAGAGCCTACAAGTAAAACGATTATAAATGAATCTTCAAAAAGTTGATTCCAAATCAAACTTTACTAGAAGGTGTGTAGCATACTTGCCACCGTTTCTTTATTTACAAAAAATATAAGCAAGAAATTAGCAAATAAATGAACTTTTCTTTGTTAACCAGTATTTTTAATCATAAGAAGAAAAGATTCATTGTCAAACTTGGCTAATTTCTACAAAAAATACACCTGAATTCTGCGGTCATTTTACACCTACCGCTATACATCTAACACCGTCTTGAAGTGAAATAATTTTTTTGATAAATTATTGAAGAATCTATTGAGATGAAAAAGGAAAAAAATCGGCTCAAAACTTGAGCCCGTTAAGAAAGTTGGCCGAACCAGGTGGTCCACACATACATACACACGTTTACACACTAAATGCCTGTTCCTAATTCAAGCCTCAACCCAACACAATACTTTAATAGATGACTTGTCTTATTACATTAGCCACGCCGACAAAGGGCGCCGCTCGACCTCTCTCATCTCTTCCGTGGTCCATTCCATCATCTTCTGAAATAAACCGAGCTGTATCACATATACCACACTCTACATGCATCATATGAGAGGATTCACCAAAAACTTTTCTCATTCAACAAATTACCTTAAATTTTAAATTCCTGCACTCAAGTACTGACATACCGGGGCAAGTAGGTATTCAATAATTTTATTGGAATATGCAAATAGTGAAGAAAAGCTTCTTATCATAGTTATGAATTAGTTACATAAATTAAAAATTAAATGCAAATATCTTTTGAATTGAAATTTATCATTTAACATTTATCAATTGGCTACTATTAATACTTATTGTCTTTATTTTTTTGTTTATAATGTAATATTAAATAAATTTATTGTCTATTTTTTTCCATAATTCCTTTTTTAAAGCTCAATAACCTTTTATACTTTCTAATTTTTGAATAAAAAAACTTGCAATTAATTTAGTTTTACTTCTCAAAAATAATATTCCCTATTTTACTTGTAATATACCTGGCTTTAACAAAATGAAATTTCTTATGAATGAATAGAAATTTTAAATAAAAGTTATATATTATAAGAAATAATAAAAAGATATAATATTTACCACCACTTTAATTTCCTATTAATTTATTATTTTAAGATTTGTTCAACCATGGTTGTTCCATTCATACGTTAAAGCTATTTTCTTTAAACTTTTTGTTTGAATTATAAAATAAATTTCTACTCCATATTTATATTTAACAATGGAAAAACTAAGTGCTGCCATAAATTTAGATATTATGGGAAAATAAAAATTTTTGCTTTGCAAAAGTTTCGTTTTTCTCTTCATTAAGAACCAAACATTTTCTACTATTAAATGGTAAGTGGCCATAATCACTGGGTATACATCAGGGGGTCTGGGCTCGAACACAGTAATCTGCAATATTTTGTTTTCTGAATTGTGGCTAATAAAACTCAAATCTACGTTAAAAAGCACTATAATACGATAGCCATATAAGTTATTTAGCGACTGTAAATAAACCATTTTTTTTTAAAACAAAAAACAATTTTCTAACAAACAAAACGGAGTTAATCGAACCTCAAGGATTCGGTGAGCCAATCTCGCGGGCTTAGCGGATATCATGCTTTAATAATTTTGTCTTTAGTATCTATATTTTGATTTTGAAAAAGTCATACTTTGTTTTTCAATTATGAAGGGTTCGGGAATACGCATGTGAAACTGTTGGGGTACCTTTAACCAGGTTTAGAACCATTTCTTTAATGGCTGGAATGCAATATTTTCATGCTTTTTGGATGATTTTTGTTTTTCTTTGACAAGAGAAAACTATATATGAAAAATAAAAAGTATAACAAATTATAAATCCATATAAAATTTTAATTTATTGTATGATCCTTTTTTTCTCAATTTTCTTTCTCAAAAACGAATTCGGTGGCCCATACATTTATAGATTAGTAATCTAAATAGATTGAACTTTGTGATTATTTATTTTTCAACCTCTACATCAGAGGTCACCAAACTTTTTTAATCATCGATTCCTAAATAATTTTTGGAATTCCTCATCGACCTCTATACAAGTAATTTGCACTAAATTTAATTACAATTAAACTATCAGTGTTTATCTATTTATATTATAACTTTAAATATATATTGTAGGTAGTATGGAAATACTTTTTTTTTATCCAAATAAGTATACGTTTATTAATTTACTTTTGGTATAGAAACTGATATTGAACTAATTATAAAACCATTCAAAATTTTTACAATCACGGTGAAGTATATGTTTGTATATTAGGTATATTAGGTTTGTATATTAAAACTGTTTTGTCTTAACCCTTTAGATCTAATCGACCCTCCTCACTATAGTGTTAAATCGACACCATTTAGAGATCGATGTAAACCACTTTAGAACATTCTGTACATCTATATTTCGTTAAAGTTGGAAGAAAATTAAAGAAGCCATTCAAGTTTTCATTTAGAAACAAGGAATTTGAATTTATTTAGACTTCCTTGTACTTCCGTTGGTATACAGATTTTGAGCCCACTTGCGACCAGACTAAAGATTTGTACACCCTAATGAAATTTACTAAAAAATAACCAACAGTAAAATTTATTTCATTAAAGACTGATATTTTTAAACCTAGATGGTAACATCTATTTTCCAGAAAAAAAAATATCCGCTGGATAGTAATATACATCAAAGGATTAAATGTGGAAAATGTATCTAACAGACAGATTTTTATTTTACTTATAGTATACTATTAACATGCATTTTGAACATAAGCTCAAACATAATATATTTTTATGATTTATGGCCTACAAACTTATTTTGATTGCTAAGCAATGTCATAAGTAGTCATCAAGTATTAACCGGATGCAATCCTCGAGTACAGAACCAGGAGAGGAACTCTGGAAATATAGAAACTCAAAACATCCTCATCTATGACCCAGGAAATTTTACGGCCTCTGAAAAGAATGAAAATAGACTTATAAATGTGATAATTTTACTCCAAATTTAATATTATCGGCCTTTTATTTAAGATTCTCTGCGTCTATTACAATTTGATCATTCTATCTTAAACATACAGTTAAATTCTATTAAATCTTTCACGTTTATATAAGCGATTTTTATTTATAATTCAACAAAGTGAAACTTTGGAACCAATAAGTACCAGTTGTTTGTAACCTGATGTAGTGAAGTGTTTGAACAAGAATTTTTGAGCCCAATCAAAAGGATTTCGGCTTAGAAGTAGTGGAATTTTATAAAATTACTCAACTAGATTTTACGGCAGACTATAATATAAAATGACATTTTTCTACGATTTACTAATTAACCACATTAATAATTGTATTAGGAATACTTAAAATTGATATTTCCTTCTAATAGAACTGCAAAAAAAATTTGATGATAATTTTTTATATTAAGTTGTAGTGCAAGGAGCTGTATCTAAAATTGAAACAACCTAAATTAATTGAAAAAATCACACATATATTCTAAAGTACCAACAAAATATATTTAATCATCATTTACAACTTCTTACTTATCTTACTTCTTAATTAAGTGTAGCATTACCAAACAAGATACTGTAGATGCTCAAATTTGAAAGTTATAGTTCCAATGACAATAAATAAAGCTGCAATCTTCAAATTAGATAACAAATGAGTTTATAGTTCTCACAAAACAGTCGAATTTCCTTTGGCTATTGTAATCATAAATTAATTCAATAATAATAAATAATAATGATCATTTTCTAATAGAAATAAATAAGAAGGAGGGTGTCGGTACACGGTTACAAGTTGTAATTCTTTCCACACCTCATAAATTACATTTGCCGGCTATTTAGTTACCACAGAAAAAACTTGTTTTTAAATATAGCGCTATCATCGTCAGAAAACCACTTCATTTTCAGGTCACTTTGGCGCTTCTTCAGTTTATTTATATGAAATTATTTCAATGATATTCATTAAAAATGTAACAAATTTTCCGTCTATGTTCATTCTTAAAAATATTTTAACATTTCCTTTATATGAATCTACATAACATTTAGTCATTTTCTACATAATAATCACATTTATTATTCTTTTCCTTCACTGGTCTAAAATGTAATATTATGTTTTAAAAAACGTTAGAAATTGAAATATTCTTTTATATAATATAGGTACAGACAAGTACTATCTATGAATGGTTGTATATTGATATTACTTTAAGTTTTTATATTAGATACATATCAAATAGTTCTTTAAAGTAAAAATATCGAGACATTCATGATTTATCAAGAATTGCAATATTATCGAAACTAGGTTGAATTGTAGAACATTATGATTTTTTTTTTCAAATATACGTCATAAAAATGTATTCAAAATGTAATAATAAGAGCACTAGTACCCTAGTACATTGAAAGTCAATTCAAACAACAATGAAAGATTTATTTTTCACATTTAAGTACCAATTTTATATTTTATAAAACTATTGTATCAAAATAAATTCATGGCAAATCGATAATCAACGTACGTTAGTTCGTGATAATATTATAATAATGATTAGCATATTTTATTCCGCAGTTCTTCTTAACCTTTTTACATTTAAGATAGCACTCTCGGTTTTAGGATTACAGTTCAGAATTTGATGAAACTTACCATATTAGTGCCATCATTATACTTAAATAATGGACCAGTTGCATTTTTAAGAGTTGTAGAGAGCTAGAAAAAATATATTAATATAAAAGAATATTTGCCTTTACCATTGTTCTTATTTAGAAATCATAGGCTTATTTTTTCCCGAAAAGTACCGATCAGGTTACAATTCAAGTGGTATCAACGAAAAGAAAATCAATTTTTCAATGTTTTGTTTATAGGTATGTAAACATGATAACAGGTATATTGCAGATAAAATTTTATCCGGAGGATAAGAGAGAATATGGGTATTTTCACCTAAGAAAAGTGACAATTATATGATAAATGTTTAGGATTTATCTGGCAGATAAATTTTTATCTATTAAATAGCTAACTTAAGGATAGGTTTGTTAGAAGTAGTTACCAAATAATTAAGAAAAATGAGTAACGATAACAAAATTTAGCCATTTAAAGGTTTTAGTGAAACAGAGTTAATGTAGGCAAACTTTTATCTCCTCTGCAATCACAATGTGTTACCTAATAATAACATCTACAACATAAAGTACACATTTGGCACTTGTGTATAAACAAATTTTGCGTAAGACCAAATAATTAATTAACACTTTAAATAAATTAATTTATATTTATTATTAGTATTTTCTTCAATTTTTTGTCTTTTCTTTGCAAGTAACTCCATTTTTCAAGTAAATCTTTTAAGGCATGGCATTTTACGAACATGAGTTGATTTTTATACAAAAATTGTAAAAGAAAATTGCAATCTTAGTAAAGACAGCCAACAGAGTATCAATGTGTTTCTAAAATTTAATATTATTTGAAAATATAGACTAGCTATATTTCATTTTATATTTGATTTAAAACAAATTGAGTTAACCTAGTTTTTTACGCATCAACTTGAAACTGAATGATACTTATTTAATATATTTATAAAGATGTGAATATCGGTATGTAGGACGCAGGTATATGAAATTATATTAACAGAATTTTTATATTAAATTTGCTGAAGCGTGCCAATCAATTTCTATTTAATATGTTTATTAACTGTATTGATTTTTTCTGTCTATAGTAGCACATTCTTAAACTTAATTTGTACATCTAAAAGTACTTAATTCAATTTCATCTTTACCTTCATTTTTTTTTTACTTTTTCATGTAAAAAAATCAACAGAAGTGACTATTGAACTATGCAAATAAAATTCTTTTCAAATTTTGTAGTTCTTTAATTTTTAACCCATATACTTTTAGATGATTTTTATAGAAAATAAAAATGTTGATTCTAAAAATGTATTAGGATTCCACATAAACTTGTAGGTATGCAGGCAGATTGTCCACCACGGGGCTGACAGATTCGAATGGATAAGTTTTGAAGTATTTTTTACGTTTCCAACTAAAACCCATATCTTGTCAAAGTCAGTTTCTTGATTATTTAAAATTAAGAATAACCACCAAACCTCAAGTTTATTTCAACCCTGATGTTAAAACTGCTTACCTTTGGCATTAAGAGGAAATCCTCTTAATGCCTCTTAACCAAATTCCACCTCATTATTGCTAAAATGCTTCCTTATATTTATAAGGAATTTGTGAAGAATTCCTTTTTGTGTTGAATTGAAAAGAAATCAATCCAATAAATTATCATTTCAAATTTCAAAAGGAAACACTTTCATTCAACAAATAAAAAAAAGAGTAGGTTTGATCATTTTTATTCATTATATACATGAAACTAGTTATTGGAACCTACTATTTCTATTTATCTCTAGGTATATAGATGTTATGTAGTACATTGTTTATTTTATTGTAATCAAGCGTCACCCAGTATGACGACAACAATAGTTTGAAATCACATTAAAAAAATAAACATTTTATACAGAAATTCAATGACTTTATCGATTTTTTGCAAAATCAGACGAAAGATTGGATATTTTGTTTTGTTTTGTTTGCGTTGGTTTTAAATTTAAAGAATAATATACGTCAGATAGCTAAACTAAAACTAATAGGAAGGATTCTCATCAATCATTTCGAGTAAAATCACAACACTGTGTAAAAAACGATAAAACTCTCGACAATCATTAACACTTTTTTTTTATTTATTTTAGACGTGCAATTAGCTAGGGCAGAAAATTTATCATCTTTTTTATCAACCTCTGTTGATGGTACGATAATATTTACATTGTATAATGCAAGTATATATAAAAATAGTTTGAATTAAAAAAACTTTTAAATTAAATACCTATCTTTTGTAGATTATAATAGTGAACAGTTCTATTGTTGGAAAAATGAGAAAAATGCATTAAGTATTCTTTTCTTTGTTCCTCTTTACATTTTGAGAATATTTATCGCTAAATATCGCATTTCTTGTGTAATATTAAACATGAAATTAATCAGTTTTAACTAAGCGACTTCATGATGTCTTTAAATTTTTGCTTTAAGCTTCTTGCATTAACCAAAGGCTTTTAGTGTTTACATGAAAAGTTTTACACAAAGAAATACACATGAACATGCGCAGTTTCAAAGTTTTCGTGTGAAATTTTGTATCGTTATTTTTGTATATTAGTACAAGAAGTAAAAATCAAGGAAAAACAAGTAGAATTTCACAAACTATTAAACCTCATAACTTCACAATACTTGCAGTCTTAAAAATTTCAGAAAAAAATATATTCAATACCTTTTTAATAATGAATAGTAGCTACTTTAAATTTTGATACAACTAAGTTCATAAATCGTTACCCTATACGTAGGTATCAAACGTTAATTTACCTGAGTATGCACAATATTCTTCGTATTATAACCATAACTTCTATAAGCATTAAAGTCTAATTTGATTATAAAAGTCCAGTACTTACGTCACTAGTCGACTACGTCCAAGTTCAAGTATTTTTTTTTTTTATAATAACAAATCAGCTTGATTTGATACTTTTTTGTTTCTACAGAAGAAAGCATTTATAGAAAGCAATATGTCAACTACATAACTTTCTGTCGTTGACAATTTTCAAATATCTAATTATTCAACTGTTATCATTGATGTAATTATACTTTATTATTCTTAATCTCTTTACTTTTACTTGTTAATTGTTTAACTTCAAAAATTCACAAAATGAAAGTGATTTAAACTATTTTTTTACCTCAAATGTCTATAACTTTGATTAAGAAACCAACATTCGATCAGATTTTTGTACAAAAATAATTAAAAAAATGAAATATAGGTGCATAGCAAGATAGCCCAATAAAGAAAGAAGACCAAAAATCCGACCCAAAATTTAAAAAAAAAACGCTTATCCGAAAGTTCCAATGATTATAAATTCTAATTAACTTTTCTTGAATTTTTATATCAATAGATTTGACTGTTCTAAAAAAGACTTTAAAATTTAAGTATCTTATTCTTCTTCATCGTTCTGGGGGCTTTTCCAAAGAGTTCCTTTGCGCTGCATCCAAAAAAACTTTTGCGCCTCAACTTTGATCCTAGATCAATTGGCCAGGTTTGCTTCTAAAATAAATTTCAGCAGAGACCCAATCGGATCTTTATGTATGTTTCATAGCGCATGTCCAGGAGGTCCAAGATAGCTCGTCTGGATTTAAGTTATAGCTGGGGATTAAAAAAATAAGTGGAAGCAGCTTTCACTCCCCCATCGCATTTCCTGCATGCCCTTAAGTCATTATTTATCCCTAAAATTTGGAAATGTTTACTTAAATCGCAGTGCTCTGTTAATAGACCGCCATACTTCAGCATTTTGATATCCTTCCTTCCTAGGTTTTATGGAAGTCTTTTATTATGGTCTTTCGGACGTTTGTTTATCATAACCTTTGAGAATTAGCCTCCTGACTAGTTGTTCCAGGATTGTTAAATTAGATTACCTCTATAACATACGCGCATATTTCTCTGATCTGATATTCATGTCATGGGCTATTCGACAGCAAGTAGAATATTTTATTTTGTTATTAAAATATATGAGAAAAAAATTGAATTTTCGGTCAAAAATGACAACTTTTTACTGCTTTTAACCAAATCGAATAATGTAGTATATTGATTTTTGCCAAACGAACAGAAATATATTTTTACAAAATTTTTGGAAAACTGAATAATCGTGAAATAATTCTTTTCCTTTTTTTAGCATAATTATGTACATATTTAGATTAAAGCAGAGCAATTGACATTAAGCGCGGAAGTAGTTTTTCTTTCGTTTTTACTCTACCTAGTACCCTTTCAAATAATCTGACAAAGCTCAGTCATTATAAAGATAGTATAATATTTTAAACATAACAAAAAAAATGGTGAATTTGTTTTATATATTTCTTAAAGCTTTATAAACTTTTTATTTTTTTCTTTTTAAAGGCATTGTCAACCCCAAAATCATATTAAAATTTTAAATCAATCGAATTCGTAAATTCTAAGAAAAACATAAGTTTTCTGCTTTTCAATTGTAATTTTTTAGTTACATAAACTAGTTGAGATAAAGATCTGAAACTTTCAGAATCTCAGTAGTTTGCTAGTTCCTACACATATCCTACGTATAATTAAAATATCTTTCCAGGTCGATTTACCATGATCAGGAGACCCTATCAGGGGCCATCCATAAATTATACACACAAATTTTATGATTTTTATCCTCTTCCTTCCGTCCTTTTCACAGACAGTCACATTTTTAGACCCCTGCCCCGGTATGAAGACATATATTCTTCCATTTTATTATTAAAAATAGTTAAAATAAATAAGCAGATTAATTTTGTTCATTTCCTTTAAATAATAAAACAATTACTAAGCTCAATAAAATCCTTTCTTTTTTCAAATATACAAACCAAAGAAGAAACGATAGATGATTGATTATGTTAATAACATTTTAACATGTAACGTCACAAAGGTTTTAACCCCATTCCTTTCCCTGTTTACGTATTATTGACTTCCTCAACCCTTAAATGTGTGACGTAATTAATGAATGGCTCCTTACCTAAAATTACATAAATATATAAGAAAATTTATTGACATTGATTTATTTCTTCCCTTTATTACAATTATTTTCATACATATTGTCTTTTTGAATTGAATTAAAGGTAACTCAATTCAATTCAAACTTCAATTTTAAAGCAGTGGTTCTTGACCTTGTTGTAATTATTGACCCCCATCAATTGCATAGGCGCATTCACCGAACCCTTCATACGTAAAAAAATAAAATATGTTTTTCCAAAATCAAAATTTAAGTAAATATTTATATATAGGTCATATGAGTTGGGGGTGTGCTTGACCTCCACCGAACCCGTCAAACTGACTCACCAAACCCCAAAGGTTCGATTGAACATAGATTAAAAACCACTGTTCTGAAGTTTTCCAAAAGACATGCTTAAAGTATAGACATTGTTTTTATTTAAGGCAGGGAAATTAATTTACTTAATATGAATTTCTCGAAAGTCAGTAAAAGCGACAATTATTAAGCGACAATATTGCTAGCGTAATATCATGTAACAAAGTCGCGAGTATCGACTAGTTTTATATTTATTTGTCTAATGGAAGTTTAATTTAGTTTATAAATTGTGATACATATTTTACATTTACCTACGCATTTCATTGCATCGTGGTAAAACCATTTCAATTAGTATACCTTCGTCAGTTAGTATAAATGCTTTTTAGAGAATATTAATCAAATTATTGAAAGCTTTTATAACTGCTGTTTGTTATCAAAATTTAATACAAATGAATATATAATTTAAAAGGGTTAAGTATTGAGGAAATTGGAAAAAAATATTTTCTAGTTTGTTCAACTTATGATAAAAAGTAAAACTTATCGATGTTTCGTATTAATTTAAAATAAAAAAGTAATGTGATAAAAAGAAAAATAATTCATTTTAAATTTGATTGATAACGACAATTGGAATGTGTTCTGTTTTCAACAGAAAATTAAATTGTATCAGTCCATAAATAAGTTGTTTATAAAATACGAAAAATTGATTAAATCGATTTGTTTTATGCATTGAAAAGTTATTGATTTTTTCAGAAACGATTGTTAAATTTGATTACCTCTATAATATGCCGCGCATATTTCTCTGATATTAATTTCATGGACAATTCGACAACAGATATATAAAATTTCGCAATTTCACAGATAAAAAGCTTACTTTCTCTGATTTCTGTGAATTTTACTATGCGTTCGCTGGACTTACGTTTGTATTCATGCCTTCGTTGTTTTATCAATAGAAATAGATTGTGAATTTTCAAATGACGTAAATTTCCATCAAACTCTTCATTTACTTCAATATTTTATTATATATTGACTATGTTTTTTTTTCGTTTCATCTTTGCTTGTTGATTTTTTATTTTTCATCATTTATATATTTTTTTGTTACTATTTTTATTATATCAAGAGCATTGAAGAAACCGGAAACCTTAATGTAATGTTTCTGCTCGAATTACTTCTTCATGTACTCTAAGTTGAACTATTGTTGACGGTGATAAGACCGTGACCATGTACCTCCGTGCACGTCTATTATGGTCCAATATAGTCCGATTTTCTCTGATATATTTCTCATAACGTTCTTGGCTAATGTAGGCTTTTACTACTTATGTGACATATGTACATTGTGGTATGCTTGTTAATTATTTTAATTTCACGAAAACCAAACGCGTAGTTAATAAAGTTGACGTTTACTGCCTAAAGGTTCATTGCCAATATTAAATGAGCTTAATATAATAACAAATTATCAATTCAGGAACACATATATGCTTAAGATTAAACCAATTTTAATTTTCCAACTTTAATTCCAACATTATAACTACATTAGGCGACGACTAAGTAATAACATTTTC
Source organism: Sisyra terminalis (assembly GCA_958496175.1). NCBI lineage: Eukaryota > Metazoa > Arthropoda > Insecta > Neuroptera > Sisyridae > Sisyra > Sisyra terminalis. The sequence goes on from OY292277.1 coordinate 24,364,397, forward strand.
CTTAAAAATATATTATGGAACATCAAGTTCCATTTTCACTATATTCCATATACTTTCCTTTAATTATTTTAAGCACCTAATTTTTATTTAAACATTATACACTAATAGCTAGAAGTTACCAAAACTGACACAACTGAATCTTACACCGATTAGCCAATAAAATTTTAAAGCTTGAATTTTCCAAAAATTGTCTTTGCCAATCGATGGGAAATTATTCGTAGAGATTTGTGAAAGAAAGCGTTTCGTTTGTGATAAAATATTTTAGTAGTAATTAATTAATTACGAAAAATCAATTATCCAGTTATTATTATAGTAAGATGTTAAGAAAATAGGGTTTTTAGTGATATTATAATAAAAAAAATTAGGGAAAATTAAGAAAATATTTGCTTAAAAAAATAATAAAAATTAAAAAAAACTTAACAGAACCATTGATAAGTATTTTATTTATTTCCGAATCACAATAAATTAATGGATAATAATATATATATGTCTTTGAGATTCAATTAAAAAATTACTTATTACGACGTGTTTCAACAGTTTTTGACTGTCATCATCAGGTAATAATATTAATAATCTTATTAACATTAATTATTAACAGAACCTTCCCCCCACCCAAAAACTTGGAAAAAAAAGAAACAATTATTTTTTTCTCCAACTTATTTGGGGGGGGGGAGGTTCTGTTAAGTGTTCTTTAATTTTTATTTTTTTAAACAACTGTTTTCTTATTTTTTTTACTCATTTTTGTTATTATATATCACGAAAAATCCTATTTTCTTAACATTTTACTATATCAATGACTCAATAATTAGATTTTCGTAATTAATTAATTACTACTAAAATATTTTGTCACCAACGAAATAGTTTCAATCACAAACCTTTACGAACGATTTTCTATCGATTGGCAAAAAAAAAATGGAAAATTTAAACTTTAAAATTTTGTTGGCTAATCGGTATAGGGTCACAACTGACTAATGACAAAGATTTTCAATTGAATGAAATCGAAATGACAGTTGAAACAAAAGACAACAATCTGTTAATTTCAATTTGAGACTGTGATTATTGTACTATTTATAATTGGACATACTTAAGATTTAAATATGTGCGTGTATATTAAGTCGTGTTTATAGTGTCGTATTTTGTGTATGCATATAGGCCTTGTATCTAGTGTTCTGGTGTGTGCCCACCGAACCATAAAAATAAATAAAAGGGGGGCGGTCAAGCCCAATGAGAAGAAATATATTCTAGAGGCTTCTTTAAAGATATTTGATTTAAGAGAAAAAAGAAATGATAATATACATTACGGTCGAAAATGGCAGAGATTGAAATATCTGGAGTTCGAATAATTAAGAAGCATGTATCAGCCACTATAAAATTGGTGGACCACAGTTGGAGGGCAATCAGTTATAAATCAGTTATAATTGGAAAATTAGTCAAGTACAGTCAATAATAATGAGTAATAGTGAGATCAACGATTATTGTAAATAAATAAATGTGTTTAATGTGAAATAAATAATCGTTTGTTTAATAAAATAAGTCTGTTATTGTTGTATGTTCTGAAACATACAATTGTAAATAAACCCGTCAAAATGAATAGTCAAAAAACTATAATAAAACATTATTATATTTATTATTATATCGATTTCAAAGTTAGACCCTTAATTTCGCGTGGTGTAATATTACGAGTATATTAAAAGTATATTTCTTTGAAGATGCTGCCAGTCATAAAATTTATGAAACATTTTAATTTCTCTGAATTTTGGAAAAAATTATCACTAATAATTCAAAAAAAAAAGATTCCAGAAGTGTAGATCTTTGGAAAGTGGATATTTCACCAACAATTGATTTAATTAAAAAATAGTTAAAAATATTCTAACAGCAACCTACTTAATGATACATATAATTAATTCTTTATTTTGTATTCCACTATAGCAGATGCTTAAATGCTTTTACAAAAAAAAAATGGAAATTGGATTATTGAACTACAATTTGATTTCTATAGAGATTTATTTCAACAAAATGTAGAAAATTTCTTTATTTGCTATAACTTAATAGAATTTAAATGCTTAGGAAAAAAGTTAATGGAATAATTATAAATACAGGAAAGCCAAAAGTCATGATGATATCGAAGAGAGATATGCTCTTTCATATCAATGCGAAGAACAAATGACTAGGAAATGTAATTTAATTTAAATATTTAAGAAGTATCACAATCAAAGAAGAACAATCTAATGGCGTAGTGTTCATTTTTGTCATCTAGGGCTGATTGAAAACTCACCACCCCCTTTTTTACCATAAGTCAAGAAAAGTCAAATCTTTCATGAAATCATTGACTATTTCATGGAATCATGACTATTGATACTTCATAAATCATTGTCAAGATGCCATTTCATTTTCATGTATCGCCCGAAATCTGGTCATGGCCATGTCTTCCCTTCTGAACCCACCTCGCTACGCTATTGGGAAAATCCAATTGGGAAATTAAAGAGTGGCTTACTATAGCGAAAATATAGTTCAACAACAAGAAAAATCTAGTAGTTGAAAAGCCAAAATTAAAATTTTGAGAAGAGTTGAAAAAAAGATTTGTGTGGAAAGTAGAACTATATCGATTGGATACCTGAGCTTAAGAAAACAACAAAGGAAGTATCTGGACAACTTAAAAAAACTTAAAAAAATTATTTATATCACTGATTATTTTACCAACGAATAAGAAAAATGAAATAACATAAACAGTTGTAAGAGTAAAGTAATTCCACGCCTTTAAACGTTTTTCCTATATTTTCAATATCTATACGAAAAATCATGGATAGATAATCTAAAAATTTTAAGCTTAACGTCTTAAAAAATAATGTTCAATTGTTATATTTTATTGGTGACCCCGGTTAATTATATAAATACATAGGGGTGTCTATTATTGTTTGTTTAATGGGTATATTAAGAATTGGCTATCATTAAATTATTAACATATAATATTATTAACACAAAAAGGATCCTCCTACCCATAGCCTTAGCTGACTCAAGGAGTTAAGTACCTACAATTTTAACACAGGACCGAATTTTCCTCCTGTACCTAAAAAAATTATGAGTCCAAAAAACGTGGAAACTTTCTATGTTGAAAAAGTGTATATGGTTTCCAGAGTTCGATAAATAGGTAGTATTATATTTTTTTACCGATAAGACTGTACAACAGTTTATTATCAAGAAAAAGCGAATAAGAAATATTGGTATTATATTATTTCAGTGTGGTTTTGTGACGCACATTTAACACACTCTGAATATATGCTTTTGATTACTTATCAATTATAAATTTTATTTGGTGTAGAAATTATTTTAACAAGGCGCCAGTAACTTAAGATAAAAATGTAAAAAATGTATTTTGTAGTTGTAGAAAGAATATTTCAGTATCGCAATTGATTAAGAATAAGCGATAATAATCTGGACAAGTAATTGTAGAAACAAACGAAGTAATAATGTTATGATAACGTATATGTAGCTTTAATTTTAATATATCACTATACTTGGAAAGAAATGAAAACTGATATTACTTAAAAGCATGAAGGTATAGTTTCAAATTTATTAGTTTTCCATTAAATTTTCAAAACATTAAAAAAGAATTTATAATGTGTTGTGGGATTAATTATATATAGTATACATCAGTTTCTTATGCAAAATGAACCTTGTTATGGTTCGAATTTATTTTTCAAATTTGAATTTTGAAATACGATTATATGCATTCACTACAAAACATGAAAAAATTCTGAAATATTTGAATTTGTGATTATTATTTCAATTGATCAAAGTTTAAGTTGAAATGCATCAATTATTATAATTATTATTAATTATATTTATGGGAAAAAAGTCTATTTGAGTATTTCTGTTACAATCTCCGAAATGAAATATCTCAGTTGAGTTCATCTGTCACGCATGCTCACTTACAATATATGTTAGAAAGAGATACACAGATAAGTGAAGCGAGTGTCCTTTGAAATTTTAATTATCCTTTATATCCTTTACATACACTTTATAATCCCTTGATTTCATTTTAATTTTCTTTAGTTAATTTTTTTTTTGATATGCTCATTTTTGGCTAAATAAATACTATTAAATAAAATATAAATTTAAAGCCTATTGGTGACTGAGTGGTCAAAGTGACCGCTCCAAAACCTGAAGGTATTGGGCTCGAAACTCGTAACGGGAAAATTTTCAATATTTCTCAGTTTATGGATTTTTATAAGCCCTAGAGTCACTAATGACCTTGGTAGTTAAAAAGCGACAGATAATTACTTGTAAAAAATAATAATTTTAAAAATAAAGATGATGTAGATATAAGACCTTGAGAAAAACTTAGTATTTAGTATAAAATTTTATGTTTTATAAAATGTTTCAAAAGACATTTCATCAATATTCCATTATTCAATTGCCTGTTAGTATTTTAAGTATATTCTGTACCTCCCAATTGAAGTATTTTTTTTTTAATTTTTCAATCATCAAAACAAGAATTTTAAGTCCTAAGTCCAAACCGATTATATTTTATAGTATAATGAAATTCAATATGAAAACCAAAAACTTGGCTGAAATAATAGCAAGAAACTCATAAATGCATCGAAATATTGTTTTAGATAATGCAAAATCAATTATTTCTTAATAACTTACGAGACTTATACCTAAATTGATTATTGAAATATTAATTACAAATATAGGTAATATTACATACTATGAATGATTTTTTTTTTCAGTTTTAAAAATTAATTTAAAATTGAGTATATTTTGATTCTAATTTTGTTGCTCTGAACTAATTTATAGTTATCAAAAATTGAAGATTGAAATATACCAATTAATACACAGAGTATGAATAGGAAGCATTGCGATTTTTAAATATCTAATGAATTTCCTTTTTAATAATGAATAAAGACATTTAAGTTTTAGATGATAATTAAGAATTATCAAAATCATAAATAATTTGTAATGGTCAATTGCCCGATATTCGTCGAATTATCCGTGAAAGTAAGCGACTTATATGTACGAAATTTGTGAAATATTTTCCGTCTAAGTAGTAATTAAAATTTAATTAAGCTTCATTGTAGGTATATAAAAAGTGCTTGATTAAACGTTGATTGATTCGTAATTGTTTTCTTACACAACAATTCAACAATTTTCCCATAATATTAAATTGATTATTTCGAAAAACTGAGAAAAAAATCAATTCATTTAAACTATAGGAAATATTCAATAAGCCGAGTTTTAGTTGAAAAAAATATATGAAAAAATTTAATTGATTTACGCTTATTTTAAAAGATAAGAAATAGTTCGAATTAATTCTAAAATTATCGTATTATATTTTATGCAATATGTAAATTATTATTGTAGAGTTTCAGATCCTCGATGATGATAAATTGGTAATAATATTCAGAGGACTAGGATCAAATAATAATCAGTCAAAACTATTTATTACATGGGCGGAAACGTTGCGCATGTAATAAATAGTTTTGACTGACTATTATTTGATCCTAGTCCTCTGAATAACTATTTCTTATCTTTTAAAATAAGCGTAAATCAATGTAAATTATATTGTGGTTTTATTTAATACAGCAAACTATAAACATAAGTTTGAACAAAAAGTCAAATAAATTTATTACTAACGTATTGTCCAGATACATATTTAGATTGCCAAGCAAGCTTTCTCAGTGGCTATTAAGTAGGATTGGATCGTTCCGTAATGTGATGAATCATTAACTTGATGATTACTGATGAATATTGCTTGGCAATTGAAATATATAACTGGGCAATACATCAGTAATTAATTTGTTTAAACTTTTTTTCAAATCTATGTTTAGAGTAGGTATACTTTTGTAAATTATATTACATAAATAAGGCCACAATAATTTTATTAATTTTATAAATAGTATATCTGTTTAAAGTCAGCGAAGAAATCTATTTTGATCGTATTATGTTTGTTTTTTTATTTAAAATTTCATATTTTTGATTATATCGATTTGAATTGACTAAATTTGTGGAATTTAAGGAATTTTAAAGAAAACAACTTACAATTAGTTGTACCCATAGGAATTATTTTGTACTTTATTGTGTTTTCAAAGGATCTCTACGGGTTTAAATATACTTATATACAATTGGTTGTTTAACCAACCTGTCGAGCAAAAGTATTATTCGATTGTATAAATCCTTTATTTGAATATAGATAAATATGTTACAAATAAAATAATTAATGATCTAAAACTGCATAGTTCTCTTGCAAACTTTAACATTGATTGATTCGTTTCATTCTTTCATTATTTTGTCAGCTTTTTTTTTATAAAAAAAGCTGTCATAAAATATAAAAATTGATTTAATGATATTTAAAATAAGTAATCGATAATGAAATGATGTGAAATAAATTCCCATGGGTATCGATAGCTATAAATAAATAATAATGACATATTCGTTTTAGCAGCCAATTAAGGTTTTATTTTTATATTAACGATACAGTCTCATAAGACGGAAATGGTTTTTATGTACATAGGTATTATACGTGTAACGACAAAAACTATTAATTAGATTAGCCATTGAAATGTCCAAATGTTAAAACAAAAAAATCCAAAAGACACCGTATCCATATATACTGTGCAATAATTATTTTGAGGGATTTTAAATATATTAAATACACCATATTACAGGTTCAAATATATAAAATATATACTTCCATTTCGTAGTCACATTAAACCGAAGTAATGGTTGCATAATGCAAAAGCGTATGCATGACGTCTCACGTTAATTGCTAAGATTTACTGGCTCATTAAATAAATGTGGGACTGTTTGTATACATGTTCACATCTAGTTTAGTTTAAATAGTCTTATTATTAAAAGAATCACAGGTGAGTTACACTCATTATTTACGTATAAAAACGATAGTCATCATGGTCTTAAGATTTACACACCGTACAATGCCATTTTGTTACGGAGGATAAGCATTAACACAAGTACAAAAACACTGTTAAGTATTCAATATTTATTTGAGAGGAGATAATATTTAATTTTATTGTATTGTTGACAATATCATTTCAACTTATTGATTCATTGATTTTTTCAAACATTGAAAGTTAGATATCTATTTTCTTTCACCATTTTCTTGAGAGTACTTCAACGGTGGTTTCTATGTTTCTTTTCTACTCATACCGTACCAATTTTAAAAAGTAAATAAAATTTGGTCTTTAAATTTATATAAAGAATGTTCCTATAGTAATTTTTTATCAATTTCTGTAAAATGCCTTATGTACAATGATCAGTATATATGGATAGACCCAAAGAAGATAGATTTATACAGAAGTCCAATTATATATCAAAAATGTTCCAACAAACCGCTAGTTTTCGCTTTATCTATAAGAAATACCATTTAGAGCAGAATTTTCCAAACTAAGAGATTTGATAAACTTTGCGCTAATAGGTATGCATATCTATCTCTTTATGAAACAATAATTAAATATTCGTGTTTTCTTGTGTATGAGTTCATCATAATTAATTTTAGTACTTATTTTTTGGGTTTGCAACATTTTATAATATGGAAGAGAAGCGCCATATGGTCAAATATTTTTAAGGGAGCCGTGGTAAAGTAAAGTTTCGATATCACGGATTTAGAGCATTCTAACTCAAGATCTAATAGGAAAATCCCTCAGATGAGGGTAGTATATAAACTAATAATAAGTTAGCAATGAATAATAATCTTTTATTCTTTTACTAATAGTTCCGTGTAACCAGTCCGATTACAACCATTTTTTTCAGTTTTCCCAGTTAGATCCCACCTGATATCCAATTGGGAGAAACTGTTTCCTTTTTTTCATTTTCACGATAAGCTTCCTTCTTAGGTCCAACACAAAACCAAATCAGGAAAAACTGACACAGGTTTTTTACTTTTTACATTGAGTATTCCTAGTTAGGTCACATACCAAAGTCAATCGGGTAAAACTAACGACAATTGTTTTGTTCCTTATTAGAATTTCCCAATTGAATATTTATTGTCCCAAAAATTTATGTCCCAAATGGAATTGAATTTTCGTATTGTGCATGATTCATGACATTATTGGAACCCAATAAGACCCCATGTATTCATTGAGAAGTTCCAAAGTAATTGATAGTCGAATATTGATGTTTAAAGTTTGTATTCTTTTTAAATCTAAAAGTTTAATAAACGATACCAAAATTAATTTGGTTAATTTCATCGCCTTAGAATTTTTTTTTTTACTAGTTTAACTATTTGCAAAATAGTTTCCTTTATTGTTGAGATCATTAAGGGTTCGTAGAAATGGCACTTGACTTGGATCACTACTCAAAAGTAGACCCATCGTGTTTTTGATGGTACTCTCGTTATTGGTACCAAATTCGCACTAGATGATGGTATTATTAATCACTTGAAATCAGGAGGTCTCCATGATGATTCCTTTTAAGGCGCCTTTGTTCTCTGGGTCATTATTAACAAATCCTATTCCCAGCTTTACTGCTGAATGGCAAGTCACAGCAACCTACTGCTTTCAAACACCATTGAAGATCTTCCGCCTTAAAAAAATGCTTTAATATTTTTAAATAAGATTTTTAAACATACAGCTTGGTACTTTACAATAATTTTATGTAGATATAGGTATCTTATAATAGGGTTGTGGCTAGAAAACAAATTCACCCGTTTTTCAAATAAATTTGAAAAAAAACTATGCACAATTACAGTAAAAATGAATATTCTACCCTACCCTTTTTATAATTATTGTTTTTGCCAAAATATATACAAACAATTTTTCAATTTTCTTTCCCTATCCTAAAACGCGCGTGATTGGCTGTACGCACGGTTGTATACATCTGACGTCAGAGTATACACTTTGACAATACTAATTTTTTAAATGATTTAATGATATGTCATTTTTAGTTATATCGTTCATTTTGTGATAAATAAATTGAAGATTGTTTGTATATATTTGTGTAAATATGATTCACATAGTAATAAACAGCATTAGAACACTGACGTCACGCACCCGACCAAGTGAATTTCAAACATTTCTGTTACAGCAATAGTTAACTTAATTTAAATTTTATCCACTGAGAATTGGTACTTGGATTTTTCTATGTTTTTCCTTAATAATTCTATGAAAAGGTTAAATTTTCATTACTACCTTGTAGACTTTAAGAACCGTATTGTCGTTGAACTAAAATTAATAATTAAACTTATTATTATGTAAGGAAAGATCGTATAGATATAGATTTCTTCATTGAGGTATAACTAGAATTGCACTATAACAAGACTCATATTTATAGTTCGGTATAGGATGTACAGCATAAGTAAACGGTTGTATCAAAAAAAATATATATATTTCATTTTGTGAAAACCAAAACTTAAGTATATAAATGTATTTATAAATTTTTGGTTTGAAAATTAAATTTGTGGTTTTTATGTTCTTATTGAGAATGAGAGGTTCTTGTAACTTAAATATGAAGCTTAAAAATATATACCACACGTTAAAAAGGTGTAGTAAAAGTATATGAGAAGAAACTCAATAGTCTGCTTTATATATATTTATATTAAAAACATTAAACCGTGAATGCTGATGGCTTTTGTTCATCTATATTTACTTGGGTGCTTTATGAAAATGATTTTTGAATTATGTTTGCGAGTCGAGTTAAATATTGGTATTCTCAATCAGAGGTGGTGTCGACTTAATTGAATTTGAAAAGTGGTTCTGACACATGTGGAATGTCGCGTGAACTGAGGTGTGTTTATTAAGTCCACCGTTTCATTTTTGTACGACAAAGATTCCTGATTCAACACAAAACTGTTGGAAAAAATCTATAGTTTTTTCGTCTTCTTTTTTCTTAATTTATGGCGTCTTAACACCATATTTCACCTCTTTAGTTCTGTCTTTTCTTTTAGAAATAATAAGATTTCAAAAAAAAATTTTTTGGCAGTTTGTGATAGATTTCCCATTTGGGAATTGAAAAAAAAATATTTCAATCTTTTTCTTAGTGAACAAATACAAAATAATACGAGGCGATGACTGAAAGCTCTTATAAATGAAGGATGTCGCATCATTTTTCAGCAACATAATTTTAACCTTATATCTCTAAATGCTACGGTAGAGGTACAAAAGACCACGATCCAAAAATCCTAGATCCAATCCAATGATCAAAAGTACTAGATCCTCTTTATTCTTAGAATTATGTGTTGGTATGTAAGGTACGTAGCTATATTATAATGTTATACGTAATTTTATAAATCTAAGTACAATGTCAAATTAAAAATTATTATTCATTACTTTACTGATAGTGATACCGACAATTTTACCTGTATGACATAAAAATTTTCATCAATATTTAAAAAAATGGAGTTTGTTCCCACTTATTGTTATATCTATCTATAATTAGAATTGCATGAAAATTGCATTTCCTATCTGAGAAAGGATCTGACCATCATTTTATTTGGATATAAGTAATGCAAATTAATATATTTATTGTATACTTGGATAAAGTTGTATTAATTGAAGTTCTAAATAATTAATTTAATATTGATTATGCAATTATTCATTCCAACAATTTCAACTAAATCGCTCATTTTTAGACTTCTACAATTATGTAATAGAAGATTTTACTACTACCAAATATAGTTCTGTTTCATTTATTATCAATGTACAATTCATATAACAATATGGAATATTTTTTGGAGAACGGTTTTAATTACGATAAAAATCAAAAGTGAAGTTAGATTTAAAAACAATGCGCGCCATAATGCAGTTTTCAATATAGTGTTAATCAAGTGACGTCACACCAAAGCAAATAACAGGCCACTGAAATCAAATTTATATAACTATTGGAATTTGTTACACCAATAACGGCTTACAAGTGGTGCGTATTACCACCATGTACAAATAGATCGATAAAACCCCCAGAAAAGCTATTAGTTCCTGTTCCAATGAATTGGAAAAACCGAAAAGAACTCGTCGAAATCCTAACAGTATATCAGATAATTCAAATGTATAAATGTGTGAAAATCAGTTGTAATTGAATTTTCGCTAAATCTTGTCTTTATTGTAAGTTTTGTCCACAGAGTATAGATACTAGGAGTCCGAATGGTATAGACTTTTCCACAATATTCATGTACATAATAACAAACCCAGATCATAGTTTTCTTTTCTGTCACCAACAGCGCAAACAATCAGAATGTACTAGAGGTTTTAAGAAGGTATTAGAATCTTGCAATGTATAATGAAAAATGTGCCAAGATGTGGTGACGTTATTAGTGTGTTTGCGGTACTAACTTAAACCAAAGTTATGCATGCTATGTACTTTCTGTAAGTTAACTAAGGTAACATTAGTTAAAACTCCAAACATTCTTATAGTAGCGCCATATCTTGACACATTCCCCATTGCGTAGAGGATTGTAACTTACAGTTTCTAACAACACTTAATGATTCAAATGCGTACTTTATGAACTGTAGCGCGCTCTATCGATAATGGACCTCAAATTGATGCTATTTTTTAACATTACGTTCGGATTCTTTGTTATGCTCCGTGGTTTTGTCAATGAATCAATTTAATCAAATAGCCCAAAACGATAATGCTTTTTTTGAATGAATAATTTCCATGAGGTAACCATAAACAAAATATAAGTACTTACACTGCCTTTTTTTAAATTCTGCTATAAATCGTGACTATTTTTTTTAAAAAGTGTCCAATCATTAGTACCTATATCTATTTTAGGAAAATTTAAACTGTCTACTTGTACATATTTTTCCTCCATTTTGATACATTTAGCTTCATAAATAACTCTCTTCATTTTAAATTTTTAAGGTACTGAATAAACATTAAAAGTAATTAATATTTAAATCAGTCGATTAATAACAGAAGGAACTATATTTATTTATATGTGACATCACAAAAGTTGCAGTCAATTACGAAGCGTTTCTAAACGCACTTAGGATATTATTCACGTTTTTTTTTTACAAAATGTAAACTTATTTTATTAAGATTACTCACATAATATATCTTTACAATATATTTTATTTGGACGGCAATAATTCGTAACATATTTTTAAAAATAGTCAAAATGCCTATTATATAAAGTATATTGTATTTGAAATACAACACAAGATGCATTGAATATAGCTTATAAAATAGGTAAGTATTCAAATTTTCGTTGAATATATGTAGTTGAATAAAATTATTGTAATAGATATCAGGGTGTAAAGACGAATAACACAAAACTGTAATTTGTAAAGCAATTTAAAAATAAACCATTTTTAATAGAAAATTCTATTATATTTACCTACGTAGAAGCACATATAAATTTTCTAATAATAGATATATTTTACTATCAAAATTATTTCAAAAAATATTTCCTTTCAAACATTTTAGAAATATAAATAAAATAATTGGATACCAAACGGAAATAACTCAGTATGTGTTATTCATTGAAATAATTTTGTACTTTATGAAATAAAAGTCAATTTCCACAATTCTATGAATTTTTTATTCAAAACAATTATTTTTACAAATTTCTTTCAAGTCAAAAATTATTATTGAGTGAACGTTTGAATGTAAAAAGTTAAGATCTTTTCATTGATACTATCAACATGATGTATATTTGGTATTTTTCGTTAACAATAACTCACTTCGGCTACTGAATTTATCCCTAGACAATTGAAAGAATTAAACAGTACACTTGACTAAACGGTCCTTTGGGAAAAAACCAAGTGGAAGGATGTTCGGTTGGCTATTTGTATGTTTTTATTAAAATATCAAAATGTCAGGTTACTATTCAAAAGTTATTTCTTTTTAATATTTTTCAAATAAAGATAACATATCGACGGCAGTTATGTTCTGCTCTAAAGTCTCAAAGGTAAGTTACATGTTATACTTCAAAGGCATCCCTATGAGAGTATTACAGTAATGAAAAAATCATAACTTTTACATTTGCAATCGAAGTGATAAATCTCTATGTAAGTTACCTCTTTGTACTATACGGTGGTTTCAAAATTTAAAGACATTTAAAAACAAAACAAAGATACTTTTATAGAGACAATATTTGCTTGAAAGTAAAGTGTCGTAATGTTTTATTAATTTTATAGAATATAGTCAGAAAAATAAGTGCTCATAAAATGCATTAGATATATTAATTTGTATTTGAAAAGAGAGGTTACATTTATTTATACCTTTGTTATTTATTAATTAAAATTATCAATTTCATGATAGTAGGAAAAGAAACAATAAATTCTTGGTGTACAACTAAAGCTGCTGCAATGCAATCCATTTAAATACGTGTACATCAACCCTAGTTGAAAATGAAGTCAACAGATAATGCTTTATAAAAGGAATAGAAGTGCATAAAGTTTAGTAGAAACAAAATCTTTATTAGTATGAATAAAGTATATAATATATTTTGAAAAAAGCTTTTGATAAAATAACAGGAAACATACAAATAGTACACCGCACATGAGCAATAGTTTTGAAGCAATGCATCTATGATATCAGAGCGTATAAAACAAAAGAGGAATCTGTGTTATGAATTATCCCGATGTTAGCGCATGTTCAAAGTAAAACTAAAGATAGGTACCTACATAAAAGCTCAAAATTTAGTATTCTGTATAATTTAACATTAAACATGGCATACTTGTGGTACTTTGGTCATATGACTAGGAGAACTGGAGAAATGGAACTTTTAATAAGAATAGTATCTATGTGGAACAAAATATTGTCAAAAACTGTATTCCGATGATCTAAAAAACCAGACAAATGGGATGAAATATACTGGAACTGACAAAATAGTGTTAATAAGAGAGACTCAATGGCAGGTACAAGAAGATTTCATATTAAGGTGTTTATCATTAAAACACCAATGATTTTGAGTAAGCAGAACAACGAAGTTCATGTGCTGTAAGTTGTATGAATCGATTGGCCGTTGATTTTCATGTATAAGAGATTCTTCTATATAAATATCTTGACTTCGTCATAATAGTAGAAGCATACAAACGTGAGAAGTCTGATTAATACTAACCGAATAACATGAAAAGTGGAAGTAGGAATTTGCCCACAGCAAGAGTACCTATTGTAATGAAGGAGAACCTTTGATAAAATATGCTTAGGTATTCAATATAGAAAAGATAGGTACCTACCTACCAGCAGTATTTTTCACAAACCAAATGATGGTTCTTATATAACTTCAATAAGTACAAAATCATTCAACCAAATTAAAGTAAATCTGCTATAGAGAAAGAAATATCAAATAGAAGTAATGGTAGGTCATCAATAACCAATCTCGAATTATTGGAGAACCAATGGAGCTAAAGCTTGTTAAAAGAGTTTATAGCTATATGTTTGTAACTATATAACTATATAGTTAGCTATAGCTATATAGTTATAGTCATATTCATGGTCTACATTTATATCCATGTACTTATAGCAGTCGTTCGTAGTTTTATTGGAGGTGCTGATCCTCACCAGTTTTATATGCACTTTCATCGAACCCATCTTAGTTGGAAAAATAAAATATTTTTTTTTTAAATCCGAAACAAAAGTACATATTTATACAAAAGTTATATGAGTCGGGGGTGTATTTTAACCTCCGCCAAACCCGCGAGACTGACTCACCGAACCACTGGGGTTCGATTGAACCCAGATAAAGAACCACTGACTTACACTATAATTACATCGTTGTTTATTTTCCATACTGTTATACAGCGCATATAGTCTTTGATGGTATAAGAGAAATTAGAGAAGAACCAATAGAACAGGATTTCCCAAACCTTTTTCTTATGGAATTGTTATGGATTAGTAGTAACAGATATATTAAACATACAGTATTATCAGAGTAGATATATTAAAAGTTTGTTAGTATAATATAATAGTTTGATATATTTTTATGAAAATATTGTAGTTTATTTTACGAATATTTTAAAGTGGTACGACAACTTATCACGTGGAACCCATTTTTTTTCTTTCATGGAATTATAGGATTCCACTGAACCCACTTTGAGAAACAGCGCTAGAGAATTATGTCGAAAATGTTGAATCTTTCGAGGACAAAGTATACAACCAATAAAAAGATACTCCTAAGAATGCACAAGAAAAACGAAATAATCAAAATCTGCGAACTCCAATATCTTTGATACCTATTTAATGAAAAATGAATATAAATACTTTCTTAATATTTTTTTATTATTTCCGTATTTATTTTAGTCACAATTTGTTTATAATTGATACAATAAACATTACCTACTTGATGATGATAGCCAAAGACTGTTGAAATGCGTTGTATTCAATAAAAGGTAAAGAAATTGAGTCTTCGGATATATATAATTATTCATTAGTTAACTCCATCTATTTCTACATCGTCATCAATGAAGTTAAAATAGTCATTTTAATTGCCAATATCCGAAACAGATAGAAGGCGTTGCAAGAAAAAGATATTGTTAATAGATTTTCACGATTTAGATCAATTTAGGTGTCAGAAAACAAATAAAATAGTTACCTTCCTCCAAAATTTACCTACTTTTAAGGAGTGGAATGTTCTAAATATTTTACCGACGCTTTTTATTTTCAGTATACTAAGCAATTTGTATTGATTACTATTGATCAATAGCAGTATTATAAATTGACAATTAAAGCATTATTCGAAATCAACCGCGTAAATTTAGAATATAGAACCCTAAAGTGTGCTTATATACTGTGTGGCTCTTACAAAAGCTGGCTTTTTTATGTCACTTCTCCTATACAACGTTTCTTTGGTAGTTTCGATATCTGCAGGATATCGTAAAGGTTAACTTCTACGGCTCTTCTTAAAGAAACTTACCACTTCTTAACTACTTTTCTTTGGTCAAATAAAACTTTTGCGTTATGAGAATAGCGTAATGTTTACAAATAAAAACCAAATTATCTGAAAATCATAATTAATGGCTATGGAAATTAATGATGCGCTGCTTTAATAAAGCTGAATCATTGCAAATATTGACCAAAAACCAATCGGTGTGGAGAACATTCATCGTTTACATACCTACATATATCTATTTCTTCCATTAAAAGTTTATCTAAAAGTATCTTAAAAGTATATCTTCAGACTAGTACGCATTAAGAATCGAAAAGTTTAGTCTTCTAAATCTAATCCAAAAAGAAGCTTCAAAAATTGATGCAGTTAATTAATACAATGTTTGTAAATAAGACATTTTTTTTAAATTTTACGCATCTATTTATTCGGTCTAGTTTTTAGGCCTTTTTATGCATGTTTATATTTTTAAAATTTGAGCCAAAAAAAAGTTTCTCAGTAATTAACGTACAATTTATCAGTTAATTAAAAACATCTTGGGTGGGTCGTAACGCTTTAACATAAACCAAACTGCTGACAACTATGCATTTTTCTTTCCAACCAGTAATAGAAAATATGAATGCTTCTCTTAAAATAATTATTAATTTCTTTAACATGTTTTCTAAATAATAATGATGTTAACAAAGATGAGCTGAATATATTTCAGTTCTGAATTTTTGAATCTATATTTACCTACTTTTACGTAAAAAAGTGGATTTAATTAATTTATATTTTTTGGCTGAAAACTTGTATTCAAATTTTTATTTTTTTATATATTAAAATATGTGTAGGTATAAAAAAGTTTTTTAAAGAAGTTTTGAATTAGCAGTTGAATGAATAAAGTTTTCAAGAAAAGAAGAAAGAAAATATTTAAAAAAATTGTTCTAAAATTTATAATGCACATTCCAGCATTTATTGTTAGTCTTATGTTATCCGTAACACAAAAATCTATATTCGAAACCGCTTATAGAATGAAATAATATCTTAAATGGCAAAGCAATTTTAAAACAAGAAACCGACAAACAAACGTATTTCTGTGATCCAAAATAAGACGACAGAATTAAAAACGAGCATTCCAACAAGCACAAAAAATTAAGGACTTTGCCTCGCAGTTCGGAACTTACAAAAGAGTGACCTTTCCAGTCACCCTAGACGTTCCGTCTACTGGGGTGGGCCCCACTTGGAATGAATGGAAAGGGAGGTTTTGTTACTAAAGCAAAATTTGAACAAAAAAAAAAGAAGGAAATAAAAAATAAGAGAAAAATGTGGTGAGTCACAACATTTCAAACATAAATGATTAAGCACGCCCAACTTCACCCAACTAACCAATGGTAGAACCGGATGGCTCGTCAAAAGATGCCGCCTGATATTAAGAATGTTTGGAAGGCGTTTCTGTTTGCACCTAGCCTGAGACGAGAGTCACGCTTTCACGGCTTAAGTCACTCTCAACAGCTAAGGGGTCAGTAATGAACCAGAGGTCTTTGGGTCCAAACGCCTAATGCTATTTTTAAGTTGTTTCCTCAAATCCGTGGTCTTTTCCGACGTTAAAAACACTGACGAATATAATTGAGCAGCGGTTTGGACGAATTGTGTTTGTGGTTTTTTTTGGAAAATTTCTGCTGTTGGTTTTCTTTTGAAAATTGCTTGGACTCCCGACGGATATTTGTGTTGTATTGTGAACGTTTTCAAAAAAATTAATTCAATTGACATTCAAAGTTGATTTCATGGCAGTTTCCACAATAAGCATGGCGCCATATTTTCCTGGATATCCATTTCAAGGTTTGTTTCCATTTTAAGTCATTTCTCTTTGATTCTCGATTCCATAGCCAATATTTTCAACTTATTCTGCTAAAAATGATGTACTAATTTCTCATTTCAAAAATTATTTATTTATCTAATTTCATTACGATTCCATAAATTTATATCCTCCACTTACTACCTCATAAGTACCTATAATCTAGTTACTTATTTGTTCGCTAATTTTTGCAAATTTTATCTACCCAAAAATAATTCAACAATGCTCACGTCCATAAAGCAATTTCTTCTATCTGCCCAGGACAATTATATATTTAAAGTTTTATTGGCTTCCCAAAGCTCCCATAAATGTAGAGAAAAAAAATCTTCGTAGAAAATTTAACTGGTCTTTAGAAGATCAGTAAGTACTGTTAAGCACCTAAATACATGATAGCCACCATAAACTAGTTGATAATACTCCCCCATAAATAACGCAATAAAATTACAAAAGAGTGGAATATTTTCGAAATTTCAAAAATATAACCAAAGCTAATAACTGTAAATGACAAAATCTTTTCTGTTTTATTACTCATGCCCTTAAATCATAAATCATTAGCAAACGATTGCACTTAATTATATTTTCTAGTAGCTCCATATTGTTACGTCTATTCAAAATATATTTTACTACCAACGATTCAACGTTTCTCAGATTATTTCTTCCATGTAACAACTATACTCAATGTGTATGAAATTGTTAAAAGACACGCGTCGCTAAATTTTCACTAAAGCATTAGGTATGGTAAAATGTTGATAATGTCGAGGTTTGTTAACAGTTCTAATCAAAATTTAAAACAATGACTCTTTTTTAAAGCCATAAAGATATTGTAAACAGAAGCTATAACATTTTCGACGAAATTTCCTATTTTATAAAATTTCTATTGATAACTTTGATACCATTTTTGAAAAGGACATATTTTTATTTGCTACCACTAAAATATTTGCAATTTTCAAACCTTGGCGAAATAAGAATTCCATTTGTCAACTGATGGCTTTTTTCGCTGGATATAAGCTTATTCCCGGAGGTGTAGGTAGCGGCAATATTTACGCCATCAGATCAATTTATAACTTCAGCAGTCAGGAAATATCTAATCATTACTATATTAATATGTCTCTATATTAATATATCAATAATATATCTAATAACAATAGAATCAGAATCACGGGTAATTGGAAAAAAATAGTTAAATCAGTTTAAACTATCATTGATTGGTAACGTTTCATCTTTATTCTTAAGACTTTATCAAGCTCTCAACTATGTCTAAACGATTGTCAAGTTGACTTGATAAAGTCTGAAGGATAAAGACGAAACGTTGCCAATCAGTGATAGTTTAAATTGATTGAACTATTTTTTTCCAATTACCCGTGATCCTGATTCTATTGTTATTTATACATCAGGAATTGAAACTTATAAAGATTAATATATCTAATCTAACATCAAAACGGTATCGATTTAAAATAAGTGTCCTTCTGATTATTTCCTCGTAGTTGTTCTTATAATATCACACGTTGAATAATTAGTTTATCCAAAAATAAAGACATTAATACAAGGAATGTTATGGTAATTACATTTCGGAGCTAAATATGGATACGGATCTATAGATCTTAGATCATTTAGACTCCTTGCTTATCCGAAATGATTCGAAAATTTTATATCAGATTCGATTACGGTTTCGAGTACATTTTTTACTTCGGGTATCCGTTAGTTTCGGTTACTTAGTTTCGAAAATAATCAATCAGCTTACAAAATATCCACAATTTATTAATTTGAATAATATCAGGGTAGAACGCACACCTTTAGGATGTATTCATGAAAAGACATCTTAATACATTCATAAAAATACTAATTCTAATACATCTGTTACTAAAAGGAAATGTATCATTTACTACCGCGAAATAATTATAGAAGTTTTAAATCTTATTTTTGGTGAAATGAGCTAAACATATTCAGACTTCCATCATTTCGTATTTTTAAATTTGCGCAAAAGATAGAAATTTATTTCCATTGATCATGCAGCCTTTGCATAGATATCTATAAATAATATTAAATTATGGAAGCTAAATTGAAAATTTTCATCCTACTATAACGTAACACTTTTGTAAAGTCAATCATGCATTTTTAGTTATTAATTAACTCAATGCTATTAGTTGAAATTGTTATAATAGAATAGTAAATACAGTTAAACAGGAAAATACGAACTTTGACAGAAGCGGCAATAACTTATTGGAAGACTTCGAAATGTTTCCAATGTAGGGTGATAATAGTATCACCGATTGTATCATTAACAAAACTTATCATCCAACCAGGACTGGAGGGCCAGGGTTAAAAATCACGGAATCGAAAGATTTAGAGGATCCGAAGCCGTCATCATTAGTAGGTACCTACGGGCTGTAACTTCCAACAATTTACATTTAGTACAATAAATAAGTTCTTAAACAAATTGAAACCTATTACATTTAGTCAAGCTCCAGTGTCGTAAAATAAAATTTAAATAGGTAGCAACTTGTGACCGAAAAAAATCCGTTTATGAATTATAAAAATTTTGCTTAGAGCCGGAGCCATAATTCAAAAATTATTGACTTCAGAGCCAGAGTCGAAACTTGCCTTAATTCGCAAAAAAAAAATATTTTTACAAGGATAAGGAAAAAAATGCTCAACCACAATTAAGCGACCTGAATAATTTTAAAACTTGAAATCAAAGAAATATGGGAAAAGAAAATTTTAACTTTAATAACAACTACATACACAAACTTGGACAGAACATATGAAGAAAAATCAAAAGAAAAATCAGAACAGGTTGTTTGGACAGAAATTTAAGACAATGATTTGGATTAGAGATGAATTAATTAATGAACATAATATAAATAATTTATTTTAGATTTTTGTTACTTCTATTTTCCTACCTGATAGTAGGCTTCATTTCCCGCGTGGTTGAATATCTCTTTCCAGTGTCGTCTATTCTTAGCCAAGTTTTTCAAATTGAGCTAGTCCATTTAATTTTATATGCCTACTTGTAATTATAAAGATACACTGTTATAAATTTATTTTTATAGCATAAGTAGTAGATACAAGGACCACAGAGAAGTTATGATAGCAAAGATAGTATAGTTGCTTTTAGTATTCGAAAAGAATATGAATTTGTCTTTTGTCTTTTTTGCTTAAATTTCTTTGGTTATCTACTTTCATTGAAGTTTCTAAAAATGGGAATCTGCCCAGGATCTTGAATGACCCAGCGGGAATCGCATTTTTTTAATTTTCACTGTCTTATGTCTTAAAAACTATAGAAAATATCTGCCTTCAATGCTCATGGAGTTGCACAAGATTTTTACATAAATATTTTGGGATTTTCACACTCAAAAATTTAAAAATTTTTGAATAGCTTCATGATATTAGTATAGTAACTTCTAGAACTATTAGTATTAGATGGTTCGATCTGGATTGTTCTTGGGTTGGTATGGCATTCAAATTTAAAAATTTGGAGTCCGATTACTTAGAACCCAATAACCATAAAAACGGTAGTCATTTCAATATCAATGAAACTTCCAAACTTCAATTTAATTTTCAGTAATAGGCAATTATTTTTTACAAAAAAAAATGTAGGTAGATACTAACAGTTGTGTAATATCTTGATTTAAGAAATCAGTCTTTTGAATGCAGACCCTTTCATTGATATCTCCATTTACAATTACTGATAAAATTCAATAACTTGATTATTATTGCACGTTATTTTCCGATATTTTCCCATATTGCAGAAAATTCTAACAAATGTGATTATTAAAATTAAAAAAAGTACAATGAATTGAAAACCTTTAATTTTATAGCTGTAAAACTTTTAAATTTGATTGATATTAAAATTTTACTGTGAGAACATAAAAAAAATTATCAATGCTTAGTGGTAACATTAAACTTGAATGATATCATTAACCTATTGATATGCTTTTTTGTTTCTATCTTATTATAAGTTCATCTAACAATAAAGCAAACGGTGGGAAATTAACAAGCTGAAAATTGTTAAATTCACATTGACTATACTATTTCTATAACAACATTTTCTTAAAATCCAAATTTTAAAGATTTTCCTTAAAAATGTTCGATCTGACAACGTTATCACTTCCTTGAATTAGCAATTAGCAATATAAAAATATAGCTATTATTTGTACTACCAGCAGTACCGGATTTATACTAGAGACTATTACCTAGGACGGTAGATTTACAGGTGAAATGGCAAGGCAACAATATTCGAGGTTTCTGAAACTATTTTTTCTTTGTATGATCAAAAACATCAAAAATGCTTCAATAAATTTATTTAAAAAAGTATTTCAAACTCTTACTAATTTTACCGTAAGTAGAATATAGATAATGAGGCAATATTTTTCTTGGTACCCCAAGGCAATAGTAGAGATAAATCTGGTCCTGACTAATGAGGAAATATTGTAATCGCAAAAATTTTTGGTAGTAAAATTTAATGGAAATATTCATTTCAATCATTTCTGAATCCATTTTAACCATTTTTGGCATATTTTTGCTTTCTCCGAAAGAATAAGTTGAGATAAAACTTCTTTTTTGGAAAGACATTCTATAGTACCTATCAATCGAGTTATTTACCTCAAAATTTTGTTGAAATTGACTACGCCAAAACCTGAGTAAATATATCAGTATCTATGCAAATTTTGAAACCTAAGACTTTGGAATTTTTGAAGGCTCTATAATAAGTTACCCTTTTTGTCTTAAAAATTACTGCCTATTAAATGATTTCAATTATGTCTATGTAAATAATCTCTTATACATTATATCAGTGTTTCCTAAATTATGTTCCGCTGAATCTGGGTAATGGATAATTGTCCCGTGACAATTTGGAAAGATTTTATAGGGTGGAATTCAATGCTGACGCTTGACGCTGATTTCAAGCGTCAAATTTCGACATAGTACAATTTCAACCAAAGCGCCATCTAGGTGACAAGCAGAGTCAAGCGACACTGGTGAAATAATTAAGCGTCAAATAAGTAACTAGAACCGAAAGTCAAAAACAGCACATAGTTGTAGTTGTCTTAACTGTTTTGAAACTGCTTCTTTATGCCGATTCTTATCGAGTTCAATGTCATGTTTTCAACGGAAAATATTTTTAGTTTATCGCTGCTTTTTATTCAGATGGCGCATTGGTCTAAATCATACTACGTGGCCAAATTTGACCAAAATTGTACCAATTTTTAGCGTCAAGCGTCAGCATAAAATCGCTCCTATATATTGCAATACATTTAAATATATTTTACTGTTAACTTCAAGTAATAAATAACAAGTTATTTTAAATATTATGTCTTTTTGGACCTATATGTGCGCGAAAGTTTGTGTTTAAATGAATATTTGTTTTAGTTAAATGTTTTTTTTTTAATTTTTCAAATAAAATTATCTAATTTAACAATAAGCTAAGTAATACCATTAAACTTCCCAAGTTTACAAAGTGTACCATTGCCAAAAAAATTTGGGAAACCCTGCATTTGATATACAAAAGTCGAAAAACTGAAGAAATATTTTCTATAGTAGGTAAATGAATTCCAAGCGGAAATTTATTGTTTGATTTTGAAATTTATACCGAAAATGAATTTTTTTTTTTTTTTGAAAAGTCTTTTTAAAAGACTTTTGTAAAGTAGGTATCTAATTAACAAAGTTTATAAAATACACAAGCACCCTCATGAGCTAACAACAAATCAGAATATTTAGGAAAATGACGTGCCCAGAAGGAATTCCAATTTATAACTGTTGGTGACATTTGTAAAAAAATATATCAATAGTCGCATTTATTTTTTTAAATCTTAAGTGTTACTATGGTTACAATACTTTAATAGTTTAAACTTAAATACCAACTTTACCAATTTTTCAATCACTGTACGATACGTATTATATATATTCAGACTGATTCACATTTCAAAATACAGGTTAGGTCGGTCAATATCTGGCAACGTTGTATTTTCTATTTTGTTTCTTATTCTATTCGCGATTTTTTGTAAATTTAATTCTAAAATGGTATAATTTTCTCTTTTATAGCTAAATTTTCATTATTTACTGAATTATTTACGAATAAAATTAAAAACAAAGTAGAAAATGGAACGTTGCCAGATAATGACCGACCTAAAAGGAATAAATAGATATAAGCCGAAAACACAATAAAATTGGCTCATGTCTCTTTTAGAGACATCAATATTTGAAAAAGATACGATTTCTAATTTGTTTTTAATTCGCGAATAAATTTAGCCAAAATAGTTTTGATCTACGCTGACGTCCCTGATCCACGGGAATACCCTTCAGATGACGTCATTTTTTTCTAATTGACCAACCTGTGTAATTTATAAATCTTACCTAATTAGTATCTATTTGTACCTTAAAGTACATGTAGAAAGGACCTACAACCAACTACAAGGAAGTCATGTGGTGTTCTTATTAGAGTTTTAACATTATCACCAACATTTTAGTAACTAATCTACATAATAAGTATATTACCTACAAAATATAAGGTATCTACACATATAAAAGAATTTATTTTTCCCACGAATATAAATCACGTTTATATAAAAATTAAGCTAAGGTTATACTTTTTAGTCCTACTAGGAAATAATACATATTAGACAATTAACAATTATACTTTACAAAATTGCTATCTATAGTAAAACCACTAATAAATCGTTGAGGATTATTGAAATTTGAAATGTTCGTATCATGAATTAAATCGAAGCTATTACAAATATATGTTTAAAAATTGCTTATAGTACTGTGGGTAATGAGTTATACCTATATGAATTCATTCTCATATAATTTTTGAAAAAAGCTTGATAGAAAATAAGATATGAACTAAGAAAATATCTAATCTGACATCTCAAACATTAGACATTTAATTATAATAATTATTGATGAAATATTAAAGAACATAATAGAATATAGCCGCGAGGTGAACTTTGACTGAAATACATAAAGCCGTCAACACACCCAAATATATTCAATTAACAAACGATTACGATTATTAGGTTCGTTCAATAATCTGCTTGGTCGCACCAATATGAAAATCGGTACAAATAAATTGCCTCGATTTTTATGTCCCACCAGGGGTGCTAAGCAAAAAAAAAATTGTGAATTAACGATATTGTTATTAATTTTTGGTATTATGCTAATTTTGTCAATCGCAGTTAATGAAACATTTCTTTCGTTGATATTGATGCTAGATTATATTGCCTGAATAACACGTATTCTACAAATCGGGCTTTTCCTTAGGTGTTACAAGATCCGTGATGATATGATCTCAATCTTTCCTGACTATAACATTGAGAGCTATATGTAAAACTTCTGACACTATAATCATATTTTTTTTTTCTTAAATTCCAAAGTTTTTTTTTGTATTTTTTTATAGAGGTAGATTAATAAATATTGAAAATTTTATAAATTTGAATATTTCATTAAAAGTATTTATATTGGAAATAAATTAGCGTGAAATAATTTTTTTTCTACGTGAAAATTATTAAAAATCCAATAAAATACTAAACTATGTGCATTTTTCAATGTTGGAATATGAATGAAAAACTATGTGTTGATCGTAATTATTTTTATTTAGCCGAGTATCGAATATCCTGTGATTTGAATATTTGATTGTTCGGTTCATGTGTCGAAAAATAAAAAGTGGTCCACCGAGATGTTGGGGATTAATGTTATTCGTATTCGAAATAGGTATGTTCCGCTCATTATACGTGGTGTTCCCGTTTAGTACGGGTGTAATATCTGACTGATGAAAACAGGCATTAGTGAGATCAAAGAGACCGCCGCCGCGTGTATAGCGAGTCCGGGGGCCGGTCAGGTCTTCGCCGGCTTTTCATTTTGTTAAATGTCCTGCTGTACCTCTATACGCCCACCTCGCACACATCCATCCATCCATCCAACACATACATTCATAACACTAATAACAACAACACGCATTCCACAAACACTTAATCTCGTGTATTAAACAATCAATCATAATAGCATTCCCCCGATGGAAATCTCGACACTCTTTCGTCTATTATGTTCTTTTCGCTGTTCGGTATTGTTTCGGTCGGAGACATCATTTTAGGGTTTAATTTGCTCGTACATATAGTTTACAATAAGAGCGATCGAAATATTTTCTTCAGATTCAAACTGATTATTACCTAATGATTACTTACCTGTTGCGACTATACGCTAACATTTTCTCCCCCGATTCTACCTACAATTTAAAGTCGTATTGACAACCCTTTTTGTGGGAAAGAATTTTATATTTACATGCTTCCTTTGTCATTATTAAAGTAAAATTTTTACAAAAGATTACCTTCCTTTTTTATATTGCAAACATAAAAGCCTTAACTATTAGATAGAAACTTTCAATTAAACCGTTAAAGTATACACACGCGTTAATCCTTACAATATCCAATTAATATTTGGTGTGAATAATAATCGATATTCGCAATTTTGTTAGCGTAACACTATTATACATTAGCAAGGTTATTGGTTAGTTTTACTGGCTTTCGAAAAATACATAGATATCTTAATTATTTCGATTCCTCTTCCTTTAATAAAAATACTTCTCATATCTCAAAAATGTCTCTTTAACGTCTTTAAAAGCGTTCAAATGTGTAGGTCCGAATATTTCACACACCTTTGATTAAGAAGAAAAAGAAATAATCATAACGACCCAATTATAATAAATAAATTTTCCTAAATTTTTACTTTAATAGATAATAATCGATTAGTCTTTCTTTAACTAAAATTTTAAAAAAAAGATCTCAAGACAAACATATTTCTTTTGTCGTTGACGTATTAAAATCAAATAATATAAATGAACACTATTGGAAAAACTTATCTAAAGACTAATACACGAACAATATTCTATCATTTAATTCATGAACTAACAATGGTGGTCTCAAAAAAAAAACAATTGAATATCTAATTTGATAATTGTGGAATTAAGCTTTATGAAAGTTATGAGTTATAAAGTTAAAATTATAAAAAAAAGAAAATTCAACCCGTAAGTTTATCTTTATGGTGCGAAATTAAATAAAATGTAACCGTTGTAGCTTAGGACGTTTATATTTCTACTTGTTTGACAAAAATCACGATATTTACTAGCGTTAGGTATAGGTTGCCTAAGAGAAGTAAAAATTGGTCATTTTCGATCAAAAACTCTTGATTTTTTTTCTAAAATTGGTAATTACTAACGTTCTGTGTTTGATATCGAAAATAAAGATATTCTAAAAATAATTGGAATAATTTATGTACAAGTTAAAAAAATAAGTTCTAGAAAGAATTCTTAAATTTCTGTTATCATATCTAGTACCTATAACCATTGAAATCTTTTTTGCTATCAGATATTTGAATTGATACACCTATAAAATATAACATAATTTTTAAAATGTTTTCACACATTTAGATTTCAGGGATTCCCCTGCCTGATTGTTATTTTCGAATATATAATATGTTGTATTGAACATTTAACACTATTTATTTCATTTCTAAATATTTAAAATATTTCCTTTAGTCCATCCATTATAAACTTTGTGTGTTGTAAAGTTTCCACAAAGAGATAAACCATGATTTAAAGACAATGCTATAGTCATAGACTTTTATATGCCACTAATATACATTTTACAATAAGTGTTAGAATATGACTTGGGAAAAATCTGATAAAGTTATGACTAAATGGATTCTACCAAGAGAAATTTTTCTTTTCTAATCAAGAAAAGCTAATAAACAAAAATTAATTGCGATTAGATGTTTTTCTTACTTTAAACAGTTTATACTGTTTAAACAATATATCAGTGGTCTAATGCCCAGATGCGTATTTTGATTTAGGAAGTTAATCAAACGGGAGGCTATCAAGAGCACAATCCTTTGAAATTCACAGTTTGAATTTTCTTTCTATAACATAAAACAGGAAAATTGAAAAGCCATTCTTGCCAAAAGCATGCCTCTATTTATACTAATAGTTGGATCTCTATTTTTTTCATACTTTATTCCAAACTTTCGGATTTATTTCATATAAATTAACTATTTTCTTTACCAAACATTTCTAATTACTGGATTTGTAATTAATCAATTAACTTGAATTCCATATTCAATACAATTTAAGTTAATTGGTTAAATATTAAACTTTTCTGTTTTTGCGTAATATTATTAATATTTATATGTTACTTCTACAACTAAAAACTTTCGATTAAAAGAGTTCAGAAATATTATGAAAGCATACCTTTTTTATTTGTTCTTGCCAATTTATAAAAACGTTAGCGGCATTGGTTTCCACTCATTTCTTTAATAATTGAATTGATCAAAAATTCCACTTAAATAATTAATAATTCACTTGTTAAAAACTAATACTTTATGAATTTATGACATAATTTTTATCATACATTTTCAAATAACTTTATTTTTGTGCAATACTTTCTACAATTAAAAAAAGGTAATTTCAAGAGAATTTAGAAATGTATTATACAATATTTTGTCCCTTTTTTATATTCATTTACTATTTTTCAAACTATAAATTATCTTTTTTTCTTACCTCACTATTTGACCAATACCCAACGATATTGTGTGAAAGTATTTAAATAGGTATAGATAATATATAGATGTACACAACAAATACATATTATATAATACAGTGGTCATAATCAAGTACAAACATTTTTTTATTATGAAAAGAAAATACCAAATATCATTTCTATAGGGTCGCCTGAATTGCTGCATAGTTTTCCATATATTATAAAGAAGCTCCTAATGTTTGTTTTAAAACTGACTAAATATCTATAAAAAATAACTTTTGAGAAAATATTTTGTATAACAATGTTTGGATGAATTTTTTTTCTTTTACTACCGTAGTATTATTTAAAACAAATAATGCTACAAAAAGTTATTAATATAAACTTATACAATTTAATAAATGTGTGCAAATATGGTGACATAGAGCTGTGTATTCTTAAGATTTAGTTATAATAACAGTGTTAAATTTAATAAGACACAAGCAAAAATGTATTTCATTGTAATAATTGTAACCCTTCTTTTGCCATTATAGTTTATATGTTAACGTTATGATATAAGTGTTATAAAAAATAAAGATCATAAAAGCCACTTATTATTTTTTTAAATTTTAAAGTGACGTTTTTTTTAACAACATAAATTTAATTATTACCTATAATGTCTGTTTGGTGTCGAGTCTGACATTAGTAGATGGACCATTCATCAACAACTCGCAGTTGGAAACTTTCTGGTAGATATTATATAGGGACTATATTATAATCCTATTTATAAAACAACACAAGAAATGTGAAGAATTTAAATTTTATTACCTATACTTATATTTGGTTTTTAAAAATTCAAACATCCTTTCAAAGTTCTGTTAGGAAATGAAAAATTGTTGGATCTATAATTACCAGTTTCACCGAGTCGATAATGTAGATTTGTTTTAGTCTGTTGTTAATAAATTCAAATATTAATCAATTAAGTTCACCAATAAATTGAAAATGTGTTTGCTGTATGTACAACTTTGTATTTATTTATAAATCTATAACCTTTTTGCTCTTTGAAGTGAACTAGTAGGTACGTAAATCGTTAATGCTTAGCGAATAATTTTACTGCATAGGTGTTAAACTTAAACTCCTACTTTTATGGTTCTATGCGTAAAGAACATTAATTTTGAAAAAGAACTCATTAAACTCATAGTTAAAAAAATCAATCAACATTTCTAAAAAAAAACAATTTTAATCTCCAAACCATGAACAACGTGATAGCATTTAACAACTTCCGTACACAATAATATTATTTAAGTTAAAATAACTTTGTGTCATAGTCGCTATATACGTATTTACCTACTAAGGATTAGATTTAGGTTCCTTTTTTTTATAAAGAATTTAGGTAAATAATTTTTCTTGATTTCAGAACATATTTAGTTCTATAAAAAATGTACATTTGTCACAATTTTATTAATCCGAGACTAGAATTATTGGGTCGTTTGTTTGCATTAAAGATCTATGCAATACACAACGGAGATAATGTTAATGTGTGCTAGAGAAAAGGGATGGTGTCTTTTTTTTGTTTTAAATTAGTTGCATCTTACGTTCATAAAAGGGCTAGACAATCTTTCCCTCATTAGTTATATACAAAAAAAATAGTTTGAAGTATGTATAAAGATTTCCTAAGTCTTTAATACTATAGTTGCATGTAAAAGATGCTTCGTTTTTTCAACAACTTGTCATTATTTGTGCATAAGAACTATAGGGCCTATCAGAAACAAAATCACATATTATGATTTTTTTATCATTTT
Source organism: Sisyra terminalis (assembly GCA_958496175.1). Lineage (NCBI taxonomy): Eukaryota > Metazoa > Arthropoda > Insecta > Neuroptera > Sisyridae > Sisyra > Sisyra terminalis. Next base: position 24,394,313 of record OY292277.1, read on the forward strand.
TATTAGTGATTTATTGTATTCTTAGTAGGTATTATGTACATCAGCAGTTTCCAAACTGTGAGACGCGTCTACCTAGGGGGTCGCCCAATCACGAAATCACGCCTTAAACGTTCGTTAAAATTAAACCTCATGTCTCTAAAAGGAACATTAATACTTGGCAACGTTGCATTTTCTACTTTGTTTTAATTTAGTTCGTGAATAAATCGGGTCATAATAAAAATTTATCTATAAAAAAGAAAATTATATGATATTAGAATTTAACTAAGAAAAAAATGCGAATTGAATAATAAATAATAATAGTAATAAATAATAATAATAAAATAATAATAAAATAATAAATAATAATAATAATAATAAATAATCAGATGATTATTTATGAAATAAAATTGCCACGAAAATTAAAGGAACGCAGATAAAAATAGTTTGGAAATCACTATTGTACATAGTAAGCATAAAAATTGAAATATATTTTCTATATATCCGTGTTTTAAATAACTTCCATGTTAATTTAATAACAGCTAGGTATTTCTGGCCAGCCACAAAATGGCTATAGCCGGAATGAAAAAATAGTTTTAATATTCTTATGCCACTTAATAAAAAGATCTTGTGTTATCCATCAATTGGCTTATTAATATGAACTAGAATGTTAACCTTAAATATTGCCTGAAGAAGTTGAAAAATAAATGTAACGTTGCAGAACATTTAACATCAAATTATTCCATATGTTAGTTCCCGAGAAGTAGGTACCTACCCAACTTCTTAAAAGTTAAAAAGATTTTTTAAGAGATTCTAAATAATAATTGAGTACTAATATTTTCCTTGATCGATTTATTTCTTTAATATTGGCTCAAAAAAGTTCAACGTGCAAAGAAAAAAAAAAGTTTCAAATTCATATCGATAGCTTAACTAATAATCAAATCAAATTATTTTATTTAAAAAAATCGATTACAAAATAATTCATTTATTTTAAAATTGATCTTACTAATTAAATTAGTAAGTTTTTCAATTACATTTTTAGTAATTGAACTGAATCAATTTTCAATTCGTAAAAAGTATAATGAACAAAAACTATAAATTAATATAATAATGAGATACAAAAGAACCAATCAGTTAAATAATAATATGTTTTCTTTATACAATTGAAGAATAAAATTATCATAATCTTGCATATATTAAAATAAAACAATCTGTTAATTTTTAATTTCATCTCAATTATTTATCAATTATTTTCATAAATATTGTTTGGGATTAATATTATGTTAAAATGTAATTATAAATTAAATTTATTTGACTAATTACCAACTCCACTGAACAAATTTCAATATCTCTTTGAAGCAATATGCATATGGAAGAAAGCATAGAGATTTAGTGACGTAGAAATACATAAATTGAGTTTAATTATAATTTAATGCAGTTTGAACTTTTAATTAATTGTTAACAAGTATTTACTTTTTCTTTTTAAATTATTATCCTTAATGAATTACAGTTGGTAAAATAAACTATTGTTTAATATATTAAACTATTTCTTCATTATATAATACCGAAAGGAATTTTTTAAATTCTTTGATACTAATTTGTCGGATGCTTTTAAAATTGAATTTTGAAAATATTTACAAGCAGGAAAGAAGAAAGGTTATAATCAATATGCAGAAATATATCTTCTTTGTGAGTATTCTTTTTGAAATTGTTCAATATTATTATAAGAATATTGTGGATGGAGGCATAAAAAAATGACGAGAAAAAAGGTCACTTTTGATATTTATGTGAAATCAGGTTTACAAGCTGTGTGCTGTTGCGATTCTAAAACATGATAAAATATCGTTGCCTTTCATCTCACCGCACACATATGAGAGGCAAATAATCCATAATTTACGCAAATTTTAATTATATGAAAATTTCCAATAATAAATTAGTTGAACTACTTAGAAGTCAAGTGAAATTATTGAAATATTTCTGTAATTCGGGAGTAATTTGATTTGAATAGCCTCATTAGCGATCTGAATTTCAATTTGCAATTTAATTTCGTTAAAGTATACCTCCTCGTATTTTCCTATGAATTTATATTACCTAATATTCGTTAATATTTAAACAGTAACAATTTTTTGTGACCTTAGTCAATTTCTTAAGATTTTTTTTGTGTAATAGCAATATTGTAAGAAATTATTCCATTTTGAATCATTAGACTCTAAATAACGAAATTTCAGTAAGTAAAATGTAGAGATAAAAAGATTTGATATTTTTTCCATTTTTTTTAATATGTACGGCGTATACTTTAATATGTATGTAGGTAGATACTATGAAATATTAAATCTTAAACTAGCCAATATTTCAGAATCATATATATTTGAAGTACTCTTCATTAGTTCAAAGTAAATTAATTTTTGAGTTTTGAATATCATTATTATGAAATTAAATAACTTTTTTTTGCTTCAAAACCATTTTCCACGCATATATAACTTATATTTGTATGGAATAAATTAACAATGCTTTTGATTATTATTTCTAATCGATTTTATTTATTCCAATCAATCTAGCGACTTTTATTTATTTTTTTCATTAGTTCTTATGGTCTTAAGCCAAATAGCTATGATTTATATATTTCAACTTCTGGAAAAAGAAACAAATAATCGAAAGTTATTTAATAGAATTTTTTATAGGAAACAATTCTACGAGATGAAAATTTGTATTTATTATACAATTATTATTATTTTTTTGTTATTCACATTGGTATTATTTATATGAATTATATTTCATATGTAAGTTACGGGGATTATCGTCTTGGTCCAAATGGAATTTTATATAAGTCGTGTTTCTCAAGTTGATATTTTAGGAAGATATCATCATTTTGTAGCTATTTAAGTGTTAGTGGATTCTAAGGAAGTAATGAGGTGATTTGGGGCATAATTGAGTACAGAAGTACCCAATTCTTCTTTTGGTGATTAGACTAACAATAAATACCGGAAATTACCGAGTATTAAAGGAGCCTGACAATTTGATATTGTATAATTCTTGAGTTTTGCAGGGTAGTAACGCAAAGTTGCTGCCAAAAGCATTAATTTCAATATTTATCTAAGTGCATTAGATGTCTATTAATGCCGAATAAGTTCTTTTAAGTTCAAATTCGATAATTTTCAGTTCTGCTACTCATATCAACCAATAATGATAAAAACTTTAAGCATTGAGATGTTATAAGAGGAAGTGGTACCAATCCATGTTTATGTTGACAGTTGAAGATCTGTCAAATATTCTTTTCCCAATAATAGTCAATAGAAAAAAAAAATCTGCAACACAATAATGCAAGATTCCTCTGCACTAGAAAAACCCTGGAAAAATTAATAAATTAAGGATGGGTGATAGAGTCTTATAGCATAATTGTCTAAATTTGTTACATCGGATTTCTATTTACTTCAATTGCTACATTTTCTAAGTGGTAAAAACTTGAATACTTAAATGATGTTCAAATGTGGCTTTCATATATTTCTCTTAGTAATCAATTGTTTTTTTACTATCTTGGCCTTAAAAATTTGCATACATTATATATCTATATCAAAAGGTTGATGATTTTGCGAATGAATATATCATTGATTCAAAATTAAAACTTGTTTCAAAAGTTTGTCTTTTAATTTAATGTTTAAAAATTGACTGTACTTTTCAGTCCCCCTGGTATTTTTATTATTGACTTAGGTTACTTTATGTTAGTAATCCTCGGGCTTACTACTTTAGGAGTCTATGATTTGTTGACGAGGAAAAAGGATGGCTTTATTTAAATGTTTTTTTCTACAAAATCTAAACCAATTAAATATAAATTTTAAATATTGAAGGTAGACTTTTATTTTATAAATTAAAAAATTATTTTAAAAAAAAAATTGTGTTCAGAGCTCTTAAAATAAAAGAAATATATAAGTAGTATCTACCTATTCATGAAATAATTGTGTATATTGACGGGGATAAATATATTTCGGAAGTGTTTTCTTTGTTATTCCACTTCCTCATAATTTCTTCAATTAAAATTTTCTTCTTTACTATCAATTAGTCATTCTCGATATCGAAATACTTATCTATACTTAAAAACAGTTAAAAATAATAATGCATTTAAAATAGTCGTAAACACCAACTTTATAGATTTCTGTAAAATTATTTGAGCCAAACAAGGTTAATAATGAGGTAGAAGTAGATATACGATGTATGAAAAATTTATTTCGAGAAATAAGAAATATTTCTTTCTAAGACCTTCATATTTATATACTCCAATATACCACTATAGAGTAGTAATATTTTTCGATTTTTTTCGCCTAGAGTTAATAAAAATATCGATAAAAATTAGTCTTATCAAGTTTGAACGATAAATGAAAATATAAAGATTACAATGAATGATAAAATTGGAAATGTTCTACAAATGTCCGTTGTTTCATGACTGTTGATTATATATAGTAGATTTTTCTTAAAACTGTTGACAGAAACATAAAACCTATCCCTTGTAATTAACCCTAACGTGTAAACTTGGTGGCATTAACAACGAAGCTAGACGTAGATAATTAATATTATTATTTTATGTTATAACACATAATATTATAACTATATATATACAATTAATATACTAACAGTGGCTATTAATTTATTTACTGCTCATATACAATGTGGTTTACTCTGCGGTTAATTGTTTTATAAACACTTTCTACATATGGAACATACAAAGATAAGATTTTTAACTCACGAAAGATTTTTTTCCGCCTAAGGCATAATAACTACTGTCCTTTTGGTAACTTTGAAATTATCCATCCATATCAAATTGTAATGGCCAGAAATAAATAAAAGACACTATAGGACAAAAATATTCACGTTATATTGTAAATTAGTCTAATCTATCTAACATTATCACCTATCAACAAGCTTCTATTTTAAATTAAGCCAGTTAACGTCCACTTGTTAATTTGAAGGAAAATATTTGACGTTTTAGCATTACACATCTCAAATTTACGACGACAAAACCTCAGAGGACAACTAAGTAATTGTTCACTTCTATATTATTTGGTTATTTCTTAAATGAACTGCTATTGTATTTTCTCCCTGTCGCAATTATCAACAGCTATAATGAGATTTTATAAACCAGTATTAACTTCTTCAACAAGGTAACATTAATTAGAACGTTTAACGATAAGTATATTTCATAAGTTTTCGTCGCTAATTTTTTTACGTAAAGCTTGTGACTTATAAAATCGTCAACAAATTATTAAAAGTGACATTAAATTTGGCACTTGTCGCTGTTTTGATGTTCATCGTGTAATAATCTATCGACCGTCATTGTTAAAATTTAATAGGCAATAAATATTTGGGCAACTTGAGGAATCGTTTTTTTAAGATATCACTTTATAAAATGAACCTTGATTTTTATAAGCTTACTTGTATTTTTTTCCGGATTATAACTTTTATATTTTTTTTTTTAAATTTGACGCGTCATGGCTTCATAAAAACAAAATGATTCATTTATAAAGAATTATTTATTATCAATGTACATACCTATATGCAACTCCAATAAGGTTTATATAAGTATATGATTGTTTTGTAGGATAGAAATAAAATTTTATCTGACATAGAAAGCTATAAAATTATAATTTATAGCTAGATATATGGATTTTCTATTGCAAAACATCCACGAAAAAATATTTAACACTCGTGGGATAGTTCTTGATTAGTTTTAATAATTAATTAAAATATAAGTTTATAACAAAATTTAGAAGTACTAAGAGTAAAAATACATTATAAACAAATACCTATAAAATTTTGTTATAAAACCGAAGGTAAAAATAAAACGAATATTTCATATTTGGTAACTGATAATAAAATGGATTTAAGATCTTAAAATATTATAATTCTAATCGAACAAATACGATGTCAAAGAATAAAAACAGAACTTGCGGGGTATGATTTTTTGTTACACCCACCTCATTTTGTAATATATAATAAAAAAATGGCGTACTTTATAAAACAACTATTAAAAATGATTACGTGAACGTTATGTATTAAACTACTAAAAAATAAGCATTTTAAAAACAATTAATAAGCAGTATTATTCCATTTTTATAAATATATGCCATAAGAGCTTTTTTAATTTTTTGTATTTAATACGATAGGTACAAGATAGACATATTTATTCATGGTTTTTCAAATTCTGTATTTAATACCCTAAAGTTTTCATTGCGTTTAAGTCGTCAATAATTGTACAAGATATTTTTCTAAATTATGGGAGTTTTTTTTTTTCATTTTTAGACTATGGAGAAAACCGTGATTGAACAAAACAGAACATGTTTAATAAAATTCGAAGTTTGCTAGTTCTATGTGTCGAAGTTTCCGAGTTTAAAACAATTTATATTCGAAAAAATTATAAACTGTATATTTTAATTTTTATATATTTTATTTTTTATCAAGATAACAAACTCTACTTGATAAAATTAAAATATAACTTATTAATTTGACTAATAAATTTGAATAATGTAATTATCAATATCAATACAGCTTATATACCATGAAATACGAAAGTATAATTTCAGTATTTTGAAGACTGGATGAACGATAGATAACAAAAAAAAAAAAAAATCAAATGATTGGTTTGTTTTAATAATCAAACCTGTTAATAATGATCTAGTAAAAAGTAAATATTTTTTTAATGTTACATATAACGATGTACGTTTTTCGCCAATTAACTATCCATAAACATGTCTATTTTTGTAGCGTTTATAACCAAATAACATTTTTAAGAAATTCTTATTATTTCAGTATGCACCATATGCACATTTTTTTTAAATTGTTTTAATCGATTAAGGACACTTTAACTATTAGGAGGGACAAATTTCAAGCTATGAAAACTTATATTTTGGCAAAAAAAAAGTTCTAATTTTAACGAGCAAATGGGAGTCCGAAAACAATAAGTAAGCTTTTGGGTCTTCTGTGACGTCACAGTACGCATTAGTACGCGAGATACAAACAGGTCAGTGAGCAGTTAGCAGTGAGCAATTGTCTTAGAAAGAGTAATTATTTACACAATTTTAGATATGTTTCACAATTTTTCGCTATGGAAAACATTTTTATACTCGAAAAATAAAACTATAAATTTTTTCCTTAGAGGTTGTGCCATAGATGATTGTTAATGGTTTAAATCATTAACATACTGTTTAAATGATTTAAACAAAACCTTTTTCTTCGTGTTTAAGTAAATTTGTCGTAGGAATATTTATTAGATTTTATCAAGTAAAGTTTAAAAATAACAGCTACTTTATGTTTTGATATTAGTACAGCACATTTTTAAACATTTCAAGTTATTTTTAGGACATGGAATTAGGTCTATTTTAAGATTTTTTTTTAAGTTTCTTCCTTGGTTGATAAAATAAACCCCATATCTATGTATACCTACATTTCATTTCAGGATCAATGTAAACTATAGCATGTCACTAATTTTTAAAACTAAATTCATATGAGTTTTTGTTGTCTACATTTCTCTGGAGATTTCTTAAATTAACAAATGGTAGTATCAATTACCTACAAGAATTTGTTTATCTATAGATGCTTGTAATTATTTAAAATTATTTTTTTTAGTTAAATTATTTATCATAGAAATGCTAAATGTTTCGTTTAAAATCGAGGACGTTTGCGATATTGATAACTAAATAATTCATCTATATTATGTAATACTTTGTGTGAGAAGTTTTTATTTTAATTCTATTTTTTATGAAACATAATATGAGTGTTTTGTATATGATTTCACTACATTTATGACATAAAATATAAAATCTCTCGCAATTGAATTGTTTAGGCTGAAAATATTTCAATTTTATCAATATTTTAATAAACAATGAATCTTGTTATAAAAATATTTCATGGAAAGTTCTATTAAAATAGCACTATTTGATATGTTGTCTATTGTTAGTGATTTATTCAACTCAAATAACAAGTTATGATTTTGAAATAAGTTTTGATTTCATACAAATTTCTTAGGCGGCAAAATAAAACTTGTCATTTTCACAAAGCGTGTGAATGGTAAGATCAAAGAGGCCGAACGGAAAATTTTACTACTGTACATTTGTTCAAATTTGAACTAAATTTTATTTTTCGTCTATTTTTATTGCGTTTCATTATTCTATTGTGTGTATATGTTATATTGAAAATGTTTTTATTCAATTGAGTGATTATTTCTGGCGTGCAATGACGTTTGTTAGTTACAGGTTCGTAAGCATTGAATTAAAACAGTGAATTATTTTTTCAATCATTTTACATCAGCTCACTTAATGCTTTTTTTTCCTCCTTTTAAAAATAAAAATGAATAACATGACATTTAGTTGTTATATTTTTTATTAGAATAGAAAAATAAAAAAAGGAAAACTAGAACAAATTAAGAATTTGATTATCATTCGAGCATATTTTTCAATTTGTTTTATAATCTTTGAAAAGTAAAAATTCTAGTTTTTATGATTTATTATTATATTTTTCAATGTTGTTTTGTTATACTGTGCTATATACTTTTATAATGGACTTAATAAAAGCAAATAACAAAAAAGCTTTGTGTTTGGAAAATTCAGCTTAATTCAACGAAACTGTTGAAATCAAACGAAACTTAAATTAAATTAAATTATTTTTAACTTAATAAAATTTTGATTTATTTAATTTAACAAATAATTTTATAATGCTAAATCAATTTTTTAACAATTTATGTTTTCCACTGCGCTGATCGTTGCTATAGTCGATATAAAATTTAAATTTTTGTTCTCTTCCTTTTTTTTGGTAATTTTTATTTTTAATTTTTCCACTTTCAATACGTTTCATCGGTTTCCCGACTTCTTCAGGTACCTGCTAATAATTCTTAATATTATCAACTAATTATTAAATTAAAACTACACTTTTATTTGTTTTTTTCATATTTATTAACATTTTTAAGTCATAAAATATACCCAATAATAATAATAGATAACAATATCTATGAACATTACTATGAAATATCAAATTGTATAATTAGGATATGCCTTTATTTAATATTAAACCAACCTACCGTAGAAAATTTTAAGTTAATAAAATTGTGTATATACACTTTTTTACAACAGTATTGAAGAAGCTAAGGAAATGCAATAAGTTGAATTCCTCTAAATATTTTTTTTCTCATATTTATTCAATTTATTGGTTTTATTCGATGATAAGAAGCTTAAATTTCACATCGTTCTTTCCGATTCCAATCAAAATGAAAGAAAAACCGTAATTGAGAAAAAATGCTCGTTAAATTTAACAAGTACAAGTAGCAGCGTAATTTAAGTAACCTCCAGAGAATTTTAGGCAAGAAAAACTCTTAAGAATGAATTTCATTTTAAGAGTTAGTGAAATGTTATATACATTCATTGATCCTGAAATGAGATGTACACTTATACATATATACGGAATTTATTTTATTATCCGTGAAAGAAAATGTTAAAAAATTCTTAGAATTGCAGTAATTAAAATTCCCTAGAATTTCTATTTGGTTAAATTTGCTACAAAATAGATATTTACATTGATAGTTAATCGACGATCGTGCATCGTTATTGAAATAGCGTCGTTATTAGGTTTCATTTTTAAAATAAAACAAATATAGGTCGATTTACAATGGTAGAAAATTTTACAATAAGAAAAAACCATTTTATTTTCTTTTTCTATTTATCGTAAATTCAGTTTTAAAAGTACTGAAAATATATGTTCTTATTATAAGGCAAAGTTGCCCAAGTCGTATCCCCTTAGAAAATAAAGGTATAAATCGTAGAACCTGCGAAAAAAAGTCCCGTTACTGCTGTTTCATAAAATACAATTTTCATGATACCCTCCCCTTTGGTTGAAATTGAACACGAAAAAAATACAACTTTGGAAATCAGTATTCTAAATCGTACCACCTATCGCTTATCTACTTTAAATTTGGGCAATTATAGTAAATAGACAGTTCAAAAACAAATTTTTTTCGAGTAGTATTGAATCACTCCGTAACTTCTTTATGGTGACCACTGGGGAAAATTACTTGGCAATCGAAATACGTATCTGGGCATTACGTCACAATTTTTTTTTGTTTGAACTTTTGTTCCAATTTATGTTTATACTTTACTTTGGTAAATTATATTACATAAATAGGACCACAATATAAATTACATATTGCATAAACAGTATAACTGTTCAAAATCAGCGAAAAAATCTAAAAAAAAATCTAATTTGATGTGTTTTCAAAGTCAGTTGTCAAGATTTCTTGAGAACTACTCTACCGATTTTGATGAAATTTTACAAATTTTCTTCATCTCTAATTTATGGTGTTAACAGTTTTTCCTAAAATACATATTTTTTCTTTTCTTTTTTACTGTTTTCGCGGATGATCCTGCCTTGAGTTTTTGCTGTCAACGCGGACACACCTTTTTCTGAAGGGTCACCAGAAATGAGGTCGGAATGGCGGATATTTAAATATTTTTCGACGAAAATTTCCGAAACTCTTTGTCAAATGTGTATGCGTAAGACAGTAAAAAGTTTAAATAAAATATTTAATATTTTTATAGGGGGAAAAAATTTTTCAAAATAGGTCATTTTTCTCCCGATTAAACCCATGCAACCCGATAAATATCTATTTTTTCTTAATTTAACCCATTTTTCGAAATTAATGGCGTTTAAGTAAGAAAAATGATTGTCGATCATACCAGTATTAAGTTTGCCCACCCCTGATCTTTAGTTATACATTTTTCCTGAAAGTTTCTTTTCTGCATCGTACAGAAATATTTGTGATCAAATTTGAAAAAAAAAACGTTTTAAGAATAGAATAGGTACTTTTCATTTAATTCACATTTCACATAGCCGTATTCTCAAAACTTACCTTTCACATAATATACTACCTTGATTTCATTAATAATGTTTTTGCCTCTTTTTGATTGTAAGAAATTCTTTCGTAAAGAAAAATGTTCTTCTTTTTGGCATTTGAATTTCAAGAAGTGAAGCATCGTTGGTTTGTTAAAGAAAAATAATTAATTTTGCCATATAGCGACCTTTTTATTTCTAACACTAATTAAAAGTTTTTGTCCGTCAAAAAACGCAACAATACAAAGCAAAACTTAAAAGCGGTGTTTGCTTAAAAAAAAAGTAAAAAATGTAGGCGAAGAACAGCAGGTAGACAATACTTGTAAAAAGGTGTGAAGTAATTAGACCGGTCGACTTCAGATCTTTGTCGTCCTTCGATTCACCTATTATAAAGTAATATCAAAATAAAAATAAAAAACGGTTTTATCAAAGCGAGGAAGTATGCAGTTTTAAAAAGGATAGTTCAATCCACAGCCCTTCTGTTTCTTACTAACATATCAGTTTCTTTTATGCTCGTATAATAAACCACTTATTACTGTAATAAGACCAGAAGTCAAAAAATCATCAGAACGATCAAACAAAGCGCCCTGTCATCATCAACAGCAGCATCATCGTTCTTTGAATTAATCAAAGAACCATTCCCTATCGACTACCCAATTCCCCCAACTTCGATACAACTCAAATCCAACACTTTCAAATTCGTTAGATTCTCAATTCTTAAACAGGTGAAATAAATTTGAAGTGTAACAAATTATAATTAATAGATATCTAGTACGAAATAACTGTTAGATAAATTTAAGCGAAATATTAATTAAGGTAATTTTTACAAATTTCTCTCGAAAAAAAATATCTTTTGTTAGAATGAACACTTTTATTTCATCACAATTGAAGCTTGTGCAAAACGAAAAAATTAATAACAGATACCTATAATTATCTTGTAAATCAATATACATTAATAATGATTATAAACGGTTCAGTAAAGAGTAAAATTGTGTTCAATTAAATAATTGTGCGATTTGCTTTGAACGCAATTTTTGAATGATTTACTTGATTTGGAAAAAAAAAACTGGGAATTCTCCAAAAAAAAAACAATTCATGCTTATTACCTCAAATATAAATACGTCTACACGCTTATGTTCATTCGTTTGAGCTGATCATAATTGAATAGAAACTTAATACCGTTTGTTGAATGAATGAATGAATTGTTGATATTCTATTTACAAATTAATATTAAAATGTAATACTAACAATAAGATTCATAGAAGCAATAATAGATGATGATGATATGTTTGCTTACGGCCAATTGAGAGTTAATTGAATAGAAATGATTCTCTGGATGATGTAAATCCATTCTTCGACAATTCCTTCAGTGGATCACACAAAAGGTTAAATTGGTAATATAATAACACATGAATAACACAAGATGGCCACAAAATACCACTCGTTTCTTCAATAGTTTGTAAAGAAAGCAAGAAAAGCTTTTCTGGTCAACTTAACTTCCAGTGTTATCAATGGGGGGATGCACTCAAAAGTACAACGTATCCTTCAGGGTGGTCTTTCGTTCGTTTCCCAGATCTTTTCTGCTGGACCAATTTTTACCGAATGGATGCATAAAGCCCATTACCTATTCACAAATTTTAAATACTTTCTAAATATTGATTGAACACATTATTATAAATAGAATTGTTTGATTTTCTTATTATTACATTTGAGTATGCATGTATGTGTTCTCACACTTTGTGTGTTTAGTTTAATTCATATAATTATTATTTAACAGTTAAGTCAATTTGTTAGGCTTTTAATTTTGTCTTAACGAGAAATTTTTTTAAGGTAGATTTTTCATTTTTCATTTCGTATATAGTAACTGTCAATTGTATTGGTTTAATATAGCAACTGAAAACATGGTATGTTACAGATTTTCAATCCAAAATTTTGGCATTAACATTAAATAGTTATATAAGATTCTTAAATAAATTGGAAAAATAATATTTTTTACTTTGTATTTACTAAATATTTTATTTATAAGTAGGTGAATAAGTAATATAATTTAGCCATTATAAATCTAACTCACCATATTTTACATAGAATTATCCATTTGATTCTAGAACTACTGGACGCATTTGAGTCGTGCTTAGCGATGCAACTTTGCTGAAAAAAATCGATATTAGATATCGATATTTTTAAAAGTGAAACATCGTTGTTTAAAACATTGAAGTTTATGAACGATATATTGATTGTTTTTATTCTTTTATAACAAAACAAAATAAATAAAAACAGTGAAATAGCAATCTTTTTCCATTTAAAGGAGCCAAGTGTTCATTTTTTCGAGACGGGTGTCTTCGGAAGGATATAACTCTTCTACTAGTGATTTTTGAGCTAAAAATTTAAAAATTTATACACTGCATACGCTTATAAGTGTTTTATGATGGAAATCTTAAAGTTATATCTTTTTATTAGTTCTCAAAAAAAAAAAAATGCTTAAAAATAGACTGTCACTGGGGAAAGTTTCTTGAAAAATAATAAAGAGGGCTTCAATTAAAATTTAAATCTAGTAGTTTTCGGGTATTTGAGATTAAGAAGAATCAATAGTGTGAAGTGAAGAAAAATTAATAAAATAATAATTTCTATAACAGAGTTATTGGATACTTAATAGACTTAATAGATGTATGCACATTTTAACGGTAACGTGTACATATTTTACGATACTTTACTATACACCGAATCTCAATCCAAATTTTTCTCTCATAAGAAAAGTTATGAAATGTTCTCGTATTAAAGTTATGAAGGTACAAAATATTCATAAACTTCCGGTATACAATCCTGTATACAACTCGCGGATGATTTATTTATAAAGTTTTAAATTTTGTTGTCCGTATTATATGTCAACAAGGACCTGCAAAAACAAATTCTCCATCTGAAAAGCTTACATATTTTATGCTTGGAACTTCTAACCTTTTCTTAACCTTTCTTTTTAAATTTTAACTAAAAATGGATTTTTATGACTTATATTGAATAATACTGAACAAATAAAAATTCAAAATCCTTAATTTTTGGGGGATAGTATTCGCCATGACAACTGCCGCAAATTATGGACCGTCTTTTTTACTTGAAAAAAAGGCTTTGCGTATAATTCGCCGTTGAGGATAATATAAAGGAAAATACGATGGTACAACAGTTTAAATAAAAAAAAGATAATTAATATCGGTAAAATGTCATCTTAGGAAAGACCGGGAGAATATAGAAACAAAATACGAAAAATATATAGAATGTGCATGAAGAACGAAAATTTAAATAAGAGTTTTAATAAGCAGCTTTATTTTTTATTTTCTTGGAAAATATAAATTACATACAACTTTCATAAGCATTAAAATGAAAAACTCAAGGCACATTTTTATACTGTTTTAATTATCAGACTTTTTCACTATGGGTATTTTTCTATGAGAAAATTACTACTACTACTTTCCTTTTAATATATTTTTGTAAAGATTTTTATAAATAGCTGTAATATAAGAGGATTAATTTAAACTACAAATAGTCGAAGATGTTGTATTCTACCAATAATGAACCATATGCACATTTTGTTTATTTTTTAATCGATAAAAGACGTTATTAATATGAGAAAGAATCAATGTTTAGTTATGAAAATCTTTTATTTTGACAGAAAAAATGTTTTATTTCTTTATGTGCAAATGAGAGTTCGAAAAAAAAAATTTGCTTATGGATCTTCTATGACGTCACAGTACGCATCAATACGCGTATTGAAACCGAGATATAAACATATCATTGTGCGATTACCATAGAAATAGTAATAATTTACACAATTTTTGACATTTTTCACAATTTTTCGCCATGGAAAACATTCTTACACCCAAAAAACTACTATCAATTTTTCTTTTTAGGAATAGAGGTTGTGTAGATTGTGAAAGGTTTAAATCATTAACAGAATGTTCAAACGCTTTAAACTAAACCTTTCCCTTTGTGCTTAAGTAAATTTGTCATAGGAAAACGTTCACGGGATCTTAAAGTTTTGTATTGTGACGCCATTTTACTGCCGGGCCACGAAAATATCTAATTTAACGGATTCCTTCTTGAAATATATGAGACTATCTGTAGCTGTTCTATTTTTAGCTATTTTTTAGTTCGCACTATTTTGACTCGAAAATATAAAATAGGTAGAAAACAATTAGGAAAAGTGTCTAATATAAATAATAAAGAAAATAAGTTGTATTATGGTAATTTTAGGAAATGTAAATTAAGAAGACGACCAGCAACTTCTTTTTGTTATTTTTAATAATATCTATGATAAGGGTAGCTAATCGGCAGGCGCATGAGACCCGCGAGATTCATCACTTTTTTAAAAAATTAATACATATAATTAGTAATAACTTATGGTGAATACCAATACATTAAAATGACTCTAGCGTATCTAAATTTATTATGGAAAATTGGAGATTAATAATTTTGTATATCTGATCCGCACAGTATCACCAATGATGTATTTCCAAAATGGGCCACAATATCATTTGGGTTGGCCACCCCTGATTTATAGTAAAAAATGCAGTAAAATTGTTATGTTATGTCTGTCTAGTTCTGAACTGTTTTTTTTCGTGTATCCTTTATATAATTTTCTTACAATTTTGAATTACAACTCGTTTGATTTGTATGAGAAAGTGTGAAGATTATCATGTTATGGTTGAAAGAGTGTCTATCGTTAAATTTTTTGTTGTATATTTTTCTTTAAATGCCATTTAGAAATGGAATAGATTTGTATTTAAAAGGGTAGGTAATAATAAACAAATCTAATGGCGGCTTCTGGAAATATTTGAACCGCATTTAAACAAAAACAGACTCAAACAATGGGACAGACAATCAAGCATAAAGAGGATGAAGGTGATGTAGAAGAATTTTTCTATAACGATGACGCAGTGAAAAACTTGACCGTCATAAAATCAATTAATTTTTTTCGGCACCTGTGTGATTCATATTGAAAACTCCCACAGCAGCATCTTCAATACAAGCAGCTGGTAAACATAGTCGGAAATCCCTGCTCAAAGAGAACAACAATAACAATTTTAAATTTACTTAAAATATCCCAAAAGGTATAATCAATATCGTTTCTTTTTCCATAGATTTTTTTAAACATACTCCGCGCCCGCCACAATTTTTCATTACACATTCACATTGTGTTCATTCAGTAGTCGGATCGTTTTACTTTAATTTTCTCACATCTCTTCGACATGGCTTTTATTAAATCCGATGGAAGTCTCATTGTACTGTGCTCTTCAAGAAATTGAGATAAACTTTTCGTCGGTCAATTTCATTCGAGTTTGATGAAATACAAAACAGAAACTAAAGAGGTTTTTTTTCACTAAAAAAGCCACAGTAACTACTTCAATTCATAGTAGTTGGAGAGATTAAAACGAGTTTTCATTCATAACTTTTTGTTGGTACGTACATACAATTCGGAACGTTGAATTAAAAATTCATGATAAAATACCGGAGCTATAATTCTGGAGGTAATTACAACTACTGAAATTTTTAATAACAAAAACTCTATTATAAATTTAATTACGTTAACATTGGAAAAGGCGAAAAGAAAAATCATCATGTGCTTAAGATATCAAAAACAATAGGCGACATTTACCATCCTATCATTGACAGCATGATTAAGTAGACCAAAAGTCATATCTATTATTTAACGGACTTAATTACCATTAAGAAAAAAATACCTTCTCACAATTTGTATCAATGTTTTTAATTGAAAGTTTTACATAAATTTTGTAATTTTTTCTCTTATTACGAAAAAAAAATAAAAAAACCAGATCAACCATATACATAAAACGTATTATACCTCTCACAATTGTAAAGTTTTCTAAATTTCAAAAAGAAAACTTCTTTTATTACAAATTACTAAAGCTGAATCCGGCAAACGTTGTCCTGCTAATCGATATTATGGTAGGTTTAATTAAAATGATTGAGTTTCATTTGTATTGTCGATAGTTCAATAAATGTTTATTTTATACAACAGATTAGTGTAGGATTTCATTTATGATTCCTTACATTGTTGTGTTTTTTTGGACATGCATTAAAACTTACTACCTATTTGTGTTTAGTTATTATTGAAAGTTTTCATCAATTACTAATTGTCACTGTTTATTAAAGTTATAGTTACTTACCAATTACTAATTAGTCATAAACACTATTTGTTATTATAGTTTATCAACAACTCTACAAATTGATACCAATTCATAAAACCAAAACTATTTCTTCATTGTTGATTTCTATCAATAAAAATGATAAACTAATAACTTTAATAACTATAATAACTTAAAGAAAAAAGTAGTTACTAATCTATATATACGACTACTCGTTTTTAAAGTTTTTTAATAATTAAAATCGTTTAGTAGTAAATAGCGTCTAATTTGTTTCAAGTATTTATATTTGTTGAAAATGTTACGTCCTCAGCTAAAAATTGCATTTTCTTTATAACAAAATATTTTCATAAGAAATATATACTTGAAAATTTAACATCATTTAAACTTTACAAACTTAATCAGCTTTATACAAAAATGAAAAATGCAATTATCAAACTTTATATAAAATGGGAAGTTATTTATCAAAATATGTATATTAAAAATTTACTCATGAAGCATCCAATGCAAATTCTTTAAACAAAAGTTTTTAAACTTATAAAGCAAAAACAAAACATTTTGAAATTAATCAAGCTGTGGAAACTCGCATTTATTTTCCAATCGAAATTTTAGTATGTTTTTAATATTTTTCCGATAGCTTTGTTCCTTATTTTTTTAATAATAATTTTTTAAAACTATCTAATATGTACAATTCTAACACCTATTTGTACAGTTGCAACTGCAATTGGTGCAGTTACACTATTTTTTTTTGTATTTTTCTCCCAGCCTAATAGAAATCTCAATAAATATGGTAATTGATGAGAAAACTGTACAAAAACGTAACTTTGAACTTCACAAATCAGTTGTAATAGTTTTCAATTTCTGAGAAACTTTACATTACAGAACACCTAACATTTTTTACCTCCTTTAAAATAATTTTAGTTTTTATTACTATTTAAATCAACTGAAACGCAAAAAAAAAACAGTTAAGTAATATTGTAATAGATTGCCAATAATTTCGTCAAACTTATGGACGTTTTTCAATGATCCAGTTGATTTGGTGTCTTAACGAAATTATTTACCTTTGACAGTTTCACTTCGTTTACATAGATACCGCAATGACAATTTTACATAATTTTTACATAAGTAAAAATCCGAGCCCGGCAAGCTGCGTTCAGCCTAAATGGGTGATTGACCGAATGGAGTGATAATATCTTATTTTATCTATATTTCGAAAGGATAGAGTTACCTGCGTTATCGATATTATCCGTCGACTGAACTTCAATTGTGAAATTTGAAATTTCTGGAACTTTTAATTTATTTGATCTATTCTTTCCATTACATCCAAAATTATGAACAAAAAGTCATATTAATAATAAGTATATAAAATCAACAAACCAATGTAATATAATTGCTTGACTTATTTAATTTTAATTCAAAAAATGAAACATTAGCGCTAGAAAATATTGAGCAATTTTTGGTTTCTATCAAATAATATCAAATATGATTAAATTATATTTACTACAGAAATACTTCTTTTACTTATGTTATTATTTGAGCACCTTAAGCTTTAATCTTGATTTGAAAACATGTATGGTGATTTTTTTTAAATCATTTTTATTTAAACAAAAATGATTTTGTTGGGTTCGATTCTCATATCGAGCAAATTTTCGATATTTGTCGATTTACAGATTTTTATAAACCCTTGAGTCGTTACTAATCTTGGTAGTTATATGACGACAGTAAATAACAATCAAGAAAAAAAATATTCTCAAAATACATCGATAATGTAATACTCTTGTCTTGATAGCTGAGAAGTAAAGTGACAAACTATAACCTTTTTTTTTTATTTCTTACGAAAAATACGGATGGCAATATGTAATTATTATCACAAATAATTAAATGAAAATCAATAATTAAACTAATTTTTGTATATTTGATAACTATTAACTTAGTAAGAAATCAGACAAATGATATTTTTTATAAAAATTGTTTTGAACTTTGAATAACATTTCGACTATAATTTACCAAGAATATAAGTTAAAGTTTTGAATAATTTCTTAATATTATGTTTGCTGTATAAACCACATATAACACAAGTGTTCGAACATAAGCAGTAATTATACGTGACAACCATTTAAATATTCCACATTTAATAATCCCAGTCGACACAAAGTGATTTATTGGCGAATATATTAGAATTTGTCAAGTTTCCTTAAAAACTACTTATACTTTAGAGGTATAAGATGTATAAGTAGGTACCTATTTTGATCCATACTTATTTTTAGTCTATTAGAACCAATACTTTATATAATAATAAGTTATTGCAATCGAAAATAGTCATTTTTAGTGGCAACCATTTTTTCTCAATTTTTCGCGTTAATTGTGAATGAATTTTCATTACTCCATTTCCTTCATTTCCGCTTATTCTACAGCCTTGGAAATTTGCACACGTGTTTCGTTCTATTGACAGTTTATCAAGTATTGTAATATATAAACAATCCTATTTTTAATATTTCCTCCACTCAACGAATAAGTTTTCACTACGCAATATTGGAAAATTACTTAAGTTTTTCCAAACTCTATTACCAAATCAATAATTTAAGTTGGCAAAAGATCTTAAAAAAATTCCCTAATTACAATTTTTCAATTATCAGTTTAAACATATTTGAAATAATGGAGTTAGGAGTATGGATGAAATAATTCGGTTAGGTATCTATAACTGAAAGCTTTTTTGAAATGAGAAAATTAATACTTTCTAAAGTCCATATTATGTCCCAAAAAAAAAACTACAATTTCTTGATTAGTTGCGGGTGATAAGGAAGACTGGTTGTTTGCGGCAGGTCAGGGACGAGTAAATCAACTGGGAGGTGTCTTCATTAACGGACGTCCGCTTCCGAATCATATCCGCTTAAAAATTGTCGAAATGGCAGCTTCTGGAGTGAGGCCTTGTCTCATATCACGCCAATTGCGAGTATCTCATGGATGTGTATCAAAAATATTGAACCGTTATCAGGAAACAGGCAGTATTCGACCGGGAGTTATTGGAGGGTCCAAACCTCGGGTAGCTACCGCCGAAGTTGAGCAGCGTATCGAACAACTGAAACGACTACAACCGGGAATTTTTTCCTGGGAGATTCGAGATAAATTGGTTAAGGTACGGAAAGATTAATGTTTGATTTAAAGTGATAATTTTTGATGGAAAAATTTATTAACAGGAAGGAATTTGTGATAAAAATTCGGCGCCTTCTGTCAGTTCGATTAGCCGCCTTTTACGAGGTGGCCGCCGAGATGATTCCGATCGCAAAAACCATTCCATTGACGGTATC
Source organism: Sisyra terminalis (assembly GCA_958496175.1). NCBI lineage: Eukaryota > Metazoa > Arthropoda > Insecta > Neuroptera > Sisyridae > Sisyra > Sisyra terminalis. The sequence goes on from OY292277.1 coordinate 24,414,612, forward strand.
CTAGGTAAGCATTTTTTTATAATTCAACTTCTTAATATTCGATTATACAATAAATACTTTCTGTAATTAATTCATTTAGTTTTAAACTACCTGTTTCAACAAATTTTCTTAAGTTCTTGCAAAAGCATAACTAAATACTGAGCATAATTAAATATATCGTAAGGGAAAAAGTTTTTCTTTGTTTTTTTGACTCTTTGAAACACTTTTGTAATTTTAGAAATTCAATACAGAGACTTTCTCCAAAATTACACGCATCAAATTTTGCTGAGCCACCGAACATAATTAAATTTCAATTAAAGAAAGTTGCATTTTTATTTTTGGTTGAAATTTTTTAACAGATTATTATTAATATTTTGAGAAATGATTTCTCAAGAACTTATAGTGTAAAATGCTCATGTAATTGCCATGACGATTTATCTTATTCTTTGTCATTGTTATAACTTATACTTCATACAAAAGTCTTCAAATAAAAATTTAGTTAAGCTTTATAGCAAATAATCGAAACTAGCCGTATTTGTTCTTTAGAAGAATGTAAAAGATTTAATGCTGTTACTTATATACGCAGGCGCCGCTTACAACGCTTGATACGAATCTTTTGTAAGGTTCATATTAAATTAAATTTTTCTTAATAATAAGAAAAAAGCACTTTTCAACAATCGCTAGATTTCGGTGAAATATATTTTGCAAAAAAGGAAACATATCCACGGGTGAAACGTTTAAAGTTATTGTAAAGTTGAAGTTATAGTATTGAAACATATTCTTATGGTTGAATGAAGAAACGGAATTACGAATATTGAACGAACTAGTCTTTTGACCCCAGCGAATTTAATAATGTGTCCTACCAACTTACGTAAGGTGGTTGTGCTTTTTATTTCCTATTATGCATTTTCCTACACTATGCGTTGCCACGTGTGTACTTTTAATTGGAAAATTTATACCGCTTCAAAAGTAGCTGGTCAGGTTACAAAAATCGACAATTGTAAAATGTGTATAAAACCATTGTAAGGAGTTATCTATTACTTACACTAAGGGTGGCCAACCCACGACTCGCGGTCCGTCTTGACCATTTTTTCGGTCCACGAAATTCCTCTTACTTTTGCAAAATATATTTATTTTATAATAATCAAAGCTAAGAAGAGTTAGAATGCATTTCCAAAGTTGCCTGCAATATTATTTGGGTTGGCCACCCTTGGCTTACAGATGACATGAGCATAGGTTTCTTTCTTATTTTTAAAACTCAACTAAACGAGCAGTTTAATCGAAATATAAGAGTCACTTTCAAAAAATAAGAACTCAAATTAGGATGTCCCTTATTTTGATCAATTTTGCATTCATTAATTTGTAAAATTTCGATTTTTAAACAAAATTCATTTGCATTGCACGGTGGTCCCGATATACGTTTTGGTACAAAGTGGTAATCCGAAAGTACCTAAATTACTAAACACCAAAATTTAAAGTGACAATCTAAAGTATTAGTAATATTCTCGAAAGGGTATATATGTATATATAGTAAAATAAAAGTATATATATATATATATATATATATATATATATATATATATATATATATATATATATATATATATAATTAAATTAATAGATAGAGCACAGCTTCTAAGCTTGTAAATCCTAGAGAGAAATTCGGCGAATAAAGAAAATCAGTAAAAGTCGGATAAATATTATTTAACTGTCATGGATACATCGGATTTGTTGTTAATCCCAGTTAGTTAACTTATTGTACGCCTTATTTAATTATTTTGTTTATCCTTGGTATAATATTACATCTACAACTCAAAAAAATCTAGCTCAGGAGTTATACGTATGAATTATCGAAAATAACCGCCAAATTATGTAATTAAATTATAAAATAATTAAGACTCAATATAAAATATGAAAATATTCGGGAAATACAACCAATGGAGATCTTCTTTTGATTTTCTTGGACAATATTTACTTAATATACTTTAATATATTACTTCTATAATCTAATAAGTACTTCCTCGATTCATTTCAATGCTGATTTTTAATATCTATAGCTTTAGGAAGCTGACATCTTAAAAATGAATAGTTTTTTTTTTGCAGTAACTAGCTATTAGGTTTATTAATTTTTTTAGGGAAATTCAAAATATCGATGAAAATTATTAATTTGAACAATTTTATTGTTTCATAAACTACCAAAATAAGTTTTTGTAATGTTTTACGGTAGTAAAATGTAATAAATTTTTCATGTAAAGTTATAATTTTGTTTCAGTTTAAACTCAAAATTTTAAAGCTTTTGTGTTTTATGTTACCAATTACTATGCCGTTTTTTCTACTTCTCGAGATCTCTGTGTAATGTAGAGCAATGGTTCTTAACCTTTTCGGAGGTATTGACCTCTATTTGGTACCCTTCTTAATTGGAAAAATAAAATATGATGTTTTAAAATTCAAAACAAAAGTGTATTTTTAGACATATGACATAGGTGCACAAAATGAACAAAAGCACCATTAACTCACCGAACCCACGAGCCTGACTCACCAAACCCTTGGGATTCGAATGAACCCAGTTTAAGAACCACTGTTGTAGATAAAAAAACACTTTGTCAAGTATTAGCTTCCAATGTTGATAACGTTAACACGTGCCATCAAGCGATTAAAATTATAGAAATCTTTATAGAAATTTTTCAAAAGAAATATTGAAAAAAATATTTACTTTTACTTAAACAATTAAATTATTTACATGAAAAATTTTCTGAAGTGAAAAGAACCTTTTTCTGTAACCCGATAGTATAATAAATTTAAAAACACAAAATATAATAAATCATATTTCGACCTTCTTTCAAAAAAAGCCTAGAAGACATGTAATTGAAATCTTTTAATTTTCTCCACAAAATTCACTTAAGGTGTTTGGTACTTTTCCGCGATATAGCTGTCTGAAAATAATTAAATCAAAATTAAGAAATACGTTCAATGGTTATATTACGTGAAACGAAATTCGAAAAAAAAATGATAATAAATCGAGATAATACTCTCTTCAAGATTTGGCCTGGCTGCTGTACGGTTATCTTATTTATCCGACCCAATATATTGATGTATGTGCAATGTAAAATTAGAGTAATAAGGAGGTAACCAACGTATTATTAGTCGAGCGCGTATCTTAAAAGCGTGGTGTGAGTTCGGGGATTGAAACTTCATGTGTGGCCTCGAGAATGCCACTCATCAGCATCTCTTACTTCTTACGTTCTTCGTACTATACCTTACCTATCCTAATACGCCAACCGTTTCGATTACTTACAAGTTTAGCCGAAAGGCATTCATATTTTATTCCGTATATTAGATTTAATTTATTCGACAAAAATTGCACTCAACTATTACAACTTAATATAAAATAATTATGACAATAAATATGCCAAGGTGAAAATACTTTCAAAAATTGAACAGTTTTTTTCTACTTTGATTTAGGTGGTTCGTCAGGAGATGATAGTGAAACGGAATCGGAACCAGGTATTCCCTTGAAACGGAAGCAGCGTCGTTCACGTACTACGTTTTCTGGAGAGCAGTTGGAAGCTCTGGAACGTGCTTTTGCACGTACACAATATCCCGATGTTTACACTCGAGAAGAACTCGCACAAAAAACTAAATTGACCGAAGCTCGGGTCCAAGTATGGTTTTCCAACCGACGAGCTCGACTCCGCAAGCAATTGAATTCGCAACAATTGAATGCATTTAACACTATGTCATTACAATCGGCATTTCCGGTGCAGCACCAATATTCGGATCCATCAACTGGATTTAACTCCCAACCTACATCATGGGCTCCGCAAAGCTACAACGCTGCACTTGGTAGCAGTTCCATTGGATCACTACATTCGGCTCATAGTTCGCCACTTGGAACAGGAACACTTGGTGGTGGTTCATCGGCGACTCCAGGAACTTGCGCCACCACAAATTCTACTCAATCGCCATTGAGTTACAACGCATACAACTCGAATACAACACCGGTTTCGACCACTCCTGTTCTAGATCAACAAAACCCAACCATGCTAAATTCAAGCGTAGCTAATCAATTCACCTACAATATGGGTCAAGGTTCACCCAACCATCACCAATCCAATGTTGCATCAGCTCATCAACAATCCTCCGTCTGGACACGTCATTCACAGAACAACAAAATGCCTGATGGTTTGACCAATTGGCATGAAAATTACAGGTTAGTTGAAATTAATTAAAATATACGACTTTATACCTTCTTTGTTTTAAACATTTTCATAAATCCTTTGAAGTTCAGAAAAAAATTGACATTTATTTATTTAAAAAAAAAGTATCCACGAAATCTTTTAACTTTAAAACAGCTTTTAAGAATATATTCTTACCTACAGTTGAAGATACGAGTATAACACCATTGACTAACACAAATAGAGATTTGAATTATTGAATTATCGGTCATCTTGTCGCAAAAATTCCAATGATTTTATAGACGATTTGTTATAGTTGTTTTTCTAAATATTTCTATTAATAATATAATAATTTACTCTTGGATATTTACTACCGATAATGCAAGAGATTCAAAATCATTATTTAAAATTAATTACTGAAGAAAAAATCGAAAGCCGAAAGAAATAGGAAGCCATTAAAATAAAATACCAATGGAATATAATGGTTCTGCGTTTAGTTAACCCTCTCGTATCTATGGGTATGTATTTAGTGCATGGGTAGTTCTCATAAAATCTCGAAATTGTAATCCTTTCCGTTTTAACGAAAATCTAAGCGACCTATAATTTTTTTTCTTGAAAAGAACATTACTTGGGCTAACGGGTTGATTATCATTTTTGATCCATATGAATATCTCGATAGAATAATAAATAAATAGTACCTTGAAAATCATTTCCTCACTATGTCTCAAACTGAGGTTAGCACATTTTCGACCCTCTAAATCAAAAACTTTTCAAAAAATTTTTGCGAATTCGACTAATCCATTGAAAACACAATAGGTTTTCAAAAATATTTTGAGTTTGGAATGAAAAGTAAAGAACACATTTTCAAATAAATTTTTTATATGTGTAATAATAATTGCACAGTAATGTAGGTTGTCAGAGACAGACAACTTACACAAAAATTCAGAAGTAACAAAGTTTGTGTGCCAGAATTTTTTAAGTTATACTTCATTTCGTCATTCCCTCATTTCAAATTGAAACTAGGGAATAACGATATATGAGGTAGTGAATTTTAAACTAGTCGAACTTGACTTTTTTTATTTCTTTGCTTATTTAACCCTTAAATTCACCGTTTTTTTCCTGTTTAAAGATAAGAACATCATTCATATTGATTTTAGTGAAAATTGTTGCTGTAAGTACAATACAAAGATACAAGTAGTTCATTTTGACGGGGCAGGACAACAAATAACACTTTACAGAGGAATATTATATTTACGTACCAATAATACTGTTAAGACCCAAACTTTTTGTTTTCTAGCAAACAATAACAGACGCAATTCAATGATGGTATGGTCTATAAAAACCATTCTCTTACAATTAAAATTATAAATCGTCCTTGTAATTCGTCTAAAATAAGTTTTTTCTGGGGACCACTATGTTGGTAAAATCTAGTTATATAAATACTAAAAATTTAGCAAAAAAAAAAATGTTCAATCTAAGTTCGGAATTTGATGAGAATTAACCACATTCTACCTTTAATAATTTATAGATCTCTAAATATTAGAAACAGTGAGTTCATATTTTAGTTATTTCTCCCTAAAACATTTACACATTAAATAAAATCATAAAAATAACAAAAATTACGATGTATTCTTCACAATGAGATGATTTATCAAAAAAATCTATCGTAAATTTACCGAAAAAATTAAGCGTGGGTATTAATGCGTATGCGATAGTTTTGCATCTTACGCAACAGTTATAAGAGACCTCGTTTCGTTTCTGAGTGTATCTCTTTCTCATGTACATCGTGAGTGAGCATGCGTAACTGACGAACTCAGTTAAAATATTTCTTTTCGGAGATTATGACCGGAATGCTCAAGTACACTTTTATTTCTCATAAATATAATTAATAATGGTTATAATAACGATATAATTGATGCATTTCTTCTGCACTTATGATCAGTTGAAAAATTATTTATAAACATTCAAAAATTTCAGATTTCTTAACACTTTTTCTAAACACATATCACCGTATCATACGTTCTATTTTTAAGACCATAACGGGAAAATTAAGGGCTCAAGATAATATTTTCTGTAAAGTATAGAAGCTTCAAATTTGGAATTGATATTGTTGTGTATAAATAGTATGGCATCATCATATAAAAATTTTCACCATACCTGATCTTAGCTTAACTTAGTTTCACTAGATTTTGTACAGGGATTCTTGCTACGATTGAGCTGGTCGTGAATTGAAGGTAGACAAAGAAAATCTAGCACACATCCTAGGGATGGAGTCACATAGAATAAATAACAGGATAACGAACGTGATAGACAATTTGTTTGTTCTCGTGTCCTCGAAATTCGGACATGGTTTAGTTATTTTTTCGGTCACTAGCAGCGCATTGTCGCGAAAAAACTTAACGCACTGATTTGTTATTAGTCGTTTGCATTTTTATAAAAATATAATTGTTACTATTTTTCTCAATATTTATTTACGAGAATTATCAAAAAAATCAAAAGCATACAAAATGGTGAAACTAAACTTCTAATAGACTTGTTACAGTAGTTAGTATTACAAATACAAACAAAAGGAGTGTCCTTGGCTTTAGTCCACATACATCCCAAGTGGTAGTTGAAGCCATGACCATCGTCTTTGCCAACACAATCCCGAATTGTTATGAGTTTATTTGGACTTAATATCAATGCTTTTACACAGTAATATGACTGTTCGGACGGACAATCATATTGAAGGGACTGTAATACGGAATCTTCATTTTTGTCCCATTTTTCTACATCACATGCCGAAGAATTGTGTTTGTGTGATGAACAAATATAACACGCTAGTTTACCAATTTCTGGCTTACGAATACTGTTATGCACTATTGTTAATTTAAATGAAATTATAAAACCAAGTCCGATTATGAAAAGATTCATTTTAGTCACTTAATTTTTAATTAGTGTTACTATAGAAATCGTTCATTTTCTTTTAGTGAAAATAGTAAATTATAACGATTGAAATAAATTTAGCGATATTAGGCTTGATAACCAACGCTGAATTACACAAACTTTTCTTACACGCGCAATATGTTGTACTAGTTGCGTGATTTTTTAAACATCCAATTCGTATTGTAACATTGTGTTTGTCCTGTTCTGGGGCACATCCACGCTGAGTCCGCTCCTTATATTCTCCGTAACGTGTTATTTTTTTCATGCAAAATTTGTCAAACGGTTCTGGACATAAGATTATCATATCCTTTTTCAAAGCGTTCGCAACAAGTGGCCAAAATTGGCTATCACAATCTGGTACTGCGTCATCCGAATCCGCAATGCATTGATAACACTCTAGACCAATTGTCATTTTAGCCATCTCAAATAATATAAAAATAAATAATAAAATAAAATAAAAATCCATTGTAAAATGTTCGCCTTGTAAAAAAATGAGGCTCTTGTCCCGTGTTCAAGTTTAAAAAATTTTACTATTCCATGGATGATTGGAACGCACCATAAATAAGATAAAAAAATTATTGTCATACATTTTCTATTTTTGACATTTTGCTGAAATTTAAAATGTCTGCGCATGACAATGGGCTCATAATAGGGACCATTCGTCAATTATAAAGAACCACATTTAGACCTCCCCTTATCCCAAAGAAAAATCAAATTTGTCGGAAAAACGTAAGAAAAAGCAAATTATGATCTTCCCCACTTTCCTGACTCTCGAATTCTTTACGTAATTTACGATTAATATAATATATTAAGTACGAATATTAGGTCCCCGCTGTTTGTCAACAGAAAGCTTCAACGATCACTGCTGGTAGATTTTGACATACCCAAAACGTCATGAACCAAGCTTAAGTAGAATATGCACCATCAGATTATTGCTTTTCCCGGTCGATGGCACATGATATGGCTCGTATGGCTGATCAGCAGTTCCACTCATATGAAGACATAAAAAAAATGGTTTGATTCGAGGGTAGCCTCAAAATATGAAAACCGTTATCGTAACAGTTTTCCAGATGTACTAGAAAGATGGGAAAAAGTTATAGCTAACAGTGGGCAATACTTTGAATGATATATTTGTAACAACCTTTTCACATTTAAGTTGCATTTTCAACTACAAAAACAGCAAAATATAGTTGCCCACCTATATTACCTACCATATGTAGAATAAAAAAATCACGCTAGAAAATCCAAATCTGAAAGTTGAAGACAAAACAATCCTAATATAAAACATTAAATTTTATTGGTTCCTCTTATACAGGTATCCACCTTTTACTTATTGATCTATAATTATCTTCATTTTTAATTCGCGGGGATCAAAAGCCTTATGTTTTGTGAAATGAACAATAATATACGACATATATTCATTGCATTTATTCAACTATTATGAAAAATAAGCTTTTGGTTTTTGTAAATTTAAGACTTTTTGCCTTGTTATCCATAATATTTTGATAATCTTAACAAAATGTTTTTATTGCTAAAGCAGCCAAATAACCACTGATCTTGTTATAATATGTAACGATTTTTTTTATCTTTTTGTGATGTTTAATATCAAACTGTTGTCTTTTCCCAAGTTATAGCATTGTAATATATTTCAATGCCCTTTACTGTTAACTAAAGAGTGTTTCAATAAGAGCGCAAGTTTTCAGTGTTCAATAAAACATAGTTTTCTGTAGCAAAGTATTGAAATATTTACTGATTTAGAAAAAATACATTTGGGAATTATGTATGAAAAAATTTTTTTTTAAATGGCCGCCACGGCTTTGCTGGGATTTGCGTATCCTTTTAACGAAATTTTCAATAACGTTATTGAATACATGTGGTGCTATTTCATTGAGACAGCGTCTAATTTCGGCTTTCAATGCTTCGATGGTTGCAAGCTTATTGGCATAAATATGTAACTTCAGATAATCCCACAGCCAGAAATCTAAAGGCGTTAAATCGCAAAAACTTGGAGGCCAATTCTGGTCACCAAATCAGAAAATGACACGACCAGGAGCAAACTCGTGCAAGATCGTCAATGTTTCACGGGCGATATAGTATGTGGCACCGTCCTGCTGAAACCACATGTCGAGATCAATAGCTTCCAAATGAGACACAAGAAACTGTTATCATATCACAATAACGTTCGCCATTCACCGTTATTGCATTATATTCTTCATTTTCGAAGAAAAACGGTTCAATTATTTCTCCAGACCATAATGCATACTATACCCGTTGTAGATGCATTGCTTTCTGATGAATCATTCGTGGATTTTTCTAAGCCCCAAATTCGATAGTTTTGCCTATCCACAAAGCCATCGAGGTGAAAATAGCCTCATTACTGAAAATGATTTCGTTTGCAAAATCAGCTGGTTGATCAAGGATCCAATTGATGAATTCTCTTCGCATCAGCGAAGAGAATTCATGGTCAACTGTTGCATGTTTATTTACTATCATCTGTTAACTTTCGATTTATCATGTCATAATCATGTGTGATGGATAAAAGGGGATTGAAATAGTATACAGATTTATAATATTGATAGCCTCTGAATATATGATATATGATAGCCTCTGAACTACAGCGAACTAAAAATATAAAAAACCAAAATATGTGCATTGTATGCAGAGAAAGATTTTTCGCTTAAGAAATTTAGGTACAGCTCCCCAACAAATTACCTGCATCCAGTTAAAAGTAAGAGTACTTAGGTTTAGGTATACTTCTTATTTTGAATGCCAATATTAAATATTACTTTTTGAGGGCTTCTCTCGGAAGAATTAGTCGAACTGCAATCAAAGAATATTGCACATATTTTAACTATTTCTTTAATAATCAAAGTTTTAAAGCTACAAAAAACAGACCATCTATTTTGATTACAATAAATAAATAATGTAAAATAAAGCTAATGAAGCAGTTGTTAAAAAGGAACCTTTTAAGTTTGACGAAGCTTTGTTGCAAAAATCTCCACGACAAGCACAAACAAGAGTGTCAACTTTATCGACTGTTGTTATGCATCCGACATGTAATCGATTATGGTAAATGTCATGATTGGAACTACACCCTCGTTGAGTACGAAAGTTATCCCCGATCCTTTCAATCTTTTTAACACAAAATGATGAGTGCGAAGCAGGACATAATACAGCCATATTGATTCGGTCCAGTTTTGTATTTAACTTCCAATAATCTGTATCGCATAATGGCATTGCATCTGTAGCCTCTGATAAGCATTGATAGCAACGTAAACGGGTCTCAGGATCCATTTCTTGACATTTAACATAATATTGATTCAATGTAATTAAAAATATGATATATTTCAGAGTACTCATTTTTCACATGATCGCATTCCACAATATTCACAACAAATTGTTAACTCCATAGAAATATTTAAATGCCAATTTTTTTTTTGGCAGCTAGATCTTATATTTTTTATATTAGTCGTCAAAGAAACTGTTTTATGACTAACATATTCTGTCATACATTCAAATCCTATGACAAATAAACAAAGATTAATCGCATCTTTCGGTTTATGCAAATACTTAGAACGCTAGAGTCACTGAAAGTCTTGTAAATGTTGCAAAACATGTAATAAAAGAAATAATTAACACAAAAAAGTATTAATTGCTAAATAAAATAAAGAAGAAAACTCAGGTTATTTAAAATCCGCTTTTATTAATTAATGTTTTTAATTTTCCAAACTAGAATTTTATTAGATGAGTTTGGACTGAAACTGAAATGTTTTTGTGATTCAAGAGACCTGATGAAGTTGTGATAGGCCACGAAACGTCGTTAATTTGGAAAATTAAAAAAAATATCAAATAATAAAAGCCGGTTTTAAACATCCTAAGCTTTCTTCTTTATTTTAATATGAAGCTGAGGTCTGAGTTTCATCATCTATTATTGTTAAATATTTTCATTCATTAATTAATTTTTGTTTTCATCGAAATTCATAATTATTAATCATTTTGGTTTTCGGTTACATTAAATTTCTGCTTAATTTGAAAAAAAAAAACGGTTTTTCTATTGACTAAAGCCAAATGTTCTGTACTTCATTCGAAACTAGGTCAAATATTTGCTTATATTTACTATATCACGAAACAAAAATATTTTCAAACATTAAAATAAGTATATTCAAAGTTTAACTTTCTTAGCCACTGAGGAATCACAATTCACACGCTTTCATATAATTTCGTCTTTATTAGTAGCTAATTCGCACATTCAGCAGAAGATGCGACTTAAAGCAAATGTGATTTCTTGGCAAAAACTGAAACCTTCGTTGGTTCCTTTAAAAAAATGTTATGTAAGTTTGCGAAGAAACGATCTAACTAAAAATTATAATGTCTATAGTACCAATTAGTGTACAGTCGCACTGCTGTAGTTTAGACTATGGCCCCACTTTACTAGGAGCTTCTGTAATTCAACTTATTATTTTAGTTTATTTCATTATGATCATAGTACATTAACCGAATCTACAAAAACATCAATTTTTGAGGTAAATTAATCTTCAAAAACGCTTTAATAGTGAGAGACAATCCAAAAAAACAAAAAAAGAACGAAGTATAAAAACAGTTTAGTGTTACAACTACTTATCTATTATCTTCATTAAAAATTTAATTACACCACTGGATAGTTACAGAATCAAAGAATTCGAATAATCAAAGTGAAGATTGTGACCAACCTCGCGCGGTGGAGGGTGAAGAGGGTGGAGGGTTATTTTGCTAAATTTAGAGATTTTTTTTTTGTTATTTACCGTCGGTTTATAACTACTAAGGTGTTTAGCGGTTCTAGGATTATTAAAAATACGTAAATTGAGAAATATCGAAAATTTGCTTGATACGAAATTCGAACCCAACGTCTACCAATTTTGGAGCGGTTTGATATAACTTTTAACACGGAGAAGATATGACGTTTGTTTGAGTTTCAATCCTCAGCTCTCGTCAAAATCTATCGATTGCATATATTACATTAGTGTAAAATTACATTTTAGTTACATTTTATTTACATATATGGTGTTATGTAATAAATAAGTCAATTTAAATACAGAAATCGTATACGATTAGAAGTTGTTTTTCAAGAGCAATTGAATGATACCAATAAAACATCATACGACCGAGTGAAGCAACGTTAGGAACATATTTTATATAGAAAATATTACTTGTTACGTATACATTTTCACGTACAACACATGACTGTATTCTTGACATAGCCAAACTTCATTTTTTATTTTTTTTTCTTAAAATCTTTCTTCCTTAGTTAATTAAATACTTTGAGCTTCATAAATGATCATTTATTGATTTTGCAATAGGTCCTAAACATACGTTCTTTAAATTTTTTGTGTTACAAAAGGGAAATAATAAAGACGGAATATATATTAAACTACATTGCGACTTAACGTAAATTACAAAACAAATGAAAATTATTCTAATTTTGCCTCAAATTCTTCAGCATGAGTTTTACATATTATAACTAATAGAATTTCGAAAAATGTTTAGAGAATGTGTGTAAAGGAGACCTTTAAGAGGAGTTACAAAAATTTCAAACTACAGGGCTGAAGAAAAGTTACCATCCTCCATCGCCTTGCGTGCCTTGAGCCATGTCTTCTCCCTTTGACACTAAAAACAAAATTTATTATTAGCTCTAATACTAATGTTAGGATTGGAAACTAAAAATGTTTCTGAAAAAAATAGCCAGCCTTTAAAACATGAATGGAAGTTTTTCTTTAACTGTTTTAATACTTTTCTGAAATTCTTTGCAAGTGTTTTAAATGACTGGAGTAAATTAAATAATAATCGGTTATACAAGATATAAGCAAAAAAAAAATTAATCCATTCAATCTTTTTGTAAAGTATTTTATGTGAAAGTCCGGTCATAATTTGTGTTTACCGACAGAATTAAAAAAGGATAAATTATTTTGGCGGCTGGTGGAATCAATAATGCAGAATAATAATTATCTCTGAGAAAAAGTAACAATTAATTCATAATTATGACGCTCTCAAATCTAATTGTAACGTATATATTTCCCTGGGTAGGCATTAAATCTCTCAATACATTCATATTTTTTTTCGGATTTTATTTCAACTCTTAATATCTTTATTTCTATAGTACATTCACACAATTCAAAGAAAAATATATATGTGCTTATTAATGATATACAATTTGTCGATACGTATAGTGGAAAGGGAGTAGTGGCTACTTGAATATACACTATATGTTTAAAAATCCAAATAAATTACCTACGTATATAGCGTCAGAAAATTGTATGGTAAATGTCAATATAATGTAATATGGCTTCCTAGGAATTTTTCTCAACTTCACCAAAAGGAACATTTTCTTTTTTATATAACTTAAATAATATTAAGAAGTAAATATCTAATATTTTTTATTTATTATTTACAGTTTATTCACAGCCGGACCTCATTATGGAGCTCATTCCCCAACTGAAGCAAAATCTGGATACCCATACTTTGGAGGCATGGATATGTGTGCTACTCGCGTCCATTAAATTTAGAAAAAATCGAAATTAGTAAAAATTAGATTTTCCATCTCCACCTTATATAGTACCTTTTTACTATTCAAACTTGCATTGTAAATAAGTTTGTGACTTATACCAAATATAAAAAAATATATTATATTTCAATTAGCACTTTAAGTTGAGGCATTTAAAAAAGTACTTAAAAGCAACTAAATTTTCTTCTTTATTTTTCATTTTATCATTTTAAATAAATAATTTACTTATTTAAATAAGCTAATTTATGACTCTGCTTGTTATCTTTAGAAATGTCGTATAAAGTAATTATTTTAGTTGTGTAGAAATAGTAGTAAGTATTGTTTTCGATTTATATAACATGCAATATTAATATTATAATGTTGAATAACAAAAGTTTGCAAGAAATCTTAGAAATAAATTCACTGAAATTATGTTGCAACGATAATTTTTGGTCAGAAGTAGCGAAAATGTTTTACAGAAAATGTTGGAATATGTAAATATTTATGTAATATTATTTCAAGCTTATGTCCTATTTTATTAGAATAGTAAAATTCTTGAACTGTAAATATTGAATTGAAAAATAAATAAAGTTAAAAACGATAAAATTATCATCGTTTTATTTCAAAAAATTTCAGTAAAACCGAAAAAAATCGAAAGTGTTGGTTACTTCTAGTAACCACAAGTACTAGTAAAAGGTAAGTTTACCATAGTAATGGTTTTATCTAGTAATTTTAATTTTAAAACCTTATAAAACAATCTTCATAGACCTTTTTAACACTGCGACCTTCAATATCTGTGACATTTTTTTAAGTAGAAAAATCTTTAACGTTTTCTTTTCATAAGCAGTGTTTCTTAAACTGAAATACGTGGCCCCCTAGGAGGTCTTGGAACTCTTGCTAGGGAATTTCGAAATTTTTATATAATAATAATAAATCATTAACATAAAATACTTTTAGTTACTAAAGGTTAAAATTTTTGGAATGTCTTGGATTGTTTTTTTTTTAATTGAAGGGGGCTTAGTAAGAAAAAGTTTCAGAAGCACTGTTATAGAACAATACTTCCCAAACAATAGGACGACACTATAAATTGGAAGCGATAAAATTGATATTTTCAAAAGCATAACCAATATTTATGCTCTTTTCTCTAAGACTGATAAGATAAGGGTCCCAAGATTAAAAAATTTTGTTTGATGGGTCGCAACCCAATTAACCGTGAGTGCCACTGTGATTTTTTCTTCCTCACTTCCGGAAAAGTAGGAACTTGCCGTTTTTATTAATTTTAGCTCCTTGTCAACGTCGTTATACTTTTCTTCAATAAATTGCTATAAGATACGTCTTTTCTTTTTTTTTATATTATTTTGATGATTTTCCATTCTTTTTAATAATTAATCAAAGTTCGTAAACGAAATACACAATATGTACTCAACAAACAACTGTCACAATACTATAAATTCTACATTATCTTATCTAAAATAGGTCATATACAATTTTTTAATCGATAAAGGATATTATTAATATGAGGAAAAACCAAGTTTTAGTTATGAAAAATTTGTATTTTGATAGAAAAAAAAAGTTTAAATTTTATTGAGTAAATAAGAGTCCGAAAACGATAGGTGTGCTTATGTGTCTTCTGTGACGTCACAGTACGCATTAGTACGCGTAGTGAAACCGATATATAAACAAATCATTGAGCGGTTATCACACGAACAGTAATGAATTACCCAATTTTTGGCATTTTTCACCGTGTAAATATATTTATACCCTAAAAATTACTATTAATTTTTCCCTTAGGAATAGAGAATGTGTAGATTGTTGACGGCTTAAATCATTAACATATTGTTTAAACGATTTAAACAACCTTTCCCTTGGTATTAAAGTATACATTTGTCATAGGAAAACGTCCATGGGATTTTGAAGTTTATGTCTTGTAACGTTATTTTAATAGCTAGCCAATAGGAGCTTATTTTAGACATTTTGAATTTAATGATTTTCTTGCAGTTTGAAATGAATATTTCTTTCTTTAAATAGTGCTGCTCTCTAAAGCGCCCCTTTTACAGTAAAACAAAATGGCGTATACTGTAATTTGAACTAAAACTTCCAAAAATGAAATTGAAAAAAAATTGAAAAAAATATATTCAAGTTTTTACAATTTAAAATTATGTGAAATTACAATTTGACAAACAATTTATTTCCTAAAAATGATTTTAGTTTTCTTGAAAACAAATTGTTTACTTATCTTGGTTTTACATTGGCGTAGACGCTGGTATACCAAGACTTGGCAATTAACAATCGGCCCAAGAGTGTTGTGGGTACTGTTGTGGGTATTAGGTGTTCCTACTTGATCATTTGAATAAGCCTTCTATATGTGATTGTACATTAAATAGAAAAATGCGATTTAAATGTGATTAGTGTTAAAGAAAAGATAGAAAAGCTTCGTTTGAGGTCCAAAACAAGCAATAAATTGCCTGTAAATTATAATAAATTACATATTTTTACAATTTTTCGGCATCGGAAGTAAAAGTAAAATATTAATTTTTTGACTCTTAATTGAAAATATGATGTAAATTCAAGATCATTCGGAGTGCCCATCCCTCCCATGCCCCATAATTTTATTAATTTATAGTATTATATAGTTATAGTAGAATACTTTATTACAACATAATATGAAAAATTCAATATCTACTTTTGAGATTTCCAGTTTTATCATCAGCAAAAAATATAAGAAATTCCTTGGTATTTCTTCACTTTTAACGTTAACGTCTATGGAAACTCAACGCATTTTTCAAACCGAACGTTTTCTTTTTTAATCTCGGTGAATTTAATAAAATAGCAAAAAGCAAAGCTAAAAATGGCTTAAATTTAATATGTGTCACACTTATAAAAGCTGACGTGTGAATTTCTCAAAAATAGATAAAAAATTGTGATAATCGATTTCAGGGTTTTAAATAAATTGCGTTTAATTTGATTTATTTAACTTCGTTATATTTTTCTTGGACAGATTAAAGTATAATACGAGCAAAGCAAAATAAATTTTATGTATCAAAATATACTAAAAGCGAACAAGAAATATTCTAATCATCAGACATTTAGACTAACAGAAATGAAATAAATATATACTCGTAATTAATGTAGAATTTTCATATGTAAGTATACATATTATTATATATCTAAAACTAAGAAGGAATTAATTATTCCCTTCATATTTTTTACCATTCTCTTCACTTTGGTAGTCAATAATGTAATTTTGTTTTTAATTCGCTCAACTTTTGATTTAATTACTCTTAGTAGGTTTCTCATTCGCCATTATATTTATCACTACATAGTATAAAACAAAGTCACTTTCTCTGTCCCTATATCCCTTTGCATGCTTAAATCTTTAAAACTACGCAACGGATTTCGATGCGGTTTTTTTTAATAGATAGAGTGATTAAAGAGGAAGGTTTATATGTATAATAACATCCATTAAATAGTGGAGAAATACTGTTATTAGACAATTTTAAAGATACCAAAAAATATGATATTTTGAAATTTAATTGTTTAGATCAGAGAAGAGAGACTCTTCTCTGGTTCAGATGCGCAACCATTAGTTAGATAAGGATGCTGAATACCAGCAGCATGTGTTTTTTGAGCCACTGCGCAAACTCCGATAAATGGTATTCAGCATCCTTATCTAACTGATGGTCGCGCATCTGAACCAGAGAAGAGTCTCTCTTCTCTGATCTAAACAATTAAATTTCAAAATGTCATATTTTTTGGTATCTTTAAAATTGTCTGTCACTACTGGTCACTACGTTAACCGCGCGATAATAGTCTGCCATGGTTATTTTGTAATAATAATAATAATATATTTTTAAATTTCCAAACGGTTTCGAAAATTAGCCATTATTTGTCGTAAAAAGTAAATGACAAAAGAATGTTATTGTGGGATATCCATAAGAGATAGATATATACCGTCGCGGAGTTTTTTGTAGACCTTTTCAATGTGCACAATACTTAGTACATTATTTTCCGATAATAATATCGGAGCTTTCTAGCGAGTAAAATAACAATACTTAATAAAAACGTGCTTTTCAGCGCGACAATGTATCAGTAATTATAAATAAGTTACGATAAATAATTGTATGATAGTAGTTTTAAAACATAAATGATATTCTATTCTAAGGCTAATTTTTAAATCGCACTTATAGTAATTATAAGTACATACGGTTAGATAAGACTAGATTAAATAAAACCATATTTTAAGGATTGGAATTTTTTACTAAGATCTTGGTTAAAATTTAGAGCTAGATCAATTTAATATTAAGGAAATTATTTGCAAAAATTATAATTTAAGGTGAGGTATGTAAGTTCAGAAAAAGAACTTAATAGAATAGGTATATTTTATTGTTGATGATTTCAGTGAGTGGCAATGGCTATATATTTTATACCCGTGCGAAGCCGGAGCGGGTCGCTAGTTACTTATACTCTGTGATCAACGAAAACGACAAAAAAAAAAATCATAACAATCGTGAAACTATTTAACACTAATACAGAATGTTCATATTGTTCACAAACACCACGAATTGTAGTATAACTTCTGAAATAAATAATGGATTATTTTTCTGACACTGTCTTATTAGTATAAACTTGAACGATCTTCACCCTTTAACGATAACATATTCAATAGCTGTGTAGATTTTGATTATAAAATGGTGATATCACATCATTAAATTATTACTACAGTTTGTTTAAATTGTATAACTAATACATTGTCTAATAAGTTCCTGATATGACCCACATATGGCGCCAAAAATACTGAATTAATATTCTTTTAGTAAGTAATCTCAAACAGGTAGACGTAAAAAAATTATCACGATCTGTCTTTTAGTTCAAAAGTTACAGTCGTGTTACAGTGTGTTACAGTCGATAGTTTTAAACACAGATAAGTAGATTAGTTCATCCTTCCTTTATGTACTAACCTTCCAGAAGTCGACAGTCATTTGATACAAGTTCAATACATAAGAAACACTAAATATTGTAAGGAACAAAATAATTATTTTCCTAATTTTCCCTTTTCGGAATAATGTTTCGGCAAGTGAAATATGAACATCAATCATCCATATCGCTTATTTGTCCCTTTTTACGGTTTCGCTACTATTACATATTATACAGGTGCCCCGGGTATGTGCAGACATTCCCAACAATAAATACAATCCTATGCCAATACCATTTCATTCCTAAACCAATACCTTTATCATTCTTATGCCTTTCCTATACCTAATAAATTTTCAACTAAAAAAATCCTGACAATTGACAAAGCATTATCTATCTTTTCTTTTATTTTTTGTATGTAGCAATATTTTCGTAACTTTTCGCAAATAACGATTAAGTCCATAAAAGATTTTGTAACTTTTAAACATAAAAAAAATAAAATTATTTTCACCTTTCCAAAGCTTATAAAGTTTATAAAGTTTATAATAAGTCTAGTAATAGATTTTACATGAAAATGTCTCTCATCGCCACAAATTTTATGATATCATACTGCGTTGATTTGCTCAATTAAAATACTGTTTTATTAGCTGAAAAACTGCAGAAATCAATAAGCTCTGCAACGAAATACGATACTTATCTAAATACTTATGATTTAATAGTAATACAAGTTGTTTTGATTAAACTTTTATGCTATTCACCATTTCAAAAGTGCTCTCGTACAATTATCACTTAAAGCTTAAAAATTTCACGATTTTTTTCTAAGTAGTATTTTTAAAGATTAAAGTAGTATAATGCCAGTTGTTTGTAATATAAATAAGTTAAATTAGTTAGTCGCTCATTCTGTTCATTTGAAATATATCTACCTTATAAAAAATGTGATTCTGAGATCAAATTCCTTAGGAATTTGACTAATTTACATTCAGTGAAATCTATTTTGCTTTATTCAATCCCAAACGGTTTGAGTCAAGAATTTTATATTTTTTGTGTCAAGAAACCCGCGTAGTTGAATAGAATGTCGAATACATTCACAACAATTAATGGTAAGTGTAGTTGAGTGAACTCCCCTCCATATTTCACATCAAAATTAGGGGATTTTATCTTTGTGTACCTAAGCTGCTCCGTTTATAAAAAAATATAAATACTATCCAAGAGTATCGATAATAAATAAAAATTATTCCTTCTTCTCCTTCTTTCTTTTGTTTTAAAATTGTCATTCATTAATTTTATTAGAAATTATATTCAAGTTTTGAAACGACAGCGCTTCGACCTAGGTCGTTGAAGTGAAAAAGTGAGTTGGAGAGAGATAGGGTTACCGAGTTGAATACAGGATCAAACATGAATCCTCTATACTTTACCTCTGTGTTTTCTAAGCTGTATTATCGATTTGAACCGATGAATTTTGCTTTTCATTTGACATATACCCTTAAATTTTACGATAAACCGGAAACTTGAATAACTAACTAATAAAAAAAAAATATTTATCATGGTGAGTGTATTCAATACAATATGAGAATCTTTGCCGTGATGACAAAAGTTATAGTTACAGTGCCGAATTCTAATAGTTATTGTTTAAAAAGGAAGTGAACAACACCATGTCGTGATCTTGTAGATAAATGAGTTCCTCATTATTGTACCTTTCTTTTAACTACACATAATACGACTTATCCCTCCAATCTTCCAGGGTAAACGGGATGCGCACACTTCCCCACTGCGCACGGTTACCCCGAATGACTCGACTATTATTCCAAAAAACTAGACCGTTAACTTCTGATATTTTAACGCAAGTATTTTGGAAACTTTTGACTATTTTAAGTCATAATTAAGAACAACTTTATTGGACTTGACGATATTTTTTATTTCTGCATAGATGCTGATTGATTTACGGATTATTTGGTTCACGGTATATCTACCGTAAATATATGCAATAGACCATACTATTTTTAAATATTTATAAATATATTTTGAAAATTAATTGATCATTAAATATAACTATTTTATTCTAAAGCAGACCATTCATGCTCCGACTTGCAGCCCAACTTGTGGTCAGACTTTCGAAGTTGAATGTAAAGTCGAACCGTGAATGGTGTTGTTGGAAGTTAGATGTCTAGTCGAAATAGTCGAATCATTTAGGCGATTCAACTAGAAAATCCAACTAGTAGTCCAACTAGTTGGACTGCAAGTTGGAGCGTGAATGGCCTGCTTAAGCAACAGTTTATTAAATGTGTCTTTTTAAAGTCGTCAAAATAGTGTTTTTAAGTATGATTATGTTTTTCGTAGAAGAAATAAGAAAAATGAAAATTTCCATATACTACTACAAACAGCAAATCTAAAAAGGAAATATAAGCAACACCTAAGTTACACAGACGAAGTCGCGGGCATCAGCTAGTAACCAAGTAATTGTTTTTTTCTGAAAAATTCAAAATAAAAAAATTTCCCCTTTTGTAGAAAATTAGGATGTAATAGAAAAAATCTGTGGGTACTTTGGTGTTTAGAATAACCAAAATTGGCGATAATTAATAACGTTCCAAAATTTTTAATTTGTCGGCCGGTGTAATTAAACTAATCAAAAACGATGATAGCATCATGCAACCGATAGGTTCAATCGTAGGTGAAATATGTGGGAAATGTTTAATTTTTATTGTTGTAATATAGATAGCATAATGTTCTGAATGTCATCAATCTTATAAATCATAGGCATAATACAGGTAGTTGAAATAATGTACTATATGTGTGTGTGGTAATGACGGGTGCGGTAGTTATTGTCTCCGACAATTGAAACTGGACCCAACCCACCACTGACGGTGGCCATCGAGAAACATCGACAAGCCTTAGCCGCTATCAGGATGTTTATTTCACAATAGTCCTGTCGCGTCCTGTTCACTTGTACAACTTGTGAATAACACAACAACAGCGACAACAACAACATGAACGGAGGTGACTTAATTTACCATAACGTGCTTTGTTCACCAAATGACACATGTTGACTATAACAACGGCTTCGACACTATAGATATCGCTATGTATAGAGTTCATTGTCATTGAAAAAGGACCACCGGAGAGTGATCTACTCAACCCGTATCAATGATCGATTGACTCACCACCACCGACTTATCTTCAGTCAACATTCATCCTATTCTATCCCGTTTTACATCGCTAGTTTCGTACATTTACCTATGTAAAGGTTTCTTCCATTTTAATACCTTTTATTGCTTTCTAAACAACAGAATTGACATTCAATTCTTTTCTACCTATCTACATAGAAAAAATTTAACTTTATTTCTTGGCAATCATAAAAGAATAAACTCAAGCAAGAAAATCCAAATACAAAAAGAAGTCAAAAAAAATCATGTTTAATTAAACGTACACGATAAATACTCACCATAAATGTGAACTACAATTTTGTTGGCTAAAATCAATAGTTATACTATCAATAGTTGTAAAAACCATGAAAAAAATACCATAAATTCTTCTCAACAATAATCATTTGATCGGATATCAATTTTAATTAACATCAGACAATTCTCTATTAAAAAAGCGAGTCACTCATATAAGTATTGCAAATTTAGAAGAAAAATACATAAAGCAAAGATTTAATATGGCGACAAATTTTTAATGATCCGCTTTATTATAAATTGTATTAGAACTGATGTAATTTTTCATAATTTTTATGAAATAAATTTACCATATTAAATTCGTCAATAAGTTTATGTGCAACAAAATAGTGTTAAAAAGTGGATAATTTATAACTATTGTACTTTTTTCAAAAAGTGTGGGTATCAAAATCTCATCGATTGTGAGTTTTGTAAGATTAAAATTGAGCTATTAAGTGGTCATTGAGATTTCAAATCAAGAACGTTTTTTAAAATTCCAATCAAAACTTCTACCTACTGAAACACATAACCCAGTTGTTTTTTTTTTTTTTTTGTTACTTCCTTGTCATGTAATTATTAGGAAGTATAGTAATTGCGAAAATTTGTTACTGGGAAATTTTTATAGAAACATCTATTTGAATTTACAAACATCTATTTATAGAGAATATTTATATGAATCAATTTAGACCATTTTTGGCATGACATTTGTATGTATGTATTTAAATCATTGAAAGTTGCATATTTGTGTTAGGCTTGATACAACACCTAAAAATTGTGCAGCCCACATTTTGGTCAAAAATCAATTGAATCAAAACATGAATTTACGGTAAGACAAATTTTTATTTTGTTGCTAGTCTAAAAAGCTCTACTAGTATGCTTTTTAATAATAAGTGATGCCTACTTATTTGCATTGATTTTAAAGCAATAGTCAAATAAAATTGCAACTAAAGTATTCTTTCATATGAAAGCCTAAAATCGACAAAATTATCAACTATTTAAGTTATATTTCTTTAGGCGCTTCATGAGAGGAAAAAAATATGTGCGTTACGATTTTTGTAACGGAAGTTGGTTATGCTTTAATTTTCCGTTGACTAGCGAAGAATAGAATATTTTTTTTAAATCGTAACCAATTTTGAGTTTATAAATGACTCAAAATATTAATAAAATATTTTATAATTGTAACTGCAAATTTCCTTAAGAACTCAAGTCATAAAACAGGAACGGTTGAAACTTATTTCCAGAAAAAAATTAAACACCAGTATAATTTGGTGATATATTTTGATAAAACGGTCCCAAATACGACGAAAAGGAAGAATACAATTTTTCGATATTTTCGATACAAGTTTTCGTAGAATAAGCACTATAAGCTTATTCTACGAAAACCGTTCAAAATGATGAAATATTTGGCAATTAAAGAATTTTTTTAATTGTTATTTACCGTCGCTTTATAACTATTGAGGTCTTCAGTACCTATGGGGATAGCAAAAATTCATAATCGTGAAATATCGAAAATTTGCCCAAAAACCCAAAACCTACCAGTTTTGGAGCGGTCACCTAGACCACTCGGCCACCAGTATGGTTCAGTATTTTTTAAAGGCTTAAAAATTTTAACCCCTTAAAAATTTAAGGGGTTGAAGATTTTGAAAAAATTACAAATCTTTTCGGATCAGATAGCTAATCGACACGCCACTTTCTGACAACGTTCCATTTTCTGCCTTGTTTTTGTTTCCAGTACAATTTAAATTGATTTTGTTGTCAATTCAATTCTGACATCGTAAAATTTTGCCGCTTTATTGGCTTTATGGTTGATTTATTTGCAAATTAAATTAAAAACAAAACAGTGGATGAGATGTTGCTAGAACATAATGGCGTGTTAAAAGCTTTATGTGCCACTTATTCTACTAATATGTAGAAAGAAACATCCAAAAAACTATTTTTGTTTCAAATTGCCCAAATTTTTATTTTCTAAAATCGATCGACAACAATGTGACAACAAAGTAATGGGTATTTTATAGCTAACATATTATTTTGCAAATTTTGAAATAAAGAACGTAAAAAAGGAGGTATAATCAGCAAATTAGATTGCTCTAAAATACATACCGACAGAATTCTTGATCACGACAGAAAAACAACCGCAAATACTGAACCTTAAGAATTTTCAAACCAAAATTATAATAGCGATTCATAACTTTTGGTCATTTATTTATTAATTTCTTGTTCTTGTTTAATAAAGAGCAAATATTCAGCATTATATAAATATATAGATATAGCTTATTTGTAGAATCTAACCATTAGTTTGCATCATCAAATTTGTTATTAGAAATCCACGCGTTCCTCTAAGAAAAATTTTTAGGATAAAAAAAAGAGTAGATATCTAATTTTTATTACCAAACCAAATAAAAAGCAGTATTTTTTTCTTTTGGCTGCTTCATTTTTATTGACTCTTAATGTTTATAATAATTTTTTCGCTAAATTGTCATCTTATGATCTGAATTAAATAACACAGATTGAAAAAACCAATAACGACACCATTAATAAATACCAAACAGCTACTATAATTAGCAATACAACGTCTTCAAATGTGATTTATATTTATTTATTTTTTATTTCTTAACGTGAGCAAAACAAGGAAGTTGTGTGGAAGTCTACTCAATTTTTTTCAAAAAAATTTTTTGGTAGAGTAAACTTTTCATTTTACTGTTTTAGAACTAATATGATTTTGAAATAATGTATTTAATATTGGGAGGCTACTTAAGAATGATAATTTTCTTTGTTAGTATTTCACTATTTAAGTAAATATCATTCTTTTAAAGAAATGTAGGTATTATATTTATGTACAATGGCTATATGTTTGTCTCATCTATTCTGAGTAGCACTAAATACTTAGAATTGAATGTTGTAAAACATAAACCAAACATTACTGCTGTGAACAATTTAGTTAGAAAAAATGATTTTACAATCCAGCTACAAAAAGCATAGTAAAAAATTCAATACTAGAAGCAAAAATGCTGAACTACAGCCATTGTCAATTACCAGTAGGAGACGGCAATAAATTCATCAATATTTCATCAACTCCACAAGAGAAACTTTGAAATATTTATTACCCATAAAATTAGTTAAATTTGACTCGAAAAATGTAAAAGAAATATTGGAATTGCTAAAGTGTTTTTCAATAATACAATTCCTACGCTACCACGTAATTTTAGTGAAAACAAAATTTAATTTTTATGGGACGTGTGGAGATCAAAGATCACTGTAAATATGACAAATCATAAAGTGAGGATGGATTTGAAATTATATTGATTGTAATAATAAAAAAATTACTTTAATTTTTAGGGATATGGACCTTTGAGAACATGAAATATATAATTATTCTTTTACTATGCATAAACCTTAAGTGGAGTTGGGGTGGTGAGTTCACCACAGATGTAGACACTCGATTGGTATGTTACCAATGTTTATCGGAGCCAGACGATATTGTTCCGTTGTGTGATACGGATTACTGGAAATTGAATACGGAAGATGACAAAAAGTTGCTAACGATTAAATGTCCGAAAGCGCACTCTTCTTATTGTGTGAAAAAAATTCAAAAAATTCGTGATGGATATCGAACTCAACGTGGTTGTGCCGGTATGAACGATGATTATGCAGTGCCGCTCCGTTTGGGCTGTGTTACAACCCGTGGGGATTATGAAACACTGATTTGTGTATGCAAAGGACTTTATTGCAATTTGGCCAACAAAGTTTCGCCAAAATTCATTGTCACATTTACAAGTTCTTTATGGTTTATATATACAATTATTTCTGCGATTTAATAAAATTATATACTATTTTACTTTTTCTTCACAATTATTATTAAACTGTCCAAAGGGTCCGAAGAGTCATTAAACCTGCTCTTTATTTTGGTATCTCTGACTTTACTTCCGACTCCGAAAAATCCAAAAAATTCATTTTAAAATTTCTGGTTTCAAATTCGCTTACAATAAACCTCTTGTTTAAACCAATAAGAAGGAAAAGAAAGCTTAGCTATTCCGTGTTTTTTTTGCAAAAAAATCTTGAAGTATTAACAGAAATATAAAGCTAATAAGCGTTTTTAAGCAACTTTTAAGCGTTTTGGGTATTAAACTTATTAAATACGACCCATAAATCCAGAATGCAGAATCACTTTTGCCAACCAAATAGAAGTAGATTAACAATTTCAAATGGAAAATTTACAGAAGAAACATTTAAGAATGTTATGTAGATGCAATCGGAGACAAAAGTACATAAAAAAAATCGTGAATAATTACGTCGTATAGCATACCAAGAGGCAAACAAAACAGGTAAATACTTGAAAAACTGTATGTATTTTAAAAGAAAAACAGAAATCAGCAAAAATTTTAAACAAAATAAGAAAAAATTAAAAAAAATTAACTAAGTTTTGGGACTGAATATATCTTGATTTCAACTTTACAAATCAAAATATTATTGATTTGATGCTCGAAGTTATGAATGCAATTTTTTTAATATGATTAAATCATAATTAAAACATTAAATTAGCATGTTTTTAAGACAATTATAATTAAAAATAAAAATTAAATAAATTATTCAACATTATATGAAATAATGAAAACCTTAATTACGCTGTCGAATCTATAGGTATGGCATCGTTGGCGACTTGAGTATGTCTCTCTCACATGATGTGAGTGAGCATGCGTGACATACTTAACATTTTAAAAATAAATTATTTGGCATATTTCATTCTTTTCCGTTTGATAGTGTGTACTCATGAGTGTGTCAAAGATAAATTATACATCAACTTTTTATGTAACCACCCTTTCTACCAGATGCTTATACTACATATTCTACTACGTATACTACATATACTACAACTGACCACAGTGTTGCCGCACTTCCGTATCTATTTATTAATTTATCAAGTAAAAACCATATTTTCGGATTGTGTTTAATTTGTTTCTCAAAAACCGAGTAGTGAATTCAAATATACTTATGCAAAATTAGTGTCTTAAAATTTAAACTTCATATTTTGAAAATTAGGGATGTCTGGTAGCATTTTTTTTTTGCTAATAAAAATAAATTTAGTCGGTTCGATCATCAAATCTCCATAAGATAACAAGCTAATTCAAAGTATTTTTAAATAGCAATTACTTTTTAACAACGTAGGGAATCGTTTTAAAATTTTTACAAGCGCTTTAGTTTTAAATTAGAAACATTTGACTAAATTTTTCGTTGTGTACTAGCATTTTGACATACCTCCATAACATCCTTAAGAATACCTGGGAAATACTAGAGATGGCGATCCATTTTGAAGCGTGAATCAAATTTTGTTCATATTTTCTTTAGTACTAGCTTGTGGGTCACTAATGTGCAATAGGTTCTAATAGCACCTCACAAGGCAAATCAGAGAGGTGACGATACAAGTGGTATGGAAGTCTCTTTCTACAAACATAACTTGTTTTAGCTAATCGCAAATCTAAAACTATCTAAATAAACATTTTAAGCAGTATTCTTTAAATATGTTTCCATTATATTGACCGGAAATTTCGTAAAATCCTAGTTTAGAATTTTTATAAAATTCAAATGGAGTGAGTTGTTCAAAGTAGCATGATAGTAATTACAAAATGTACCAAAATTTTCCAACCGCTGGGAAATTTAGGAAAACGTGTAGTACTACTAGCATAAATTATTATTCCAAATGGCCGCTAAGGATGTGCCTTTTAAAAAAAGGGCACAAAATTTGAAAGTTGTTTTCAGAGCTAATTTTCTTAAAAACTATATCTTCGAATTGTTAAGTATAAGTTAATATTTTAAATTCTTATATTGCATGGTGGGAATATTGGATTTTCGTAATTAATATACCTATCTTGGCCTCGAAAAATATAAAAAAATAAAAACGTTTTGATAAAAAAAAAAACATTAGTCATTAACTTGGCAGTTGAGTCATCAAGATTTAAAAAGTTTGATTTAATTTCCGTTTTCCATTTGTATTTTCATCGGTTTAAATTTTCGTTAAAACGTTTTCTAGATAAAAGTTAAAACTTTTGATGATCAATAGAAAAGACTCCATTCTTAGGGTCACGAATAAGGAATTATCGGAGACTTAGAATTTTTGGGCTACACTTCAAATTAAAAGGTTGCCCATTCCCTTGATTTATTTACTTGTATTCCAGCAAAAAGGAATTCAATTAGAAATATAATTAGAAATTATAATAAAAGTCGAAACATCTATATCCAGTGACTGTATATTAAAAGTACGTCTCCCAAATAGATATCCTTTATGGATTTTCGATTATGAATATTGTACCTAAGTGTTTATAAAGATAGAATTTATTTTAAATTCATACTAGCTTTAAAGAAAATCATTACATCGAATTATGGGGTACCCATGTTTGGTTTTATATCAACGTTATCTAGAAATCTCAGATTGTAACAATATCTATGCTTATCTTATGATCACGGATGATGTCTGATATTGTGTAGCCTATCTTAAAGGTAATGAGACTTTTTAGAACATAAGTAATATACTTATTATAAACAAAATTTGTTGGAGACCCGCATATATATACATACATTAAGCTGGGTCAAAAAAGTAAACTATTTTTTAAGAGATATATCGAAAATATAATTCTCGATGACAAATAAAAATATTGTGAAATTTTGCGCCCTTAATATTGATTTTAAGAGGTCTATCATAGCGATTTTCGATTTTTCAATCTAAAGCGCATTTTTTTTCAAAATTTTTGAACCATCACAATTAAAGAATTAAACAACAAATATTCTTGAAGGAAATTAAATGTTCTACAAAAAGTTTACATTGTAAATTTTTGTCAAACCAACCGTTTCCTTATAATCGAACCTTAAAAATGTTTTTACGATTAGATATATTTTGTAGAGCATTTAATTTTCTTTAATACCGCATAAGATGTATAATTTTTTCAGTACCTATGATGATTCAAAAGTTTTGAGAGGAAAATGCTCTTTCAATTGAAAAATCAAATAATGCGTTTATAGACCTCTTAATATCAAAATTATTGACTCAAAACTTCACAATACTTTTTGTTGTTATCTTGAACATCTATAGTATGGAATCATTTTTAAAAAAAAATTGGCTCAGCTTTATATATAGGTATTCGCCGTAATTAAATCCTCAAACAACTCAAATTTTATTATTTTTAATAAATTGATAATTCAACGAATACGGCTGCCTTAGTAACAGTAACATCTATCTATCAATCTTCTATATATATGAAAATATTATATAAGTTTGTGTACGCCTTAAAAATTCAAAACATTCTGAATTAATCGTTTTGAAATTTGTACAGGATGTTGCATTTATATACGTACATGTCTTTATTAAACTAGAGTACTTAATTGAGTCTCACATCAACAGGTACTGCGAAAGATTCAACGTGTTGTCAAGGGAGATTTTTATTGTTATTTTACCCTATACCGATTAGCCAACAAAATTTTAAAGTTTGAATTTTCAATTTTTTTTTGCCAATCAATGGGAAATCGTTTTTAGAGGTTTATGAAAGAAACCAAAAATGTTTTTTGTAAGAAAAATTGATTTTCACTAACGATGAAAAAATTTGGGTGCAAAACATGTTTAATTGTGTCTCGATTTTTGTTATATTGGAAAATTTAGTGAAAATAATTTAGGTAAAAAAAAAATTTCATAAATGCCTTTTTTTTCGATTATTTGGGGGGGGGAAAGGTTCTGCTAATTTTTCTTTTTTGTTTCTTTTTAAACAACAGTTTTCTAAATTTTCCTTCGTTTTTGTTATTAAATGTCGCTAAAACCCCTATTGTCTAAATATTTTATTATATCAATGACTAAATAATTAATTTTTCGTAACTAATTAATTACTACTAAACTATTTTGTCATAAATGAAATGGTTTCTTTCACAAACCTGAACGAACGATTTCCCATCGATTGTCAAAAAAAAAATTTGGAAAATTCAAACTTTAAAATTTTTTTGGCTAATTGGTAATAGGGTCGTTATTTTAGCCATAAATCGATATTTTAGAGGTATATCTACCGATTTTTTTAAAACTTAATTGAAAAATGTATATTCTGAGAAGTTGCTGCAGGTCGCTAAGAGTGGTTAGCTAAGAGTTGCTAGAGTTTTTGTCATTTAAAATCATAGGAACAAATTAAGTAAATATAGGATTAATCGTAATTAATAGTGTTTATATAAATTAATAGTATTATAGGAATAATCAAAGTTTAATAAAGTTAGTTACATTTAGATATTTCTGTTGATAGAAATTAATAATCAAAAGAATACTTTTAGTTTTATCGGTATCAATTTGTAGAGTCGTTAGTGAAAAATTTCAATAATTAGAAACAGTATGATTTAATGGAAGAACAAAGGCAAGAATAAACATAAGCGCAGTGATATAAATTTTTATATTTAAATTATGAAATATTATTTTGTATAAAATATATATATATAAAATTCAATTTATTTATGAGCGTCGATTATAATATAGACTGGCAGGACAATGTTTGCCAGATTATAGATATTTAAACTAAATTTAAAGAATTATATTTATTTACATGAATTTTTTACCAATTTTTGTGTATTTCTCACTTTTTAAAAGCTTTATTGAAAAAAAGTAAATTTTCTTAGAGAAATATAGGAATTCGAAAAAGATCTATGACAAACTATTTTTATTGTTGAGTTCCTGCCTCACTTTTAAGAATTCCCGTGTTAAAAACGAAAAATTTTAATTTACGGTAGCACTAGTAAAAAAGCCTCGTGCTGTTTTCAAGCTGCTGGAGGTTTACAATTCCATTTCCATTTTACTAAGAATTATTTAACTTTTTGTAATAGAAATAAATTTCAAAATTTAATGAAATTTTGTATCTACGTAGATTAATTGGTGAACATAACTATTGCATTTTAACTATTATATATTTGTTCAATGCATTTTTTATCGAATATTGTTCTTTTAGTGACTTAAAGCAATATATTTTTATGATAGTATAATTTAAACAGATTTGAAATTTGAAAAAATCATAAATATATTATAGGTAATAGGGATAAATGAGGACCTATATTGACTAAGTCAAAAAAAAAGATGAGTCCGATTATCTTCAACTGTAAATGTATTATTTTATTATTACACTACATTCTTTTTTCACAAAGGAAAGTTACGACACCATCATAAATATTAAATTTTTGCACCCGGTCTTTATATAAGTGCAACAACACAAGGAATATTTTTATTATATATATAAGGTGATTTTTATGGCACATGAATTTGTATATGTTCCTTCGTTTTATTATTTTATTGACGTGTGGATATATGGCCTCAATGGCAGGCCTATTACACTTGAAGTTCCGAGTAAAATTTTGTAAAACGTTGTAAACTTTTACATTCTGTAAATGTTCTGCTCGATTTTTTGCTCTCACAATCAGTGCATAAATCTTTCGACATTTTCTTTACGAAAAGAAACACACTACTGTTTAGCAATTTGTTTTTACAAGAATAATAGATAGCAGAAACGCATTACGAATTTAGATTTATCCTTTCCTCCTTTTTAAAATGTTACCTTATTTTTTTATTATTTAAAGGATTAACATAATGAAAACCAAGTTGCAAGATCTAAGCAAACAATATTTTAATTTCCGGTTATAATTGTTTTTAGCATAGTAGATTTCTAATTACTTTTTGCCTTTAATTTAACAATAGGTAAGATAATGTTATGCCAGTAACTTGGTTTTTATGCAATTTCAAAACATTACTACTTATGCAATGTGACATACTTCTAGAATATTGTAATTCAATTTTTTTTTTCAAAAAAATTTCTCCAAATATTACCATGTTCACAACAATTAGTTAAAGAAGGATAGCTTAATACGTAGTAACGGATTCTTGATTATTTTAAAATATTTATTTTCACAAAATAAACACACTAGTTTGAAACAAGAAGCTTTTAGAATAAATAAAAAATCAAGGGGATTATATAAGATGCAAACAAAACGCTAAGTATTCATTTATTAGGCATAAAGAGGAATTTTAATAACCAATCCCATTTTTCGTATCTTTAAACAGAAACCAAAAAAAGGACCCTTTAAGTTTGTGGATCTGAATTTTATGTACGAAAATTGATTAATTACATGAAGAAGATTACTTTACGAAAGTTGAAGAAAAAAGTTCATACTTGGTAACACATGCCTTTGAATTCGTAATTCATGAATTCAAACCTTATTGGGGCCAAATAGAAAATATGGAATACATTTTTGTTTTTTCACTACTTAAAGTAAAATAGCGAACAAAATATATTTGTCACTAATTACTATAAATTCTACATTAATGATTTTACCGAATTCCAAATACTAAGTATTCGGTCACACTCTTGGTCGATATGCTAAACGTTTAGCAAAAAGTATATGACAAAAAATCTTTTAGAGGTTTTATAAATTAGTGTTAATGGATCCCAAATTACCGAACACATATTTTCCGTTTAAGTGTTTTTTTTTTCACAAGATATTGCCACAATTAAAGGGATGTAATACTCATATTGCAGCTTCGAATTATTCTTTAAAGTCCTCAATTGTTTCAAATATGTTGATCATATTCTGCCATTAAAATAATCGCACAGAAAAAAATCTAATGATATTAAGTTGCATGATACTGGTGACCAATTAGCAATACCTCACAAAGAAATAACACGACCATTAAATGTTTCTTCCAATAACTCCATAGTTTCATAGGTAATAAGGCATGTTTCATTGTCTTGTTGGAACCACATCTTCCACATTTATATCATTAGTTGCAGAGAATAAAAAATTTGAAATCATCTCACGATATCGAATTCAATTTACGGTAACATTATTTTCATTTTGAAAAAACCAAGGTCCATTCAATCCTCCAACCCAAAATTCGCACCCAATTGAGAAACGTGGAAAATACACAGGAACGTGTTTAATCCTGCTTTGATTTTCAAATCCCTAAATTCGACAATTTTGTTTATTAACATGAGCGGTGAAATGAAATGGCGCCTCGTTACTAAAAACAATATTTGTCGAAAATTGCGAACTCTTACTGCAAAACATTTACCAATTTTAAAATTAATTTTTACAATTTCTATATGGTGTTTTCCGTATACTTTTCTATAACTTATTCTTATAATTTTTACTTATAAGAGCACAAAAATATAGCGACGCTGAGCTTACAACGAAGCAAATGGCAGCAAATTTAAAATGTCAGTTACTTTAGGGACATCTTATACTTCCATATCGGTATTTCTATGTGTTTTAAATTTTGTTTGGATTTTTTTTCAACAATAGTTGCAATTGTCTTAGAATATTTAAGATTAAACATAATAATATAATCATAATGCAATTAATAATGTAGATACATAAATAACAAGTATAATTGAAAAGATAATTAACTCATTGTACTTACTTAATATTGTAAGTGAAGTACTAAAACAATTTTGAATAGCTTTTATTCATAAATACTTATGAATACATAATAAAATAATATTTAAATACGTTAAAAAGCATTATAGACATGGTATTCAAACTGCACATGTATCATTTTACAAACGATTCGTAACGAATTTCTACAATATTTTCTCTACTGCTATCGTTTATTTAACATTATCAAAGTATTATTAATAGCAATACAAAAATAATAGTATTCAAGTTTACCGGCAAAGGACAACCATCAATTTTTATAAGTTTATAGTTATTGACTAAATTAATACTATTTTTTAGTAAAAGTAATTTAAAATTCGACTACCTATATGTATTTTCTGTAAAATCTAACATTATTATTCTAATCTTTTAATTCTTTGTATTATAGCATGCGACCTTTTTCGAATTTCAGTTTTTTGAAGGCAAATATTGTCATAATCGTTTGAAAAGATTCGGATACAGTTGTTGTCATTAAGTATCAAAAAACCAATAGAACAAAGTGAAATGGTTGTGATTCGTTTCTTTGGTGCTATATATATAAATGGGGTGTGATAAAATGGAAGCTTTTGTAAAATGACTTAAATAACTTCCCTAAACACCACTTTTCGGTAGGTATATACTACCCCGTATGTGAATGGTGGTGAGTATTTCAACTTCCCCTAACGATATATAAACGAAAAGTATGACATGCGTGCAAATGGCGGCGGTGGTTCGTGAAAAAGAGTGTTCGCTCAAATTCAAAAATTTAAATTCGCCATGAAGCGGCACTGATTGGACCTATACATTATCCAAATTCGAACCGACAGCAGCTGACATGTGCCGTCTTTATTTCACTTACTTGTAATTATATAATGCAATATTTTCTGTCTTTATTGAATTCGACGTATTTGTTCATACTATTATCATAATTACAATGATATATTAAGTACCTATATAATTTTATCCATCTTTCATTATTATCAATGAGTGAATAGCCAAAAGAAATTACAGCGACAACAATAAAATATGTGCGCCATTGTAAGCGGGAGCATGTGCACCGAAATTCATGCGAAACCGTTACAGTTAGCGCTTCAAAAATGAACGATGAAAATTTTCTATACGTTATGGCTACGCTTTCTTAAGCTCTATTTTATAAATTTATCAATGATACATTGGCTCACACGTGTAACAATAAAATTCGTACAATATTTCGTGTGAGAAAGCAAGATAAAGAATGAATGAAATACAAATAATTATGTAGTTACGTTCTTCTTTGCCTTAGTTAACACGGTGTTTATTCGTTAAAGACTGTAATAGATTGAGTGTTGTAATTGTCATTAGATGCACCTCTTTAACGTAATGATTAACAATTACAATGGGGTGGATTGGCCAAGGGTAGTTCACACCTATTACGAAACAAGGTGGAAAATGCGATTTCACGAAATAATTAGTTCTAAACCAGTCACAGATTTTTTTTAATATATTTGATATCTTATTTTCAAAATACGTCACAATAAAATTTTTATGCATATAATAAAATTAAAACAACAATAACATTATTTAATGAGCCATTTTGCCACTAGAAAAAATATTTTTTCTTATAGCTACTTACAATTGGTTTTAAGATAAAAGATAGTTGAATTTAATAAGAAATACCTAAGTATTAAATACCCATATAGATAGTTCCACTAGTTTATTTTATAGCCATAGAAAGAAAATTAAGATTCATTACGAAATATTTGCCATAGTTGTTATTTATAAAATTTTACGGTTAATAAGACTAGCAAATAAGACTAGGAAAAAAATAGCAAATATATTAAAATCAAATGATAGCAATATTCTCTCCGAAACTATTGCGGAATGATCTATCAAAATATCGATTTCCAACGAATTTCTAGAAACATTAAACTTCTCATGATAATTTTTTTCTAATTATTTATCGTCGCTTTATAACTGCCAAGATTTTTAAGAAATCTAGGGTTAATAAAAGATCGTAAATCGATAAATATGGAAGATGTACTCCTTATGTACTCGTTACTACGCATAGCGTTTTAGCATCTCCTTTCGAAAATTAAGCTCTAGCTTTTCATTCACTATATTTTTCTTCCAGTTAAAATCGATTTTAGCAAAACACCTTGCCATAGCAAAACACTTTTTAGTTTATTTGTTTATTAGTTTATAAATTTATTAAAATAAAACAAAATAAAAATTTTCACGTGTATTTGCTTACAATTTTATTAATATTTGCCTACTCTAACGCTTAAACTGACCACTGGTAACGCTTATGTCGATGTGGCTTCCTCAACCATCACTATACAGTATACATA
This sequence comes from Sisyra terminalis, assembly GCA_958496175.1. Taxonomy (NCBI): domain Eukaryota; kingdom Metazoa; phylum Arthropoda; class Insecta; order Neuroptera; family Sisyridae; genus Sisyra; species Sisyra terminalis. The sequence goes on from OY292277.1 coordinate 24,450,289, forward strand.
GAGCGATTAGATATATCATTTTAAAATAGCTACGAAATTTTAGTCTTTTTATTTAATTTACAGAAAAAAGAAATTGTAAAACTAAATGTAGGGCATCGCAATAAAAACTGTGGATATTTTTATTTATTTTATCAAAAAAGGATCTTCAACATCTAGAATCCTATTTTTTATATTATGTGTATGCATATTTAAGGATGTTATCGAGGTATGTCAAAATGCTACCAGACAACTAAAAATTTAGTAGAATATTTTTTATTTAATGCTAAAGTACCTGTTTAAATTTTAAAACGATTCACTAAGTTTATAAAAAGTTTTTGCAATTTAAAAATACTATTATTTTACACATAATCTTATGGAGATTCGGTGATTGAACAAACTAAATTTATTTTTATTAGCAAAAAAAAATGCTACCACGCATCTTAAACTTTCAAAATATGTAGTTCCAACTTTGGAAAACTAATTTTGCATAAGTTTATTTGAATTCACTCTAAAGTTTTTAAGAAAAAAATTATTAACAAACCTAAAATGTGATTTTTACTTGATAAATTAATAAGAAATCCCTGCATATAATACAAGTTTTGTTAGTATATTTGGTGAGATAAAAATGAAACGCATAATTTATCTTTGACACACTCATGAGTACACACTATAAAGTGGAAAAGTATGAAATATGTCAAATAATTAATTTTCTAAATGTTGAGCATGTCGCGCATGCTCACTCACATCATGTGAGAAAGACATACTAAAGTTGCCAACGCTACCAGCATAAAATCAACAGCGTTTTCACGACTTCATTATTTTATATAATGATTGAATTATTAATTTAATTTGTATTTTCAATTATAATTGTCTTAAAACATGCTAATGTAATGTTTTATTCATGATTTAATTATGTTAAAAAATTATACATTCATAACTTATGAGCATCAAATCAATAATATTTTGATTTTTAAAGTTGAAATCAAGGCATATTCAGTCCCAAGAGTTAGTTAACAATTTTCTATACTTTTTGCTTTTTCTTATTTTGTTTAAAACTTTTGATGAAATTTCCGATTTTCTCCTAAACTATAGATACTATTTTTTAAGTAGCTACCTATTTATTCACCTCATGGTAAACTATACGACGTAATTATTCACGAATTTCTATTTTTATGTACTTTTGTCTCCGATTATACCTCCATGACATCTATAAAGCTTTTAATAAAATTCTCTATTAGCAAAAAAACTTGCATTTTCATTTGGGTTTTTAAATGAAATTAATATCTGAAAATTGAAATTGAGATTACCGGATAATGAAGTTCGACTTTGGAAAAAAAAATGTTTAATATATTTTGACTTAGAATATAAAAGATTTTTATATTGTTACCTAAGAAATTTTTTATAACTAACACTATGTAGAAAAAGTTTACGATCTTGGCGAGAATGGAAAGCCTCAAGCATTTTGGCCTGAACAGCGTGGGTCAAATGCATCAAACAATGCCGCAAAACCTACTCAACACTAAACACTCACACTTCGCTATTTCCATTTAAAATTTGTGGTAGTTATAGATATGTACGTATAACGTACTATATTGGCAACGACATGGATAGATTTCTGTAGTGCCTATCTGCAGATCCAATTGATAGCTATGTAAATGGCGCAAGATCACAAAATAGGTATGCAATACACATATAATATGAAAAAAAAAATCATTTTCCCCGGAATACTAATAATCACGCCACTTGCATTTTATTATTTTCAATCATAAGTCACACATGTGCATGTTTGAAATTTTTACGTTTGATGGGGTCACTGGTCATTTGAGGCTATCATTTCGTTTGGAACACCTGTGTTTGATGTTGACCACACACGTACCTACGCTCTATATTCACATTAGCATAGGGCTTACAAATTTTAACTATTCGAATAGCGCACATACTCGACTTTCGATTCTCATAAAGCTTTTATGTGCATTTGCAAATAGTAACGCAATATTACTCGGCATTCGCGAACAAGTGGTCGAACAAATAAAACTCCAATTTACATCAAATAAATTCAAAACTGATTTTATTTTGAAACTCATGAATGGTTTTAAGTATATTTCAATCGCAATCAAGTATAGTGATTATAAATATATATATTCAGTATCGTTTGAATGAAATGATTTTTCAAATTGTAAATATTATATTGATATGTTCCATGTTCATATTGAACATCATATTGAAACAACATTCATTGGACGTGAGCAACGATTTTTAAATGTAACCAGTTATTTAAAAAATATTCAATTTATGAAAATTTATTAATATAGAAAAATACACGCTAATGCTTTCTGAATATGGATACGGTAAAAAGTTCCTTTTAAAATGGTATGTCAGTAAAAGCTGCAACGAAATACTTAAGAAAATAATTAGCATTACAAGGTTTCTTTTGATTTAAACTGGAAAAATCTTTAGTTCCAATAATTCCGCAAGAAGACGGAAAAATATCTTAAGACATTACTTCCATAACATTATTAACACCATTTTTAACATTTTTCGTTGAATATCTTAAATGATTAAAACATAAATACGATTTTAATAACAAGCAAAATTAATTAACCTATTTTTCTTTAATATCCAATTACAAATTCCTTATTATCATTCAACAAGGTTGTCAATTTCACAAAATAAATTCTTCAATAATAAAAATACCTTTTGGACAAAAAGAAGGCTGGAATTTCTTATTTCTAGTAATAAATTCGATTCATAAATATTTTTTTCCCAACGCATTAAGTTTTCTTCTTATAAATATTATGATTTAAAACATATTTTAATAACGTTGCTGAAGTTCAAAAGTTCAAAGTTGTGGTTAGTTTTTAAGTTTGCAACCGATCATAATCAATCTCAGCTAGCTTGACACCGAATTGTACAAAAAAAGATGGTTTTTACATAATATCAACACACATTTAGCTTTAACGATCATCCAACTTTCGTTTGTATTTAAGAATTTGTTTTTCTTTAGAAAATATTTGGTATTAATATGGGGTTAACCTATTAGTAGCAAACACTTCAATATGTATATAAAAATAGCCCAATCAAAATCTTATTCTACCCGGACTTCTAAGTAAACAACAAATTTGCAATTTTGCCAAATTTTTTTACAAAATATTTTCTGTTAAATATGTTAATAAAATACATTCTTTGTTTAATGAACTGAGGGGGTTCTACATGGATAAAAACATTTTTTATATTTATCCAAGTACGTTAGATGTTCATTAATGTCCAATGAGTTATTTTTAAGCTCAAATTTGATACTTTTTCCATTTTCCTACTGGTGTCATCGAAGAATGGCAAAAATGTAAACAATAAAACAGAGCTGTCAAAGATAGGTACTTTGAAAAAGTGTCTAGATACTATATAAGTACTAGATACTTTTTTAAAAAGTATCTGAAGTTACTTTGTGTATCTAGTTACTCTTAAAAATAGAATCCTAAATACTTATCTTAAGTTACTTTTAAGATACTAAAAAAGTTACTATTTTAGTTATATTGTATATTATGTATATACTAAGTTTTGATAAAGCGCTTAGGAAATCAGAAATAAAGTATTTCTTATCTTTATTTATTTAGGAATAAAGAAAATATGTTTACCTACTCCCCTGCAATCACAACGCACTTTGGAAAGATGTGAAGATTAATATAAGACGTATAAATTGGATCTTATAGAACAAAACAAAATAAAATTCTGTACCTAATCTTTAGGTATCTAAGATACTTTTGAAGTTACATGATACTGTTCCTTTTAAGAAGTATCTGAGATACTAATTACTTTTTGAAAAAAATAATGGACTTACAATACTGTACAGTTTCTGGCCATATTAATAGACGCACTATAGGCTTTGTATAAAACCTGAAGTAAGAGCTATTTTATTTTGGGTTCATATTTTTGATTGGCTTTAACTTTCCTGTACAAATTTTATTTACTATGCTTATTACCAACTAGCGTAATCAAAAATCATATTTACTCAAAAATATTTTTTACCATCAAATTAATTAAACATCTTCTTAATTATGGCGAGCTGAATTGTTTAATACTTAATTGAAGTTCCCATTCTGCCCAGTATGCTGTCTATGTAGGACAATACCGTCTGCTGTATTTGTGGATGATGATTCCATATCCGAATATTTTTTCTAAGGGCTATTTTTCTGTTGTGACCACATCTTTAGTTACTTTTTTCTTTAGCAACTTCCACATATTTTCTAAAAGTTTCAAATCAAGGCTATTTTCTTAAAGTAGGGTAATTGGGATACTAAACAAAATTTTACCCTTATCCAGAAAATATATTTCTTAAAAATCAATACAACTTTTTATTATGTAAAAAGTAAACAATTTTAAATTTAATTTAGTAGAATACGTACATTTTGTATAAAATCTTAAGTACGTCTATTAATATCGCCAGGGACTGTATATTCGATACTTTAAAGTAACTAGGATACTTTTTTCTAACAGCTTTCCAATAAGACACTAAGGGATGAAGTGGTAAATATTCCTAATCTATCTTGGTCAACAAGTCAAATACACAAAATGGTCAAAGAACTATCAACAGAGGAAATACTATCTTCAACAAGTAGTTTTCAAAACTCCTCTGCAGAAGAAAAACCCTGGGAAAAAAATAAATTTAGGGAGAGGGTAGTATTGCCTTACCCGTCATAATCGTTCAAAGTTGTTCCATTGGATCTCTGTTCAGTTCAAAAGTTACAACATTTACTAAATGGTAAAAAAATTAAAAAAAATTGTTTTTTTATATTTTCCTTAGTAATCAATTGATTTTTACAAATTTAGCACTAAAAATCTGCATACTAGGTACTAAAAGGTTGATAATAATGGGACTAATTATATCATTGATTTAAAATTAAAACTTCTTTCAAAATTTTGTGTTATAAATGAAATTACATAAATGTCTCCCTATCTTTAGAAACAATGGACAACATTTCTAATATAAGTTGAAATAGAATTGAGATCTCAATTAAAAATATTTTAAAGAACCCCGTTTTACTCACCAAGCTTAAGTAGGATTTACGGTAATTATTTTTACAAATAAGAACTTACCTACAATATGTTTTTTTTTCGATAATTATTATTCACTTACCAATACAAACAATTCAGTGGCCCACTACTATTAATATTAGTAATTATTCTTTTACTAATTGGTAAAGTTGGTGCTAATGACAACGATTATAACCACATTCAATATTTTAACGAAAATTAAATAAAACACTCCCTATGTGTGTGGGCTGCTCTTTTTCGAGACTCGTATCTATAGTTTTCCTATATTTCAAATAAAACGAGATTAAATTATGCTTGTACCCACATGTTGTTCAAGTGGGATTTTTTCCCGAAGAAAAATTATCCTTACTGAAGTTTAATATATTTCCGAATTCAATTATCCACGATAAATATTATTTATTTGACTTCACAATTATAAAAAAAAATGTAAATTTGATTGTTGTAGGCAAAATAATAATAAATGAGCCAACATGAATTTTGATTGATGACTGCATTTTGTGGAATTTATACAACAATATCATTGTTCAGCCGCTTTGTGAGACTCTTATTCTTTTTCCTCATTACAACAAACTCTCTTCTCACGAACGTTTCAATAAAATATAAACTGATGTCGAATGTTATTGGTGTAAAAGGCAAGTTTATTTGCAATAAAGTATTCGCTAATGTTCATTTTGTCATACATAAACCGACGCAATGCCGTCTTGAAAGAACTATTTCTTTTCAAAAATTATTATTTGCAATATTTTCAAACAGATATTAAATTACGTTTCTAAGTAAGAATTTCGTTTCTGGAAAGGAGATATATTACCGAGTTCCCATGCTTAAAATGCACCGTGCTTAATTTAATGTTTTTTATTATCAAATTATTGTTTTTAATGTTATATCATATGTTAGTATTATACACTTTATTATTTATTATTTGATTAAGTGTACTGTCTATTTGTTGGATATTTTATTTACTTATTCGATTTTAATTTTACAGTACAAGTATTTTTAGACAGATAATATAAAACTTTTTCGTTTTGTTATTGTTACAAATCAATATAGGTATATGTTAAAAATCAATCAAAAATAATTGTATAGGACAACTAGCCAACTTGCACAGGAACTCTTATAAGTTTAATTTTAAATCCAGAAAAACTTGTCACTGAAAATAAAAAAAGTAAACAAAAATATAAATAAATATTTCACTTAGAGTCGGTATTTTCACATTTAGATATTGATATTTATCTTACAGATAAACTTTTATCTGAAGGACAGAGAAAACATGCGTATTTTCATCTACAAATAGCAATGAACATATTATGTTGGATAAATGTGATAGATTTATCTAAGAGTTAAATTTGTATCTATTGAGTAGGTTAAGTTTAAAGTTATAGACTATTTATCCATGAGTGACGATACTGGCTCAAAGAGGTATTTCACATCTAAATCAAGGGTCGGGAACCTATGAACCGTGGGTCATAGAGTAACCCATTTACAAATTTCAAGGGACCCAATTTAGTTCCGAAAAAGTTTTTTTTTAAAATAATTAGAACTTTATAAGTTTTTTTTATAATAATTAAAGTTTAAAAGCCTATTATAATTATTTTCGTAATAAACTATATCTTATTATTCACTAAAAGACTATTTTAAAATAAAATATCACTGACCCAAATGTCCCTTTAATATTAACATTGTGGTTGATTTTACCCGCAGCCAAAATAAGTTGCCGGCCCTTGATTTAGATAGTGCCATATATCTTCCAGATAAAATTTTATTTGGAGGGTAGAGAGGGTAGAGATAAATTTCATAAAAAACAATTTTAAAGATTTCAAATCCTTTGTGATAACAACTTATTGCAAATTCTCAGAGGACTAGGATCAAAATAAGTAGTTAAAACTAGATTTTTATTCACGACGTTTTGGCCCTTTATTTAGCCTTTCTCAGGGGTTCATAAGCAATCGCATTAACTTTGTCTGAGAATTCGCATTAAGTAATTTAAAAGATATGGTCAATCTATCCATACATAAAAATACTAACCATAAATTAAAAAAAAAATTGCTCGAAAACATTTTGGTTTGTAATTCAAAATATAATCCAATATATAGTTAATTATGACGGTGTATACCAAGGTTTATAAAATACACAGGTGGCCTCATGGTGGCTATGTGACGTATCCAGAAGAAATTCGTACATATCTTCAGACTGATTCAAATTTCAAAATATAGACAAATATATAATGATTTTGTTAACTATTAGTTATTATTTTAGGTTGTTTCATTTTAAGTATACCATCTTTTGGAAGATCGTCTTTTTAATCTCATATTCTTCAATGAATTTACTAATTTCAGGTAAAATTAGTAATACTTAAGTATTGCTTAAAATAAAATGTAATTACCTCTATAATTTAAATTATCTTTATATCAACCGAACAAAGAAGATGAGCTATATTACTTTTATAAAATTAAAAAAAAAAAAAAACTTTGTATGCCTGTAGTTATAAATAAATTCACTTATGAAATTTGAAATCCAATTATATTAGAAAAATGGAACTGGAACGAATTGTGTTAACATATTTCACATTATAAGATCTTTTGTTTACTAATACAAACAAACTAGAGACGAAATATTCTGAAATCGGAAAATAAAGAAATATGCAAAAAATACCCTTCAGTAAATATTGTCTTAAGGAATCTGCTACAATGGTTTATTGTTGAAATTGGAAACAAAGCGATGTTTTCTTTTTTATGACTTTCTCCTATTTTGAGAAACATTATTTTCTTTTATTATGTTTCTTTTAGAATTTGGATTTTCCTGAAGTTCCATTAGTAATGAATAAGACTATTAACTTACCGTACACTTAAAGAATTAAAAAAAATATATTGAATACTAAAGCCATTTTTGTTGTATTCTCTTAATTATTGTTATATTTTTAAATAAAAAAAAAGATAAATTGTTAAGTATAATATATTTTAAATGTGTAAGCCTGAAGAATCCTTATATAACCACATTTTAGTAAACTAAGTTTAGAAAATAGTGAATTATAAAACTCAGTAATAGGTAGGTACCTACAATCTGCATATTACAAAACACTTCTAAGATGTAGTTATAGGGCTTTTGAGCTTTGCTTTGATGTTCAATTGTAGAGGTGTGTTTTTTTTTCTATCAAACTATATAACGCCAAAACAAACAAAAAACACTGATATACGCAAAAATTAACTTTTTGGGAAATTTATATGTAATACAGCTTTCACCGGAAGTCATAAGATAGATGATTGTAAATAAATTTGATTCTGTTATTATAAACGCCGAAGATATAACTGATGTTAGCTATAAAAAAAATATTGGTTCTTCATTGTTAAAAAAACATTTTTATTAAAGTAGGTATAATATTATAGTTAACATGGATAGCATTGTAACATCCTAGCGTATAATAATCATAAAAGCTCAATATGTCGATGCTAATGTACCAAAGATTTAGCTTCAGTTGTCATATCTCAAAACAACGCAATTTTTTAAGAAAAAGTTTTGGAATAATAATCATTCAAATTAATCTGAAGCTCAAAATATTGGCGTTAAAAAGAGTAACGTTGGTTTGATAGTTCATAATTAGATCACTTATACCCTGCTTTACATAAGTATATTGCGATACTATACTACTTATTGCAAACCGAAGCAAACGTCAGCTAAATAAAAAAAAAGTAACTAAATTGTTAAATTTACATTAATACACCAAAAACTAGTACAGACAAAGAAAATAGTGTTAAGAAATAAAAAAATAAGGACGAATGGTTAAGGTGGCCGCTTCGAAACTGGTAGGTGTTGGGTTCAAATCCCGTATCGAGCTAATTTTCAATATTTCTCGATTAACGTATTTTTATAAAACATAGAGTCGCTAAAGACCTTAGTAGCTATAAAGCGACGATAAATATAACTAAAAAAAAAGAAAAAATATGTTAACCTTTCAGTCCCTAAACACATTAACAATTATAAAGCAATGATTAATGACCATTATAAACATTAACAAAGAGCGATTTTAAGTAAAATTATGTCAAACCATATCCAGAGATAAGTTTAACATTCAAATATTTTGATTTAATTTAAATTTTTATCTTTTTTTATTTTTTATTTTAATTTAAATATTTTGATACATACATTGGTATGCCTATTTACTACCAAGGTCCATTTTACCTTCCTTTATTCTATAGTAAATCAGCGCTTTGGGAATTGGGGTAAGTTACTCCAAATGAGGTGAAAGGGAAATTCTTGAGGTTAATTAGGGTGAACCCTGATTCACTCTAATGAATATAAAAATGAAGAGCATAAATGGATTAAATGCTGAAGATTCTATTCAAATTGCATTTATATTCAAGCAACATTGAAGTTATTCTATCAAACATGAAACAATATAATTTATCCAAAACCTGAAGGGGGAGAATTTTCAATTAAATTTTGTTTATCTAAAAGATACTAACTATTTCCATGCAACTTTCTTAGTAAATAATATTTAATTTTAATTTTAATTTATATTGATTGTCTCCTTATCAAAATGAAGGGGAAATAGCAAAAACAGTAATAGTAAAAATATTTTAGGGTAAAAGTTAAAAAAGTTCCCCGACCGTTGCTCTACCAAATACTTTCACGAAATGAGTCCCCGGAAAATAAATATTATTTAAATAATATTTTTTTAAGCACTATGGCTACCAAAAACAAAAGGATGCTGGAGGTGAGATTAGCAATAATAATAATTGATCGTTTGTTTAAATAAAAATCTAATAAAATAAAGAAACGAATAAATAAAATAAAGAACTTATAGTATTTTATTTTAAGAAATTATTCTGGATTTAGTATTTTAAATATTAATTGAAAAATGTAATTTGTATTTGAAATAGAAAATATAAAAAGTATTTGTATTTTGTATTTTAATACAATTTTTAAACTATTTTATACATCTCTGCAGTTATACCACTCTGACCTTATCCCCTCGAAATAAAACATTGGGAAAATTAAGATATTGCAAGTTTAATTCTAGATTACAATATTATTATAATAATGTTTGGTATATACATATATTTTTTTCATCATTGCAAATGTTAAATACAATGAAAATCAGTTTACGTTTTACTTAATGAATTAACACATTTTTAGATATTAAAAATGTTTAGCGGTTGCTAATGAATATGGTAACTTATATTTGGCACTTCCAATGAACAATGAGTAGTTTGAACTTAAACTTTAAAATGTATAAATGACACTTGTATTTTACCTAAGTGTAAATTTTAGAAAAAACAGTTTTGGATAAAAACAAGCTTAATTCTTTCCAAATAATTAAGTTCTCGTCAACAAGTCTGTCAAAATTAACAATGATACTTAGACATCTATTTGGACAAGTTCCGGAAATTGTGTGCATAAATCTGTAGTTTCGTTTTTAAGTAAAGGGTGTGACCTGGATTAGTAGCCTAAATTAAAAAAGACCCCAACTGTGATACAAGTCCGATACTATTGTCAACTCACACACGCCACTTGTTTGTTTTGAAATGTAGATCTACTTACTTTGCAAAAACATATTTTAATCCTTGTTTGTTATTCTGAACGTTTAAAACGTCTTTGGCTAGAAGGAGACATCTATTTAAACATAGATCATTGTACAACTGATACTTGTAATCATACAAACAATACACAATGCAAGAGATTAGGTTTTTTCAATTAAAAAGTCTCAAAATACAATAACCATAAAAACTGGCCAGTGATAACTGGAAATAGCTTATGTTTTGAAAAAAAAAATCTAATTCCATATAGATATACGTATACATACGAAAACTTAAGATTCGTATTTCAAAAAATTGAACAGAGCTACAATTGAAAAATTGTAGATTTCACCGTTGCTGTATTTCCCATTTCTTTTTATTTATTTATTTATTTTGTTTGAAAATACCTATAAGCCATGTAATAAGAAATAAAATTATTTGACTCGAATGTTTTATAAAAACAAACTGTCTTTATATTTCTTAGAAGAATATCTCCTTTATAATCATTACATTTGTAATATAACTATAATTGCTGAAACATTCAATGCAAGTTGCATTTAATGCGATATTACGCGCAAAATCATAATTACTAGAACTCATTTTTAGCACGTACCAGTTATTGCAAAGATACCGCACACTTTTTTTTTAATTTTCACATTCGTAACGAAAATAGCTTCCAAGTTTCAATCTTTAGATTATTTTAATTGAAAAAAATAAAATAAATAATGAATTCTCGACATATAGTCAAAAATTCTAGGTAACTTATAAGGGTAATTCTCAACAAATCCCGAAATTTAGAAAAAAAAAATATAAACAATATTTATAATAATTATTACCAATTTGTCAATTTTATAGTAGTTAGGCATTTGTGTTACTCGGTTAACCGATACAAAACTTAAAAACTTATTTTAAGCAAATATGAGGATATTATAGGTAAGGATAATTTCAAATTTTGAAAATGAGGAAATTATTTTTGCAGATCATACCGCCATTAAATCATGTTTTTTTTTCTACGGTAGAGAACAAACAGTTTGAGCTTAATAGTCAAGTAAATATCATATCTATAATAATCTATTATAACATATCATAAATATCATAAATACAATAATCCTGTGTAAAATTTTATTTGTTTTCTTGCCCCGTATACGTTGCATGTAATAGACTTAATACACATGATCTAAAAATAAGTTTAAATATTTCAAAAATGTTAAAACTAATTTCAAAACATAAAGTTAACTTTTAACTTTACTTGATTAAATTAAAGAAATATTTATTTAAAAATGCACACAAAATCTTTAAATTCAAAATGCCTGAAACGAGCTACTACTAGCCCTCCATTAAAATGATGTCACAATATGAAACTTTAAAATCTCATGGACAGTTTCCTATGACAAATATACTTAAACACAAAGGAAAAGGATATTTAAATCGATTAAACATTATGTTGATGATTTTTTATACCATTTACAATCTACACAACCTCTATTCCTAAGGGGAAAATTAATAGTAATTCTTAGAACACAAAAATGTTATCCATGGTGAAAAATTGTGAAAAATGTCAAAAATTGTATTAATTATTACTGTTTCTATTGTAACCGCTCAATGATTTGTATATATCTCAGTTCCAATGCGCGTTTTTGTGCGTACTGTGACGTCACAAAAAACCCACAAGCACACTTATCGTTTTCAGACTCTCATTTGCTCATTAAACTTTAAACTTTTTTTTTCCAAAATACATGTTTTTTATAACTAAAAATTGTTTTTTTCTCATATTAGTAATGTCTTATATCGATTAAAAAAATGTGTATATAGTCTCTTATTGCTACAAATATTGTTAAGTAGCAGCTCGGCAATGAATTATTTTCGTGACACTTCATCACCATCCGTTGAACATTTATATGAATCATTCATTACTCAATTCTCTATTTAAAATAATGTAAGGAAAGTCGATTGGTAGATTATATATAAAATTTTATTTTTCAATTTTTGAATTAAAAATCAGTTTCATTACATAGATATAAACGAGTATTCAAAATATACAATATACTTTGGTTTTAATATAATTTTTAGGACGTTGCTACTTATGCGGAATGTATATGCAATTGGCTATTCATCTTTATTGTAGGTGCATACCATTGACTATTTAAATATACTGTATTTGTATGCAGTTGATTATTTATACATATCTATACATGATAGATTATGTGTTCAATCCTCTACTATATAATTTTTTTTTTCGACAAGTATTTATCGAACATGTGACCCATGCTGTATTGATTAAGGATTAATTCATATAATATATATAATATACATTTTATATAAGTAACCAATTGTGCATACGTGTTACAGTACGTTCAAAGAGCCAACTGTATATACATATACTATGTAATGTATGCTTATTACCTTTATTTTGTTACTATGATTACATCGGATAAAATCTGGATGATTAAAAAACACCATACAAATTAATAATCGCAATATTTAATGTCAAAAAAAATTACATAATTGCGTAATTAATGAAATTTTTTATTAAAAAAATATTTATTAACTCTACTTTGAGCCAAAGGATGTTGGATACCCCTACTCTAATACGTGTAAGATGATTTTAATATGTAAAACTATAGTTATTACTACCAACAATTAAAAATCAATGAGAACCTTCATGTATGATTACAGATGCGTTCATATATCGACTGTTAGTAAAGGTGGAGGGAATGATTTTTTTTCATGGAATACATACAAAAATATATTTGGAAACGTATTCTTTACTTCCATTCCAAACTCAAAAGATTTTCGAAAATCTATTGTATTTTCAATCGATAAATCAAATTCACAAACAAATTTTATGAAAAAAATTTTATTCAAAAATTAAAAAGTGTTCAATCTTAAGTTTGGGATATAGTGAGGTAATGATTTTCAGGTGTTTTATATTTATTATTCTTTAAAAATACTCAAATGATTCCAAAATTATAACACTATTAGCCCAAGTAATGTTCTTTTCATGGAAAAAATTGCCGTCATAGGCCACTTTGATTTTTGTAAAGCCTGAAAGGACAAGAATTTCGAGATTTCATGAGAATTACCCATATCTTATGTGTTAATGCCTAATTTCTAATTTCAAACTAGCATTAATTTTAAAACAGGAAATAACTATTTTTTAACTAATCACTCCTTTATAAATGTGAAGGCTATTTAAAGGGATTTTAAACTGGAATTAGTTTTCACGTTTATAATTTATCACACACTGAGTGCCAACACATAAATTCGTCAACAGTGACTTCTTCTCACAGTAGGAGTTTAACTCTGTCCTCGCTTTCGACCATTTGATTCCACACAAAAAATAATAAATGTAGGAAGAATAAAAATATTTTTGCATTACTCACCACATTTAGCTATTAAGGCAAAGTAATTAATTTGAATAAGTTTAATGGAAAGACAGAAAATTTAGTTTGAAAAAATATTTGAAAAATCATAGTTCTACCCTGTTTCATAATTCAAATGCTTGACATTAACTAATATTCATAATTGAATACGTAATATTTGAAAAGATCCGATTTTTGAAGCCGTGAACCAAAACACGGATAGATCTGGTTAATTTATTACCTGTTTATACAAACTGTTACAGTTTTACAAATGACCCAATCATTTTTCTTCGGTTGATAGTTGCTTTGTGTTAGTTAATCAAGCGTTGGAATTAATTTGAATTTTTGATGAATTCCAGTTAGAGTTTGAACACTTTTGTGTTCATTTCAATTTTTTTTCGTATGTTTAAATACCTTATTTTTTGTTACTCTAAAAACATATAAAGCAAAATTAATTATTACCTGAAAATTTCTTTTGTAAGAAATTAGTATTATGATTTTCAAAAAAAAAATATTAGAAAACAATTCAGTTTTTTCAATAGATTTTTAAAATGAAAAATTCTAATGATTTTAATTGCATCATAAAGAAGTATTTAATAAAATCCTTCACATAGGTCATAAATATATTATCTTCAATAATCGGCAATTTATCAGACTGAAATTGTTCAAATCTCACCAGGGTGTAAAAAATAGTATGAATAACAGCAATTATAATATATTTTCCGACATTGATGAAATAGCTTTCAAGTGCCTTTTGGAAATTAATTAACCAAAGAAATTTATCATTTTAAGTAGTGTTTATGGGGAACTAGATTTGACGGATTCATGCATCTATAACTGTCTAAATTTTTCAAAACATTTTTCTCTTTAAAATAAGAAAGTGAAACAAAAAATGCCTGTCTATTTTTTTTTTGTTATTATTGTCTAATGAATGAAAGTAAAGAAAAAAATATACACTGTTACAAAGGAAAACATTTAAAACCGTTGTAAATAATTTTAATGTATAGGTAATAGGCAATATTTATCTTCCTTCTTCCCCTAAGTGCCTTATCTGTTCAGCTTAGCGGGTCGTTATTGTACTGGGGGCCTCTTCTGAAAGCTCCTCTGCACAGCTTTGTTTATAATTTCAATTGGTCAGGTCTACTTCTGAGATAAATCTAGTAGACAATCCATTGGGTTTTTGTATGTTTCCCAGTTAATGCCTTGGATGGTCCAAGAAAGCTGAGACCACTTTGATTCATAACTGGGCAGTCAAATAGTACTTATTCTGGTACTAATACTGCCATGATAGACAATAATTTTTCATATTTATTCACGATCGACTTCGGAAAATGGGTTAAATTAAAAACAAATATAAATTTAAAAGGAGGATGAGTAGGAGGAAGAATTAGAAGCACTATTTAATTAACACTATTTAATATTTTCTTGTATTATTTGAAAAATTGGTTCGTGACATTTCTATTTAAAAAAGGTTCTTTAAAATGATTCCTTCAACATTTTTTTTAAAAATTGTTTCTGAAACGTAAATTTTCACTAATTTATTTACATAAATCATTTATTTTAGCGACTACACAAAAACTGTTGGCTTTAAGTTCGTTGATTGCTTCTGGATAGTTGGAATAAATTAAAAACCCAATATAGTCCCAAAAAAAAAAATCAATGAAGTTATATTGCAGGATCTTGGTGATTCTTTCACATCTAGATGTTATACGGTCGTTAAACTTTTTCTTTAGGTTGAATGTATTCGGCAGTATGGCATGTTTCATCGTCTTGTTAAAACCATATCGCGTTCAAGATGAAATCATAGAACTCATGCCTCAGTAAATTTTTAATTTTGTGTCTGTAGCGTTCTCCATTTACGGTAGCTGCAATAGTTTCTCAAAAAGTATACTTTGTTTACACCTCTAGGTCAAAAACTACATCAATCTGCTAATTTTTGAAGGTGTGAATATGATCAAAAACAACATGTAAATTTTGATTATTCTAAAGGTGACAAATGGGCTTATTAACGAAGCTATTTAACTAGAAATGCGTTTCATCGCTGAATATGATTTTTCCAAAACTCAATTGATCTCTTTCAAATTGTTCTAAAACCCATTCAGCAAAATTTCTATTTGATAAATGGTCATTGATTTAAGTTCTTAAGTCTACTAAATTTTCTACGTTTTAAAATGCAAATCTTTATGAAGAATTATCCAAGTGTAGGGCCATAAGAAAATTCAAGTTCTTGAGAAAAACATCGAATTGATTGTTGCCGATTCACGTACCTACACTTGATATTTTCAGCAGTACATTTACATTTTTGTTTGATTGAGTTACCAATATCCCAAACACTTCCTTTAATCCCAAATTTTGCAATTTAATTACGAACAGTAAGTACAGTTAAATATCTTGCCCATAAACTTAACGCAATCCACAAAACGTAGCCAGAACAGATTCATTACTTTTGTAATAATGTTTTAAATTTCTAAATTTAATGTAACTGTATAACTTTCCATGATGATTTGTCAACAAATAATTAAAACAAATGCTAATTTTGGAGATAATGAAAAACCAAATACAACCCCCATAATGTGTGGAAAAACCTAATACTAATTTGGTCATTCTATATAAAATTAATTGACTAATCAGTGTTTCCCTTTGTATCAGTTAAGTTCTTCTTAACCACAAAATAATGAATTAAATAAAGATACACGAATTATAATTATAAAGATATTTATACAAAAACTGCATAATTTTCAAATTTATTTTTGAATAATATAAACGCGAATAATTTTTAGCTAATAGTTGTAGAAAAAAATACCTCTGAAAGAAGAAACTAATTAGATATATGATAAAATTCCGAAAAGACATTCAAAAAATATGTATGTCTTTAAAAAATTTTGGGGACTAGATGAGATGCTGTTTTTTGTTTTCTAAAACAACTTAGGTATACCCTACCATAAGGTAGCAGTCAACAAATAAAGAAAAGATATAATAGAACAATGACTACATGCTGTTTCCACCTCTAACACGGGAAAAGTAGGTACAGATTAAGAATTTAACTTGCCATTTTGCAAATTGTACTGCATATATTGATATTTCAAATGATTTTTTTTTCTGAACTGCTCAACAAAATATTGAACAGCTTAAAAGCGTATTGTGTTTACTTACTTGTGCGGTTATTTCAGTGAAAGTTGCAAATTGTGCGTTTCTAGTAAACATGAATGGGTTCATTTCGATTAAATGTAAAAGAAATACTGCTTTACTCAATACCAATGTTTTACTTTAATACTGTAGGTTCAAAATAATAAACATACTTTTCTCTTTATCGTAATATTTTCTTGTGAGAGATAACTACTCTTGCATAGATCCTAACCACATAGTATTCCAAATCAATAGGTATAGATATAACTCTAAACATTTAAATTATTCAAAACAAAGTGCATATTTTTTTCATTCTAGTTATTCTACATGGTATTATCCTATGAATTTTGTTAGTGCACACATGGACAGTAGAGTAAAAATTACCAAACGAATTTAATTAATGAAAAAAGAGTACGAATCTTTTTCACTTACCTAATATTTAATCAATTAATTTATTATTTTATAGTAATTAGTGACAAGAAATAGAAAGAAAAAAAAATAAAGTAATTATTTAATACGATTTACTTATGGTTCTCCCGTTGAGATATTTTTTTTGTGTTTTCATAAATTGCTTCCTTAACAAGTTTAGAGTATGGTGGTAAAGTGTTAATTTTAAAATTTGAAGACTTTGTAAAGGTACAGCCGTACAACAATACAGAAGTCGTTATGATTTTAAGCATACTGGAACTTACAAGGTGTTTTACTTAAAAATCAGTTTTTCAATTTTCCTTCATTACATCTCGAGAACAGTTTACCCGACTAACTTCCAATTTATATGGTAGACTCAGCACATGTAAATGGACAGAATGAACTAACATTTTTAATCTCCTTTGTTTCAAATCTAAATTCGTTTATAATAAAAAAATGAGTCAGGATGTAGTAGACCACAGTTTATCAGTGTTTTATTTTATTTATTTCAAATTGTGACGTTTCGTCGGTGTGATTTCGACTTCATCAGGCAGCCTTGGGATATTTATTAAAAAACCTATTCTTATCCAGTCTCATCATATAAAATTATTACGTTTAACGTTTGGTAAAAACAAACAAGAGTTCAAAATAAGAACTGGCATGTCAATCAATTACAGTAGTTGTCATATATTTTTTAAATTAATAAATATTTTTAAGTTACAGTTAACAACAATCAACTCCCAAAACTAACCTATAAATATATGTGTCGTTTTTTGTCCGTTGCTTACTACTTACTACTTTCTAGTTCTATTTTTTTATAATTAAAATAGAACAACAAAAAACCGTGAGATTGCAACATTTTCTGCAGAAATCTGCTAAAAATCCATATTTATTTTATTGAATTTGAACTGAAACTAAATTATTTTTTATGATTCAAGAAGCTTGATGAAGTTACGATACGTAACGAAACATAACTAATTTGAACATTAAAAAACATCAAATAAAAAAATTCGAACTTAAATAACCTGATTTGTCTTCTTTATTTAATAAAAGCTGAGATTTGAATTTTATAATCTAAATACATATTTATAAAATAAATATAAATATTTATTTGTTAAAAAAATTCAAAGTTCTGTCTTTTTACTGGTTTCCAAAAAAAAAAAAAAAAAAAAAACAAAAAATGTTTAAAAAAAAAGGCCTTCACACGGGAGAAATCGGGAGATGGGTGGCTTAAATTAAATTTAAATGGGATAATATGTTTTCGTACTGACAAAGAAAAAATTCTTATTTCTCTTTTCAGTAAAAAAATCTCAATTTTCGTACCGTATACATACATCAGTGCTTAACAATTTAAATCCTTTGAAATTGAAAATAAGCTCTTACGTTCCTTTATAATATGTTTTTACGTTTAAGATATAAAAAGAAAAATATTTATCGTAACCTATGAAATATTTTTTCGTTTTCTCCAGAATGTCACAAACGTTTATTTTGTGGAAGTTAAGATTACATTAGTAAAAACCCAAAATCCGAAAGAGCTTAGGAGTTTTGCACAATTTTGCCAATAGTTTGAAAAATTTAAGTGGTCTGATAGAAGGATATTTTCCCAAAAATACTAAATAATGAAAAGTTTTCTTTCATTTAAAATTGTAGGATTTGAACAAGAAGCTGAAGAAGGTTAAATTTTCTAATTGCGGTACTCATTTATTAAAGTTTAAACTTATAAAACACATGTTCTGAAAATAATACAAAATATTATTTATTTTTAGTAGGAAAGTGGATTTAAAGGATGTAAATCCATATACTAATAATTAATTCAGCGACGTTTCGGTCCTTTATTCGACCTTCATCAGGCTTCTTAATATGAAGTACATAATATACATCTCAAACACAGCAACATTTTTTCTATATCCCACACATACATTAAAATTATAAAAAAATATTAAAATTATAAAAAAAAAATAATGTAAAATTTAAATGTATGTATGATATAAAAAAAAATGTTGCTTTGTTTGAGATGTATATGCACAGTATATGGATTTACATCCTTTAAGTCCACTTTCCTGCTAAAAAATAAATAATATTATGTAAAGTATGGACACAACACATTTATCGACAATACAAAGTGTTTTAAAAATGTTAAACTAATATCAAAACATAACTTACTGTTAATTTTGAACTTTACTTTCTAAGAAAATAAGAAATATTCATTTAGAATGTAAAAAAAACCGTTAAATGCCTAAAACGAGCTTGTATTGACCCAGCATTAAAATGACGTCACAATACAAAATTTCAGAATCCTACGGACGCTTTCTTATCAAAAATGTACTTTAACACAAAGGAAAAGTTGTTTAAATAGTTTAAATATTATGTTAACGATTTAAACTATTTACAATCTATGCAACCTCTATTCCCAAGAAAAAAATTGATAATAATTTTTATGGTATAAAAATGTTTTCCATGGCGAATAATTGTAGTAAAAAATGACAAAATTTGTGTAAATTGTTTCTACTTCTGTGGTAACCGCTCAATGATCTGTTTATATTTCGGTTTCAATACCCGTACTGTGACGTCACCGAATACCCACAAGCACTGTTATTGTTTTCGGACTCATTGTACTCATGTACTCATTAAAATTGAAACTGTTCTTTCTACCAAAACACAAGTTTTTCATAACTAAAAATAAGTTTTTCTTCATATTTATTATATTCTTTATAGATTAAAAAAAAACAATAAAAAATTGTACATAATAGTCTATTCAGTATAAATATTAGTGTAGTGTCCATTGCTTCCTTTTAACAAATCTGCAATGATCAACTGCTTTCTTCTTATCATACTTATCATTGAAAACCAAGAAAATATAAATTGTTGCATAACTCCATAAATGAAGATAGATATTCAATTCTCGTCAAGATTTTACAGAGAAAAGCTCAAACCCTGAATAAATAAAATAAATTCCATATTTCAATACAACAAAGTTGAAAATTTTATCCGTAAATCAATCTGGCAATGGCTTCTATAAATTATAACCGAGTTAGGTAATAACTCGTTCAAAATGAGAAAAATGCTTCAGTATAACGAAAACTTCACATAATATGCTCGAAGTAGGTTTACATACATACAAACTTTAACCAGACCGCCATGTTGTCATTCATCGCATGCAAAAAACTTTTGCAACGTTATTTATTTTCATATATATGAGTACCTATATATTTTTTTTAATTTTTGTTCAACTTGATCGTGTGTCGGCATTACCTGTGTCTTTTAACATCCGTGACAATATCTTATGCACGTATTGTTGGTAGTAAGCTACCCCATTCAAAGAACGCCGTCTTTGCCAATACCATTTTATCTCGTCACTGTGCACCCACCACAAATGAAAACAATTTTCTTTATTAATTATTTCGATTGTAGCTATAATTGTTTTTAGCATTAACATTTATATAAATAAACAGCTCAGATGGAAAGTAATTAAAACGTTTTTACAACTTTTACTCAGCTTTTCATTTGCAATTAGAAAAATCACATAATTAAAATAACATTTTTAATCTTTATATCAAAAGTAAGACATTAAACAATACAATGTTATGATAGAATAAACATTTTCAATGAAATTCCCAATGCCGTTTGCACAGTTTAATTGACATACGAGCGAATTTTCATTGACTTTTACTAAGTGTTAATTATATGTTTTGATGTTATAATGAACCAAAGAAATGAAAACTGTTAACAAGTCATTTTTATCTGGCTTTGATTACATATTTAACCCAATTATTGTACCATAGACAAGTTTTAATAATACATAAAGAAAAATAATTGTTAATTGTACTATTAGAAACATTTAGGCTTTAAAATCAAAGTACTTATTCTCATTAATTATGGTCTGCGCATTAATACACATGTTTACATCATAAGAATTTCCTAATCAGCTTTTGCTGACTTACCTTTGCTGATAATTTGACATAATTTTCATCATATACCTACCTATATTAACATGAAATCTCATTTTTTTAGAGAAACATCAAGAATATATTTTATTTCACCTGCAATTATAATTTTGCATTTATAGGACTGGGAAAATGTAGGTAACTACAAACATATATGTATGTGCGAATGTTTAGAATAGCTATGTAAAAAAATAATAATAAAAAATAAAAATTTTCACAAGAATTTTTAATCGTAGAAACGCAATTATTTCTTTTTCTAGGTATGAGGACAGGTAATGGTTTCTATAATTAAAAAATAATTTTCATTTCCGTTTGCTGATTAAAAAAAAATAGCTAATATCTACTTATTAGTTTGTAAGAAAGAAGTATTTTGTAGAATGTAGATTGTAGACACTGAAGAGATGAAGAAATTATAGAGAATGTATAAGAAGATTCAATGATATTCCATGTAAATGATATTACACTACTTAGAATCATTATAGCCATGCAGAATATTTTCATGAATAAATTATTTTAATTTTCACTGTGGAGTAACACAATGGAGTAGATATGAATGAAATATTGATAAATACATTAGTCACTTGATGTAATTGTCATTTTTCTATTTCAATTATTTTTCAACTGAATTCATGAAAATATTACATAGAGATTGCATGATTTATGAATTTAATTTTGAACTCTATGAAACATTAATGTATATCAAAAATATTAATATTTATGAATTATATATAAAATTTTGTATGTAAATATGTATGTATTACATCCTGGTAATAAATTAAATTAAATTAAAAAATATACATTTTTTTATAAACTATATATATAATATTTTTGAATTATTTTCATTTCTTTAAGTTTAATAAAGATTCTGGGCTTCTTCGTTGCCTACTATAGCAAAAAAAATAGCATTAAAAAATAGGTACTAATTATTAACTATCTTCATGCATTTTTATTGTATTTATTCAAAAATTAGATTTTCAACACTTTCAGAATAATACACAGCAAATAGTTATGCATTGAAGTACAGAAAATGCCTATACAACACAAACTTAACAAAAAGCAGTATAACTGCGGTAGGCTTATACCCAAATAGCTAGTAATGAGTGTTAGGGGTGTACACTTGAAAAAGACATCGATGTTTTTATTCGATGATGTTAAAAATGAAAACTCTACATCGTTGTTTATCGATACATCGCTTAAATATATCGATGTTTTTTGAACACAACACATCAATATTTTTTGTTTTTTTTTTTTTTACATCGAATGCTATCCGCAATAATTTGACTATCAAACTTTCTTCGTAAAAACCAAAAAAATAAATATTAAATTTTGTCTACAAAAATTTAATTTTAAGACTTTAAATTGAACTCATAGTTGCTTTGGCTGATTTTGCAGAAACAAAACTTTACTTAACGTTTTCCTTTAATTTATTCCTCTGCTGGTTGTCTATTTAATCAGCCTTTAAAAATAAGCGTTCGTATGTAATAGAAGAACTTACAATAGTCAAGTATTTGAAGGTAGTTTTGGTAGTTTTATAAGGCTTTGGGACTGATGTTTTAAATCACTCCAGATTTACAATGGATTTTCATCGAGTCTTCTTCCTACAGGACTACGTACTAGTAGATATATAGAGAGTTCATCTCTACCCCTCGGTTCCGCTAGTTATTCACAAGTGGTACTATCTGCTAATGACAAATAGTAAAAATCAAAATAATTCACAATTTTAAAATATATTTTTCCATTAACTCAGAGCTAGGTTTTTTTCATTAAAGCGATGTATTTTAATAAATCGATGTATCGTATTGAAAAAAAAACTATGTCAGAATATCGAATCTATCATATGGTAAACATCGGATAGATTTGCATTTACGTTTAGTGAATACCCCTAATAAACGTTGTCACTCCAGGCAAGAATAGAGATAATCATTTTATGAGTATAAAATCACCTACGAATGTTAATGTAAACCTTAATAATTTGTCTTAACAATTTAATTTTACAGGTATTTTTTATTCTTTTTTCTTAAAAA
The DNA here is from genome assembly GCA_958496175.1 of Sisyra terminalis. Taxonomy (NCBI): domain Eukaryota; kingdom Metazoa; phylum Arthropoda; class Insecta; order Neuroptera; family Sisyridae; genus Sisyra; species Sisyra terminalis. Next base: position 24,473,691 of record OY292277.1, read on the forward strand.
AACCATACCCTAATGTTTGTAAACATATTTAAGATTTAAATAGATTTTTTATTATAAATACTAACTCCCTAAATTCATTTTGAAGGTACAAGCGTCATAGAAAGTTGTGATGAGAAATGTGACTTGAATTTTATGAAGGGGTTGATATGTGCTTATGATTTTTTTTTCCTTTTGGTCACATGTTTCATTGGATTTCTTATCCATTTTTATGAAAGCTTAACAGGAATAAATATTTCGTCAAAGTTGGAGACATTAAATGATAACATGTTGATTTTGGACAATGAACGATACTTCTAAAAAGTTCACTTTTAAAACTTTGTTAATTATTATTTTTAATACTATTATACTTTACTACACTATTAATACTATTAGTGAAAATTAAAAAAAACTTAGTTTTAATATTTTAAGTTTGAATGATACAGCATCCAGAAATATTAAGTAGTAAGTTTAAATAGTGATATTAAAACCACGGACTACTGTCAAAAAAAAAAATTTAATACAAAATTTGACAACAGTTTAAATTGATTCATGGCATTATTAAATATATTCTTTTAAAATATCAAATTTCAGTAATCATATGGAAAAATATCAATTGGAAAAAATATCAGTATGTTCAAAAAAAGGAATCGAAGACCATAAAAGTAATGGATATAAGAAAATATTCATTTATGTTTATAATATTCTTCTTTTCAGATGTTACAAGTTCAAAATCGTTACGATTATCTACCATCGAAAAAGAAATCGAGACAATTGTCGCTCTTCCACCAGATGGTGGTTGGGGTTGGGTAATTGTGTGTGCAGCTTTTATAAGCAATTTTATGCTAGATGCGACTGGATATAGCTTCGGGATTATGTTGGAACCTATTAAAAATACCTTACATGCGACTAAAGCTGAAGTAGCTTTATCGTATTCTTTATTAGGTTTATTTTTCAATTTTTCTGGTACTATAACGTCTTTATTTCATTATTGATATTCAACTCAATTTCAACAAATTCGTATCTGTAAAGGACCACTTGCTAGTGCTTTAACAAATCGTTTTGGTTATCGGATTGTAGCTTTAATTGGAAATGTATTAGCAGTTTCTGGATATTATTTTATGTCTTATGCAGAAACATTACCTGATCTGTACATTAGTAATGGAATTATTACTGGTTTTATAAAAACAATACATTGATTTTAATGTTACTGATATTTCAATTTTAATTTTAGGGATAGGACTGGGATTTATATACATTTCCACAATGGTGTCGGTGGGATTTTATTTTGAAAAATGGAGAGCTGTTGCATCTGGAATAGCAGTCACAGGATCAGGAATAGGAGTTACTATTGCACCTATTGTTTTGGGTCCATTTTCTCAAAAATTCGGTTGGAGAAAATCGTATCGTTACATTGCAGGTTTAATAAGTCTTCGACAATGACTATCTGATATTTTATATGATTAACACCTCGTCTACTATGATAGGGGCTATGGCTATAGTTTTAACACCAATTTGCTTTGTATTACGACCGTTGAAGCCAATAATAGTAACAAAAATATTCAACGAAAAAAATGAGCAACCTTCTGGATCAAAAATGTTGATTTTACGTGAAGATGAAAGTGTTGGGTTATCCAACTTCCTATTCACAAATGGAAATATGTCATTTATAAATGCAAAAGAGTTTGGAGAAAAAACCAAATCTTCTATCACATTGGCTACAAGCCGACGATCGAGCATTATTTCCTCAACATCATCGTGTTCGTTCGATGTAAGCACAAATATTTGAAACTATTGTTTGTTTCTTAAGACATTTTCTATCAGTCATTATCAGGTATACAATTTAAACCAGGTGGCCTGCACACTGTGTATGAAGAAGTTGAGCCGAAAAGATGGAAACGAGTTCTTAAAAGGTGCAAGTATTTTATTCAAAAGTGTTGCTGTTTTTGTTGTAATAGATTATCAAGATCAACCAAGAAAAATTATGGATTAAATAATGCACGGCCAATGTTTAGAGATGATATATTTTATACAGCAAGTCTTCAACTTTTACCACAATACCGAATTCGGGAACGTGATTCAAAAGATGAACAAAACATACAAAATTTAGTAAGTGATTAAAATTCTCAACAATCATTAAATTTTATTTTCAATATTTTGTATCATATTTTTTTACTATTAATTAAATCAATTTCTTATATACGCACCAAGAATTCCGAGCATAGAAAATTTGTGTAATTCACTTAAAATGGAACTTAAAAAAAGCTATAATCTGAATTAACAAATGAAACTTTTTGATTTGATTCTTTTACTACATGCTCTGGATTTACTACGTAGGCTGCAACTTACAAGCCTCTACCACTTTGAGAATCGCATTCATTTTTTTATCATAAAAATGTTATACCCCTCTAAAGGCTATATATTATCAATTTTAACTAGTACTAGAAGTAGTAACTATTGATGATTGTAGCTGGTATTACTACACGTGTGGGGAAGATCCACAAGGAACCTAATCTACAGCTGCTGTAGCGATAACAATTGTTTCCGTGTACCTAGAAATGCAGTAGCCTCCATCTTCGTGCCTATTACCTATACGCTTCGAAACCTCTACAGAATTAAATAATATTTTACATTGTGAACGTTCATGTATACGATGTATACTATATACTTAGTAACACAATTAATATTAAGTGCATATGTATATTTTTTTCAAGCACTCGCGTCGCGCCTTTTTGGAACCTCCCTCCTTTAGATACGTGCCTACTTTGCCTTATGGATAATCCACCTCTACAGAATCCCATAAATCCTATGTTTCTATGGGAGCGAAAATATTTAGCCTCATAAATATTGAGATCCAAATTTTCTGTTGCGATTCTAAAATATTTTAACTTTGTGAAACGAGCTTTTTTACCCATTTCTTACTTTCTTTTCCAATAAAATTGCTCTAAACTGCTGTTTTCGCTATATGCAATTTAGGAAACGGTTGGTTAAATAAAACTAAAACCAAAAAAAAAGTTAAAGAAAAATATTTTCCGAATTTCAAAAAACACTTAATGTTCTACTTCGTATATATATTTTCAAAATTTTTTGGTGTGAAAAGTTGATTTTCACAAACGATGAATATTTATGTGTGAAAAGCCTGTTTAATATTGTATTGATTTTTACTAGTTTGGAAAAGTTGGCTGGATCAGAAAGTGTGAAAAATATTTTCCGAATTTAAAAAAACACTTTATGTTCTACATCGTATATATATTTTCAACAAATTTTTGTGAGAAAACTTGATTTTCACAAAAGATCAAAATTAATATGCGAAAAGCCTGTTCAATATTGTATTGATTTTTACTAATTTGGAAAAGTTGGATGAACCAGAAAGTGTAGAAAATATTTTCCGAATTTCAAAAAACACTGAATGTTCTACTTCGTATATATATTTTTTCAAAAATTTTTGGTTTGAAAAGTTGATTTTCATAAACGATGAAAAAATTTGGGAGAAAAGCCTGTTTAATTTTGTTTCGATTTTTGTTATTTAGTAAAATTTTGGGAAAATATAATTTGAGGAAAAAAATTAATTTCATAATTGCTTTTTTTTTCATTTTTTTTTTCGAAGGGGGGGAAGTTCTGTTTAGTTTTACTTAACTTTTTTTTTTAATTTTACATTTAACCAACCGTTTCCTAATTTTTGCCGCATTTTTGTTTTTGTATGTCGCTTTGAATCATATTTTCTTAATATTATACTATATCAATGACTAATTAGTTAATTTTTCTTAATTAATTTATTACCGTTAAACTATTTTATCACAAACGAAACGGTTTCTTTCACATACCTCTACGAACGATTTCCCATCGATTAGCAAAAAAAAAAAATCGGAAAATTCACACTTTAAAATTTTGTTGGCTAATCGTTATGGGGTTCATTATTTACTCATTATAACGACGAATTAAAACCAACATGCAGCATTTTTGATTATATTAAAGTAGCTTTTACAAATTTCTACCTACCCGGCCTAAAATATCTGTGCACGCCACTATGTACCAGTGTATACTTAGTTTTTAATATTAAGTGCAGAGGTATATTTTTTTAAAGCCCTCGCGTCACGTATTTTAGAACCTCACACATTTAGATACATACCTAATTTACCTTATTGATATTCCACTTCTGCAGGATCTCACAAATTTCAAGTTTATACGGGATCGAAAATATTTAATCTCATTAATATGGGGATTTCAAATACGATTCTTTAATATTTGTACTTTGTGTAACGAGCTTTTTAACTCCTTGCTCCCCTTCTATTCCCATTAAATTGCCCTTTAACTGCTATTATCGCTATGCACTAGTATAAACTTAGCTCTACGATTCCTTGTAAATCCAATCCTATTCATCAATATCGATATTGGTCACCAGACACTTGCCCGCTAGAAAAATCCTCACAGGAAATTTGCCCACAGAACGACGCTCACTAGCATTAGTAATCACACGAATGTTGCCCACATAGAAATTTACTCACAAAGAAAATTTAGCACACAAAAATTAACGCACAATGATATATGCTCACATGAAAATTAACCCACAAGAAAAAATAAATTATTTAATATTGAATTAATTATTATTCTATTATTAATATTGTAATAGTATTGTTAATATAACGATATTTTACGATATTAAAATTGAATTGATAAAAAAAAAAACACAAATTAAATTAAAGACAAAGTAAAAATTGAAACGTTGCCAGATATTGACATCACTAAAAGGGACATGAGTTCTTATAATTTTTTTAAATTTATAACTTTTTTAAAAAACAAGATATTTTTTTCACACAGGTTAGTAGGGTATTACAGTATTATTAATAAATTAACATTTAATTAAATAATAAATAAAGTAAAAAAATTTTGCTGTGAATTCATTTTCATGTGGGTAATGGGTTATGGGTAACTTTAATCATGCTAGTGCGCAACTTTTTGTGGGCAATTTTCTAGTGGGCAACCATCATAAAACCATCGATATTAATATTATTAATTAACTGATTAGGATATTGTGGCACATTGAAACAATAATATAGACAGATACTTTGCATATTATATAGCATCAATTTAATTGATTTACAATCATTATTATTGATCGCATTAAACAGATACATTTATCAAAATTTTTCCTTTCATACATTAGCTTCGGAAAATAAAGATAAATAGTTAGATAAACATCTATTTATACCAAAATTTACACTTTCTAAATAAATTATTGATTTGTACAAAGTTAGTTTTGAAGTTGAAGTATATTGTTAGGAATGATAATATTTGGGTTGTGAACCAATTAACTAATTATTTGTCAAAAACAAATTTTATAATAAAACCAGGTTTTCTCAAAAAACGACAATGAAAATTTGTTTTGTCAAAAAATAAATCTTTGCAATTTTAAAGGTAAAGGGATAATATTTCCTTTCTACTTGTTCTCCACAACCTGGTATACCATAGTTGTATGACAAAACAAAACAAGGCTAAAATATAACAGTCCAAATCTACAAAACAGTAGGTACAATCAATTTCATTTATTTTTAGTTGACGGTTTTTGAAGCACCTGATATGCGTTTTTCGAACTATATACGACAATAATGTTCTGTTTTGTCCGATCATGTTCTACTATTCACAGGAATTTAACAATTAATCACCAATTTTGCTATAACTTGCATGATACTTTCTGAAGCAATAACTTTCATTACGGAAAACTATTATTAAATCTTTCAGCTATACTTACATCATTAAAGCAATTTTTAACTTCATTATTAATATCATTTACCACAAAGCATTGTATTGATAAAAAAACAGTTAACAAATTATTTACACTTCTTTAATTTTACCGCATAAAGTTTCTGTTGTGTAATGTTTTACGAAACTTCATAAAATTTGCTCTACAAACTTTCACAAAACATTAAATATCTATTTATTTTGTAGGAATCACGCATTGAATATCATTTGTCGGTATCGAGAGCAGCGATTTCTCGTGATATAGACAACGATCATGTGGTTCACGGTTGTAGACAAAGTTATCCGTTTTGTTCAGAGGAAATTTGCCGAACTTTTACTACAATGTTAGATTTTAGTTTGTTGAAATCTCCATCATTCATTTTACTTGGTCTCTCATGTTTCTCCGCATCACTTGGATTTAATCCGGTTTTTGTATTTACCATTGGTAAACAGATCGAAATAGTTTGATAAATTTTTATTTTGAACTTATGTCTCATATATACAATGTTTAAAGATCGTGGAAGAAAAGCGGGTCTTTCCCAAGAACAATCTGTACTTCTACTATCTACAATTGGTATTGCTAATACATTTGGTCGTTTACTCTCCACGTTATTGACAACAATTCCCAATGTTAAAGCGTTGGCTGTTACGACGGTTAGTTTATCAATTTGTGGAATTTCAACAATGTTATGTGAGTTTTTTACGCAAATGGAAGCTCAATTTTTATATGCCGCAGTATTTGGATTAACAATAGGTAATTTTATTACCCATAAACACAGTAAACTTATCACTCACTTTTAATGGAAATTGTTTATTTTAGCCTGTGTCCATTCATTAAAAATGATTATTGTGGTTGATATGTTAGGATTAGAACGCCTTTCTAATGCTTTCGGCTTGTTATTAGTATTTAATGGCATAGGTTCCGCTTTAGGAACTCCGTTAGCCGGTAAAGATATACTTACAAATAAAAGTTATATCCAATATTATTATTACACATAAAACAAAAATGTTTTCTTAGGTCAAATGGCTGACAAAACTGGAAACTATAAAATGTCATTTTTCATATCGGGTTGTTTCATCTTGGCAAGTTCCGTTTTACTGTTGCCAATAAAATTTTTATCACGCCGAGAGCAACACCGTTTGGGTAATGAATTTACTGGATACGGTTTTGAAAGAGAACATATTCCTAAATAAAATGCATTTTTCTTTTGCGGCATTTTATATAGTTTTTTTAAATTAGTTTTATCATATAATTTATAATTGTATTAATCTTTCTTATTGCATCAATAAAGTCGTCAAGTCATCATTTAATTCAGCGGTTAGATTTAAATTCATCAATTTATTATTTCAATTTTTCAATTTATTACTTTCTCTGACAAATTTGAAAATTATGATCATTCAGTGGCTTCTTGAGCCCCGATACATTGGAAGCAAGTGATTCACCTGGAAATCCGTAAAATCTAATTTTTAAATATATAAAATTTAATACCATGTGTATGGTATAAAATAAAATTAAAGTATAACGTATTTTAAAAATATAAAGTAAAACGTATAAATAAAGCTAAAGTTTTAACTAAAGATAACCAGGGCTGTCAGAAAAAAGTATCTTAGTTACTTTAAAGTATCTAAGACATTGTATCTTAGTTCCTTTATTTTTTGCCAAGAATTAACGAGTAGCTTTGATACATTTTAAAAGAAACTGTATCTAGTAACTTAAAAAGTAGCTTAGAAACCGGAAAGTAACTTAGACACCGAGAAAGTTTAAAAAACTGCTTCTCCATGGAAGTACTATCGTCGGCGCCTATGAATGACTTTTTAATAGCGTCATTTGTTCACGAATAATGAAAAATTATCGATGTGATAATAAAAATAAAAGTAAATGGAATAAATCAAACTCTAAAAAAAGAAAATTTGATGTTAAAAATGCCCAATACCCCCCCTACCCCCCGAATTAAAAAATTAAGGAATATAGAAATTATTTGCTGAAAAGACGTATGGATCATTTTGACTTGAAAAAGGAATACATTCACGAAAAAACTGAACTTTTATCAGACATAGAGTAATACTAATGATACTTTTGTTTAGGCTGGTAAAATTTTGAATCTTTTAATCTATATAACAGCATGAAATTAGGAAACGATAAAAAATGCCTAAATTATTATTACTTTTACTTTTTGACGAAAAAGTAACAAGTATCTTAGATACTTTAAACACTGTATCTGTACTATCTTGTACTTTAAAAAAGTATTTTGGATATTAGAAAGTAACTTAGATATCAAGAGATATGCTACAGAGTTTTATTTTGTTTTGTTTTATAAAATTTAATCTACTCCTCTTCTATTAATTTTCTATCGTTTTTAAGTAGGTATGTTATGTTTACAGGAGTTTAGACATAACTATTTTCCTAAAAGAGTAGTAGTTCCAACAAAATTAAATTAAAGTAGTTAAAACAAATAAAAAACATTATCTGCTTACCTAGCAACTGTACCCATTATGTTACGAAACTTTGTACGTACACCATATACAAAGAATCTTAAAGTATTAAAAAGGTAACTTAAGTATTGAACTGAAGTACTTAAAATTATTGAAGATCCTTTTTTAAGAGTAACTAGATATTCAAAGTTACATCGGATACTTTTTAAAAAATGTAACTTACGAGATATAGTATGTAGATACTTTCCCAAAGTATCTTCGACAACTTTGCTCTTATATTAATTTTTTATCGTTTTTAAGTGTTATTTTCACAGAGGCTTAAACATGCCAACTTTCGTTTTTCCTTAATTAAGAAAAAGTATAAATATATTTTCTCATTATCTAACATCTTTACCGTTGCGAACAATATACGTTACGAAACTTAGTATTAAGTAGTACTAAGTACTAAATACAAAGTATAATACAAATATAATACAAAGTAACTGAAAGTTTTTAACTAAAGTATAACCAGAGCTGTCAGAAAAAAATATCTTAGCTACTTTGTTTCTTGACAAAAAGTATCTAGTTCTTAGATACTTTTTAAAAAGAACTGTATCTGGTAATTTAAAAAGTAACTTAGATACCGAAAAGTACCTTAGGTACCGAGAAATCGAGAGATAAGGTACAGAATTTTATTTTATTTTGTTCTATAAGATTCAATTTATAGATCTTATATTATCTTCTATTCTTTTAAAGTGGGTTGTGTTTACTGAGAATAAGGCAAACATATTTTCTTTTTTCTAAAGTAATAAAGATAAGAAACACATTATCTGATTACCAAAGAAACTTTACCTAATATGCCTAATATGTTACAAAACTTAAGACATACATAATAAACAAAGTAACTAAAATAGTAACTTAAAAGTAACTTAAGTAAGTATTTAAGTTCCTTTTTAAGAGTAACCAGATACCCAAAGTTACTTTTTAAAAAAGTAACTTATCTGGTACCTATATATCTAGATACTTTCCAAAAGTAATTTTGAAAGCTCGGGGTATAATTCAAGCCTACTAGTGGTCATGTGTTTATTAAGGTCAATTAAGGTGGCCACTTCAAAACTGGTAAGTGGGTTCGATCTTCGTATCGAGAAATATTGAAAATTTGCTCAATACGAATTTTTATAACCCTAGAGTTGCTAAAAACCCTGACAATTATAAAGCGACGATAAATAACCAAAGAAATAATATATTTCAGTACAGGTATAAGTATATATATTCTTAAATATATATTTTTATAAGAATTTTTTTGATGGACTTAACGACATGAACTTATTTAAAATTTACTACTGTAAAATTGATTTCAACAGCAAATATTTTTTATTAAAAAAATATGGGTTTGTGAGCAGTATCTTTTTTAAATTTTGACTCTTTAAGCTTTGTGTTATTTATATATTAATTTTATCTTCAAGTGCCGGGGACTAAACATTGAATAAGGGGATGAAGAAGAGAGGATAATTGGACCCATCTCCTACAGGCCTGATTATTTTACCACATAATTTACTTATTGCAATTTAATTTACAGATTGTAAATAGCTCTTGGAAGGATAAAAAAATCTTATATTTTTACATTTGCTTTGATATAATGCATCATACCGACGAAGTCGATAGTGTCCGCTAAACTATATTTACGTTTATAAAAATAAACTTGTCATTATTTGCTTAATATATGGGTCTGATTTATTCAATTGCGCTGATTCTACGGTTAATTTAGAGCCATACACAAGTGATTGTTTCAGGTGTCCATAGACACCTCAAAAGAATTGCACAATACTGATTGATTATTAAATTTTCGAATAAAATAAAAGTTTTTGATGATACAAAAAATATCCATTTTATAATGCATACCACGATTTGCCAACAAAAAGTCCTACTATTGAAAAGTACTCTTATTTACGGATCATAGAAGTAGGTTGTAGCTTACGTTAGCAAAATTCAGGTTACATATTCCTAGAGGAAAAATTTCGTCAACTTTTTAAGGTTTTTGAGGTCGTGATTGTCAAGAAGTTATCGATGACCACGCAGTATTAGGACGCCCGAAATTATTAGATCTGAGAATACTCATGGTAAGGTAGTGAGGACATGGACTGTTAGGAATAAAAATTTATAATAATAATAAATGACAATATAAATAATTTAAAAACCTCAACTAGTCAAAACTTACTAATCAACTTTAGATAACTTGAGTTGACTTTAGTGTTCATATCGTAGAAAGCAAAATGCACCAATCCAAGAAAAAAAGAAGACAAATTAGAGTCCTAAACTTGTTAAAAAGAGGACTCAAATTTCTATAATAATCTAAGGCCGAACTTCTAGTGTCTATAGGTCAACACTGGTATTGACTAATACAAAAAATCAGAGTCTTACAAAGTTTGTCGGGCTTTTAAATACTAGTTAATTCCAACTAGTTTCAACTAGTTCAATATCGGTCAAATTTTATGTTTTTGACAGTTAATTTAAAAAAGCTCACTTCAAAGTTGAAAATTTAGAACAGACAATTATGTTCTAATATTCGATTTTCATGAAAGTATAATTATTGAAGTATGTTACGATCAAGACGTAAGTTTAATAACAGTTCATATCTAAATTTCTATAAATATATTTTTGCAACCATAACTTCAAGTAACATTATTTTAAAGTTCGTTCTTTAACACATGTGCCTGACGATGTAATCGAAATTGTATTAGCAATGCCACCAAATGGTCAATGGGGGTGGTTGATAGTAATGTGTGGGTTTCTTCATAACTTCGTCATAGCACTATTTGGAATAGTCTTCGCTAATATGTTTTATAGATATTTAAAAAATTCTATTGAATACGACAATATTTATATCACAATCTCCTTTGGATTAATGAAGCTTTCTTTCAATTCTTTCGGTAAGCTCTTTTGTTTCAATGTATCGCTTAAAAAAGAGAACCATTGAATTTTATCTTTTTATTCCCATATTAATTTTTATCAATCTTTAGGACCTCTTATTTTAGGAATGGTAAATCGTTATGGGTTCAGCAAAGTGACTAGTAGTGGAACTTTAGTGGCCTTTATTGGATTTTTTTCCATTACCTGTACAACTAAATTAGGATATTTTTATTTATTTTATGGATTATTAGGAGGTATTTAATATATATTTCCATTATATTAAAACAGTTTTATTAAAAATGCATTGATTTATTAGGTTACGGTTTAGCATCATTATATTTTTCCTCAATAGTAGCTATTTCATTTTATTTCGAGAGTAAACGAGCTATTGCATTTGGAATATCAAATGCTGGTGAAGGATGTGGAATTATATTTGGCTCATTTATAATAAAGACATTACTTGAAACAAAAAGCTGGCAAGACACATGTCGCATAATATCTTGTATTAATATCTAAGTCGATTGAAGTACCATTTATTTTTGAACAGAAAACTTTTAGATGGATTATTGGGTTTAATACCTACATCATTTCTAATGAAATCCTTAAAACCAACTGTAATTGTAAGGCTATTGAATAAATCTCCTCTGAGGCTAAAAGAAGTTCTTTCATCGACATATACTCGAAAAGTAGATTTAACAACAAAGCTGTATGGAGCTGGTAATAAAATGTTTCTCACAGTTAAAGAAATATCAGAAACATCACATGTTGGGTTCCAATTTATTGATGACCAAATTCGGTTTGAGGCTCAAAATCTATACACCATAGACGCAAAAGTGTCAACATTTTGTGGATTATGTGGAGAGGTTTCATTTTTTGGGGAATCTGCATGTCGACCAATGTATAAAGATGATATCCTATATATGGCTTGTGTTAAACTATTAAAACAGTATCAAAACGGTGTTAACATTACTTACTCGTTACAGGTATGAGAAATATACTGTTACGTTTTTTACTTTTATTTATATTTGAAGGGTTTGTTTGGATTTGTATTTCAGTACATACAACAATAACAAATTTATTTTATTACACAAATGTTTACTTATTTCATACTACACACTTATTACTTTATTTACAACAATCGTTTATCTCATTATATTGTACTTGTTACTCATTGTAACTCACAACAACTGACTTATAATCGATTGATTCAACAATAATAACAGATTTATAACTGATTGTCTTCCACTTGTAGTCAACCTCTTTTATAATGGCTCAGACATGTCCCAGACTGTTTGAACTTCTAAATTGTTCCATCGTTGGCACTTTGTATCTTAATTTTTATTGCCTATCAAATGGCCTATAAAATAAGCAAAGAAACTTTTAGAACATTTTTCACCACATGCTTGACCGTTCCCTTTAAATTATTTTCATTGTTTAGTGAGTACACAGCGCGACGCCAGATGCAAGGCTCATGCACACATACATTTAAATCTTAGGCAAGAAACAATATATACTCATATATTCTATAGAGTTTTTAATGCATCAATTAACAAAAAAGGAACCAAAAAAGCACCACTTTTAGCATCAATTTTTTTCTAATCCTGTGATTTTTCTTCTAATTCGGATCATTTTCGTATTGAAAACCAATTTTACGTTTCATTTAAAAAAAATAGACTTAAATAAGAGCAATCATGATTTTCGAGTTCTTTCTGAAACGTCTTTGGCATTTAAGGGCATTTTAAATGAGGACATTAAAAATCCATTTGAAGCCTTTTAAAGTTATTAATAGCATTTTAAATGTCTTGATTTCAAAATGCCTCTAAATACCTTTTTTTAACAGGGCAAGGACCAAAATCTCTATGGGACATTATGGGTACGTTTTATTGCAGAAGATAGACATACTTGGGATATAAACGCAGATAACAACAATAGTTGATTTGTAACAGGGATTCTATATTTCACAGTATTGTGTTTAATTATAGATCCTGTTAGTTAAGATTATTGTGTATCACAAAATTGTTTTTCTTTTAGTTCAATATTAAGGTTTTTAATAGCAAAAATTTTATTTCATTGTAATGAAGACTTGCATATATCATTCATTAAAGTTCAAATGGTTAAAGTTTTTAAATTATAATTTAAGTTATTCAACTTAAAAATTATTAATAATATAAATTTACCCTAAAAAGCCCATTAAACAATGAATTCTACACAAAGTAACGAAATCTAAACCAAAATCTAAAAACCTGAGAAAGTATTGTCTCAAATTACTCCATAATTTTCTACAGTTTCTAGTTTTTGATCTTCCAACAGTATGTAAAAAATCTTCCAAATGTTCCGAATTTTTGGCTAATTTGTATATTGTTACATATTCCGGTACTCCATAATTGATGCTATAATGATCAAAATAAACAATACCGTAATTATAGATACTATATATTTTTATTTGGATATAAAAATTAGCAAAATTTGCAAAACTTGCAAAATTTATTATACCATAGGTCTTTATTTTATTCAACACCCAAAAGACATTAGTTGTTTAATGAATAATTATTTGTGTCGTATGAACTTTTTTTTTATTTCTTTTATGAAGTCATACGACTTAAATAATTATTCATTAATTGTGAACTGGAAATAATAAAATGAAACATTTATCGATGTTAAATTTAGTTGTTTGTGTATAGAGGTTCTTATTTCAAAGAGTTTTTTCTAAAAAGAACGTCACTAACACAAACCAAAGAATTTAATTTTTTTTCTCCGAAAAACGTACACTGGATAAGTAATAATATTGGTTATTTGGAAAATTACTTGACGAATCTCTATTGGTAGAACTGATAGGATATTAGATGTATTTACTTTTCCCACCCACATAGTCATGTCTATCTACTTTGCGTATCTAATTAAGTGTTTTTGCAGTTTATCAAACATTGTTAGCTGTTATTGGGTAACGCGTGTTTAAGTGCGAACAGAGAACATCGAAAGTGTTGATGTATCTCAATGACACTATATGGAGTCATCATCTGAGGCGACCAATATTTCAATGATTTTCTATACTTATGATCAGGTCATATATTATAGTACTATGTTAGCGAATTGGTAAAACAGTTGAAGGTTTTCAAAACATTGTTTATATGTTCATTTTAGTTGAACCATACTACTAAACACTTAGAAATAAATACTTAATTAAGGATGCTAAGCAACAATATTGTTTTTTTGCTAAGCAATTGACAAATTTTTATTACAAAATTTACAAATAAATTTATTCTTTAGAGTATTAATTACTACTATCAATTAATCAATTCTAAAAAAAAATGCAAAGTGGTAAAATTGAAATAATTCACTAGTAAAGTTAATTTTCAATTATGATAAATCTAATTATTAATTTTTAGGTCGATAATGTTAATTTGGATTATCAAATAGCAGTATCTAGAGCTGCTTTTGCTAGAGATGTAGATGATTTTTGTTGTAGCTGCATAGATAATGGAAATATTTTCAATGAAGCTATTTTGCGAACGTTTTCAACAGTATTTGACTTGGAAGTGTTATTGCTCCCGGAATTTGTATTTTTTTTACTATCTGATATATGTTGGTCACTTGGTACAATTCCCATTTTTTATTTTTTCATAGGTAAGTATCTATTTTGACTTCTCTTTACGGTTTTAATTTTAATTTTTAAAATATCCGCAGAAAGTGCAACTTTACACAATAATAGTTTTGAAATCGCTACTTATATTTTAATGGTTTTCGGAAGCTTACACGTCTTTGGTGTTGGTATTTCAACGCTATTAATGTCGACAAAGAAAATAAAGCATATACTTGTGTCCATTTTCTGTTTGTTGATTTGCGGAATTTTCATGGGTTTAGTTTTGATAATAAGAATCAATCATTTTGATTTTCTTTTCGGTGGATTGTTTGGTTTCACAAGTGGTAATAAAAAAGTTATTTGGCATCTACGTGGACGTAGCATTAGTGCAGGCACTAGGAGACGGTTGTTCTTATATTGAATCATAAAACAGTTTTCAAATTTTTTTCTTACAAAGTTATTTTTTAGTATTCAAATTACTGTTTTTATTTACCTACTCCTCTTGAACAAACTGCTAGCTACGCCCACAGGTACAAAAGTAGCAAAATTATCTAGTTAACTAATTAATTCAACAGCAATTGTGAGTTCCTTGAAAATGGTAGTTTTGGAAAATATAGTCTGCTTGGATCATTTATCAAATGGATTTGGACTAACAATAATTTTTAATGGCTGTTGTTCACTAATAAGTTTCATAATGGCTGGTAAGAGAATATTTTTCCGATCTCGATTTTCTGGTTATCATTAGAGGTCTTTCATAAATTATAAGTAGATGCTTTTATTTTTCCATCCCTCTTTTGCCAGTTATTGTGATATAATATGAGTTGGGCTCCATTATTTATTAGAATAAGTTATCCTAAGAATTAGTAAAAATGTTTATAAAAATCCAGCAAATTTAATATTTTTTATATGTTCTTCATTTTTTTTTTGCATTTAAAGTATAAGAATTAAAAAAGAACTTTCTGACTGTGAAATTTTAGAATGAGGAGTGTTTGAAAATAAAAAAAAAACAGTAAATATTTTTCAAAAAAACCATACCAACCTCGTTGTGTTAAAAAAATTGAAATTTATGGAAACGTTTTTAAATGTTTTTAGGGAAGTAGCCATCAAAGAGGTCAGGTATAAAAGGGGTTGATTTCATTTAGAATATCTTTATCATCTGTATTCTTTAAAATTATTTTTGGGGAAAAAATGCTACTTAAAACCTATTAAGATTTTCATAAAATCTCACCGTTAACTGTACGGTTCTTTTGGATTAATAAATTTACAAATTTGGTCAAAATTTAGTCACTATACTTTAATATAATTAATACCTTACTGACACTTATAGAGACTTTTTGATTCAGTCTTTACGAATATGATCAAGGACACCAAAATCTTTGAGTTTCCAAATTTGACTCAAATTGAACATTTCTCAGTAGAAAATTCAGATTTTATTTGCCCCCCGTTTGTAAAAATTAAAATATTGTTGTATTTTTTAAAAATGCTTTTAGGAACCAAACACAAAAAACCATATCTTTGAAACTGGAACACTAGAATTCCTCGCCTTACTATATTTAATTTATGCACATAGTTAAAACATTATCCGATATTCATGATTTCATAATAAAAATATTTTTTGCAGGACTTATGCAAAATGGAACGGAAAAAGGATTAGAGTCAATTTTTATAGTATCAGGTTCTTTTGTTATTTTTAGTAGTTTTTTATTATCATTAACGATTATTTTTATTAATAAAAAGAAACATTAAACTAGTTTAATTAGGATCTTCTTAAAGTTAAATCATGGCTTCCTTAAAACGGATTTTATCATATCTAGGGTTCGACACATAATAGTATGAAATAATACAGTTGCAATATACAAGTAGTTCGCCTGTATACAAAATTGATGACTGTAAGTAATAAAACATAATTATTAATTAAGCCAAGAAAAAAGCCTTATTTGTATTAGATCAAAACAAGCGTATATTTTTCATAAAACCATTGTTAAAAAAAGGCATTCAGAAGCATTTTGAAATCATGAAATTTAAAATGTCTTTAATAACTTTAAACGACGACTAATGGGTTTTTTGCACATTTAATGCAAATTAAAATGCACATTTAATGCCTTTTTTTAACAGGGACGGTTATTTTTTAAGCACTGTTTCACTAATTTAAATAGTGAAACGATATTTAAAAAAATGGTATCTATTAGGCTGGGCCAAAAAATTGACTATTTTTCATTTAAAAAGATATATCAAAACTATTTTACAGGATGGCAAAACAAATATTGTGAAATTTTGAGTTCCTTACATTGATATTTAGAGGTCTATCGTCGCAGTTTTCGATTTTTCAATCCAAAACATATTTTTTTCTCGAAACTCTTGAATCATCATACTGAAAGAAAACAACCTATACTCTAGAAGGAAATCGATTGCTCTACGAAAAATGTTGAATTGTAAATTTTCGTCAGACCAACTGTTTCCTTATAATCAAAGTTGAATAATTGACCTTTTATTGAAGGTTGATTAAATAACCAAAGGTGAATAATTTGAAATGTATCATAAATTGTAACAAGATCTTCTTTGTAGATCAACAAGTCGAAAAGCCAGATCAATGTTCAAAAGTTGATTTTAAGACAACTGTTGATCTGAGAAAAATTTACAATTTAACATTTTTTGTAGAGCATTCAATTTCCTTCTAGAATGTATGGTACTTAATTCTTTCAGTGCGATGGTTGAAGAGTTTCAAAAAAGAAAACATTTGGGATTGAAAAATCGAAAATTGCGACGAGACTGCAATATCAATATTAAGGACTCAAAATATCACAATATATTATTTTTTGTTTGATTTCCTAAATAATATTTTCGATATACCTTTTTTAAAGAAAAATAGTCGATTTTTCTGGTCTAACTTAATAAATGTATTTTTATTTAATTAAATTGACCTTCAACTTCGGTTAAAATCAGACCCTATTGACGATACAAAAAAAAAATGCTAATGGATAGAATCGACAGAACTTAGCAGTATCATTACAGATAGGTAAAACGTATTTTTCACTCATGGAAATCAGCAATAAACATATCAGAAAAAAGCCAGACATAACGAAAGAAATTTTTTTAATACAATAACATAGTTACAAGCTGTTAATTTTTTTTTCTCTTCCTTAACTAATGAAAGGACTTCCTCCTGCCCAAAACTTGCGTATGGATAAGAAAAGGTGAAAATCAAAAAATCAAACACAATCTATAGTTATAAAACATTTTATTATCTTTTTTTGTACAAACATGGATGTAACGATATTGTAGGTAATTTTTTCTTATGTTTTCGTACTTCTTTTTTAACAAACTCAAAGAAATAAAATAACTTATGGTTATAATCCTTCGTGGTTAATTGAAATCCAAATTCTTCAACTCCTTCAATAAAGTTGTCAACATTGTCGAAACGACTTTCAACTTCAGCAATTTTTAAAATTCCCCTGCAATAGAAGAATAAAAATATTATGTTTTTAATTGAATAAAATAAACTTTAACATATTACCCACCCTTTTTTAAGAACTCTATTGGCCTCAAAAAAATAATCTTGCAAATTTGTGCCCATTAGCGATAAACAATAAATGGCGATATCAACGGAGGCATTTTCTAATGGACAATTTGTCATATCGCAAACAGTAACGTTGCTATTGAGAGCCACTAAATCGAAGGAGTGAACTTTTTGACGTACTGATGCAGCTAGTTTTGCTTCTCCGCACCCAAAATCGGCTACTATCAAATCCGAAGGTCTATAAAATAATGAAGTCATCATTTTTGTTAAAATATTTTTCATTTAATTTCTCACTTTTTTGATAGCCACTTTATTATAGTATCTATAGGATTTATGGGCCACTGTTTTACTTGTTGGCTGTATCCTTTATGGTATGCATCAAATGCCTCCGGGTCTATTTTGAACAAGTTAACAGCATCTTGACTGGTTTTGGTATATAATTGTTCATTAAGATACCTAAAAGAATAATGTATTAGCTCCTTCCAAAGATCCTTATCTTTCGTTTCCATACCTAAACCGAGACGAAGCTAATTTTTGCAGCATGCGTTCTCGAAGGGGCAAATCCTTCCACTTTAGTTTCTTTGATTTTGTATTATCTGTCACTTGATTTTCATTTAAATTACTTTTGATTACATTTTTATTTTTCAAATTTATTTTATTCTTCTTTTTCATTTTTACCGCAAGTTTTTTATTTTTAACATTCTTAGCACTTTTATTTTTCTTAGACATTTTGCTCGATTTTGACATTTTCAAATTTGAGACATGTGTTCAAAATCTAGGACTATTTAGACAGCAAAAGTTGGCACATTGCTTTAGACTAGGTTTGAGATGTTCTGTTAGGTTGGCTGCATTTTTAAAATTGTTTGCTGCGAAGCGGTAAAGAAGTGGTCGAAGTGGAGTTTATTATACTTTATTCAATTTGATTATGTTAAAATTGCTTGAAAATACATTAAAAAGTGAATTTAATGAAGTAAAATTGTAAAAACTTACCTGCACCTTGTAATTTAAATTTAGAACATGTTCATCAAATCCATTATATTAGATGGTTTCAAATCGTACGGACGAAAAACTGAAGTCAAAGGCTTTGACACTCAGTTTAATGCAATCACTGGCTTAAATGGATCTGGAAAATCAAACATTCTTGATGCCATTTGCTTTGTTTTGGGCATTACGAATCTTTCAAACGTAAGCTTTAACGTTTAATTATTAATTTGACCTAATATTCTACACAAATTTTAAAACATTTAGGTTCGAGCAGTGCAGTTACAAGATCTAGTTTATAAGAATGGACAAGCTGGAATCATTAAAGCGTCTGTTTCTATTACTTTCGACAATTCCGATAAATCCCAATGTCCTCCAGGATATGAAGATATACCAGAACTTGTAATCACCCGTCAGGTATCAAAACGTCAATCTTTTACACTAGAACCAATATTAAATAACTGACAATTATATAGGTGGTTATCGATGGTAAAAATAAATATTTCATCAATGGAATGCAAGTTACAAATAAAAGGATACAAGATTTGTTTTGTTCTGTTCAACTTAATGTGAATAACCCAAACTTTTTAATCATGCAAGGTCGAGTCACTAAAGTTCTAAACATGAAACCTATTGAGGTATCCGATTTATACATTCAAACTGATTACGATATGGTGCTAAATACTTTTATTATTTCAGATTTTAGCAATGATTGAAGAAGCTGCTGGGACCCGAATGTTTGATGCAAAGCGAATAGATTCAGAAAAAAGTTTGCAAAAAAACGAAGCCAAAATCCAATCGCTGAATACGGTAATGTTAATTTCATTAAAAAATATAATAAAACGGGACAATTATGATGTGCTCATGTCTTATCTCGTACATATTCGTTTAAATAATATATTTTTGTGCAAATTGTCTCAACAAATTTAGATGATTAGATAATTAAGCCTATGGTCCACTAAAAACAAATCAGACCCAAATCAGCTGGTATGGTATGCTTCTACGACAATGAGAGAAACATTTAATCAAAACGAAATTAATGTTCAGGGCTTAGACTTAAGAGTATATAATTTTGAAGAAAAAGCTATTGGAATCAGCAGAATGAGTTGTGGGTTTAATCAGTGACATTGAATTTCAATGAATAACCACAACAAATCGAACTAGACCAGCGGTCTCAAACTGTGGGGTACGCCCCCCTAAGATGTAAGAAGTATATAGCTTAGAGGTATATACCTATAAGAGGTAATCCAATCTTGTGACACATGATGGGAAATGTGTCAAGACATGGTGCCCTGGATTGGTTTTTGTGTACATGGCTTTTGTGAAAAAGCCTTTACCGTTTGAACTCCTGCTATTTATACTCCATGGTTTATAGGATTGGAATACCTTGGCGTTTTAACTCCAAATAAGGAGTATCAATCAAAGAGAAGTCCTACACGATATTTTAGCGGCTCATTTATCCTTTTTTTATTTTATGCATCATTTTTTATTAATTCATTCTAATATTGTATGGTTATTTCTTTTTTTGTTAAATTTTCATTTAGATCCGATGTATTCGCGAATAAAATTTTAAACAATGGAGAAAATATACTGTAGCTAGCTATTGATGTCCTTAAAAAGAACCTGAACCATATTTTAATAATGAATTCTTTTTTCATTTTTATTGGAAGTCTATATTTATATATGTGTTTTAAATGTAACGGATCTTGTTTTATATAGCGGAAGACGCGACGGACATTATAAATGAAAAGTGGGTCGCAAATATTGAGAGTTAAAGTTTGAAAAATCCTAAACTAAATACTATATTGATGGAAATTGGTGGACGTAGTTGATTAATACATTCAGTTTAGCTAAACAACATTCGTTCTTCAACATCCGAGCCGATCTCGAATATCCAATCGCGACTTTGATCGAGATCGATATGTAGAATTAAATGAAAATAAATATTTTTTTTCTCTTAGTAAGGATATTTTACCGATATTTTCAAGAATTCAGTTAATATGAATAGGTATTTAGAAAAAATGAGTTTTCTTTTCATTTGCCCTTTTAATTGGAAGAAATATTGCCACATGTCCCTTTTAGCGACGTCAATAGCTGGAAATGTAATTTTCTACTTTTTTTTTACTTCTACTGAGCCTTATTAGTTTCGTATGCGCATTCACCGAACCCTTCTTAATTGGAAAAAAAAACTACGATTTTTTCGAATTCAAACCGTAGGTATATATTTATACCTATATAGGTGCACAAAATGAACAAAACCATGAAAGCATGAAACCCTGAATCCGCGAGATTGACTCACCGAATCCCTGAGCTTCGATTGAACGTATGTTAAGAATCACTGCTTTAAATGTTTATGAATTGTGTTTAGTGTACTTAAATTTAGTTTGCATTTGCCTTATTTTCAGCAATTTTTCTTACCCAATTCACTAACGGTGTATTCGCAGCAGTAATATAATGATAAAACTTTAAAATCAAACGATCTTTAGTTATCAACTTAAATTTCTATTGAAAATTTGGTATTAAATTTTCCATTCGATCATTATTTCACACTCATTACTTTTATAGGTCATTTACGATGATGTGTTACCTCGTTTGAATAAATTGAAAAACGATAGAGAAGAATACAAAAAGTATCAAAATATGGAACGAGAAATAGATCGATACACACATATATGGACCGCTTGGCGTTGCTTAAACATCAAAAAAGAAGTAGAAGACGCCCAAAATAAAGTCAAAGCCGTTGAATCAGAAATAGAAAATAAATCTTCAAATATTGAAAAAAATAACGCCGAGATCAAAAATATCGAAGAAAATATAAAAAAAATTAACGTAAACATTGATAAAGAAACTGGAGGCAAACTTAAAAATCTAAAATCCATGTTGAAAGAAAAAGAAACTGAAGAAGCCAAAGTTAATGCGACGGTAAATGAAGCGAAAAATACTATTGCACGCGAAAAGAAACAGCTGACGCAGATTGAAAAACGTTTAGAAAATGATGAAAAAAATTTAGCCTCAAAAAAGAACGCTTTAGCTAAGGTAACTCTTAAACATAAATTTCGAAACTGCTGGTACTCCTTTTGATTTTTTGTAGGTGGAAGATTCATTTACAAAATTAAAAGAAAAAGAAACTACTGATTTGGCGGCGCTCGAAGCGGCTCAAAAGCGCTTTGATGCGGCTAGTGTAGGAAAAGTTGTTAGAGAAGATGGGGTAGCTGTTACCCTTCAGGAACAATTAATTGGTATACAAACATATTAGAACTTTAATTTGGTAAAATTTAATACTAATATTTTCTTACTATTTTCAGCTACTCGTCAAGAAGAAACAGCATTAGTAACTAAAATTGAAACATCTGAAATGGATTTAAAATACGCTAATGATAAGTTGAAAGAAAAAGAAAAGCAATTACAAAAGTGCCACTTTGAAGACAATCAAAATGCCTTACAAGAATCAGAAAGAAATATCAACGCTTTAAATGTATTTAAACTGTTCTGTTTGTAATTCAATTATTAATATTCCTAAAATTGTTTGCAGAAAAAAATAAATACATTAAATTTTGATGAAAATGCAATGAGTGGAATGAAAGAAGAGTATAGTCAGCTGAAAAGAAAAGTGGTTAATTTACGAGAAGCTGTAGATCGATTTGAAGAAAGACATCCGAGAGCATCGTTTACCTATCGAGATCCTCTTCCTAATTTTAATCGCTCAAGGGTTCACGGATTAGTATGCAAGCTTTTCACCGTAAATGATCCTCAATATTTTACTGCCATTGAAACAGTAGCTGGAGCCCGGGTAAATATTTTTAAACTTTTATATGTAACACTAGAAGTCGACCAGAAATGGTTAATCTATCAAAACATGAACATTTTCACTATTTTTGTCGGTTATACCTATGACAAAAAAAAATAAATGGACAGAACAGAACATAGCATATTAAGGTCGTACAAGGTCAATTTTATTTAAGTTTTTTTTTTTGTGATATACGTATCATCAGTTTTATTTTTTATTCAAATTCATCAGTTTCGAAATGCATCAAGTAGATACTCTTAGTTCTATTAGTGGTGTTCTGCTTTGTCCGATCACGTTTTTTATCGTATTAACCTCACCAAAAATATTTTATATATGTATATTTTGGTATATTTATTCAGAATAAGGAATATAACTTTGTATCTAGAAGAAATTTCTCGAAGTTCAAATAATTTGAAAAAAAATGTTTTCAAATGCTCAAAGACTAAACTAACTAAAATAAATATAAACTAATTCATACAAAAGTTAAATTTATGTGAGGTGATAGATTAATCATATTGAAGTATTTGTTTCTAGTCTATAAATACTGCAAATAGTTAAGGTTTATTAATTAAATTTTAATTCTTTATTTAAGTTATACAATGTGATTGTGGATAATAATGAAACAGCGAAACTAATAATTCAAAAAGGACAATTAAAAGTTAGAACGACAATGATTCCGTTGAAAGAAATTTTAGCTCAGAAAATGAAACCACAAGTGTTGCAACACGCTACAAAACTAGTAGGTTCAAATAATGTCAAATCGGCTCTGTCTTTAATTTCATATGATCCAAAATTAACACCAGCGATGGAATTTATATTTGGCAATACATTAATATGTACTGATGTAAAAGTTGGAATTAAATTAGCGTATGACTCGCAAATCCGGAAAAAATGCGTTACCTTAGAAGGAGACATAGTTGACCCTGAGGGTGTATTGAGTGGTGGAGCTGCAAGTGAAAGCGGTACTTTATTAGCTGCTCTTCATAATACTAAAGCACTTCTGGAGGAATATGATAACGTAAGATACTACTAGATTTTTTTTTCAAATAATTAAGTTATTCTTTATCTACTTTTAGTCACAATTAAGGCTAGAAAAATTGGAAGATTCTATTAGAAAATTACAACCGAAAGCTGAACAGTATGAAATGTTAAATCGACAGTTGTTTTTGGAAAATAAAAAACTCGAATCCCTTCAACAAGAAATGCAACAAACTACTTATTATCAATTGAAAACTAGCGTGGAACAATTAAAAGCCGATATCAAACGAATAGAAAGTGAAGTAAAAGAAAATAAAGTTAGTCAGAAGCAAACGCTCCAAAAAATCAAAGATATTGAGAAACAATTAGCTGATTCTGTGGGTCGTAAAGAAAAGGAACTAAAAGCAGCCCAAGCGGAAATGGACCGATGTGAAAAACAAGCGGAAAAATCAAAAAATGAATGGAAGAAAAAAGAACAGGTAAGGACACTAAGCAAAAAATATGACTATTTTTTAATAATATTTTTTAAAGGAATTTAACACCATGAACATGGAAATAACCGCTGCTCAACAAGCAGTTGATGACGATAAAGAACAACAAGTAGAAGCTATGAAAGCAATAGAACGCGCCCAAGAAGCTTATAACGAAGTGGAAATTGTCTTAAAGAAAATAAAGGTAATGTAATTTATTAAAATTAGATATTTGCATATTAAGAACTATTTTTCTTCAACCCCTAATCGGCTCTCTAGATCAGAGGTAGCCAAATTTGTTTAAATATTGACTCCTACATAATTTTTTAATCCTCCATTGTCTCCCTGAAAGTAACTTTTAATTGATTAAAAATTTATAATGTGGAAAGATACATAAATTTATCATGTAATTACATAGACGGTTAGGTATGTGTTATTTGCACATTAAAAAAATTTTTTCTTCGACCCTCTAGGTGTAGATCAAATAAACTCTCCAATAGTGTTAATATCAACACTGTGACGATCACCTAACACCTGAAACATAAATTCATGGATACTTGCAGTTACTCATGTCCTATATACAAAAGACAGCCATTTGTCAACATAATAATAAACGTAGAAAAAATATCTTATGTTCTACAAGTCATTATTTTCTCAAATTCATTCACTGATTTTGTTGCCCTTAAGTTATATTAGCTGATACCCATAATTTTGTGTAAAATATAGACATTTTACCCTACTCTAAATAGTGTCCATATCTTAAAACCATGATTTTTACATCTAAAGAACTTTCACTAATTATAATTAATTCAAAGAAAGCTTTTAAGGCTTTTTGATTAATTATTAAGGACATATTTAATGATACCCCACACAGTTATGTAGGCTGTTTCATTCCTCAATTGTAAATACGGAATGTCTTCCGTTATTATTCTTTAGCAATAATATCAACCCTTTTTTGAATGAAACAGTTTGTATACTTAATCAAAATTGGTTCATCCGTTCTTTTAAAGAAGGCATACATACAGATAAAAATTAAATTTGAATGAATATAAAATGAATTTAATAAAATATAATAAAATGTAATAAAAAATATTTAAAATATAAAATGAATATTTACTCAAAAATTGGTTTAAAAGTCAAAATGTAAAGAAAGACGTAAGAAGTTTGTATATTAGTATTAACGCTAATACTATCCATTTATAGAAAGAAGTTGCTGATGTTGTGGCTACAATAACTGAAGCCGAAAACGAAATTGCCAGTCATACTAATGAAATCCAGCAAATGTTACAAAGAAAACAAAATTTAAATGATAATACAAATGAATTGAAATTAAAAATACAAGAATTAAATCATCAACTAAAAGAAAACACTGAAGTATATAAAAATATTGTTGCACAGGTATGAAATACATGTTTGACAAAGTATAGTCCAACGATCGACGATATAAAATCGCTTTAGTTCAATTTTGTTCTATATGCTCACCCTTATAATTGTCTTCGTCATTTTATGATAGTGGCAATTACAATGATATTGAGCGATTTTATGTCGTTGGCCGAGAAGTTAAATTGTAAGTCAATACATTTAATTATTATATGATAATTTTTTCTAGGAAAAAAAATTGATTTCTGAGAATGATTGGATCAATAATAAAAATGATATTCACTATATTAAAAGTGCTGAAGAACTAACTAATGAAGAAGCTAATCGGTTACATAATGATATTAAAAATTTGAAAATAAAACACAATGAAATGGGTAGACGTGTTTCAAATCCTGGAATGGCTTTACTGGAAAAAGAAGAGGCCAAATTCAAAGAATGTGAAGACAAGAAACGAAATATTGAGAAAGATAAAGCAGCAATATTGACATGTATTAATGAAACCCAAACTAAAAAACAACAAGC
This sequence comes from Sisyra terminalis, assembly GCA_958496175.1. Classification (NCBI taxonomy): domain Eukaryota; kingdom Metazoa; phylum Arthropoda; class Insecta; order Neuroptera; family Sisyridae; genus Sisyra; species Sisyra terminalis. The sequence goes on from OY292277.1 coordinate 24,499,943, forward strand.
TTTGCAATTGGCTTGGGAACAAGTCAACAACAATTTTGGCTCAATATTCGGAACATTGCTATCAGGCGCGAACGCCAAATTAGCTATTCCAGCCGGGAAAACCTTACTTGAAGGCTTAGAGGTCAGATAGTTTTATTATTTTCGGAAGCAAATTGTAATATTTTTTCAATTTTAGGTGAAAGTAAGTTTTGGTGGAGTATGGAAAGATAGTTTAGGTGAACTAAGCGGTGGGCAAAGATCACTAATTGCCTTATCACTAATATTGGCTATGCTTTTGTACAAACCAGCGCCAATTTACATTTTGGATGAAGTGGACGCTGCCTTAGATTTAAGTCATACACAAAACATTGGAAAAATGCTCAAAAGTCATTTCAAACACTCCCAGGTATGTATTATATGAGCCATAGATTTATTTCTATGAAATTAAAAATTATTTTTAATTTCAGTTTGTTATTGTATCATTGAAAGATGGTATGTTTAACAATGCTAATGTTCTTTTTCGTACTAATTTCGAGGATGGCGTCTCATCAGTACAACGAACCACGAATTTGAAATAGTTGTTAACTAATTTATTATTGAACTTCATTTGTGTAAGAAATAAATATTTTCATAATTTTATACTTAAATATGAAATTTCTCTTGACAAAAGCAATTATTTTACCCTTTTATTCTCCACATTCATTTTATTTGTTAAAAATATATAAACGAAAGAAAACTTGATTTTATCCTCAAAACATTCAACATTTTCTAAAAATAAACTTAATCATGTTAAGGTTGTTTAGAAGAAAATCACAAGTAATGAGAAAAAAAATTAATTAATACTGTAGGTAGTCAATTTCAATTCGATTTGAGGGTTATTAACGGAGTAAAAAAATCATAAAGTTGCGTAATTTTGAACCGCTTAACAAAGGGTAAATGGAGAAAGTTATGCGCGGTCGCAATCAATTCCTAATTGTTCTTTTCGTAGAAATGAACTATATTTTTGAAAAAATAGCGATGGATTCTTTGAAATATTCCGCGTTGATCTATATTAAAATCATTAACATTTGGGGGTTTCTAAGTAAAATATGAAAAGTTCTGAATATAATATCAGCAGATTTTTTTACCGAAGCCGAGTAAATTCACCCGAATACTTATATTGTTTTAGCGATTGTAAATTTATTCTCGAATAGTCGCAATTTTACTAATTAAATACACTTTGTTCATAATGATCTTACAAAATAAGTTACATCTTACAAACAATATTAAACATAAATATATATAACTAATTTGCTTTTACGTTATATTTATGTATATAGCTGAATAAATATCATAAATCATTGGCAAACCCGATTACTTTTCACTCTATTTATAACCGTTTATCTCACTTTTTAATTTTTAACTGAATTATCATTGAATAACTAGCTTTTAAAAACTGATTCACCAACTGGTTTATAACTGATTGTAAACTGTTAACTGATTGTGTTCCATCTGTGATCAACCTCTTTTTAAGTGGTTTGGACATGTTCCAGAAGGTTCGAATCTCTAGATTTTTTTCTGAAATCAAAATCTTTAAAGAAACATCTACAGCATATTTCTTAACTTCATTATACTTGACTATTCCCCCTTTATTTAATTTCATGGTTCGGTGAGTACACAGCAGGAAACCAGAAGCTACTCTGCATACACACATTTAAATCTTAGGCATGGGACAACTTCTTACAAGTCTTAACACTAAAAACATGGTGCCTAGACTTCCTGGATTGTGCACTTCTGAAAAGGATTTCAAATAAGGTCGTAAGTTCTAAAGTCAAATGAACACAATTGTGGTGTCAAGGGCTTAATTGTAGCAAAATATACTGATTTTGAATATTCTTTATATTTTATCCGAAAAATGAAATCATAGACTTGAGAAGTAAAATGCTGGAAAAGCAAGAAAGGTTTCACATTTGCTGAGAATAAATACAATTTGAAATAATTTGGATTTTTTTTATTTTTTTTAAAAAACTTACACTATCGCAGAGACAGTGAATTTCTATGTTGCGAATTAGCTGTTTTAATTGTTCTTCTTTTTTATTTTTCCTCTTAATTTTCGTCTTAAGAATTTTAAATTTTTCTTTTGTTCGGAAGTGAATTTGACGGTAACGTTGCCAAGCTATATCTGATTTAAAATCAGTTTTTTTCAGTCCATTAATATTTCGGTTATATCTGTAATAAAAGTTTTAATATTTTAGATTGAACACGGAAATTTTACATCAATAAACTAAATGTATTGGTCATCTGTCTTTTTATTGGGAAAGATTACCTTCTAACTGGGAAGGAACTGACAGAAACATTTTTTGTAGCTTCATTTTCGGAAGGAGGTGTTTCATTTGATTGCGTAACTTCACTTACAGAAACAAACGTTGCGCTGCAACTGACAATTTAATATTTTATATGCCAATTTTTTATTGACGAAAAATACTTAATAAACGGGAAGGAAACGCTTTCTGGATCAGTGCTTTCGATTTGAAAACATTCTTCACATTCACGTTTAATTTCTGGTATGGCGTGTTTAAGCAATCTTCCCTTTTCGGAAATAAACGCACTATTAAAGTGGTCGCTACAAAGTGCTGAGTGAACACTGATATTTTCCCTAACTAGCCCAGTTCGATCCATCCATTGTTGTAAAAGACTCTCATCTTTTGGAAAACTTAAAAAAAATATATTTTACTATAAAATACAATTGCATATACATACTTATTACTATAATAAATACCTAAACATTCGTCTGTGAGGACTTCTGGGACTCTTCTCCTTTTTGCATAGCTTACAACTTTGAACCATTTTTAAACAATTAATTAAAAAACGAAATTCCAGAACTTCGTGAGATATGAACTGAAAGTAAATTGATAAATATTATTAATTTTTATTCTTCCAATATATACAAGCTGTGATATCGTATATTTGGCTAACCCAATTAATATATAAAACAGCCAAAACTTCTTAATTTTCAAACACAGGTCCGATTTTGTAGATTTGTTTTGAAAGAAATTATAAATATCGATATGTAAAATAATGTTGACTATTCAATAAACACCATAAAGTGTACGTAACATAGACAGTGATGTAATGTATGATTTCGCCGCACGAAGCTAACCGGAAATTTGCCGCCCCCTATTTTCAACTTCAATTATTTATTAATGCACTCTTGATGTTTTTCACAAAGTAAAATCTTTTATGGATTTATTGGTGTCAATATGCCGTCCCGTTTTCATGTGCCGTCCAAGATCATCTCCCCCTGCACCTACCATGCGATTATGCGCCTACATATTTCCATGTAGTTTTAACACATGAGTAAATCTGAAAATGAAGTTAGAAATTCTCTAGCTCATTGGGATGTAGTAAGCATTTTTGCTAACGCGTGGCATAGTATATAGTGAATAGGTATGATATCCTTAGACTATACAATGTATAGACTGCTCTACACATAGAAGCAAGTACAAAGTGTACAATATGTTTCCTGATTACAGACATAATGTATTGGTAAAGGATTGTCAGCTATCTCTGAAACAACGCGCGTTTAAGTGCGATCGGAAAAACCGATATTTTGCGATCATTCTATATGAGATCATCTAGGATCACCAAAGTTTTCATGATTCTCTACGTTAATAAACAGTTCATTGACTTTATGTTCTAAGATGCCAGTTTTTTTTACCTCTCTTTACCAATATTAATCATTTAAGAAAGTTTATGGGTCTTCTGTGACGTCATAGTCCGTATATTGAAACCGAGATATAAACAGATCATTAAGCAGTTGTCATAAAAACAATAACAATTTCTCACATTTTCAACCACGGAAAACATTTTTGTACTCTAAAATTACTCTCAATTTTTCTCTATGAATTAGAAGATAATTGTGTTTAGTGTAAAAACTAAGCTTTTCATTACTGAATTTCAATACTGAAATATTGAATAGGCTGGAAAATGAGGAAAATTAATTTTATTGTTATAAAAAAAATGTGTGTCATTGTGTATGACACATGTATGGTATAAGTAAATTTTTAAGGAAAACTTTATTTTCGTAATTCATCAAATTATATCTGAAGTTTGAAGAAAGTATAATTTTCTGATAGTTCAAAAATGGTGACTAAAGCGAAAATTGTAGAAAAAGCCATAGGACAATAATAAAATTTGAATGAATTTTGAGAAGGTATGTTGGTACTAAAAGATACGTTCATTGTCTAAGTTTCAACTTTAGCATACAGCAATGAGTGAACCAATTTGACTGAAATTTACATATTATGAAAGTATATACTTTGGCTATACTCAGAAAAAATAACAGCCTTTAAACTTCATTATAACTATTTGAAGAAGATGATTTCTCTACTTTTCATTTCAGATGACTAATTGTAAAGTGATTTCTAACGGGTAAATTAAAACACTTTTTTTGAATAATTTACGAAGTGAAATAAAATATAACTAACCACACTAAATTGTTAATATTGTAACTGATTTCAATCATCTTATAGTTTGAACGATTTAAACAACCTTACTGTGTGTGTTTAAAAACAATTGTCATGGGAAAACGTCGGTGAGATTTTAAAGTTTCTGTACTGTGACGTCATTTTAATGCCGAGTCTTGTTTTAGCTTGTTTTAAGAATTTTGATTTTAACTATTTTTTTACATTTTTAAATGAGTAAATCGATTTTATCAAGTAAAATTAAAAATTAACAGCTACATTATGTATTGCTATTATTGTCCGACCGAAATTAGTTTTTACGGCCGCAACCGAATTTCAATCTCATCAGTCTCAGTTTCGGCCGAAACCGAAACTTCCAAATAAGGTCACGTTTTCGCAAGAAAAAAAAGTTAATCATAATTAGTCAGTTTTTACTTTTAAATTCTATAGGTATTTATTAATCATTTAGTCTCTAATATTTGAAGTAATCATTAACATAACATATTATCACTTCTTATTTCAAAAAAATTATTTGGGCTGAAATAAGGGGTTGATTTGAAAGAAATGCACCTAATATTTCTATTTAAATGTTTAGGTACACAAAATAGGAAGTATTCTTTCTTACATCTTAAAAAAATTCTTCTAAATTTTGGTCAGGTTTCTCTCAAACTGAAAAAAATAAAAATATTTTTAATGAAATGATAATTATCAGTGTTTATAACTGAAGAACCTAATATTATAAGTGGGGAACAATAATTTCTCAACATTTTCGTCTCACGAATCCAGTTTCGGTTTCATCCGTAGTTTCGGCTTGACTACAGCCGAATCTGAAACTAAGCCGAAACTCGTTTTTTTGCCGAAACCGAATGTTCGATCGGGCGCTAATTGATATTAGTTTAGAATATTTTTGTAACATTTTAAATTATTTGTAAATTATATGTTTTATTAAGTCTCTTGAGTATTTTTTAAGAATTAAAAAAAAGTATCCAATTTGTAAAACGTTAAAATTCTCATGGATACGTATCATTCGTATAGTCCTGAATCCCAACGATTATCTTTGTCGTAAGATTCAGATACTATTTTTGATTGATGATATATATATAAATGTCCCAAACTGCGAAATGTAAATATATATATTGCCTCATTGCATGAATTAGGCAAAATGGGCAGTCATGGATTGGAGCATTAGTACCAGCCTCTTACATATATAACATTATCTCAAAAACTAGACTTAACGGAGTAAAACTGTAAATATATTTAGAATCAGTGAATTAGTCAGTCTATATAAATTACATGTTCAATGTTTGTTTCCCATTTTTTACAGACTAGTGTAATATGAAAAAATATCAAAATCGAACCTGTGATTTAGGATTAAGACGAAAAACGCTTGATTTATTCAACTGATAACAATGGTACTTTTTGATAATAATTACACACCTATATGCCAACGATCTTACTTATACTGAAACTATTAAAAGTACTGAACTGATTTATTTTTCCATATTTTGTCAATCGAAAATCACTATAACATAATATAGTGACATAACCATGTATTAACGTTTGACAATTGAATGGTATTCAAAAACAAATCCGCGCTGTACTAATTGGGGTGCTATTGCGCATAGTATGTTTTGTGATCTTAGGTCAGCGGACAAAAAATACAAATAATATAAATTCGACTTTGAAAATATTATTTTACTGTGTATTAGTTTGTATCCGCTCTCTTTAGATTGTGTTTTCTGATTTCAATTATGACAACCCAATAACGCATGGAACCTAACGAACCTAACCAATGGCAACCAATGGTACAAAATGATATAGGCCCAATAGGCGCCAAATTTATACAAAATAAAAATGTCAAAAACTTCGGAAATTGAAAGTAAGCAACAATTGATATTTTTTAATAAAAAATATATTCATTAAATTTAATTTTAGATTTTATAAGAAATTATAAAAATACTTTTCCCAATATTTTACTAATTTTGCTTGTATAAGGTTTTCCCAATTCATTTAATTTATTTTCTTACTTTAAAGTTGTTAACCTATTTTCTTTCCATAGAATATGTTAAAAAGAAGAAAAGAGCCATTCTGGATGGCAAATCGGAACATCTATCCAACGTTTGTATCAAACTTGCCGAACTTTATACAGAAACCGGGAACGCTACGGAAGCAATAGAAGAATATGAAGTTCGTAAATCTTCAATCACTAATTTTCTACCGAATAATTTATTTATATTGTTCCTTTTTTTTCTTAGTATGCAGCGACTATATTGAATGATTTAAATAAGAATATTGAGTATGGAACAGTTCATCGTATGATTGGAGAAATCTACACAACACACTTGTGTGATTTCGGAAAAGCATTAGAACATCAAGCAATTCACTTAAGTATTTTTATTAGTGATTTTGTTAAATATTTATGTTTTAATTTTATTGATTTATTTTAGAAATTGCTAGAAAAGAAAATAATAAAGTCGAAGAACAACGAGCATTAGCAACTATTGGTAGAACTCATTTTTGTGCTGCTATTGCTGATTCCAATAACATAAACGATTCGTTATTAATCAAAGCCTATAGCGCATATACAAAAAGTTTAAATATATGTGAAAAGTATGTAATCAATATTAACGAAAGCAGAAGTTTAATTTAAGTTATCTTTAGTTTAACAGGAATTTCAAAATATGAACTTTCTGATATGAAAGCAAGGCTTCTACTTAATATTGGAAATATTCATGAACAACAAGGAGATTTTGAGAAAGCTTTAAAATGTTTGGAAGCGGCAAAGAAAATGAGTAAATCTATGGATTTGTATGAAACCCATTTGATTGTTTTAAATGCAATGAGTTCATTATTTATTCGAAAAAAAGATTACCAAGTGGCATTACAATGTCTTAATGAAGCATACGATGTAGCTGATCGATTATCACATGATAAAAATTCACATCTATGTGAAATTTTACAATCAAAAGCTGAAATATTTGTTCAACAAGATGATTTCTGTTCTACTAAGAATGCATTGATTAAAGCTTATAAGTTAAAAGCATCTGATCAAAGTGTTCGAGACCATGTAGAACGAATGTTAAAAGCAGGTAGAACTTTGTTACTTTTAATATGTTAACATATATATACTAACAAAACTATAAAATTTCTAGCTGCTTTTGTTTACTACAATGAAAAAAAGTTATTATCTTTGAAAGATGAAGAGTGTGAAGAAAAAAAGAAGGTGTGCGAAAAATTAGGCGATGCTGCTTGTGAATTGCAAAATTATCCAAAAGCTATATTTTATTATCAAAAAATGTTGGATTATATTAAAACTTTGAATGAAACTGGGTCTAGTTTATCTGCAGCTTACGTTAGTTTGGCTCAAACCCATAAGGACAATAAAAACTACAATATGGCTTTTCAATATTTCCAAAAAGAATTAGATCGCTGTTGTGGTCAACCGGAAGAAACTATAGACACATTAATAAATTTAGCTGAAGTAGCGCACTTACGAGGAGATACGTTTGAAAATATAATTTTTTATCTAGATCAAGCCAGAGCAGAAGCAAAACACATAAAATCCTTAAAATTAGAAAGTAAAGTGATTAAACATTTGCTTGATTTTTATGAAAAGTACCAAAAGTTTGATCTAGCAAAAAATTTGGAAAAAGAAAAAAAATATCTGAACATTCCTGATGAACCATTCGATGAAGAAACTAGTGAAACGCAAGAATTCTTGAAAGAGGTAGATATTTCTACGATATCAGGTAATATTTGAAATTGATGTAATAATATTTCAGAGTAAAATTAATTGGTTTCAGATCCGGAGGACGATATTGAGGTTCAGGAAACCGAACAAAATTCTTCATACTCTATTCGTAAACGTAATCGAATTAATTTGAAGAAAACTAAGAATGAAAAAGGAGAGACTCCTCTTCATGTTGCGTGTATCAAAGGAAGTTATACGATGGTTGAAAAACTTTTAGATCAAGGACATCCTATTAATGAAAGAGATAATTCTGGTTGGACACCATTACATGAAGCATGTAATCATGGACATTTAGAAATAGTTGAGTTGCTTGTAAATCATGGTGCTTCAATTAATGATAGAGGTGGAAAACATTGTGGTGGATGTACACCATTACTTGATGCTGCTGGGAATGGGCATTTAGATATAGTCGAACTTCTAATAAAACGAGGCGCTTCGGCAACCACGCAAGATGATGCCGGAAGAAATGTTTTGGATATTCTTATAAAATGGCATGAAGAAAATATCCCCTTATCGGAATTGGACGAAAATAAATATAACACTATCGTTAATCGATTAAAAAACGATTTAAAATCTCTTGGTTGGGTAGAAAATCAAAGTAAGACTTCACCATGTAAATCAACATTTAAAGGAAACAGAAGAAACGTAAGCTTAATAGACGATGATTTTAATAATGTGTATCATCAATCAAATTCTTCATTTAAAAAAATGAAAATTTCTTCAAGTCAATCATATTCTTCACCTGAAAAGAAAAATAGGGTAAATCGCAACCGAATCGCTGTTGACGATAATGATGATTTGGTTGAACAGGCATCAACTTCTTCGGCAAGTTCTGAATATAAAAAAGTAATGAATCATATACGTGGAAAAATTGACTCAAAACCAAGTCCATCTAAAAGTAACTCGACTATAAATAGTTTAATACCGGAAAGCGATAATGTAATTGACGATTGGCTTATTGATGATACAGAACCGAGCCGAGTTTTCAAACGTAAAAGAGTGTCATCCCCTGAGTTAAGTGTATCCAAGTTTAAACCTACTAAAAGTGAAATCCAACTAAACGTACGAAGAAATATATCTTCTTCGTTGAGTTTACCTAGTGACGAAAACCGAAAAATTCAAAGTTCTCTACTATCAACTGGATTCAGCAAAAGAAGGAGTAATGATTCAATAGAATCAGTGAACACTCAGAGTAGTTTTGGAAGTACTCAAGCCGAAACATTACTTAATGATACAATTAATAGCACTCAATTTGTAAAAAGTCTACGTATTGATATTCACATAGAAGATACACTGTGGATTATTCCGATTGATCCCAACAAAACGCATATTAATACTATAGAATGGCTAGCGGCGGAAGCAGCGAAGCGTTACTATAAGTAATTTAATATAATTAATAGTGTCCGATCGAAATGAATTTTGAAAGTCGGCTTTGGATCTTTATTAGTTTCAAGAGAATTCTTTTATTTATTTCTTTTTTAAATTTTTTTACCTAATTACAAAGAAGTGATTATAATTTAAGGACAATCCATTTGTTTGAAACAATAGCTTAATTGATAAATATTTAATACGTTTATTAAACATTTATATTTGTATTTTATATTATTTATATTTACATTTATACATTTATATTTGCCAATCACTTCTGAAAACCGAATGAAAATTTACGAACATAATTTCGTTTTCGGTCGTAATTTGTAATTTCGCTAGAAACTAAATTGGAATTCCAATTTAGTGCTGAAACCGGAATTGTAAATTCGATCGGACAATATGAACAAATGATTCAAAAATTGCTCAGTTTTGATGGTTGTAGTGTTGTTGAAAGATAATAAGAGACGACAGATCGTTACCTTATAAGTAATTGTTCTTTTGGTTTATTCTGAATTAGCCTCACGTTGGCATAATGGGAAAATAATAGGTTTTTAAGAATACAAGGTTTTTCTGAATGTTTTTTTTCTGCCATTGAAGTATTAACACTATATGTTTATAATTCATAAAAAATAAATTACTGTACAAATTGCATGCGCTATAATTTACTAAAAATTAACTATAAAACTCAACACTGTACTATTGTTTAAGAAAACGGATATATTGTTCATAGAAACATATTTCGAATGCCTAATAATGTCCATTAGTAAGTATCAAGCAGTATTAGGTTTCTCCACATCCGCGATAAATATTACTACACAGAAATTGAATGATTATAAAAATCTTATTTATATAATATGACCGTACATTGGACGAAAATAGCATTGACTTGAAAAGACAAGATAGTAATAAACCAATTTTATTATTTTATTAATAACACTACATCCAATAATATAAGTAGCTTTTATTGGCTATATTATATTAAAATTTAGTAAAGTAGATTTATTTTTAGCCAAAAAGGCCGGTTTCCTGTATTGGAATTAATCACCAAAGATAAAGGCATTTTTAATAGTACGGACAATTTATCGTTAATCACACACTTTAGTGAATTATATTCCAATATACTGTCATGGAATAATCCTCCAATTGCAAATCGATATTTCGATCAATGCAAATTACTAAAATTAGGTAAAATTAAAATGTTAGGATTGCTTATATATTTTGAATTATTTTATCTGTATTTTTCTGTTGCAGTTGTTAACCAAAGAATATTTAGATATTTAGACAGCAAAAGACGAGAGTTGGTTTTGGATTTTTCCCACTTTGGACTTACATATCAAAAAGCTGTACCTATAATATTAGCTTTGAGATACCATGAACGTGTGGAGGAAATAAACTTGGCTTCCAATTTTTTGGGAGACGAAAATTTAAAAGCCTTTTTTGAATATTTGCCCACGATATCAAATGTAAAGAAAGTTACTTTTTCTTGTAATATTATTACAAAAAAGGGAATTTCTACAATATCTCAAATTTGTTTTCAATATGACCGAAACGTTAAGCTATCCGAAATTGATTTCAGTTTTAACACTCTTGAAAACGAATCTTTCGAAGATTTACTATCTTTAACATCTTATTTAAATTTAGAAAAGTTAAGACTGGCATCCTGTGCATTTGATGAAAATCTATTGAATAATTGCTCAATAATAAATTTAAATCATCTTAAAACTTTATCTACATTAGATCTGAGTGAAAACCAAATTGGTGCTTCAGTTCTTCGTAAACTTTTAAATGGTTTAGATCACTGCATTGTTAAAGAATTATATTTAGCATCCACTACTGCAAATGATGGAAGCATTGTTTCTGAGTTGATTGAATTTTTTGAACAAAAGCCTCCTTCTAATTTAGAAATTTTGGATCTCAGAAACTGTCAAGTAGAGGATTATGAACTATTAAAATTGATTCCGTAAGAAAAGTTCAAAATAAAATTTGACTTAAAATTAATATTACTTATTTATATTACAGACTCTTACAAAAATGTGATAATCTAAAGGAATTGTGCTTATCACAAAATGATAAATTAACAATGATTTCCTTACAAACTTTGATTGGGAATGGAGCATTTGTGGAAACATTAAAGTTGGAGTTTTGCTCAAAACTTTACAATGAAGTTCGAGCTGATGATGAGCTATTTTTGAATGAAAAGAGTTTAGATAAAAAAAATAATAAACTACGATTATTTCAAACAACTTGTTCGTCACCAAATGCAGTTACTATGTTACAAAAATTTTGGAATTCTCTATGGGAAGATGAAGCTATTATTAAACACTGCATGAATACTTACTATTATTTTTCAGTGAATGATTTTTAAAGACTATTATCAGATACACTGTGAACATTTACTATTTTTCCTCAGTTATTCTTAATAAAATTATATATATTTTTATTTTTATATGAAAAAATTGTATTCTATGCCTTCTATGCGTTGTTGATTTTAAAACTAAATAAATACAAAATTGAATGTTTAAAATATTGTATTTTTTTTGAAAATAAAAACTTATTCTCCCAATTGTACTGTTTTTTTTTTTAATTGAAAAACTTTTTGATTAGGTAGAAATATGTTAAAATACATGTCCACAGTCTGCACGAAAGCAATTATTTATATATCAAAATCGTACTTTATTTGTTATAATTTAAACGTAAAATCTGCGGTAAAATATTCATACTAAGAATATAAATCGTTTTATACGATACATAAAAATACTTATTACTGTTAAAAATCCTAAAATTGCTTATAACATGAAAAATGAATAGATAATATGCACATATTTTATTTTTTAATCGATGACGGACATTATTATAGTGAGGAAAAACCAACTTTTAGTTTTGAAAAATTATTAAATTTAAAAAGCAAGTGAAAGTTCAAAAACGATGATTGCGCTTATGGGGTTTCTAAAAATGTCACAGTTCATTTATAGAAACCGAGATGAAAACAGATCATTGAGCGGCTATCATATGAACAGTAATAATTTACACAAATTTTCACATTTTCCGCAATGGCAAACATTTTTATACATTAAATATTACTCTCAATTTTTATTCTCTATAAATTAGAGATTAATTGTGTTTTGTGTACGTAAAAACTAAGCTTTTCAATATACAATTCAATTCTGAATCTTTTAATTCAACTAAGAAAAACTGTTTTTCCAAACGATCCAACCATAATTCAAATATGAAGCTAGATCCAGTGAATAATATTCTAAAGGTTTAAAAAATATTCACTAGGTTTATTTTTTTCTCAACAATAAGTAAACCAATTTGACTGATATTTACATATTAAGAAACTATATAGTCGTACTATACTCAGAAATAATAATAGCTTTTGATCTTCTATATAACTATTTGAAACAGATAATTTCTCTACTTCTCTGTTCAGATGACTAATTGTAAAGTTATTTCTAACAGATAAACCAACATACTTCTTTGAAAAATTCACGAATTGTAACAAAATATATCTGGTCACACTAACTTTCAAATATAACAAATAGTTTCAATTATTAACATTTAGTTTGAACGATTTAAATTGCCTTATTTAAATTACTATTTGTGTTTAAATTTATTTGTCATAACAAAAAGTTTATTAGATTTTGAAGTTTCTGTACTGTGACGTCATTTTAATGCTGGGTCAATAGGAGCTTGTTTTAGGCATTTTAATTTTAACGATTTTGTATACGATGTATACGATGTGTACGATGTATTTTTAAAGGAATATTTTTTAGATTTAACAAGTAAAGTTAAAAATCAACAGCTACATTATGTTTTCTTATTAGTTTAGAACTTTTGTAAACATTTTAAATAATTTTTAGGACATAAGTATTATCGTCTATTCACAGTGACATTTTTATTTTACTAATTAATTTTAAATTGTCATAAATTGAAAAATAATAAACTTTAAAAAAATGGATTTTGGGATTCAAATTATTCTGATTAGGTTTTATGATCAGGACGTTATTTTAATATATTTTTGATTTGTTTTCGAGTGCAATTGAAATTTTATAGCTTTTAAAAAAGTGTTTAGGTTACATAATAATTGCTCCCAATGTGAATAATACAGCTTCGTTAAATGTTAACAAATTTTATGTCGAATAATTAATACACTGCTCCATAAATTGGCTTAAAACAAGTTTGAGTATTAATATAACAACTAACCTTATTCCATCAGTATAAAATAAATACAAACAAATTTTATATGACGTTGGAGGGAAAACTTCAACCTCGCGGGAAACTGAACCTGCCATAAGAGAGAAAACAGAAAAATATCATAATTATAAATTTTTGTTACTGTAAATTTCAACAATGTATTAAAGGGAAATAAAAAATATAGAAAAACTTTTTGTTTGAACTAAAATACCTAAATTATTAACTTTTTGTTTCTCCTAATCGATCATGAATCTCAATTGAGATTAAAACCTAGTAATGTTTGAAAAAACAATTCAAATTGGGCATATGGATTTACATGTATTGAGTGAGTCATGGTCTCTCGACCCCGGTAAATTAACAAACAACAAAACCAATTTAAAACAAAGTAGGTAAATTCCAAATAACTAACAAATTAATATACAAAACTCGTGAAAATAATTTCGAATCAATTTAAACGTGTGGAAATTGTGATACATTGCTCTTATATATTTACTGTCGATCAGGAGAGGAAAAAGTTAATATTTTTGGTTATTTTTGCCTTAAAAAAATAATAGGGTTTCCACATTTTTGATAAAACAGCTCTTTCTGAGGTTTCATAAATGTAAAATTCAAAAAAAAAGGAATAAGATATAATTTCAGTTCTTTCAATCCATTTAATTTTCATAAATATTAAAAAATTAATACCTATTTTGCCTCTTTTGAAAATGATTCTTACTTTAAAAGTCTAAAACAATAATATTTTAAGTAATTGTTGTAATTAGTTGTATTGAAGTCATTCATATGGAATGTGTACTAATAATAAAAGTGTAGACTAGCCGTATAATTTATCAATGAAAACCAAGAGTACACTCTATAGTTTTAACTTTAGGTAGGAACATTCCCATCGATCCTCTTTAATGTAATTAGGAAATAAGAATAATAAAACTTGAGCGAAGAGGATATGAGGCTCCCCTGGGTGAGTAATAACTACATTGATTTACTCCAATCAAAGTACATTTTAAAAATATGTATTTTTCAAAAAAAAAAATACTTCAATGTAAGTTTTACTAAAGCGTCACCTACTTCAATAAATAAAAATTATGACTATAAATAGCACAAAAATTTTGAAATATTCTTATCTTCAAAGATGTTAGTTTCAAAATTTTCCCAGAAAAAAATACGATTCATGAGAATATATTTTATCTGCACGTATTGATTTTTTTTAGTTAAATGTTTTTGTTTTTTTGATTTTAATACAATGAGAGTTCCATTGAAAATAGGGTACGTTTGTAAAAAAGAAACGGGAGCTCTTGTGATTGATAATTGGATCAAAAAAGCGATAATATATATTTTAATGAGTAAGAGTGGCAGAGCCGACCCCGGGTCAAATTATCATAATAACAAACTACGATACGGATATTAACGCAAACTTGGTTTATCATGTCTTTGATTCACATCGTGTCCATTTTTTGAGTACCACAATAAAATTGTAACAAAGTAATTAAATTCCTAAGATTTCCAAATTTCAATTTTAGTGATGTTAAAGTGGTGGAGGATTGTCGCTTTGCTCGTGTGTACTTTAATAAATTGTAGTTTAGGAAATGATCATCATGCGAAGCGGTAAGCATTGTTGTAGACTTAAATAAAAAAATATGTACTCGTAAATTTTTCATTGATATATGATATTTTTTAAAACAGGGGCTTTGTTTTTATTGCACCAAAGAGATTACTAGCCGATAGTTTAGAAACAGTTTGTTTATCTTTGCATAATAGAACTACACCGGCTTTTGTAGTACTGGATCTCTTACATGCAGAAAATGACGAACGAATTGCATCTACACAGCACACAATTTACGAAGGTTTGTTTTTCCAGTTTCTCATACATTTATGTCTTCATTATGGGTGCTTTATAAAGGCCAAATGCTAAAAATATCTCAAAAACTGAACTGAAAATCAGTTCGAAGAATGGGATATTGATAATTTGTTCTGTCTTCTTTTTATGAAGCTTCAAATATGAAGGGACCAAACAATTAATTTTATTAAAATGAACGTTAGTTTCCTTGTTACGAGCTTTAGAATAGAAAATGACTCAGTCGTTGGAATTAATTTTAACTGTCACATTTCAATTACTCGTAACGGGTTTTATTTGATTTAATTTGATGCAATTGATAGCTGATTATATTAAACATGCTTTTCAGTAAAGGAAATCGTTATAGTATGCGTTATGGTTTTTAATATATTTCTTATTTCAATGTGTAAATGTTAACGGAAAAATAAATAGAATTTTATATTCAAACTATATAATTCTCTCTATTTCCTCTTCGTGGTATACTAATATACCGACCGTGATATATAGGGATTGTTACAATTTTCTCTATTAAAAATAGCGCATAGTTCAAAAGTGCGATTTTACATCTTAAAAAACATAAATCTCACTAACTAATTAGTTCGAACAATAAATTCCCACCTTTTTTTATTAATTTTTAAAGACCTTTCGACCTAGTAAATAGTACCCCTAGTACCCTATATTATTATACATCGTCAACCTAAAGTATTAACCTGCTAATTCTAACCATTTTAACAGTTTTTACAGGGTGAATACAAGCCACATAAGTTTTTACAGATAAAAGGTTTTCGTTTCATGTTATATTTTGAAATTTATATATTTCAAGTGATTTATCAATTCGTCACTCGATAGAACTTTGTATTCCCTTTTTAATGGAGTGAAAAAAATAATTAAAAATGGACTTAGCAGGTTAACACTTTAGGCCGACACATTATACAAAATGATTTTTTTTTTGTCACTTATTTTTTTGCAAAGGATAACTACCGTTGTCGTTAAGTGAGTGCTAAAATAGATTTTAACTAAATACCAAAATTTTAACAAAATAGATTCAGCTTTACTTGTCGAGTTAGCAATAGACGTGTATACAGACATACAGACATTAATTTTAAAACCAATACGTTTGGATTACGAGATTCTAAAATAAATATTTATTCCGAAATTGGAAAGAAATGAAAATAATCAGTCAGGCTCTTTAATTTTATATATTTTTATAGAGTATAGATTAGTACCTGCAGAATATTGTAGACTGTAGAGCAGTGTTTCGCAACAGGAAAGCACGGCCTCCAAGGGGGCCTTGGATCTCCTGCTAGGAAGCTGCGAAATATTTCTTTAATTAGTAGTTTATAAATAAAGTACTGCTGGCTACTGAAGTATAAACTTTTTGGGGAGAAGAGCCTTGGATTTGTTTTCTGATTTAGGAGGTCGCTGTATGAAAAAATTCGAGTAGCACTGCTGTAGAATACAGCCTACGTTGATCATTAAATAACTATTATTACCAGAGTTTAAAATTAGGTACATATTCATAGAAAGCTTAAATCAGCTTAAACCAAACAGATACCATTGTAATGTCAATTAAAAAGTAAATTTAGATTCCACTTAGCTTTCATTTTCTGTTTTGTACTATTTTGAGAAAGATATATCAATTTATTGTGAGCTAAACCCACAATTTAATAATTAGTTATAGCCTTATAGGGTTCAAAATTTGTGAATTGTATTTTCAAAAATTAGGTTGGCGAATTCAAAATCCAAAAATTAATAGTGAAATTTGAATAAAATAAAAATATTATATTTGTTGATATGATGGTTTATACACTGTTTATAAAGACTTTTGGATATGTTGTTTGTTCTTTGAAAATTGAATTAATTCATATGTAGCACTCCCACAATCGGCTTCAGAAGTCGAACTTCGTAAAATCTGTTCTTAGCTGATTTTTATCTGAAAACAGCAATATTTCTGCTACATTTCAAGTTTATAGGTATGTCTTATGATTCCAAAGAGCTCGTGAAGAGTATAATTCTACAAATTAAGCCAACGACAATATATTTTCATTATATACTAGCTGGTAAGACGCTACTTGCCAGTCTATATTATAGTGACTAAATAAAGAAAAAAAGAAATAACGAAATATTAGTAAAAGCATTTGAAAAATATATGAAATGATATATTTATAACCAGCATTTAGGTAAAATGGGGTAGATTTACGAGAGAAGTTAATAAAAAATAGTTTATAGCGTTCTTGATTTGGTAAAATTTGTGTGTATCTGCCCTTTTTATTGTACATTATACTGTAACGTGACGTTTCAAAACTGTATTGAGTTCGCGTTATTAGTTCTTTAATTTCTTTGGAAATAAATAATCACTTTCACACTTAACAATCACTTGTATTATTAAACTTGTCAAAACAATCACTCAAATGACAATAATCACTTATAATCGAAATCACAATAAAATAACAATCGCTTTGTTATCGCTTTGTTGTAACGGAAATTCAAAACTGAACCTCGATACTGAACTCCTTATATACCCGCAACCCGTTTCTCGAATATTCTATATGTGCATTCGCATTGGTGGGAAAGAGAAAGGAGTCACGAAGCCAATCGCGTGCCGGCATAGCACAGAGACAGACTTCGTTCTTTTCTGTTACAATACAATAAATAAGAAGATAATTCAGGCTGCTTAAGATAGTTTTTTTTAATATTTTTTAATATTCAAATTAGCTACGTTTCGTTACGTATCGTAACTTCATCAGGCTTCTTGAATCGCAAAAAATATAATATTTTCAATTTAAATTCAATAAATTTGTTGAATTTAAATGAATAATAAATTAATAAATAAATTTATTGAATTTAAATTGAAAATATTATATTTTTTGTGATTCAAGAAGCGTAATGAAGTAGCGATACGTAACGAAACGTAGCTAATTTGAATATTAAAAAATATTAAATAAAAAAAAACGATCTTAAACGATCTGAATTTTATCATATATTATAAAATGTTAGTAAGCTATTGTAGTATTATCGTTGAAAACTTTATACTTTTAATCAAAGTTAAGTAACGATGAAAAATTTCTTTACTAATATTTAAGTAACTTATTTCTCAACTTTATTCAATCAGGATCTAAAGAGAAAGATTTTCAACTTTAATGATAATTTTTTCTGTAAATATTTTTTGTAATTCACGTTAGATGTAAAAGGATAGGAAATTTATATGAAATAACACAATTTCTGTGTGGAACTAATTATTATAATACTATGTTGCCATTATAAATGCAAATAATTATACATAGTGAAAAACCTTAAGAAATTTTTAATATGAGATATATTTTTTTTAATTGTAGCTAATGGAGATTGTATGGATTTATTTATCCCAGCGACAATGGAAATTCGCGGTAGATTACATTTGAAAATTCATTTTGAACATGATGTCGATTACACAATCAATAGTATAAAAGAAGTTCATATCCAACATGATCCAACAATAACATTTATTGAAACAGATAAAAGTGTTTATAAACCAGGACAACTTGTACAAATTCGAATTCTTACTCTCCGAAATGATTTAAGACCATTGTTGAACGAACCGGTAATTAATAGTTAACGTTTTATAAATCTTCTTAAATATTTTCTTTTAATTCATTTTTTTATACTTTATTTAGATTCCAAAAGTATGGATAGAAAACCCAAGTGAAGTTCGTGTAGCACAATGGACTAATTTAACCACCGAAATGGGGATGATTCAAATTTCATTTCAGTTATCACAAGAACCAATGATGGTACACTTTTTTTTTATTAATATTGAATTAATTAAATAAATATAGCACGTTTCACTTGGCAAATAATTTTAGGGTACTTGGAGTATAAAATTTGAGAAGAAAAATCCAAATCTACCAAAAGAAATTAAATATTTTCAAGTGAAAAAATATGTATTACCTCGATTTGAAGTTAAAATTCATTACGATGAAAATATTTTGGCTGATACTGAAACTGTAAAGTGGCAAATTTGTGCGAAGTAAAACTAAAATTAAGTTAATTATTGGGGCATAAATTAACATTGTTAATGTTTTAGGTATTCTTATGGTCAACCAGTTAAAGGACAGTTGCACGTGAAGATATTTCCAGAAACTCCAGCTTGGAGAATGTGGAAAAAATCAAAGCAACCGGACATAAATTTATTGAAAAATGTATGTAAAAAAAACGAGGGTAACCTGGTATGAGAGTCATTCTAAACATTTGAAATAACTGTTTTGTTTTGTAAAATATTGCATTTTGCAAACAAGGGTCAAAAAGAGAAAACGTATAGCCCTTTAGTTTTAGTTATAATACAAAAAGAAAAGTGCGTGTACTTTTGGACACATACTGGCACATACCTCCTACCTGGATTCCCAGTAGGAGTTCTAGGGCTCCCTATGAGGTCACTCTCCCAATTTGAGATGCATTGAATAAGATGATTCCTGGATTTCATAGAAAATTGTCGGGCAAAATTAGGACCAAAAGATCCGATGAATCTCTAAAAGTGAAAACATTTTTTTAAATATCTAAAAGTTTTGAAGTTTTCTTTAACATTTATATTGGGAAAAGTTTCCAAACATGATGAAGACAGGTATTTTGGAAAAGCCCAATATTACCGTCCATCACAACACTCCCGCCTGTCTCTGGATGGATAAAAATATGTTATTAATAATTACTATATGTTTAAACGACAGGTAACTACTAAAGATGGATGTCAATTGATTGAAGTATCTGGGATTGAACTAGGCTTACGAGAATGGGAAATCGCACCAAGCCATATATTTTTAACAGCATCTTATGAAGAAGCTGGAACTGGACGTGTGGAAAACTCGACAGCTAAATCTACTGTACTACATCAAGCATTAAAAATTGATTTTCAGCCATATTCTCCACAATATTTCAAACCTGTTCTACCTTATATTGGAAAGGTGTCATATAAATCAATGAACCTTTGGCTCCAAGTTATGTATTTCAATCAATTCATTTCATTTTAGCTTCACGTTTCATATACAACCGATAAAGAAAAAGTTGCATTTAATGAAACAATTCAGCTATGCTTAAGAGTTCGTGCTCGTAATGAATGGCGGAAAATTTTAGTCGAATGCAAAAATTTTACGACTGATTCTGAAGGTTTTATCGATTTCCTAATACCACCTCAGCATAAAAATATTGTGGTTCTTTCTTTTGTGGTTTGTAATAATTGATTGTGTAGTAAATCGATTCATTAACAACTATTCATCTTTTAGGCTGTAGCTGTAAATTATCAAACTAAATATTATTCCCAAGAAAAACGATGGCGAATTTTTATGGATCAAGCATCGTCAATGTTTACAGTTCGATCATGGTACTCGCCTACGGATAGTTATATTGAACTAATTACAGATGTATCTAAAGCAGCAGAGTGTGGAAAACCATTAGTATATTTCGCATACTTCACAGTTTCTGCTACAAATGAAACCAAAGCATTTGAAGATAATCCTCCAACGTTTTTCTATGCGGTAGGTATACATTTGAATATTGGTAATAGATTCTTAATTACAAATTGCATTGCAGATTAAATCTCGAGGAGATTTAGTTAAATTTGGAACAATTGAAACATCACAAATTCAAACTGTTAATCCTGAAGATTTTAAAAACTATGAACATTTACTTGGAACTGTTGATGGAGCTAGTATTTTAGAAGCCACTCCTTTAAACGATTCAACCTCAAATTATACAAAAACTGTTGCAATTAGTATAAAGAAAATTGTTTTAAGTATTGATGTGGTTGCAAAAATGTCACCAATTTCTTCGCTGTTAGTGTATTATTCTCGAGCAGATGGAGAAACGGTCGCTACCTCTACAATCATTACAGTTAAAGAGTGTCTATCAAATAAAGTATGATTATACTTCATTTTATTTCCAAAATATGGTTCATATAACTCTTTTGACAATAGATTAAAGTTCATTGGCGAGAAAACCAACTGTTTCCTGGAGAAAAGGCAACTTTAAACATCAAAGCTGCTCCTCGGTCATTGTGTAGCGTAAGCGCTATTGATAAGTCTGTTAATTTCCTTTCCCCAAGTGGACCTACGACCATATCGAAAAATCAAATTTTTGATGAATTAACTCGTTTCCAAATACGAGAAAACACACCACCGTCACAAATAAATGCAATGAATTGCCAAAAACGTAATTTGTTTGAGATTGAAATACGAAATTGTTCAAAAAGATGTTAACGGTACTAGGTAATTTCACATTTTCTTTTATTGTAGACTTAATTTGACCAGCAGTAATGCTTTGTAAGAAAAAATAAGTAAGAAGTCTGAGGAATAGTGTTCAGAGCACCTTAATAGTAAAAAAAAAATAGCAAGGATTTCATAAGAATTCTTCAATATGTCTAACTATCTGTAGTCTGTATAATTTCTGTATAAGAAATTTGAGATTTCTAGGTCTAGGAATATAAAGGAAAATGTTTTCGAGAACATAACTGTTCAAGCATGCTGGATTAGGAACCTAGAAAAGCCAAATCTATTATCAATATTAATCAAGTTCTTGAATTTTCTGGATTATACCTTGTACTATGAATGTTTATGGTGTTATTTACCGTTTAAAAATTCTTTCATAAGAACATTTTTAATTTTGTATTGTAGTTATTGGGCATAGGCGCGGATCATTTCCCATCCAGATGTTTCAGTCAATTTTTATATCATTTGTGTTAGAAAGGTGGCAAATCTATCTTTTTTTACCAAATATAACAATCCATCTATCCATTTATCTTTACTCTTTTAATGTAATTTGGATTGCTGCATTTCTCTAGATTACAGGCTACATCAAAAGAAAATTTGAAATGATGTAACCTTACGTTACAGGATTTCCAAAATTTATTTTTTATGGAATCCTTACGATAGTTTTTACGGATCATGAGCCTTTATGAGAGTTTAAAAACTATAGAAGTTTTACTATAAGAGATATAAATTGAATCTTATAGAACAAAATAATATAGAAATCTTTATTTTATCTCTTGGTATCTAGGTCACTTTTCGGTATCTGAGATACTTTTTAAGTTACTAGATATACCTAGTAACTTAAAAAGTACATATAGTACACATAGTACACTAGTATACATAGTACTTTTAGCCAAAAAATAAAGAAATTGAAAAACAGTATTTGGATATTTTAAAGTAACTAAGATATTTTTTTCTAACAACTCTAACTTTACATTAATAGTTTAATGAATTTTTATGATGATATTGTATTTTATCTTACGAATATTTTAAAATCATACAACTTGTGGAACCTCAAAATTTTTTCATGGAACCTAAAAGTTTCACGGAACCCATGTTGGGAAACACTGCCCCCTATATATATGAGTGATAACATCTTTTTGAACAATTTATACCGTATTCTCAGATATTATCGACTTTTTCAATTTTCTTCTTTATTTTTATAGCCAAATCGCAATCAAAGTATTCTATTGAAGACGAAGAGGAAGAGAGTTTTGATGGCCCTATCGCTATGCCAATTATAGAAGAACCATCATTTTGGGATCTAAGACGACGCAAAAGAATGTCTGATATTTGGGATTATCCAAGTAATCCATATGTGGACGCGATTAATGCGTTTGATGTACGTTTGAAGTGTAAAAATATTTCAGCATGATAATTATTTCTTTCATTTTATTAGGATTTTGGGGTCATTGTCATAAGCGACTTGGTGTTAGAAACCCGACCTTGTGCTGATAGAAGAAGTAAATTACTTAATACTTATAAAAAATACTTACATTTTTTAAATGATTTTTCTCAATAATACTATAAAATATTTAAATTATTTTAGGGAAACCCAAAAATTTGTTTGGCGACTTACAAATCGTAGCACTGCCACGTTCTGGAGTATTGTTTTATAATCAACCCCCATTATTTAGCGCTCCAGCTTATCTTGAACACGCACCTGATCGTTCAGCTGCAATTCGTAACTTTTTCCCGGAAACATGGTTGTGGGAATTGGTCTCAATTGGATCAACCGGAGAAGCAGAAATTGAAAGACCTATACCTCATTCAATTACAGATTGGATGACTTCAGTATCTTGTATTTCACATCAATTGGGGTTGGGAATTGCACATAAGACACATATTCGGGGATATCAACCATTCTTTTTAGATTTTGTAATTCCATACTCTATAAAACGAGGCGAAGTTGTCCACCTTAAAGTTATATTATTTAATTATTTATTACAAGAATTACCGGTATATTAGTAATATTAAATTATGAATGAAAAATTTACGTAGTTCCATTCTTTAGGTACAAATCAAATTAATAGAAGTTAATAGTGGAATAAAATTAATTTCTGAGACAGCAAATACTACATCTTGCGTGGAAGGCAGAACTAATTTTATTCATGACTTTAAAATAATGGCGCAAACTTTAGGAAAAATCAATATTACAGTTGTAGCAGAAGTTGATTCATTATATCCAAGTTCTTGCGGAAGTGAATATCTAGTCAATTATCGGTAATAGAAGCATAGAAAGTTACTAAATTTAATGAATTAAAAATTTTTTTTTTCTTCAGTGATGTCCTAGTAAAACCTCTTCTGGTTCAACCAGAAGGATTCCCAGTTGAGATTTCCAATTCTGCCTTCGTTTGTCCCGATGGTATAGTAAGTTGATTTTTTTGGAAATATTTTCACCAAAATAAAAAATATTTTAGGGTCATTACGAGGTCAAGCAGCTTCAATAGTCTGGAATTTAAATTTGCCAATTGATGTCGTCTCAGAATCAGCCAGAGCGAAAATATCAGTAATCGCTGACATTCTAGGGCCTGCTTTACAGGTATCAAATCTGGAGAAAGAATACCAAATTTTTGCTAACCCTTGTTTTTCTTAGAATTTAGATAAGTTGGTTAAACTACCAATGGGTTGTGGAGAACAAAACATGATATTATTCGTTCCCAATATTCATGTGATTAATTATTTGAACTCCACAGGCATTTATAATCCGGCTTTACAAAACGAAGCGTTGAGAAATATGAAAAAAGGTTTTTATGATTTAATATTTGTCGTTAATTGCTTATTAAAGTTTATTTTAACTACTTATAAAGGTTATGAAAGGCAATTAAATTATCGTCATTCCGATGGTTCATACTCAGCGTTTGGCGCTCAAGATGCCGAAGGATCAATGTGGTTAACAGCTTTTGTAGTTCGTTCATTTGCTCAAGCTCGTTTTTATATGTATATTGATGAAACGGATTTAAAACATAGTATCAGATGGATAGTCAAAAAGCAGTTAGAAAATGGTTGTTTCCCGACAATCGGGACGGTTTTTCATAAAGAAATGAAAGGAGGCTTAACAACAACGGGAGGAAATGATGATACCTCCAATACTGCTGCGTTAACTGCCTACGTACTAATTTCCTTGATCGAAACAGGATATTCTCTTCAACCATCGATCAGCAAGAATGCTAAATTTTGTTTAACAGCAAACAAGGATGTTAATCCTTATACTCAAGTTTTGACGACTTATGCTTTTACTTTGTTAAATATGCAAGAAGAGGCTAAACAAGGATTAGAACAATTAATGACGATTGCTAAGCGAGAGGATGATTTGATTTGGTGGGAAAACGAATGTAAGTACATCTTTTTTGTTTTTATTTATCGTCGTCTATAACTGCCATAGTTTTTAGCATCGTAATATAAAAAATTTGCTCGAAACGAGAAACAAACCCAGTATCTGCTAGTTTTAGAGCGGCCACCGTAATCACTTGGCCATCAGTAGGCTCTTAAACTTTGCAAAATAATTATTTTAATAGGAACCGAATACCTTGTCTTTATTTCACCCAAACTAGGAAAAATTCAAGCTAATTTTGAAAAATAATTCAAATACCACTTTTTTTAAATATTTTA
Organism: Sisyra terminalis; assembly: GCA_958496175.1. Lineage (NCBI taxonomy): Eukaryota > Metazoa > Arthropoda > Insecta > Neuroptera > Sisyridae > Sisyra > Sisyra terminalis. Next base: position 24,525,392 of record OY292277.1, read on the forward strand.
TCTAAGAAAAAAACAAAAATTTTGGTATTTCTCTTAATAAAACTTATAAGTATAACTTGTATATAGTTATAACTTTACAAATTATTTTTAAACCCTAGAAGAGTAATTGTTCTTATAACTTGAGGGTATCAAAATATAATCAATTTTAAAAAAAATATATTTTTAAAGGATGTAAATTGAAAATCAATACATTTAAAGTAATCAATGTCCTTTCCACCTTTTTTTAAGTGCTTACTTCGAATTTGTTGAAACAATATATAAAATATATTTTAGTCTAATTTATCAAATGTAATTTAGAAAAATGAACTATATAAACATTTTGAACAAAATGTATTTATGACGTATTACCTGGATACGTATTTCGATTATCATGAAAATATCATGAGTGGTCACCAAATAGTATATGATCGCTTCTTAACTGCTATGTGAAAAATTATTAGGCATGCATTTAAATAATATTTGTAGAAAGCAGTTACGAAAAGATCCAATACTACTTGATGACCATTGATCAAATTGCTTGGCAATCGAAATACATAACTGGGCAATACATAAATACATTTTGTTTGATTTTTTTTCAAAATTTTTATAGTTTACTTTTGTAAATGTTATTTCTTAAATATTTACAGAATATAAATAAATATTTTATACAATATAATTTATATTTAACGTTTAAACCGTATTAACTATTCGAAGTGAGCGAAAAAAATCTAACTTATCTTCGAATTAATTTCTCAAAAAAGGTTTACCACCGTTACCCTAAAACAGGGATGCCGAACCGTTTTAAGTCTAAGAGCACATTCTGGTATGTCAGCCAAATGATGGACAATATTTATTTATCAAACTAAATTTATTGTAGCGAACTATTAATAATACCCACATAAAAATGTAAAAAACTTCAATATTTTTATCATAGTAATCCAGTGGTGAGTACATGTAAAATAATCAGCGGATACCATAGCTACTTCTGCTATATGGTTAGGGAACATTACCCTAAAGGATAAGGTTTATAGAAAAACACCTTCGTATTTTGAAATATGTGTATCCAACATGTGTAGGGTTTATGCCAGATATGGAAAATAGCGATGTGTCAAACTTTGCAAACAACGTTGATTTAAGACTGATAATAACAGTAGTCTATATTTTTAATCATATTATTTACTAATACCTAAACCTTACGATAATATTAATTTAAAAATATTTACCGAAGTTGACAATTTTTCTGACCACCCGCGAAAAAATGAATAGTTTTACTGTTATTTTACTTACCAGTTTTTGGTGAATTTATTAATTAATATGAAGTATTTATTGTAACAGCAAGAACAATTATTCGCATCAATTTTATTACTTTCATATTTATTTATAAGTGACATTGAAAATTATCCTACTTAGTAAGCTAGTTTAGCGTACTAGTGATACTAGCCGTCCAAATACAGAAGAAAATCGAAAAAACTACTCCAAATTTTGAGTTTTCTAATAGTTTAAATGCCCAGGTTTTTTAATAGTTCAAGTTTAGTAAAGGAGACAAGACAGGAAGATTTACATTTTTCATGTTATCCTAGGGTACCAAAAAGTATATGTACTCGTGTGAGTTATGACCCTGTGGATTAAATAATAATTTTATGTTTTCAACTCTGTTAAAAATCTTCAAACTGTTCTTTTCATAGATATTCATTATCATATATCAAATTTTGTTATTTATTTTGTCTCTCAAAGTATTATTGATAATTTGAAAAAAAACCCTTCTTTGCTTCTTTCCAATGATTAAAATAAGTATTTTTGAACCTTTTCTTTAATAAGCTTATTATAAAATATTTCTTTTACTTTCACTTCTTATTTTCATCACATTACAGATGTACAAGGTATACACCCCAGGTAAATATTTGATCTTTTAAGATGGTTGAGTGACTAATAGAACAAAGGGTTTTATCATTTGAAAAGTTTTAATCCATATTGAAATAATTTGTACAATAATATTTTAAACACCCAGAACTCAATAAATAGTTTGGAGAAGTTAATAATTTGTCAGTTGTTCAAAAGTGTTTCATATTGCAAGTTCGTAATTCGAATACTCTGTAACAATGGTAAGTATTTTTATTTTTTATATGTTTTCTAGGATGGTGATTGTTGTATTTCTTATTAATAAATTCTTTTTAAACTAGATGTCTCCTGAAGATCAACAACGTGCATTAACTTTATTGGATGATGTGCAGTTTGTAGTTTCTCAATTTCTTGAAGATTTACATGAAACTCTTGAAGAATTGGAAATTAATTCTGGGAACCGCAGCCATAATGAATTAGGGATAATAGAAAGAATGCAGATGATTTCTCATTATTTGAAAAATGGACAAACCACAAATGCAATTTGCCATAACTGCAACAACCCGTTCGACCAGAGTTGTTCAACGAATAATTTTTCCTCGAATTCGGAACTGTTTGCTGAGATGTTTCCATCAAATCGTCTAACAAATGAAGTGTGTAGTTCATCCGACCAAAACCGATGTGTTAAAGAAATTGCAATTCAGACGGATGAGAGTTTGTGCCTTCTAAATTCTGAAGAACCGCGTAAGAAACATCCCAAAAAACGATTTATGGATCGCGTAAAGGGCACCATGAAATCCGTTTTCGAGAAATCTTCATTTAGACGCTCCATTCGAGGATACCGGCTACCACAATCACGACTTCACAAAGTGGATTGTTCGGAAGTGTTGGATGAAACCCGAGTGCTGTTGCAGCTTGAACATAGCGTTAGTGAAATGAAGAAAATTCCTCCTCCAAAACCACCACGGCTTTCTTTGATGAAAAAAAATGAAACAGTAGCTGCCACCGTTTCCCAAGCGCAAGCCTCCACAGAAAACGGCGACAGTTTTTCAACTTTTTACTCTCAAAATAATTTTCCTGAAAACAAAATGAACTTTGACTCTTTCTTAACAGAATACTTATAATTGGAAATTCGAAAATTGTGTACTTATGAATTATGAAATTAAATTTGGCATTGCATAAAGATTATGATTTTTTATTTATTCTTTTTTCAGCTACTTATTTCAGATAACAAAAAATTCTTCTTTTTTTTTTGGACGAATTGGGGAATAGTTTGTGGCTCATACTTAGAATTTTCAAATTTGTGATTTAGATTGATATAGTTTCTGATTGCATTAAAGGATTAATGGAAGTTGATTAATTTTACTTACTGTTGAAAAGCATATATCAATTACAATTCATCAAGTTATAACGGGTGAAACAAAAGTCCGGCTATCATTTTGGTTGCCTATAATTTTGATCAAAGAAAAGGTAAGTAAGTTTGGTTGACATAAAAAGTTTATTTAGTTTTTACATTAATTTTTGGTATGATTAAAAAATTATATTGGTTAAATGGTGACCGCAATTTTCTATGCAACTATCGGCTTTTTTTAAGGCATTTTTCATGGCATCCTGTAACACTTCAGGCTGAATTTCTTCAATTTTAAGAATTTAACACCATACTATTTCTTATGGATTTTTTTAAAATCGAAAGTTTATGTAAAAAAGCCCCAAACGATTCAACATCTTAAAGACAATATTCATCACGAAATTGAAAAAAATCAGCCTGAAATGTTACAGGGTGTCATGAAAAATGTCTTAAAAAAGCCGAGAGTTTCATAGTGAATAGTAATTTTTTAATCATAACAAAAAAAATGTAAAGACCAAATAAACTTTTTATGACAACCAAACTCACTTATCTTTTCTTTGATCAAAGTTATAGGCAACCAAAATGGTAGCGGGACTTTTGTTTCACTCGTTAGTTCATATCCATTTTAATGACGTTAACTAATTTATTTCTATTTTACTCCTCGATTTTTTTGTTAATTAAATTTAAATATCGTATAATTTTCTCTTATGTCACTAAATTTTTATTATGGTCCGTTTTAGTCGAAAAACAAAGTAAAAAATGCAATATTGTCAGATATTGATATCGCTAAAAGGGACTTGAGTGTAAGTTACATCAAAAATGTCTTTTTAAAATGTTAATAAGCGTTCGTATAAAATAAGAACATACTCCATATTTGTGATTTAGTTGAAGCAGGAAACTATAACAGATTTATTTTATTTACAACTAATTCAATAACGCATCGAATAAAGCTGTTGGGATTAATAGATAAATAAATAAATTTGGTTTTCTTTTCACTTACATTTCATTACTGACTTTCCCAGACCCTTCTTTCCCTGTGGGCACTTTGGGCAAGTGCCCAGGGTCCCACGATCAATAGGGGACTCCGTCAGATCAAATACAAAGTCCCTAGTTCCTGTCAGATCACCAAACGATAACCAATATTTATTACCAAAAACTTATATAATTCGAAGAAATCGAACCTAAATTACTGACTACAATACCAACGTACTAGCTTTTATATTGTTAATAAAAATAAATATTTAACTTTGTTTATCTACTTTTTTTGTCTATTCTAACAAAATAGTGTTCTTTCAAAGTCAAAGGGACCCCATTATTCTAATATGCCCAGGGCCTCCAATAGGTTAAAGACGACCCTGGACCTTCCAACTTTTATTTGGATAAAAAAAAGAATAAAAAGTTTTCCATTACAAAATAATGACTGATGATTATACAAATATATTATATACTGGTAACTTCCCGTGAAATATTCTTAGCCAACACTGACGCAACTGACAAATTGTAAAAATTGGCAACTGATTGAAATAAAAATGGTAGTAGAAACTATAACAACAATCAGTTGGTTCACTCATATTTATGTGTTTACAATCCTTGTTCTTTGTTTTTGTCGACATAGATATATTTGCATATTATTATAATGATCTAGAGAATTGAAAAATATTTAAAAACCGATGCCTTTATTAAGACGTATGTAGAAAAGTTATATCTGTATATTGCAAATTAAGCATAGTAGTTCAATTTCTAGACACAAAATTTCTAGTTGGGCCTCAAGTTACTCAAATTGTCTCAAGTTTTGAGTTGAAAATAAGGATTCTAACTTTACCAGTTTGCTTTAATTATTAAGTACAATTTAGTTGATACAAAATTTTGAGAATTTGTTGCTAAAAATTATAATTGTTGACTTTCGAGATTTTTATCGTAACCAATGGCAGGCTAAAACCAATTGGAATAATTCATTACATAGGAAAAAATAATATAGCTACAATATTGATCATTTATTTCAATTGATTTCACCTTTTCGAAGATTGACGATATTAATTTGATTTTTATTTAATTTCAGCTAATCCTTCTTTGGCTCTAAGTATAGAGATGACTGCTTATGCGATTTTAATATTGATGAAACATAAAAATGATGAAAACATGATGTATGTTTTGCAAGCTATACGATGGATATCGAAACACCGAAATGGCCAAGGAGGTTTTATTTCAACTCAAGTAAGTCACTTCATGACATACTCAAAACTCAAATTTTATTGAAGTTATACTTCTTTAGGCGCGTCATGAGAGGGAAAAAATATAAGGGTTATGATTTTTTAACGAATGTTGGTTACGCATTTTATTTTTCTGTTAGCGAGCAATGAATTAACTATTCCTTTAAATTAATCCCAAATTTTGAATTTGTAACTGAGTTAAAATAATAACAAAATACTATGCAAATCCTGTTAAGAATTTTAGCCATTTAACAAGAACGATTGAATCTTATTCCCAAAAGAAAAACTATTGTTTGACAAAGAAGTATAGTTTCTTATGTGCGTTTTTAAGTACATCCGCATTTTTTTCTTTTATTATTGCAGGACACAATTGTAGCTTTAGAAGCCCTTTCAAAATATTCAGCTTTGATGCCAATCAATCGGGGAACAAATTTACAAATTCAAATTAATGCTTTGGACATCCATGAAGAAGTAATTGTAACTGATATGAATAGACTTTTATTAAAACAGATGTATTTACCGAAACTGCCAACTGCCGTTAATATATTGGTTTCAGGAACTGGATGTGTATTGTTACAAGTATTTATTAAGTTTTTTTTTTGTTCTTAAAAAATAACATTAAATATCATTTTTAAGGGAATATTAAGATATAATAACCACAGAGCTTTTGGAAGTGACGTTTTTGGTTTGGAAGTTCAAGTAGAGCCAGTAAATACTCATTACTACTGTACGGTTCAAGAATTGAATATTTGTGCTTGGTATCGAATTGGAGATGAATCTTCAAATATGGCTGTCTTAGAAATTTCAATGGTAACTGGTTATGAAGTAACAAGGGAATCGTTGGAAAAAGTTTTAGCTCAAGGAATAAATTCAAGTAATATTAAAATAATTTGGTTAATATCTTAGTTTATATTTAACAACTATATTTTTTTTTAAATTAGATATAAAAAGATTTGAAGAAGATCGAAATAAAATCAATATTTACTTATCAGAATTAACGGGTACAAAAACGTGCGTAAGTTTACAAGTCGATCAACAAACTGAGGTCGATAATCGAATGCCAGCGATCGTTAGAGTTTACGATTATTATCATCCCCAATTGGAAAAAACAATGGTATGTTAAAATTGATTGGAAATTCTCTGACGTTCTTAACGTTTTAAAGGAATTTGTGTAGAAAAGAATAAGTTAAACGGGTGTCAGGTGTATCGATAAGAAATTTTTAAATTAGGATTTTTTTTCGTCATCCTGCCTATCAAGCTAGTTTATATTAATATATGTATTAATGGGGTAGAAATATTATTTTGTCAACACTTATTTTTTTCTTATTTTTTTTCATCCGAACCAAAAAGCTAGTTCGAATCAATTTCATATAATTTATTTCGATATGGGTTTATGCAGTGTAGTTGATTTATTTTGAAACATCTACACCGTTACCTATAAGAAAGTACTATTAATTGCCTATATTTAAACATACGAGTGCTGAAAAATGTAAGTGAAAGATTTTTTACAAAAGAATCAACTACATAATGCATGCTTATTTTCAGCTAAAATGTTGTCCTTCTACCCACACGTTTTTCCCCATAGTTTTCCATTGAATTACTAGGTGTAGTACTGCGTATATCTTTAGTAAGGTTTTATTCAGAAATAAAATAGCCCAGATCTTTAATAATTGGTTTTCGGCTTATCCAGCGATCGTATTCCATGAATAGGATTTATGCGATTTATGTATCTTTACAGTTCACATATTAATTTGTATTACTATTTGATCAAAAAAAGTATAGTTCACAATGAAGAAACAATAAGGAATGTTGTGGATTCTTTTACGATAAGTACGGAAATAATTAAAGAGAACGTCTGTGAAAATTCATACTAGTTTTCTCTTAGCAAAAACTTATCTTTCTTAATTTTTAGAGTTATAAATTAGAATCCCGATGCAAAGTTGGTACAATTCCCCACAAGGAACCAGATGATAAACAAAATAGAGGAAACACGTTTAGAAACAGCTTATTGGTCCAAGAAAATCCATTGAACGTTATACCAATTGCCAGCCAAATGACTTCAACTGAAAAAGGTGTCTTAAGTTAATTTGGAATTCAATCAAATTGTAATAAAATTTTTTCAGAGCAAATAACATCAGCTATGGATATTACTGAAACACCAATGAATGATTTAGATCATACAACAGATCGTTTTGAAAGTGAAAATAACATGCTAACATTCAATTCTAATGATTTCAATAAGGAAAAGGGTAATGATAAAAATAATCAAAATTTGGAATTTACTACTGGATTAAATCCCAATTTTGTCGATGTTGATATTGATTTAGAAACACCAGATGGTAATTAATTAGCACAATATAAATTTAGTAAATTTACTTTGATTATTTTTAAACTCAGGAATTGAAGGACCATCACCCGTGTACGTAACTACTCCTCGTGAATTTTCATCTTCTACTAATTCTCCAAGTACAATAACGAGGGTATCTCGCACATCTCTTGTAACAAAACTTTGGGATCCAACAGCAAACTATAGAATTTCCATGTCTCCTCTTAATTCCTTACCTCCAATTAGAAGAACTACATTTTCTTCAACTCCATCTACTGTAACTAGTACGACAACTACAACAACAATTATGCCGACAACAATGACAACAACAACACCAAGAGTAACAACAACAACGGCTACAAAACCTACAACTACAATACGTACAACTTCGACAATGGCAACCGAAAAAACAACAATTAAAATAGAAGAAAAAGGTTGTATATAAAAACCACAACTATTTTATGTTCATTGATTTTTTTTTTTAGATTGTCCATCGTGCTATTCAAACTTACCAGATGATCTTACGGATTTGTACTGTGATCAGAAATATGCATATAAAGTTGGAATAAAAGCGCACAATAACGTAAAAATATTATATTCATTTGCACCATTTGAAAAGCCTAAAAAGCTTCGTAATACGGTAAAGTTGTTTGTCGAGGAATATTGTAACTGCCCTACACTAAGAAAGAAAGGTAACTATGGATTATCAAAAAAAAAAAAAATCTTACAAGTTTTAATTGCAGGATCATCAACGGGTCATGTGATGATTTTAGACACCGAATATCGAAACAACAAAGGACTGGAATCATTGGAAAGTTCTGATAATTCCACGATTATTACATTAGGACGAACCGCTCATATATTCCCTATTGATATGGTACATGGGGCTCCTTCGATTGTTGTACGAGCTCAAAAATATTGCCAACCATAGTGGTTAAGAAATTTTAAGATTATATATTTTAAGATTTAAGTATTTTTATAATGCTTTTGTATACATTTTACAATTAAGTTAATATTTAAAATGAAAACATAAATGCCTGCAATCCATTATCGGGAAGCGTTTTCCTTTCTGAGGAAAATTAACGAGTAATTTCTATATTTAAATTCAGGTCTGCTTGGCTTCTATTTTTTAAAAATGGTTTTGAAATTAATATACTTATTTGGTATGTTAAATGTATTTAAGATCGTTAAGCTTTTTCACTTTTACTCTATTATAAAATTCTCCTAAAGTGGGTTGGTCTTAAGTCTGAATAAAATGCGATGAATTGAACGTTATCATTCCAATATCACGTTTTGGTAATCTTGGTTAGTTTCACCGATAATGAACTGGAGGCAAATAGTATAATGATGTAACTGAACCTGAATAAAATTTCTATAAATCTAAAACGTAGTGTTCCAAAGTCACCCTTAGCATATATTAAATTGGTTGGTTAAATAATGTCCATCTGAAAAATCAAATCGGATTGTTCGTCTTTTCCTTTAAAAAAATATAGTAAACTGGATTTCTGGGTACGTGGTACGAGAAGCTGGTATTGACCAAGTCTTTATTAGAAAGAGTCAACTGGAAATTATCTCCGGTAAGAAAATAAGCTTAAAAAATTTGAATACACTTCACAATAATTTGATTATCAAATTCTCTGCGTAAAAAACAGAAAATAAAAAAATAATTATCAAAGTCTTAATCTGCCTAGAAAAACTTAATTTTAAGACTTTAAGCAGTTAAACCCAAAGCTGTTTAGGAAAACTTTGCAGAAACAAAAGTTAACTTAATCGTTTTCCCTTCATTCTATTTCTATTCCGCTAGAATGGACAAACAATTAAAAAAGCTACCACAAGAACTGGTAGAAAGAGATCTTAATGCATACTAGGAGGGAGTGCCAACGGAAACACGTCCACATGTTAAAGACTCGTCATATGGTTCGCTTATCGTATTCAATTATTGTAGTGATTGCTAATATATATATATATATATATATAAATTTTTTCTTCTGCTGATTGCCTATTTGAGTAGTCTTTAAAATATGCGTTTTATGGAATAGCAATACCTATAATAGTCAAGTATTTAACTTTAGGAAACTGAACTTTCAGATCACTCCAGATTAACAATAGATTTTCGTTGAGTCTTTTTCCAACTGGACTACGTAGATATATAGCTAGTTCATCTCTATCTCTTGGCTTCGTTAGTTACTTATAAGTTCTACTTTATGTTAATGACGTTAATTAAAAATCAATATATTATTTTAAAATATGTATTGTCATTAAGTTTTGTCATTATAAGCCAGAGATAGTTTTTTCATTAAATCAATATAAATTTTAATCAATTAGAAAAATATTTCTCAAAATATCGAACCAATTCGATGTATCGTAGGGAAACATTGAATAGGTTCGTTACATCGATTTTTAGTGAATACCCCTCTTTTACTGAGTGCCAATTTCCTTCTATCCTTAGACGGTAATTTAACGTTATATAAGGCTAATTGGATATAAGGAAAATTGGTTTTATAGTATTATGGGGACTCTTTAGCGCCTCAATTATCAAGATTCGCCAAAGATATCAGGCCAAAACATCTTAACGCAAATATACCATGGTTTGTCGCAAATCGCGACATACATAGAATCTCGGGATGATTACGGTTAAGGTGGAGGTATAGCCAAAAAGTATCACCAAAAATAATGAAATTGGTTAAATGACCAAACCATTTGGCTGGTACTGAGGAAATAACATTGAGGAAATAAAAAGATTGAAACAAACTTCCTTGTTGGAACTATCATTTAGATAAAGATCATCTACAGAACCTAATGATGCTTCCTCCAACGAATTTCTTCAGCAGCTTCTCTTGTTGACCAAGGACAGATTTCGAATTAATTTGCCAAAAAAAAAGATAGTTTCGACGATTTTAATAAACAAAATAACACGTTCTTGAAAATATTTATTTTTGAGGTTTTCAAAGATTGAATAGTCGAGACCTGGTAGTTATTCCCAGTTATAGAATTTTCTTACTTTCCTGTTCTTGTTCACCCAAGGCTTACTGACTTATAGGTATAAAGCTTTCGTATACTTGATGATCGCTTTTATTATTTGAATCTCAGGTATAAACAATTATTTTAATGAAATTTTATTATTTTGAAATATATAAAAATGTATTTGTCTCTTTGTTCTTATTTTTAAATTGTAAGCTCATCGTTCGTATTTTACAAATGTTTAACAGTTTCCATTTCGAACAGGTTGAACATCTGAAACAAAAAAAAGAATTGTTGTTATTTAAAGTTGTATCGGTTATTTAAGATTGTTTCGGTTAAATTTTTGTTTGTACATTAACCAAAATGGAATTGAAATTTTAACAACTACTCAAAGGGTTAAATCTGCAGTTTGTACGAGTACCTATATAAGACCATAAGTATAAGCTTTGACAAGTATTTTTTAGCGACTACCTCATAAAGTGGTACATTTTATATTCTTTTATGTACAATTCTATACTCTATTTAAATAAAATATTAAAATATAGTTTACTAGTTAAATAAATACGCATTTTTATGCCTTCAAAAGGCATTTTCTATTAGTAGGTTTTATATGAATTTATTATTTTAACTTAGGTAGATATATTTTTTAACTAATATTTATAAAAAAATTAATTCCAACTAAAACTGGTTCTTCATCGCATTAAAGTTTATTTTTTTCATATCATCAAAGTGCAAGGTATCGCCATAAAAATTGAAACTTTATAATTATTATAATATCAACAATTAATTTTGTTATTTAACCATTTTAAATTTCATCCATTTATGTATTTTTAGCTCTAGGACATATTATGGAAATACAAGAAAAAAAATCAACGGAAACTATATAGCGATTACCAATCGAAGGTGTTGAAGAACAAAAGTTAATTAATAAATATTTACCAAACCAAGGTTTCGTCTTTCATTAGTGTTAAACTTGATTTATATATTTATTTATTTAAAAAATAAAGTAAAAAATAAATTAGTTAAGAAGTACGAAATGTGTCATTTAAGAAATGTAAAAATGGTATTATAATAATAGTGTGATTAATCATATCAAGTGGTTTGCTTGCGATTTCTTGAGGGACTTCCCGAACATTATATTTAAATAAATTATAATTACGATGTATGACTTTCTTATTTATTAAATAAAATTAAAAATAATATATTTTTCCTTGCGATTGAAGTTAGTTCCTAAGTTTGATAATGAGAGTAGGGAAAATCATCGTAAAACCAGTTATGTCGTATGAATAATTTTGTTCTCGTTTGGCGGTCTTGTTTTTTTTCTTTTCCTCCTTGTGGAATTTTGAATCGTTAAAATACTTGGTGGGGTAATATTTACTTTGTTACAAGCAAAATTTAAATATATATATTCAAGTTTATATATAAAATAGACGCTTTACGCAAACGACAATTACTCTTTTGCTACGAATAGTTAATGCAGTGTTGAACGATTGAAATTTCACAAAAATAGCAACAATGATTGGTGTTAAGGGTAACTATTAAATAAAATGTTATCAAATTATTATCTACATAAGTAAGTTTTAGTTATTTTGTGCAGTGCTTTGTTGGTGCATTTGGTTTCATCACAATCTAACCGCTTTGGAGGGCGTCAAAATTCATTTGGACAAAATTTAGGAGACATTTCGGAAGATGGTTCAGTTTTAGTACCAGCAGATTTTGACAATTCACAACCATCACAAGATGATTTTGATCTTTCCCCGTTCGGACAAAACTTTCGTCCCACAAATCGCCCCACACGCCCAAATAATCCAAACAACCCTAATATTCCGACGTCGACACCTCAACCAGGTGTTTCGACTAGTACAATAGCGGTTCCTGGTGCTGAAACTCCGCGCACTCCTTGTGAAATGAGATGCCAATTAACGCCCGAATATAATCCTGTTTGTGGATCAAATCAAATGACTTACACAAATCCAGGAATGCTGCGATGTGCTCAAAATTGTGGCATACGTAATATTTTTATTTTTCTCAATTATTAATTGTTTAATATAAAAATTTTATTTTTTAGAAATTCAAATGGTACATTATGGACAATGCAGAGCTAGCGGTTAAAATATTTTGCGTACACAATAAGTATGCATTTATTCTAAGGAAATAGAAAAAAATTGCTACAAAATTCGAAGGAATTTTGTCCAACTCGGTTCTAATCGTACTTTACCGTATCTTTAGAAGCAAAAAGCTTCCTTCGTATACCTAAACTGAATTCAATGATTGACTGTTCTTAGTTGTTTCCTATAAATTTTAGTAACTACAAATTAAAATAAAACATAATGTTAACTATAAAAAAATCAGTTCTTTGCTTTTGATTTTCAGATTTTAACCATTAGTTATTGTAATAAGTGCTATGCACGACAGATTCTAATAAAATCAAAGAATTAATAGAAATGTGTGATTCAGAATCAGGAATGATGCAATTAAGTGCTGGATTTAAGAAAAAGAGTTCAACTAGTTTGAGTTCTTCGACCTACTACAAAAATTTATAAGAATTTCGCGAAAAACCTTATCAAAGTTTGATTAGTTATTTAAGTAAAGTTTTGCGTATGCGTACTTCTCAGAGTTGTCAAAAATACTTTGGGAAAGTATCTGAAGTTTCTAAATCTAGTTACTCTTAAAAAAAAGAAACTCGAATGCATATAAGTAACTTTTTTTAAGTTACTTTTTGAGATACAAAAAATATACTTTTTAGCTATTTTGTTAACTATGTATGAACTAAGTCTTCTAACATACTTATTAGGTAAAGTTGTTAATTAGTCAGATAATGTATTTCTTATCATTGCTAATTAAGGAAAAAGGAAAGTATGGTGGTCTAATCCCCTGTAAACATAAAACATTTTGAGATACTCAAAATATACTTTTAGCTATTTTGCAAACTATGTAGGTACTAAGTTTTGTAACATATTAGGTAAAGTTGTTGACTAATCTGATACTTCTTATTTTTATTAATAAAAAAAAGGGAAGTAAGTTGCTCTAATCCCTTGTCAACATAACACATTTTAAAAACAATAAAAGATTCAAGAAAAGAATTTAATTCAAGAATTTAATATCTGCAACAAAACAAAATAAAACTCGGTATCTTGGTATTGAAGTTACTTTTTAGTATTTAAGATACTTTTCAAAGTAACAACTTTTAAAAAGTATCTACGATACTAGATACTTTTTGGCGAAAAATTAAAGGAACTAAGATACAGTAACTTTGATACTATAAAGTAACTAATACCAACTAAGACTATATACTTTTTTCTTACAGCTCTGATTCTTTTTCATATAGTTCATATAATAATCTATAGGTCTTCGAAATAATAAAAATGGTTTCGATTATCGAATTAATTGATTGACAATTAACGGATTATTCTAATTTCAGTGAATCACAGATTTCTGTTAACAATGATTGAGAAACGAGAATTATGGTATTAAATGTATTGAAGTTCAGCCGCATATACATGAGGGTCACACATGCAATTCCCGTCCTCTTCGATTTTTAGCCGAAGTATTTAATTGTAGATAATTTCTTGGTTTTGAAATGTTCAAAAAAAAAGGATTGTAAAAGTATGAGACTTCTAATTTGATTCCAAGTAACTATTGTGTGAAACACATATTGACACTATGAAATTATTAATTAAGTTTAATTTTGGAGAAAAAACACTAAAATTCCCCTAACCACTTCGACCAAAATTCTATTTCCGGACCTGATTAGTATTTTTGTTAACAAATGTGTGGTAGATTATTTTCATACATTAATCTGATCTGATATTAAATTTACATGAATATTTTTATAAAGGACTAAAAAAAAAGAACTTACCAACTCCACAACTAACAGCGCAGCGTAATCGTCCTCTATTTGTATAGCTGACACCGTCGGTACCACAAACTGGATTATATTCCGGAGTAGCCAAACAAGCTTGTAAACATCGTTGAAGTCTTGCAGCAGCTTGGGGCGATTGCTGAGTAGAACCAGTAGGTATATTAGCCGGAGTTGTAGTGGTAGTAGTAGTAGTTGTCGTCGTACTTGTCGTAGAAGCTGGTTTTCTTCCAAGAAGCCCTGCTAAACTCCAACGATCTCCGACAACAGTATCATCTTCGTCGGCTTGTCGACGTACTACTCCACATTCATACTGAGCCAATAATACCACTAAAAAAATACCAGATTACTTCCTAAAAGATATTTTTTCCTCATAAATCAGATTACCTAAAACACTGAACAGAAGGAGCTTCTTCATTATGACAACTTGTTACTGTTGTGCCTTATATCGCAAACACTTTGCTCTTAATGTTTTAAACTTTATATGATCACTTTCTGCAATAAAAATCCCCTCCAATTAAACCTCCCCGAACTTTGTTCATTGAAACTTTTTTAGAATTAAAATCCACCTTTTTCAAAATGAGCAGGAAAAAAGAACGAAACCTGATATGTTGATTGTTGTGAATCTTAAAATACCTTCACGTAAAGTTCAAGAAAATATGGGAGATTTCAAAATAAATATATTTTAAATCTTAAGATAAAATATATTGTGTTTTAGTTGAGACATTTGATTTATGTAGAAGTAGTTCTTACTTCTTCTCTGTATACAAATCGGCCAAGCAAATCAACCAGTGCGTTGTATTTGTTTTTTAATTAATACATTTATAAATATTCATATTATTTACATCGTCCTTGGCTGAAGCATAACAAGTTAAATGTTCGAAAAACCGCATTAATGAAATCGTTTGAAATATCATTCTTAAAAGTAACAGTGCTGGAAGTTTATTCGCATTGGGATTTCCAAAGTCTGGCATTTTTCCTTAAATTGGTAGATTTGACTTAAGGAAATGACGATATTTATAAATACACACATAACAGTGTAGCACTGATATTAGTTTGCAAGATATTTAATGTTTTTAAAAGCCACAATATATATCATTTAATTGCACGAACTTAAATCGTTATCAGCGGTTGGAAATTTGTTATTCTTAAAATAATTTGAATTCAAAACAGACTTCGTAAATTTCCCAACTCAAATTTTATGTGTATTTATCAATTTTTGAGGAGGTTGAGGTCTAAAAGATTAATTATTTTTTTAATTTGGCTATCAACATTTGGAAAAAAAAACATAATCTTTAATATTTTACTGTAGAGGAAAGAGGAACTTTTTGGTACAATTTTTTGTTTCAATATGATATAAGCTATTTTAATTCAACCAAAATTGGAATTAGTAGTCGAATTATTCATTTTTAAATGGAAAAAAATATTATAAAGCGTTATATTATTATTGTTATTATTTATTCTTTTACTTCTGGTGGTATTTCTGTAGTGGTGCTTTACACCTGTTCATAGAACCAAAAGAATTACCAAATTTATGCAAATAAGTCTACTTAATCAAATTTATCAAATTAATACAAAATAAATAGATATGTTATAACAATAGTATTTAAAAAATATTTTAGTAAAAACTACATCCAACAGTTGGAACATTATCAATTGATTAGCAAGGAAAATATCAAAAAAATACATTTTGACATCACTCAAACTTTTACTTCTTTTACTACTTAGTAAATGTGCTAACGATTGAAATAAATAGAAATTCGATGAAATAACTTTGAATGATTATAGTGAATACGGCAATATCATCTCCTTATTTAATTAGTTTTTTCCAGGGCTTTTCTTCTGCAAAGTGGTCTTGCATTATCGTGTTGCAGCATAGAATTTTGTCTGTTAACCTATTTTGAACACTTTTAGGTATTCGGCCGATCGATTAAGATTGATTAGGATTAATTAACATCTGTTCGACTTTCTGGCATACATTTGGCACCATTTCTTCCCTTAACTTTTTATTGGTTAATTTTTTGTAATACTTCGTTGGTACCAGTTGGAGAATTGTAAATTATCGAATTTGAACTTAAAAAAACTCATTTAGCATTAATGAACATCTAATGCACTTAGATAAATATTGAAAATGTTTTTAGTAATAACTTTGCGTTGCTATCTTCTGAAACTCGATGAGCATACAATACCAAATTTATAATCTTTCGGGTTTGTTGGTCCTATATTTTTAATATAGATTTCGGAATAAAAAATATTTTGTAATTTTTATTAAGTTTATAAATTACTCTAATCTTAAAATGTCTTTAGTACCACTTTGAAATAACTTGTAAGCAGATAAATGGCAATTGAATGAGATATAGTCAAAAATATAATACCTGAAAAGATTAGAAGAACATCTCAACTATTTGGCTGTCAATTTTCTAGATAATTCGGGCCACTATCAAATGCTGAATCGCGTCTCATTTCTGGAGCTACCATTCAGAGATCCTGTAACACCTTAAGGTACTTCTCTTAAAAGAAGCGGTCATCCTCCATTTGTTCTCTCATCCCATTCGCTTAATGTCTGGGAACAGATTACGAACCGATGGCGCGGCAAACAGTATAAATAAAAAATATACTTCCACACAAAAAATAGTTAACACCTTGGAAGAGCAAAGTGCCAAATAAAGAATTATTGAATAGTTATTTTTGGTTATTATATCATGCAAATAAGTAGTTTCTGGTCGGTCAAGCTTCAATCGGTAATTTTTTTTTCGGTTATTTATAATAATAAACTAATATTTACCGTACGAATATCAACAATACATACAACAATACAATTTGTATTAATACGCAATATTATATGCCATAAATTTATTAGTTTTGATATTTTATTATATCTATTCGCTTTGACACATTTAACGAAATATCGAACGTCATTCAAATAAGTTTTGGCTTTGTGGAACTATTACGCAAATAAAATAAATTTCTGTATACTTTAAGAACTTCATTAGTATGAATTAATTAATGTTTTCATTATTAATTATTGAAATCAATATTAAGATAGTAACGAACAGTAGGTAATAAAAATACAAATCTAAAACCTCATAATATAAATAGCAAAATACCTTTTTGAATATAAAACTCGAGAATTGATAATAAGTATATCGTTTGTTTTAAAAATGTGTGACTTCAAAAGAAAGAATAATAGGAATTTTAAAATTTGTAAAATTTTAGTTCAAACTAATTGTTGCTAATTATTGTACTAGTCTAGATTCACACCAGCGATAATAGTGAAAACTTGTATCAACAGATGGTGCTACATTTTTTTTAAAAGCGACTTTTGTTTTTCTGGAAATTCGCTTTTTTCTATAGAAAACAGTATTATAGATAAACTTAAGCAGCAAAATGCTATCAGAATACAAAATTTCATTCAAATCTTTAGAGCCGTTTCCAGAAACCCAATTATAAGTAAACATACAGACAAGAATAGCCCCTGTTAAAAAATGGATTTAAAGGCATATTAAATATTAAAAAAAAACCATTAGAATTCGTTTAAAGTAATTAAAGGCTATTTAAAGAAATGATTTCAAAATTAGTAGGAACACTGTTTAATATTATAAGATACTTATTGAGTCAAATAAATGTAGCACTTATAAATACTCATAAACTTTTAATGTGTGTTGTAATATTTATTTAAACATAATGTATATTAACCGTTTAATATCTGTAGCAATAAAAATGGCATTTTTAATTTCATAAGTTTAGTAGTAGCAATAACAGTAGTCTATTGTGAAGGGTTCCATCTGCACAGTTAGAAACAATTCAAGTTAAAACTTAGGTTTCAATATAATTATTTTTTTCCAAGTATAAGGTTTGTATAGATTGCCAAAAAAATCAAGATTATTGCAATAATTTTCTTTGGCGAAATAGACAAAAGTTTTTTTTTTTGAGGAAAAGCTTATATTAGTTGTTTTTTTTTAGAATTTCCCACTTCATGGTTAAAAAATTAAAAGAAGATCCTATTTTACATTTTTAGCAGCGCATATGTTTTACTACTTACTGATTTAAAATAAAAATTTAAGAAATAACTTCTTGTGAAGGTGAATGCCCTTTCATCCCTAAGATATAGTTCAAAATTGATCCTGATATCTGCGGATTGTCGAACAAGACTATCGCTGTTACCATAAGGGTTGTGTTTGATTTTTTTTAGTTACGAAACCTTAAAAGCTTAAACCATGTTTAAGTAAAACCTTAAACATGGATTTATGCTTCAATAATACAAACCTATATTTTTGATAATCTTCTCTGTTATTTATTTTCATTACTTCATCCTCTAATTTTTGGGGGCTTTTCTTGCGAGTTCTTTTGCATTTTATCCTAGATGGACTGTTGAATAGCGGCACTATTTTTAGAGCTCCAAGTTCCAATTGGTCAGGCCCGTTTCTGATATAAA
The DNA here is from genome assembly GCA_958496175.1 of Sisyra terminalis. Taxonomy (NCBI): domain Eukaryota; kingdom Metazoa; phylum Arthropoda; class Insecta; order Neuroptera; family Sisyridae; genus Sisyra; species Sisyra terminalis. The sequence continues at coordinate 24,544,349 of OY292277.1, forward strand.
TCTCATCAAACAATCTATTGGGTTTTAATGAATATTTCCTAGCTCATGTTTAGTTTCTCTTTGTTAATAACCATGAAATATTTTCTTTTAATATTACAGAAACTTTAATAATATTAATGAATAATTATTATTATTGAAAATAAGAATAGAGTATTCCAATCTGAAATACCTACCCGAAGCTAGACAGCTCTCAAAAATGGATCACAATTGCACGTGAAACTAAATCCGAAAGAAAATGTTTTGTATCTAGATTTTTTCAAAATAAAATTCTGACAAGAATACTATTAAATTGATTTACTATCTTTTTTCCCAGGCGAAATTAAAAATTTAAATGCTTTGGTGTTTGTATTGGTAATTACTTTAATCTTACTAAGTTTTTAGTTGAAAAAAACCAACACTTTAATGAGAAACTTCCGTTTTTTACAATAATTATATTTTTTTGCAGTTATAATTACACCTTCCTCTATTCAACATTAATAAAATCATAAATATTTTCCAATAACATTTAGGAAATAGTCGAAATAAATTTCGTTTATCAATTCAAAGGTGAAAGGTTGAAAAATTTGTTTTATTATGGATTTCTATTGCTATTTATGTACAAAATATTTCTATTACCTAATTGCGTACATAGGTAATCCTCCATTAACAATTTTGATATTCGCTGTTTGCACCTAGATCAATTAAATGTTGATTTTTACAACTCGAGAAATTTGATCTTATGACTTTGTTTTCAGTAAATTCCATTCTTCTACTGATAATCAATCAAGAATTGAGTTTCGTTGTCATAAATTTAAGATGTGTTACATATTTTTAATTTCTTAGCACTTCTAAATTCGTAGTATCAACCCCACTGACTAATAAAGTAGCCGTTAAAATGGAACTCAACCGTAAAGTGAGGATTACCTATATGTTGCAGACTATATTTGTATCTAATTTTAAGTAAAAATTAAAGTTTGGTGTTTCTATCTATTTCTGGCACACCATTAATAATAAAATTTTTATTATCCAAACCACCCTGTTTAAGGGGTGCTTTAGTTGGCATCACAGTCAATTTGCTTTCGGAACCTTCTTTTAAAATTAATTTTTGCAACGCTGACATCGGCATTTCGACAAATAAACATAAAATAAGTCCTAACATAAATGCAATTACGGCATCACTTAATACTGTTTCAAACTAAAAATGAAAAAAAATCAGTAAAATATTCTAAATAAATTAAAATTAATACTTACGATTGTGAAATCAGAAACATAAAATGGTAGAGGTCGAGACCCTTGTTGGGATTTCATATATGATAAATGAACTATGTAGACTGAGAATGTGAGGCGCCCCAAAAACACAAAAGGGTTCCACAGTAAAAGTGATCGAGCGAACCCTATAAGTATATATTTGGTTTAACAGAAACGTAAGATGTGTTGCCTATAGTTGAATAGTTCAATATTGTTTATGAATCAAAACTTACATCCTATTTTTAAACTCAGTCCAATAACAAAAAATCCAATTCCAGCTCCCCAAATAATTTTATCGCAACTTTGATAAATTGCAGCTCCTATTTTTGGAATGGAATATCCTGAGTAATAAAGTACAGCCATATGCATAACAGAAATAGGACCTCCAAAAGAAAATATCCACCAGAAAGTTTGAATCTATAAAAAATATTTGTTTTAATAAAAAATATTCAATTAATGGATAATAATATATATAAGTCTTTGAGATTCAATTAAATTTCTTTATTACGACGCGTTTCGACAGATTTAAACTGTCATCATCAGGTAATAATACAGAATAATGGCAGTAATAATACATTATTCTGTATTATTACCTGATGATGACAGTTTAAATCTGTCGAAACGCGTCGTAATAAAGAAATTTAATTGAATCTCAAAGACTTATATATATTATTATCCATTAATTGATTGTGATTCGGAAGTAATAAAATACTTATCAATGTTAAAAAATATTCAGTTATCAATGTAACAATATAGGCAAACGAATGTTTGTATATTGGCAAAGACAAAAAACAAAGATTGTAAACATATATGGGTGAGTGAAAATCAAATATAATTATCTTTAATTTGAAATAGCTGATTGTTGTCATGGTGTTAAAGCATTTTGATTTTATTCAATTGCCAATTTTTGTCTTTTTTTAGTTGTGTCAGTGTTGAACTGTGAATATTTCACGGAAAGTTACTAGTTGTAACATAAAATTTAAATTAATTATATGTGTAGATACGGGATTTACTTAGTTAAAAAGAGGTATGATGGAGATTTCAAAGGACAATTTGTTAGTCTTTGTATTGTTTCGTTTTTTAAGGTTATTTTATTTATTTTGACGGGTTCCTTATGATTTGTTTTAGGACATATAACACATTACCATTTATTTAAACAAACACACGTTTATTATTACACACTTATTTATTTATTTTAACAATTGTCGCGATTTATTTCGAACTTTGTAACTTGTATTGGTCGTAATTAACTGTTTGCAATTGTTCTGGGGACAGTTGATCGTGTTATTTATATACCTATTTGCTGCGTTCTGAAAGATTCCAGATTCTTCCAGGCACGTCTGGTAGATTTGAATGTTTCTATCTCTTTCAACCCCACATTAGAATCTTATGGAGAATATTCTGAAACATCTTCCATTTCTCTTCAATCTCATTGTTAGAACATTCGAATGCTTTACGTCCGCAATAGTATGTTACCTTTAGGGAGTATCCATTAATTACGTGAGACAATTATGGCTATTTGTCGATCCATCCTCCTCCCTTGGTAAGATTTCGTGAGGTTTTGCTCTACCCTCTGGCCTAATGTCACGAGAGATTTTTATGAGTAAATATGTGTTTCAACTATATTAGATTTATTTTAAAAAAAAGTTAAAAATATTACGTGTTATTTGTTAAGACCATTCTCTTTCTCACGTGAGATTGTGTGAGATTTTGCTCGGCACCCCCTCCCCCTAATCGCCTCACGTAATTAATGGATGTCCCCTTATTTGTAATTCTAATGTAAATTTAATAACGATTCTTGTAAAGAGGTGGTTTTACGAATTCAAAAATTAGAATTTAGTTAAAATAACATAGGAACTTCAGTTATGAATCAAGGCGAGGAGGTAATTACATCTGTTATCCTTTCTATGAACCTATACCTGTATAAATAGACATTACCTTTTTGGATTGAAGTAAATTATATTGACCCCGATATTTATAAAAAACATATCCACAAATCATTCCAATCATATAACATCCTGCGTTTGAATAACCCGAAGTATAAATCAATTTATATGTAAGATTCGTAGCAAAAAAAGTTCGCAAATCTCTGAAAATAATATGAAAATTAATCCTAAGTGAACACATTTTGTTTTAATGCTTACTCTGGAAATTGTGGAGTAGTGAGTGGGAGATCATAAACATAGGTAACAATTCCAGGAATCACGGCTGCTATTACAAAAGATACTCCTAAAATTATCTTGGTATGCTTTTTCATAACCCAAATCAAACTTAATATAATGAGGGCTACTACATAAAGTTGCGTATCTACAGCCAAATACCAACCAATTTGCATACACTAAAAGAAACACGATAAAAGTAATGTTTAGTTCACGGAAATTTAAGGGAGAAAAGAATACTTGGGCATCTATTCGATAGTAGTTATTCATATACAATAAATTGGACCATCCATTATTTCTGCAGTTGTTTCTTTCGGTTCCAACCATTTTTTCCCAGGCAGGTCCTGAGCCTAGATAGTACATTGCCGAAACTTCAAAGCATATAATAATCGCATAGCAAACAGAGAGCCTAAAACATTATAAAAAAATTAAGCCTTATTTTACAGTAAAAAAAGTTTATAGTTTTATACCTTATATATCTGCTTATAAGAGCAATCCAAATATATTTCATTTGGAATTTTTCTTTTTCCATTAGTTTAAAAAACGAAAAAGAAAGTATGAAAGCACTAAGGAAGAAGAAGGTTTGTACTAATAAGTTTCCATGGATAAGAAACATAGTCATTGGCTTCGAATATGTTTCTTCTAAGTATTTTGGATTGTGTAAGGCAATGTTGAATGTGTTTAAGCAGGTATGACCAATAATTACTCCCATTATTGTAAGAAATCTGATCGATTGAATGTGTCGTAAGTCCATCGCATCTTGACTTTTATTAGTTGAACGAAGTCGACGCCAATTTTTCGATATCGAAAAACAGGCACAAATAATTCGAACTAAAGAGACAAAAAAAAGTATAAAAATGTTCTTTTTTTTTGTGATAATAGCAAATAAAGTGGAATTATTAATAGGCAGATTTGGATTGTACTTTTCAAAAGTCCAAGTAGGATTCATCCCAAAGGTCAAAGAAAGCCTACATTCGGGTGGTGTGAAATCAATAATTAAAGCTTATACGCAAAAATATGTATTACAGAGATTAGTTTATTGCTTTGTTGTTTTAGCATACTTAAGATTAAAGAACATATGGGGCAAAAACCTGCCAATCACTATATGAGATTATGGATGCATTTTTTGATGCTTCTTGATGAAACTTGATTCAAAATAATGTCAATACTTTTAGCTTCAGCAAAATAGAGATTATTTTAAATAGCCATTTTGTCTAAGGTTCAATTCCAGTATAAATAACAATAATGTGAATTTAAGATTTGACACACAACCTAAGTCAAATATACTTATATAATGACATCCTAGGTCTAAAGTGATTATCTTTTGTATTTGTATATTTTATGTATATTTTATTTGATTAATATTTGATTATATTTGTATGAAGCAATAGTAATCTGTAGATGTCTGTTTGACAGAATTTTGAAGTACGTAGCTGAACAACTGTGGACTGATGTTTTTCAGTTAGCTGTTAGGCTTGTTATAAAAACACATTCTTGGAAGGCTAAAATCGTTTTACAGTTTTAATTTTTAATTTTACAGTTTTTAATTGACGATCGTTTAGACATTGTTGAGATTAGTTTGTAATAATATTATTATTATATGTAAAGTATGCTTATGTATGTTGTTAATTATTATAATATTTTTCAGATCTTGATAGTCTTAATAATAAAGACGAAACGTTGCAGATCAATAATTGTTGAAATTAATTTAACTTTAATTCCAATTACCCGTGATGCTGATATTATTATTATTATTATAAATAGCTTCTTAAATTTAAAAAAAAAACAATTTTTGCATTTGCCTATTGGTCGCTGAAGGGTTAAGGTAACCGTTCCAAAACTGGTAGGTGCTGAGTTCGATACTCAAATAAATTTTCAATATTTCTCGATACAGTTTTTACCCATTATCCTTTTATCCCCTTTATCCCGTTGCCCCTTGAGTCGCTAAAAATCCTGTTAGTGATAAAGCGACGATAAATAACAACAACAAAAAATGTTTGCATTAAAAAACGTTGAAACACGTTTGGTTTATAGCAAAATTACAGTAGACGACTAACTATAGAAACTAAGAAAAAAAATATTGGGGTCAAAGGTCTCAAAATCATTATGAAAATTTTCTATTAAAATATTTTTAAAACATACAGCAACAATTCATTGTAGTGGTTGGTATTTTTCAACCTTAGAACTTCTTGTTTCATTGGTTTAAAAATTAATTTAAAAATGATTGTTTTGGAAAAATGGGTCTCTTTTTTAAAAGCCTATAGTTTAACGGCCATTTTAAACCAAGTTTCATTAAGTTTTAACGACATACATTTCTATCTCACATGCTCTTAATAGGTTTTAATGCAAAATAAGTTACTAGACGATGAGTCTACTGGAGGCCGAGGGGTTAAGGTGGCCGCTTCAAAGCTGGTAGGTTAAGCCGATCCTCCTATCGAGAAAATTTTCAATATCTCTTGATTTACGGTTTTTTATAAACCCTAGAGTCGCTAAAATCTTTGCAGTTTAAAGAGACGATAAATAAATCAAAAAAGAAGTCACTAGACCTTATTCATCAAACTCATCATGAACTATGGATTACACTTTTGGAAATTGACAATGTAAGGATCTATTGTTATCTAGGGTATCTATCATTTTAACTTTTTTCAATAAGTCAAAAAACTAAAGGACACTATTCCTATCTTTCAGAATATATATCTAAGTGTTACTGCTAAGGCTCTTTAAAACATAAAAATATAGTTTGGTATAAAGTTTGAAGAAAAATAGCTTTAAATATAATTTTCGATTATTTTTATTGTTTAATTTTAGTTTCAATTTCGAATTTAAGTCTTAGTAAGCAATAAATTTTCTTGATTAAGTTTGTATAGAAGTTGAAATAAATAATGAAACGTTCTATTACAAGAAATTAGTAAATCAGTGCTTTCCAAAGTGTATCGAGCGCCCCCCAAAGGGCTCGCGAGACTATTACACGGGGGGCCTGTCTTAAGTAAGGCTTTTAGTGTTTATTAAAATTAATATTATTTATGATCAATATTTGATGTATATCTAATATTTATATAAAATTTAGTTCATTATTTTGTAGCCAATTAAATAAATTACAAGATCAGATGAGTATTCATTAAGTTTGATTATCACGAAAATAGAGGAAATTATTTTTTTTTATGGAAAGAAGAGGCCCAGGCACAAAAAATTTGAGTCACTGTAAAAAATTGAATATATTTCCCACCCTTACCTTTAAGAAATAAAATATATTTCCTACCCTTATCTTTAAGATTAATTTGAACATTATTGGAACAAATTTGACTCGAATATAATTTTATGAAATGGAATAATCAATTAGCAGAACTAAAAACAAATGAAAATATTTATTTTTATAAGCAAATTTATATTTACTTGCAGATTTCGGCTTTTCATCTTGTGAATCTTGTCCACTTTTTATACGATCATAAATTGAAGCTCCGATGACAAATAGAATGAGAAATACTAAAAATCCTCTGTATACTTTCAATTAATATTTAAATTTCATACTTATTAGCTTAATGGCAATCAAAACTTACGATCCTGCAATATCCAAAGTGTCCATTTTTTTATCGAATTTGTTGCAAAATTTATTAACTAATTCAACTTGTAGCCCATCTTTGAGGAACTTTTCGTTAAGCATTTGTCGTACTGAATTGGAATAGTTTTTACTTTCCCACTTAGGCGAATTTAAACAAACACCTCGATAAAGAATGTGATGCCGGAAACTTCGAGGATCCATATTCACTTTCTAAAAAAGAAATACTTAAAAATATATTTATTTTATTTACTGGAGATATTCAACACACATATGATAGCAAGTATACAAAACTTTACTTTAGAACGAACTTATCATAAAGTGTCAATTTTGCTTTAAATTTACTAACATTTTCTCTAAATAAAGGAATGTCCTTTTATGGATATAAAAGGTAAACCAATTTGTAAACACGAAGGCTCAATCACCTAGAACTCAATATACATAATATCTATCCCAAATTATTTATACTTTAAGTTAAAGAATTTAATAATTTTCTATGACTGTTTTTGGTAGTGCGAATGATTTTTCTTTTAAAAAATTAGCATTATTAAGTTAAAGAAATTTTTTTATTAATTAAATCGTAGGCAGTAATTTGAAAAACATTCGAAACATATTTCAACATTTGAATTAACCTAAATGGAAAAAATACAAATTAAAATTAAAAACTGCATAAAGACAATAATGGCACACAGTTAGGGATGCAAACGATATGTTGATTTCTTCAAACATCGATATATCGTTTATAAATATCGATGTTTTAACATCGATGATGAAACTTAAAACATCGATGATACATCGTTCTTTAGGAGCGATGGTTTTGGAACGATATTTTATCAGTGTCATTATCTGTCCCGTCCATGATTTATAACTATACACATAAACAAATAACATTTTCAGTTACAAGCATAAATTTGTGAACTCCGTCAGTTTTGGAATTATAACTTAAGGGTCGTTTAAGATAAGGTATATTGCAATCTAATTTAACGACGTTAGATTATAAACTGATAAAGCTCAAAATTTTATGGTGTATTATTATTAATAAAAGATCAAAAAAGCAAAATATCGTTCATTTAGCACTGATGTTGAACTTTTAAAAATATCGATTTTGTAATATCGATGTTTTTTAAGAAGAATGTTGCATATCTAGTTGTAGCCAAAATTCAAAAATTTAAAGGGCTTAAGAATACTGTATTTTTGTCTTATGGTTTATATACTTTTGCTCATATACATACAGTGGATGCATGGAATGCAGCAGTTTGTTTATAAAATAATATACGCAAAAACATAGAAATGAAAAATTTAAAGTATAGTATGCTTATTCAATGCTATTTTATGCTATATTAAATAATATACAATATTAATTATAGCTACCTATAAGCTCAGTGCCTATGTAAATGAGTCCAAACTAAAGAGCTTCACTAGATAATAGTTTACTAAGGAAAAACTAAAATTTTATAAAAGTCCTATAATTTTAAGTATAAAAAGCGTAAAGATGATATCTAAAAAAAATAAAAAAAATAATCAAAACTCAATCCGCTCAAAAAGCCGGAAAACTTACAAAAGAAAATAAACACTAAAATTAAATTGGTGGAGTTTGAAAAATATGGCTAAAATTATCAGACTACTATTGACATCTAAATTTTAATATTTTTTAAATTACATATACTTTTTTATCGAAATCTAAGAAAAATTGAAAATACCTATAAATGGATTTTCACCAAATTTATGGTAACCAAATTTGGGACTGAACATATTAAATAACATAATGTTATATATTAGGACAAGATTGTAATAAAGTTGCATTATTTTGTTGAAGAAATGTTGTTTAACAATAAACATATAAAGCCTACTAGTGACCGAGTGGTCAAGGAGGTCGCTCCAAAAATGGTAGGTATTGGAATCAAATCTCGATCGAGAAAATTTTCGATATTTGTCGATTTACGAATTTTTATTAACACTAGAGTCGCTAAAGACCTGGTAGTTACAAAGCGACCCGTTTTACGGTAAATTTTTAGTTAAATATAGTATTTAAACTACGTTTTCTGAACCATTAAAATTTTCATGTCTATTATCAATAGAAAGGCAGTCACTTGTATTGAAAGATTGTTTTGGATCTATGGCATTTCGAAAAATAATTTCTTGCATCCAAATTCAAGTTGTCTTTTGGATATGCATTACATAAATTTAAGTAAAAGAAAACGGTACATTCCAGAAAATAAGCAGAAATTATTAAAAAACATACAATAAGTTCAATTGAATATAATGGCTGTTAGAAATATAATTTGATGAACCTAAAAATAAAGTTTTTGTTTACATATTTTAATGTATAAAAGGTGAAATATATATAGGATTGGGATTTATTCATTATACTCCTGTAATTTTTTCAATTTGTCAAAAGTTTTCTTAAGTAGTAATCTCCATCATTTTTCAAAAGTGGAAAATTATTTTTTGGATACAAGTACCTTTTATACCAGTTACTAGCAGGCAATGTCTATTTTGCTTTTAGAACAAATCGGCAACAAATAAGCTATAATGAAAATTTAGCGACACCAAAGAAAATTAGACAATGCCAGAATTGAATTAGTAACAAATTCGTTGACAAATTCGCGAATTGAATTTAAAACAAAATATAAAATGAGATTGTCACTAGATAGTAGCTTGCATAAAAGCTACTTGAACCAAGAAATTTATTTGTTATATCGTTTATTTTATTGATGATCCGTTATAAATGGAAAAAAAAGTAATTCCCCTACAAGGCTAATACAATGACAAACTATTACAGATGAAAATATAAAATAATATATAAAAAATATATAAAATAAATATATGAAAATTATAATATTTTTCAAAAAAGTTACTGAAATTTAACTAAAGAAAAATGAAGTACAATATAATTAGTGTACAAAATTACTTCCCAAATAAATTCTCTACAATTATTCGATAAAGCCAGTAATAAGGTGACGAAACGTCACAAATTGGTAATACTTTGGTTGAACTACCAAAAATATTCCAATTCCTATGCAATAACATCGTAGTTTCTTGATTTTTTTTTGAACAATAAACATTGTTGGTTGTATCTTTATTCCAATTACTTACGATTTGGATCATTTTATTATTTGGTCGTTACTAATTGTAAGGCGAATCATAATGTTAAGGCTATTGGTTTCATAAACCTATGCAATCTCGAAGAATCTTCAGATGAAGCATAAGAAGTAGCATTTTTCACAATTAAATGTTATCTTTGGCCTCTAAATAATCATTGAAGGGATCAATCTTTGCATTTGATCCATAAATTCACCTTTAAACCGGCCTGAAATCCTTGATATGGATTAATTTCATTTTCATTAAAACAATGCAATTGTCGTTTACATGTTGTTTACAGGTGTTTTTTGTTTCTTTACTTTTAATGAAAAAATATAGAGAATTAAAAAACAATTTTTATAAAAAAAAAATTTTTTTTTAATCGACAAAAAAAAACAGGAGATTCTCAGTTCAAAATGTATTTTTTATATTTATGAACAGCAAAAATTCTTCACAGTATTGTCTGATCATAATATTTTTTTTATTTAATATAACAACAATATATTGGATATAGATTCCTATAAATTTAAAAATTCAAACCGCCTTCTAAGGGCAGAAAAGTAGGGCTTGACTAATGGCTTGTAAACTAAATTTGGAATAAAATTCGTCATTATTACCTATCTTAATTGTAAACATATTTCCTAATACTAATATGAAATTACTTTTAATATTTTTGCAATGCAGAAAATCATCATTTTGAACACTCACCAAAGGTTCCCGAAAAATTTCTGTAAAAAAGAGGTCCTCTCTTTTGATTTTTTAATTTTCTAAGGACAAATTTCCCTAAACCTTCACAAGTTTTCCAGAAAATAGAAGAAAAGTTTGTTAGAATCCTCTGATATTTTAATACATCCCTTTTGCCGACAAAACACGATGTTAACGTACCATGCTTCAGTATATGTATGCCAATATAAGTATTCCCAAATCGGATAGAATTTCCAGAAAAACTATAATCACTAAGTAAATTTTAACTAATTGAAGCCAATCGAAAATGCTTTTCGAGCTTTTGACCAATTTGAACAAAAATGTACATTTGAAAAGGTAGTCTTAGTTAAAATCATATTAGTTGGAAAATTCGGAAAAATCAGGGTGCATTTTTCCTGACTCATGTATCGAGTGGCGTATCAAAATTTCGAGCGTATTTCAAGTATCTCGATAGAAAAAACAATAAAAACCCAATATATTCTAATAATCGAAAAGTTGAAAAAAAATCAGAAATAACAGTTTTTGACACTAACGGCTTTCCTCTATTACGGTAAAATTTTATATGAAAAATAAATGTCTCTATTTGTTTGCGAGTAAAAGTTTTACTATACTTTGTGGAAAAAATATTATATTCAATCTTTTTTTATTAAATATTTTTACACGTAAGTAACCGGAAATCTGTCAAAATAACGGAAAAATAACTGTCAGAAAATATAGTAGTTGAGATTATTTACAAAAAAAAAAAAAAAATAGATTATAATTTTATCATATAATTATTTTATAATAAAATTATACTGTAAAATGTTATTATAATTTATATTATAAATTTTGTAAATTTATTTACAGAAAAGAATGCCAAAAATTTCAGTTCCTTAAGAATTGTGAATCCTTGTATCTTAAATTTAATCCTACATCTTAAATTTATCCACATAGACATCAAAAGGTACCTAATTAGATTACTCACTTGAATAATATCCCAAACTTCCGACACATTTTTTTCATCAATTGGCCGAACGTTCATTTCAATAATACAATATTGTAACGGAGGCCCTTTTAACTTACACATTTCAAAATTATCAATTTCAAATAAATTTGGCATTTTATAGTAATCAAATTCTGCAACGAAAAAAATTTTTAGTTACGAATTTCAATGCCTATATTTTTAAACTAAATTGCACCATTAACTTGAGGATACTGGCACTGGCCTAATCGAAATAAACACACAAAAAACAAAATTAACTTTAAATTTCGATACATTTTCGGTATCATTTTTAAATTTTTCAACCGTTACTTTTAACTTTTGTATTAAACAATTGAGTCTGTGTGCACTTATGCAGGACCAAAACGAAAATGCACAGAAGAAATCACATCACATGCAATAGTAGTAATCCTTGAGTGCAGTCTGATTTTATACCTAGGTACTTATAATTATCAATTAATTATAATATAAGTATAATCAATTTAACAAAAAATACGTTAATCGAACTGTTAATTACAAGAAAAGAAAATATGAAAAACATTTTTTTTTGCTTGAAAATTTATTTTTGATTTTTCGATTATTTTCATTGTAGTTTAAAACTATTGTGGAAATTGACGGAAAGTTTTAATTTGTTAATTTTTTTTCCATTCTAATATTCAAAAATTGCATTCAACAATTAAATAAATTAAGCTGTAAAATTTTCAAATATTTTCTTAAATACTTAAGGTTGATAAAATCTGTTAAAATTTTTATATTTCAATTTAAAAAATCGTTAATACGTCACTAGGTAAATAGTTCGCATCTGTTTAATCTAATTTTAAAATAGGTGAAAGCTCATGGCAAGATAAATTTTTCAATGAACATCGAACAAATTATAAGAAAAAATATGATTAAATTATCATATCATAATATGTTATAAAATAATATAAAAATTAAAAATGCACTTGCACATACATTTGACCGAGAATATCAAGTACAAGGAAAAAAGATAAATAAGAAATTGCATATGTGAAACGCAGACAGAGTTCTGGCATATTGCATTTTTTTCTCCATATTTAACACAGTTGTGAAATAAATGCAGTTTTTCAGTTTTCTCTGCGATTTTAAGGCCATTATTTCCATGAATATAGAACTGACCAAACCGGTTGATTGCAATACATAGTAAACACAAACACCAAATACTATAAATACAGAGATCTCATTATTTTATTAGGCAATCAATTAAACTTGAACTTAATGAATCATTCAACAATTACTCTAATACGACTCTGCAATCTTTTGTTTTGCCTGGTTTGTCCTATCTAATGCCAATGCGTGTGAATTAATTACTCAAAATAATTATAACAAATTGTAGACATGAGCATATTAATTAAAATATTCTAAACAACAGAAATTGAAATGCAAGACGCAATTTCATAAAAAAAAATGATGAATTTTAAAAGTAAGTAATAATACTAATATTGTATATTGTATATTGTATAACTGTATAAATATTGAATTGGATTATATATTGTCCAATCTAGTCCAATATCTTCTGCCATCTTTCTTGAAGTAGCATTATTTCACGGTCATTAAATTTTTGTTCTTGGATGAAAAAACAATTGATCCAGGTGATTTTTGACCTCCTTACTGACGTACAGGTTTTTCCACCAAGAAATTTGTAGAAATCGAAATCAATAATAATCCAAAGAAGTCACATCTGAAGAATATGGCAGATGTGGCATTACATCCCTGTTAAAAAAGCCATTATTAAAGGTATATTAAATGTTCAAAAAACCATTAGAAGCCATTAAAAGTCGTTTAAAGTAGTTAAAAGCATTTTAAATGTAATGATTTCAAAATACCTCTAAATGTCTTTTTTGAACAGGGATCTCTTTAATGCTGCCAAAGCTTTTGCTGGGTTACCAAACTTATATGTGGCTTTTGTAGATGGTAAAACCGACATAAAGGTCGAAAATCACCTGAACCAATTTCATGCCATCAAATAAAAAAAAAATAAAGAGCATGTAATTATGCTACTACCAGAAAGATGGCAGAAGGTATTGGACCAGAATGGACAATAATTCAAAAAAAAATTTAAACATTCACTGTAAGAAAATCGTCTTATATTTTCCCAAAAGAATAGAAATTACTTTCCGAATTTAGATTTCAAATATTTTCCCTATGGATAATATTCTTAAACATTTAGTATCTCTCTCAGTTAGACATTTAAAACTTAATGCCATATGTCTTAATGCTTTAATGTCTTATACATCTTTCATAGTTTTTTTGAACATTTATCATGAGGTTGCTTCTAACAAAGTTGATAAAAAATAAGTGATAAGAGAGTTGATATATCCATACAACTAAAAAGGAAAGAGATGTACATATGGCCGGGAATCAGACATGCGACGAAACGCTACGCATTAGTTGTATATTTTTTACCATTGACTTCTTTACGTTTCTACATATTCTATTCTATTTTATAGCGTATTTTTATGTTTTTTTTGCTACAACAAAAAATTCAATTACCATTTCGAGAAAACGACTTTGGAAAAAACCTCATAGTGTAGGATTTTCATAGTTGCAGGTCTTAACCTAGATTGGTGCGAAATAGAACTATGAGATTAAACTTCACTGAACAAGATTAAAGTTTTAGTTGTACATTCCCGAAAGATATTTCTGTTTAAAAGTTTTTCTAAAATGTCCTTTGTTTTGATTCAACAAAAGATAAAGTAGAAGTAATGTGGTATAATTTTGAGCTAAAAGCTATAAACTTCTATAAAAAAAAAACAATTTTACTTAACAGCCAAAAAAAAAAATGAAAATAACTAAATTGCCAAAAATAACCAAATTCATTTATCTGTGCTTTATTTTTAATGGATAATAATATATATAAGTCTTTGAGATTCAATTAAATTTCTTTATTACGACGCGTTTCGACAGTTTTTGACTGTCATCATCAAAAACAGTCAAAAACTGTCGAAACGCATCGTAATAAAGAAATTTAATTGAATCTCAAAGACTTATATATATTATTATCCATTAATTTATTGTGATTCGGAAGTAAATAAAATACTTATCAATGTTAAACTTTATTTTTAGTTTTTAAAAAAGTATAGAGGTAACTCGTTATGTCTTTTCCAATATTCTTGGATAATTTTTACACACCACTTGTCACACTTGTCATCAAAATGTTTAATTATTTGGACATTTTGTTCCAGAATCACAAAAATATTGATTTATCAATAAAAATTATCATCAATTAATGTCATCTGATTTCTGAAATTAAGCAATTTATCAAGGGGCTTATCCAAGTTATACAATTTATCCACTATGTAATTGGATGGGCAACCTCTGGTGAAGCATTCAATTTATTAGTTCAATATACGAAAGTGACAAAACTTTCAGAAAATAAGGTGAAATTATTAGAACTAAAATATTTTCATTACGAAAATATAAAAGAAAAATAAACACCAGAATATGATAAATGTGGACAATAATATTTTAAATGGATAACTTTTAAAACTAGAAGTACATTCATTGTGCAGTTCTAATCATAGTTTGTGCAGTTGTACATTCTACAACTTATACATTGGGTTGTATTTTGTTTTTTTTAATTTTTTTCTACATTGAAACAAATAAAATAAAAAGCACTTCGATGTTCAACCTGAGTAAAAAATTAGAAAACAAAGTAAAACATAATAGTTTCCCTATATTAAACAAATTGATAGAAATTAAAATAATATAGTCGTTGAAGCATATGCACTCACCAAAAAATACGTAGAAGATATTTATACAATTTATAAAATATACTGTGGTTCCATGTATGGCATATAATTTTATATAATTATATATAAAAATCATATCATAAACATTAATTTGAACAGAAGTTCAAACAAAAATATTTGTGATGTATAGCCCAGATACGTAATTCGATTGTTAAGCAATCTTATTTGATCGAATAAAATTTTATTTGATTACGTAGAAGCTATTTTTTTTTAATTGATAGTTAAGGTCTCAAACTCCCCCCCCCATTGACTTTTCTAAAAAAAAGAGAACTTTTCCGTTGAAGTTGAAGAAAGCGACTGTGATGAAGATTGAAGACATTACGTCAGATAAGGATGAAATAAGTTTTATGTTAATGTATGCACTTATTGAATATAAATTTAATTCACTTTCAAATAATTTATTTCTTAAAATGTAAAATGTTTATACAAATTTAAAATATTTTAAAATTTTAATTTTTAACCCTTTGTAGGTATTCTAAATCACTATAAATTGTAAGGTTTTCAGAATATTTTCACTGAAAAGTAAAATAAAGAACTATTATATTTTAGATTGACAATTTTTTACCGAAAAAAAATCAATTTTAATAGCCCCAACTAAAAGTGACTAGATATCTCAAAAGTTTTTATGTTTAAAAATTCCATGTCTAAGTAAGTATATTTCTTTCTGTAGTTAATTTTTGATAGTAAGTTATCATTTGTCGAAGGTTTTGATATCTTCATAATTAAGAGTTAAGTTCTTCAATATCTAAATTAAAAAATTACTAAAAAACTAGTTACTTTTGTAGCTTTTCCGGATAAAAAAATATTATTCACAAATAAATAAATCATTTGGCTCCCGATTTTTCCTAAAATGCTAAGTATTTTCGAAAATATCAACAATTACGTAACAATTTTGAAAAATTAAATTTGCATATGTTTTCGCTTTAACTATGGCATATAAAGAAAATTCTTAAAAAACTTTTTTTGTAGGAAATTTCCTCAGCTTTAATTTAGCTAGTAACTATTTTATTTGTATTTAGCACGGTTCAAAACTTATAGTAAAATAATATATTTTGTTTGGAAAAGCCAATTTTGGAGGTGGGACACGGCGCCTCCCGATGTCGGACTTTTTGGTTGAAATCATGTTTGGGATCTAATATATCAATATATAAAATATTTAGCTTATACGTATTTTTTGGTGAGATCACTTATAAATTTCATTTCCACGACTGGAATATACCAAATGGAAAAGTTCAAATTTGCAGCCCGTTTTTGGTTCATTATTATTCAAAACTAGTTAAGCTCGACAATCATATTGTCCTGCCCGCTTATAATAGTTATAAAACTAATATCCAAATATAAATCTTATCAGACTAATTAAGAGCTTCGCTTTTGTCGGGTGTCCCACGATACCTCCTAAGTTATTTTCATTTAATAATATTAATATATATGCAAAAATTTTCGGAATAATTTTCCATAATAGTTGATCTATATTTAAAACAAATCTCTTCGTTTTTTTTATCGCTGATTTTTTATGCTCTAATTGATTGCTATTTATTTTCATGATCTATGCCAATTTCTATTCACATTCTTCACAATAATATTAATTTATTACCAATAATAGATACAATAGATACTTTTAAATTTCTTTTTTGATTTATTTTGTTAAGTTTTTAAAATGTTTTTTTACACTTATTTAATTTACATTATCGCGACATTGTATCTAGAATAATAGCTCCTTGTCAAATTAAGTTACATTTCTTTAATATATTTGAAGAAAGCATTATTATTCATAGTGAGTTCAGTTTAGCGTAATGAATTTGTGAATGGTACATTGATTTTATAGTAAAAGTGTTTTTATTTGTTTACTTTTCGAGTAGGGAGTAATAAAAAAGACTTTCAGTTATGGATTATAAGAGTAGCGTAAAAGAAATTTGAATTAACACTAATGATAGATATCTATATTATTTTTAATAGATGTAGAAAAGAAAACATCTGATAGGATACTGGTAAGGTGCATTTTCATTTTGACATTAGACGTTGGTTTCTAGCGTTAAATGTGATCACGTGGTTAAAATTTAAAATGCGTATTATCGATAAAGAAAAATAGCGATAAATTGGCAGTGATTAGCGTTAAAAATTAGAGCGACAAACGAAACTCTCTATCGAATGTCAATGTATTGATATAACTAATATAATCACTATATTGTATAAATATTATGTGTATATAATTGAGAGTTATAAGTATCCATACTTACTTGTAAACATTCTATAAACAGCTTATGAATAATAAATGGACCGACTATGTTCTCTTTGTGCAAATGTTTTAATAGAGAAATCATGTCTGGTGAATATGATATAAATATGATATGTCGGTAGAATTCGGCAAAAAAGCTTAACAAAATATAGCTTTATCGCTATTTTTTTTAAATAACGCACATGTTACATTTTTACCACGTGACCCTCTTTGATGCTAGAAACCAGCTTCTTGCGTCAACATGAAAATGCACCAATGAGCTTTTGAATATGATAAATGTAGTCGAAGAAATATTTTCTTATGCAAACTACTTAATATTTCAGAATAATCTGGATTCTGTGATTTCACATAAAAGCACAATTCAAAAATATTACTTCAAAAAATATGGCATTACATAGTTACTGCCTACATAAACACTCGGAAATATCAGTAATATGGAGCAATATTTTTGTTTTTATATAATGATCGACAAAAAAAAAACACCAATAAATACTTCTATTTCCGGTGTGCGTAACTCAACCATTTACGCACACTGCTGTTTAATGTAACTATTATTATTATTTTTTTTTTTTGATTAAGAAAGTTTTACAATTTTTCAAGCAGCATAACATTGTGTAAGATATTGACTTTTGTTTGAAAAATAAATACTCATTACCAATGGTATATTTAAAATTTATCCAATCGCTGATGGTAGTATTTTTAATAGATATTAAGATATTTTAGATAAAAAAAAATAAAAAAATTTCCTTTAAAATTCAGTAAACCATAAAGGCACTTTTCGCTTACAAAGAAGTAATAACAACCAATATACGATAAACAAATCAATAATTTATCTTATAATAACTAGAAAAACCTAAGGTTACATTTATTACACTTAAATTTTAATTGTTATATCATTAAAAGAAACCTAAGTATAAACAAAATTATTTTATTTTCTTCTGCAGTCGCAGTAATTGAAAAAATAAATGAGGATAATTTTTTCTAAAAATATTAAAAACTCAACAAATAATAATTATTAAATAATGATTACAATGATTACATATTAAAGTGTTAAGGATAATACGTATTAGGTAAGTATGTTTATGATAATAAGTGGTTTCTATTCTTCTGTTTTATTATAATCAATATAAATGTAAAAGCGGTATAGTAGAACACAAATGTGTTCTACTATCTTAGTTACTTTGAAGTAACTAGATACAGTAAAGTAGAGGAAGCTCGAGCAAAGCGTATGAGCTAAGGAAATTGGAAAATAAACCCAAAAATAATCAATTAGGAACATCCATTATTTTTTGTGTATAGCACATAAACTACATTAATAGTTTTACTCTCTTAATAGTCTATATTAATTTTCTATAGCTTTTTAAATGTGTTGTGTTTAAAGGGGTTTAAATGTACATACTTTCCTTTTTTCTAAACTAATAAAGATAAAAAATAGATTATTTGATTACCTAACAATTGTACCCAATATGTTATGAGCCTAATACATATCTAATATCCAAAGTAACTAAAAAGTATCCTTAAGTGTTCTCAAAGAGTATCTTTTAAAGGTAATTTCAGTACTCAAGTTTTTTTTTAAAGAGTAACTAGCAAAGTAACTTTGATCAACCAAAGAAAATACCAAAAGTAACTTTGAATAGTTGTCAAAAAAGTATCTTAGATACTTTTCAAAAGTATTTTTGCAGCTCTAAATTAAAGCTATTAGTGCTTAGCTAAGTAACCACTATGTAGACAGAAGTAAGATAATATATAAGAAGGTATTCCAATCACGCAAAGCATAATAGGAAATGTGTCAAGAACTAACTTATATTACCGTATATAGTTTGTACTCTAGGCATATATCCCATCATGTATCATAAGATTGGAATACTTTTTTATACATTACTTTAAACAGAAGATACTTAGTTCAAATCCCGTGACAAAGATGGTTTATTTCTCCGTTCTCATATATATTGAAACTCCAAAGTCACTTATATAATCTGATTTATTACACAGCATCTGTAAATAAATTTGCCCTGAAAAAACCAACGAATTGGTATAGGTAAAGTTCAAATTTATACACAAATCAAAATTGTAGAAGCCTTTTTTTTCAAAAAATTATTTGAATTATCTTTTGCCTATTATCTCCACTCTTTTAAGAAAAATAATTAAGTATTATTGCATCTTTATTTTAGAAACACAACACTTAGTAACTTTTACGAAAAATTGTTCTAATTATAGTTCACAAACGAAATATTCACCAGAGGACAGTCACAGTATATAAATGACTAATTTTATATTTGTCAATTTCGAAAGAAAGGTGTGTTTGGAATCTGATACCTTGCATTAATAGAAGAAGTATTTGAATTCATGTCACTGATACGAATTTCTCTGATAAATTATTTAATTAATTCACTTGAAAAATATCTAATTGAATTACATAATGCCTACTCTTTAACGAATCGAGCAACAGAAACGATTTTACGGCACATAAATTAAACAAGTGTATAGTTTTTGAAAATTTCTATTAACAGTTTTTATTTTACGCTTCCCTAAGTTTAAAATATTGTGTTCTGCTAGTAAATAAATATAAAATTATTGACTTGCAATCATTTAACACGCTATTGGTTCTGTGATTATTATTATTATTATTTTCTCACAGGAATTAATTTAAGAGTTTGAAAATTGAAACTAAGCTTAAGCTTATTACTAAATGTTAATTATAGGAGAATAATAGGAATGCAAATAAAAATTTGTTTCCAAAACGATAAACACCCAAACTTATATTAGTTTTCACATATTATATATTTTATCCTACTTATAAGTAATTGAAAATTATATTTGAATAAACCTACTTTTCAAGCTTAAAATCCATAGAAATGTACATTCAAAAACCAAATGAAGCAATCGATAGTAACATTTAACATCTAATCTGAATATAATATTTGATTCGTCGATTGATGACCACATTTACATTGAAATAAATTACGAATTATCTTTGAACTACATAGTTAAAATATAAAATTATTTTTTTCTGTTGATTCAATTTCAATAAATAGAAATGGAAAGTTCTCTTTCAATTGATTTTAACGATACAAAAACAAATTTCATGGAATCTAGTCGTTGGCATTAAAAAAAAAGTATAATAATAGTAATAATAATAATTAATTAAGAATTCTTCGAGAAAGTGAATTCATTTTACACTTTGTTGATTACGTGTGCTTTGTAATGCGATGAAAAGAAAAAAAAAGTTTAAATACGTTAGGGATCAAGGGTAAGATAAAGTTAACATGTTAACCGTCTTTATAAAAGAATTAATTCGATTTGAGATTATAACAAAGCTATTATGTAAATAGTAAATACAATCGATCAAAATGAATATGAATAAGAAATTATACGTTTTCTTTGACGTTTTTCATTATCATTGAATTAAAAAACTAGAGACTCGTTAAGTTTGAGTCGAGCTTCATTTGTATTTTCTATTAATAAATGAGGTAAATTAATTGTCAACAAATCGGGAACAATTTAACTATAAAGATTATGTTTAAGTGATTTAAATGACTATCGAATCTATTGTGATTTGTGGATATTTAATTCTTGAATTTTTGAGATTTTCTTAGACCAGGGTTCTCAGAGTGGGTTCCGCAGAACCTAGAAGTTCCACGAAACGAATTGAATAATTTAAAAATATTCGTTAGACAACCGACAATATTGTCATAAAAATGCAACCAACTATTAATGTATGGCATTACTTGTACATTTCTATTAAATTTGTCAAATTCAGTTAAACTTTCTTGCAAATTGTATTATTATTATCTCTTATTTCAATATTGTTTGAATTCCCGATTATATACCGTTCTAGGAAACTGTTCTTAAAAATTGGCATTGACGCATTAACAGCTGTATTATAAAATATCACTGCCAGTCGAAAATATAAATTATTTACTACTAATTTAGTTTATGATAGCTTTAAGTATGGCAAGAATTCCATGCAATTTTTCGTCAGTGTTTTACAAGGATAAAAGTTGGGAAACCCTCTATTCGACTATTTCCTTCCAAAAACTATAGGTACTTAGCGCAGTACCGCAACTATATTCTTCTGGAATAATTTATAGTACTTAAAGAATGAGGATACATTAAAGTAAGATTTTCTTTTAAAGACGGAAGGACTTACTCATTACTATATTTTTATTCAATCTTAAATTTATCCGCACCTTATGCTCTAACTCATTTTGACGAAAATAGAACCGATGAAAAAAAGGATCAAAAAGTAAAAAACTAATGTAAATAAAAAAATTTAAGTCGGCGTCAAACTTGGAATAATGATTACTGAATATTGAAAGTTTATTAATATAAGGTACAATATACATACATTCGGGATTTAATGTATGTCGTGCACAATAACTCGTTTTGTATATTTGGCACCGACTCCAAATTAGTTGTTTAAACTAGCTTAAAAGCTTAGTTATTAAGATTTAAAAAGTATATTTCACTTTTTGCTTTTCATTCCTTTTTTCGTTTGTTTTTGTATTTTTTGCTAGGATGTTCTAATTTTTTAATTTTTAGACAAAATTTGATGACAGCACAACGAAATTACTTTTCATGAAATCCCCATAAAATTTGAAATTTCTCTAGGAAGTATTTCAGATTATACCTTTTGTATACATATTGGATCTCTTAGTAACAGAGGATAAAATAATTTATACCTTTGTAAATGATACTGCATTTTTGCGACAGGGAAAAACCCACATAAAATCACTCATAATTTTCAATTCTATGTATATCACCTAGAAAAATAGCGATAAGACCGGAAAATGGACATCGATTCTTAAAGGTTTATACAAATTACTTTAACTACTACAAAAAAAGTATAACAATTGTTGCAAACAACTTTTGAAACAATCCAATTGAATAAATATTTAGTACTGTCATCAATTTCTAATGGACATAATATAATTAAAATAAACAATACATAATACCTAATTTGAGATAAATATACATTAAATATTTACTTTAAGTAATATTAAATGTAATGAAGGATGAAGACGTTAATTGCCTGTCTTTTCCTTGAAATAGTTTCAAACCCCTTTGGGGTATATACCGTATACCTTTGTATATCACCAACTACCTTGATGTACTTTTTATAAATGAGCATTATTGTAAAATGAAGCCTAAAACATTATATGGAACGATACAGTAGGTACGAAAAAGGCTAATGAAGGAACTTCCAGATTAACTTCAACTTAAAGAAGACTAAAAAGAACAAAACTTGAGGAGTACCTAACAGCAGTACAAGAAGATAGGATAAGAGGGTGGGGAATTATATGACATAAAATAGATGGTTGCAAATGCTGACCAACTCTGTCAATAAAATCATAATTTGTATTTATTTTTTATAGTTATTTTCCTTTTGTAGTATTATTACTGCCCATAGGTTTATTGTTGTTTTATACTATTGTATTATCTTTGGTTATATCAATAAGATAAATTTTACTTATTGTTCAAAATAATGAGTTATGAAGCCATTGAAAAGAAAAAAAATATATTTTTTAAACTTTTTACGTGTACTATTTATCTTGGAAAAATAAACATTGGGACATGAAATGTGGAAATCTCTAATTTTTCGAAGGTATATAATATAATGTTTTCATAGAAAGAAAAAAAATTATGCACAATTTAACACATTTGTTAACTAACTGTATCTGCATGCTTTGACAAGTGCTAATTGAAAAGCATAATTATTTGCGGCAGATTTAATAATTAAGAATGAATGAATAAAATTTTAAAATTTGCAAAGAGGAAGGTTTGGAGAAATATTAGATTACTCTTCTTTATTATATCTATAGCAGCGACTCCAAAAAAAAAAAATAAATAATGGGTCAGTCCAAATAAAGTGGTCCAAAAATAAATGAAATGGTTCCTCGACAATTTAAAAAAAAAATGGTGTGCTATCATCTCAACATGTTGGTAGTTCAAATTCATCATTATTTTAATTTTATTGTTTTTAGTTTTCCAGTGGTGGCCATATTAGTTTTACATTTTCGCACTTTTAAGGGTTTGCGGAAACTTGATTATCTCAGGCCCTATTTGTCCTATTAAAATGAAACAAAAAGCAGTGTGTTCTTAAAAATATAAACTATAAGGTTGTAATAAGACGTTTTCACCTAAATGTAATTCTAAGGGGTGAAATTTCAGCCTAAATTTTTAGCTCTCATTTGTAAAAACTCCAAATTTCACGGAAAGATTGTGAAAGAAGGGAAAGAGTCTACACGTTAAATTTTTTTTTACAAACAATTAGGTACTAGTTGTATTAAACTAGTAGTTCAACACGTACATATATTATTAGCTTTCAGAAAGAAGTATATGTTTTAAATTTAAGATATGAATAACAGTTAGCCCAGAGTATATGTTGTTTTGTGTAAAATGCCCTTTTTGCCAAGTATATGTTACATATTAAATGGTTAAATACATTATATTCACCTACTGTATGCATTATGTTGACATTTTGTGCTTGCAATACCTCTGCTCTTTGTCAAATCGCAAATACCAAATTTTCGGTGCATAATACTATTATACAGTACTATAATATAGTGATAATTCAGATTTTTATCTGGTTCTCCACCAGAGATAGTGAGCTTAGAAAATTGCAAATTTTGAAAATTTCCATTTTTTTTAATTTTTATTTTAAAAAGGCTTAAAGTCTCAGACTTCAAATTTTGTTTTTGAATACAACTAGTATCTAATTGTTTGTAAAAAAAAATAACGTGTAGACTCTTTCCCTTCCTTCACAATCTTTCCGTGAAATTTGGAGTTTTTATAAATGAGAGCTAAACATTTAGGCTGAAATTTCACCCCTTAGAATTACATTTAGGTGAAAACGTCTTGTTACAACCTTATAGCTTATATTTTTATGAACACACTGCTTTTTGTTTCATTTTAATAGGACAAATAGGGCCTGAGATAATCAAGTTTCCGCAAACCCTTAAAAGTGCGAAAATGTAAAACTAATATGGCCACCACTGGAAAACTAAAAACAATAAAATTAAAATAATGATGAATTTGAACTATCAACATGTTGGGGTGACCGCAAAAAAAAAATCAGAATAAAAAAATATTCAAGCGACCAGTGCTGGACCGACTGAATTGGACTGACCCTAATACATAACTACATACATTTTTGTTTAAAGTAATGTTAGAAAAGATCCCCTAAACGAAAAGTGCTAGTTCTATTAGAATTGATGTGGTGATTTGCAATTCGCTGTACTATGTACAGAAGTGGAAACTATGAACTAAAAAAAATCGCTGTTCCATTTTTGTACAATACTTTTAAAATATTTTTATAGCTTATCATTTATTAAGATTTTTTAGAAGAGAAAATATCATTTTTAGAAGTACCTACATGAACGAAAAAATAGAACTTGTAGCTATAATAAGTTATTTGAAGTATCGCTTTTTTTGCGATGATACAACGAGTAAATACTTTCGAAATTTTGTAATTGTCTTTCATTGGTTTAAATGTGGTTTCTAAAAGATCATAGCTATTATTATTTGTGAGTGATACTTTAATGCAAAAAGTAATTTCTGTTTATTTGAAGAACAAAGGTAACAAAGTTCGTCGTTTTCTTTTTCTTTAGTAAAAATAAATTTAAATATTAAAATAAATTTTCACATCTAGATAGTAATATTTATCTTCCGGAAACAATTTTATCCAGAGGATTAAGAAACAGGCGTATTTCCACCTTCGAATTAATACGTGTAGGGAAAATGAGTAGGATTTATTTAACAGATAACTTTCTATCTATTGAAAAGCTATCTTCCGAATATAGCCAATCCCTATTAAGAGTGACAACACCGACCTTAAATGTTGAAAAGTATGTAATCAAATTAAAAGTAAATGTCTAAACTGAAAAAAATATTTTTACTGTCCGAATAACTTTTTGTCTCTTTTTCATGTCTATAAGACCCTAATTTTTGATAATGAATCATAATCTATAGGACAAAAATAATAAAATAATTTGAAAAAGTAAAATAAATATAAATAATGATATGTCTTAAAACTAATAAAAGAATTAAAACACGATCAATCAAAAATTTAAATTAATTATACTTTGTATAATTGATATTTCGATATCGTATTCATAATTTTAGATTATATTATAAAGTGAGATATAAATAGTATTCAATGCAATGATATACATGCGTCTGCAAATGCATTTGTGAGATAAATAATGTATTCATTGTTTTATCGGCATTCTTCATCTTGTTGGGCCGTTCCTTAAGTTACATAAAACTACATAATTATATAACGCCCTGATATACAAGTTAAAAATTGTAAATGCGAGCACTCATGAATGCTAAAGTACAAAGTACAACGAACGCATAAGCAAAAAAAAAACGAACATTTCAATAAATTTCTCCCATTTCTCCACTTTAAATGTGCAGAAATGTCAATTTCTCATAATATGTTTTTTTATTTAACGTAAAAAGTTATTGCACGAAACTGAATGGACTTTAAATGTCAAAAATCCTGTTTTGGATTTCGGAAAACATTTCGGCTCAAATTAAACTAATTTAAATAATTACATTTATCAATACTTGATTGTATATTACATATTAAATTCTACAGTATTCGCCATAATATTATTAAACATTTTACACGAAATTTTGTTTTTCTGAAATTGTATTTGCTTATAGCAACTGATTTTTTTGTTTTTCATAAAATAAATGTTAAAGTATAATAAAAATAAAACACACTAAACCATCGATTTACAACTAGGCGATTAAGTAGTACTGAAAATGTTTATGTACTTTGACGTAATCATAAAATTTGATGGACCTGTAGTCGATAACATTAAATCAATGAAAAGCTTCACAGCTCACACAAGACCATTAGTGATGGCTACTCCTAGACAATGCCGTTTGTATTTTTTCCTGTTTGTTCCGTTTTTTCTATTTATGTAATCCTTAGGAGAGGTAGATCTTACAACAATTTCTAAAATCTCTTAAAATTCCTTAAACATTGTGATTCTCAAGATTCTTTTATCATATAAAAGTAGATTTACTCAATTTACTAATAAAGTTTTTTGGTAAAGTTTGGGGTATGTATTACAGTACAACTATGTTACTATGTTTCAGTAGTCACAAATATTTGCACACAGCATGTTGAAGAAAAACCGTCATCATTTATCATTTGGCCTATGAGCCATGGTTTTTCTTCCGTTATTTTATAGTGCGTATGGTTACAAAATAAGAGGAACTTTGGCATAAACATACTACAATTTTTAACCAAAATGTTGTTTAAGTTATGAAAAATAGATCTGAGTATTATAGATTCATATATTTATACTCAAAGTGTTTCAAAAGGACAACATTTCTGATAAACAATGTATGAATAGGTAATAAAAAAACCGTGTATTCAGGTTACACGCGAAAGAAGTGAAACCTTCCAAAATTTGAACTAATGAAACGAATGAAAGATTTCAAGTAGGATAATTGTACGGTTTAGTTATGATAATATTGATACCAAGTTTAAAAAACAGAGGTATAGTACAGAGGATTCACGTTTATTTTTTTTTTACCTCGAAATTGATTCAAAAGTTTTCTCTCCCTCAATCTGTCATTTCACTTCAAGGAAAAATCTAGTATAGCGTACGAACAGCCATCTACGTAGGCACAGTATTTATGGTAACTAAAAGCGACAGCTAGCAATTGAGTGCCTATGAGCACCAGATTACACAAATAAGCGTTCGCATTTTACTTGCTTCGATTATTTCAGTTTCCCACACCAGAGAAGAGGGTTCTATATATACGGTATATCATTCTCTCTTCCAAAACAGGTGCTGTCGCATTTTGCTTAGTTCAATCCAGATTTGTGCCTTGGTAGGTGGCGCTGGTAGGTACTTTAATACGGTTTTTTGTTTACTGTACCGTGCACTTTTCATTAAACTTTTTATTGTAAACAGATTAGTGGAAATCGTGGAAATACTGTAAAATGTTTTCTATTTCATTCCCTTGCACGTTGAATTCTATAAATTTTTGTCTCTTTTCACTGATGCTTTTTTGTTTCATCAAATTTCAAATCACAACGATGCTAAAGAAGTTTTCTTTTAAAAAATGTCTTAGCTCATCTTATGTAGTGTTTGAACAATTTTGCAGATCCATAATCATGGACGGACTACTTAGAGAATCAAAATCAGCTAAAAAATAAATAAATAGATTAAATAATTATTATGTTGACTTAATGAATCTCTATATTTGATAAAT
This sequence comes from Sisyra terminalis, assembly GCA_958496175.1. Classification (NCBI taxonomy): domain Eukaryota; kingdom Metazoa; phylum Arthropoda; class Insecta; order Neuroptera; family Sisyridae; genus Sisyra; species Sisyra terminalis. Next base: position 24,572,301 of record OY292277.1, read on the forward strand.
TTAAATTAAAGGGAACTCATTCGGATAAATCTAATTAATTTTATATTTGTTAATATTGTACCAAATTTTTTTTATTGAAAATCTGTTTAATGATCGACTTGTGAAAAATGATGGTCAATATAAGTATTAATTGCACTCTTTTGTGTATATATTAATGAAAAGAGGTACAATTTCTATGAGTAGCGGATTTAAATCAGTAAAAAATCTTTTTTTTTGTATTTGTCGAGTGTTTTGCCTTTAAAAAACAATTCTTCAGTTTTATCTTAACCTTGAAATTGAGCAATTATAAAAGTGATAAACAAATACATAAAACTACACGTGAGGATATTAAATTGACATAATGATTCAAAATGAATACATAATGAATTTCGTAAAGTTCTTGTCAAATAAATCTAGCTTTAAATTTATTAATGACTTATTTTTTTCATATAAAAACTCTAGGAAATTGATTTACAATCTTATTATCCAAAATTCATAGTAAAGTTTGAGTGACTGAAATTTTTTTAATATTTCGAACGAAACGTTTTCAGTAAAAATACAAAAAAAATATATTTTCACTGATTTGGTACTTTACCATATTTCTACTTACCACTGTCTGCAAAAATTGTAACCAACTTAAGTGATTTGTATGATTAATAATTAATTAGTTTCTGAGAATTATTTTTTTATCTTCAAAATAAATCAGAAATAAGCTTGCTCTTACTAAAATTTTAATAACTAAAACTTTAAGACCGTTTAAAGTAGATATTAACAAAGCATTTAGCAAATTATTTTTATTTTAGAAAAGCACAAATGAGGGTATTATTATTAGATACTACTGTATTCTAAATATCGTCTATATATTATATATCGATATATTATATCCTCTTCCGCAAATACAAACTCCTGGCATTGGAGACACGCAAACAGGCAACATATAGTTGACCATGGGAAAAACATGACTTTTCCGAATGCACCTTCCGAATGTTTTGTTAATTGTAATTACAAAATTAAGCCTGGTTAGAAACTGAAGTGAAATGGTAGGTCAATTTTTTGAATTGAAATGGTAGGTCAGTGGAGATTATTGGAATTCGAGGTATAATAACTCTTTCCTCTTTTCCTTCACCTATTAAAAGAGTGACACCAAGTATTTTCTGCCCCTATTGTGTGATCCAAAGTCCTGTTCCATTGCATAGTCGTGGTGCATCTGTATTTTGTTAAAGCATAGTATATCCTAACTGCAGTACTACTAAGAGGCGGCTTTAGGCCCGACGGCTATCTAAGACCCCATTCGATATACCAACCTTGTTACTCCTTGAAAAAGTACTGGTTACTCCTTTACTAAGATAAAATATCTTATTTCCAAATATTAGTCATGTGACAAAATAAACGTTTTCTTTGGAAAAAAAAATTAATTGAAAATTGTATTTTTAAATATTTTTTTTCAAAACAATCGTTTTTAATATGTTTTTTAAGTCATTGGTATTATAGGACAGGGAAGTTCCACTTTAAATGATCCAAGGGCCTCTATGAATAAAAATAAAATAATGATTGTATTTATGGAACTGCCAAAATTATTTATGTTATTTTTATTTCAGCAAAGATTCTTTCATCGTTGGTGTAGAAATAATTTACTTGAGCATATTTTTGATTTTAGGGAAATACTTATATTTTTGTGCCCCGTTTCATCAAGGACCGCATGTTTCATGTTGAGCAGTCCTGTTATAGAAAAAAGATTTCTCTTATTAAAAACAATCAATCTCCATTGAATAATATAGATCCATCTTTGATAAATCTTGATATAATTTTGCTTATTTACAGACATATTTTTTTTAATTCTTGATTAATATTTTTCGTCTCAACAAAGTAAAACTGTTTCCAGATTTTCCATTTGCTTACTGCAGTTTAACGATAAACTGGATCATTTTTTGTGTATTTATCTTAGAAGATGGCTAAAGAATAAAATTAAAACTAAATTTAAAAAAATAATACTCTAACTTGATGAAGCAGAAGTTTGAAATGATATAGAACAGAGTTTCAACAAGATCGATTAAAAACTGACCTAGTAATCTAGTATGACAATCAGCCAAATTATAAAATTTTTGTTCCATACTAGAAATGTGGAAAAAATTTATTTATACCCCATAATTTTTTATTTATTTAATTTTATTTAAAGCTGCTTCAACAACGTGTCCATTAGCGACTACATAACAATATCAGTCAATATAATCCGTTGATAGATACAAAATACAACATGATTTTAATCGAACAAAAGGTAAAAAAATACAAAGAAGCAAAATAATTTGTTATGCGATAAATAAAAGTAATAAAATTTAAAACAAGTAATAAATAATACTAATAATAATATTCATATAAATAAAAGAAATTAAACGGTTGGGACTACTCTAGTGACTTAAGTCATACTTTCTATATGAGATCAATTTTTTTATTTGATATATATGTAAGGGTTTTTTGGATACCCTCCCACGTATCCAAGGCCTACCTAAGGGATAATGGTAATTTAAACGCTAGTTGTATGGTCTTGATCTGCTGGCATTCAATGAGCAGGTGTTTGGTTGTCTTTGTTCCTCATTAAAAAATCATTTATTAATGTTTACTTATTATTAATTAATTATTCAATTTAAATGAAATTATTTCGCTCACTATCGATTTTTACGTCCACAACCCTCCTGACTCCGGACAGGAGTCCGTAACGGTAGATTTCTGGAGTGGTAAAAGTACTTACTTTTTCCACAAATTTTGGTAGCTATTAACAATTATAGATAATTGTTAATAATTTTCAATTCATCGCAAATATCGTGCAATAAACAGAAGAAAGGAAAACAGGTATTCTTTCAAATAGGTAATAGGAAAAAATCGATTATTTATGAAAAGAGAAAAATCGATTTTTAATTTATCGATTTTTTCTGCTCATGTTACATTCCTATTCCATATGCCATCAATATTTGGTCTTAGTTTTAAAAAGTAAATAAGGCATGAAAAAATAATTGAGAAGAAACATTAGAAGCTTAATTATAAAATCTTTAATTGATAAATAAAACAAATATAAGGAAACAACATGAGTTGATGTTTATATTTAAATTACAAACCGATCAATAAACAAAACAAGTAGAACTTGATTATACCTTTTTCAAATAATTAAACGCTAATGTAACCGATCGGAACAAAGTGAAAATATTAGCAGAGACATTTTTTTCTTTTTAGTGAAATATGAAAATTAAAAAAAATCAAGTCCCATTTCACTTGTTGTTTGAGTGTAATTACCCTCCTTTTATTAAATCTTGTGGTGTTGGTGTCCCCCTTTCTTTGATCTGATATAAAATCAAAGGTAAAAGCAGAACAGGTGAGTGTTTGCGATTGATGGTCTATAGTTTCAATCGTCGTTCGAAATCATTTTTTTTCGTTTTCCTGATCTTTTGCTAACGCAAAAGTAAATTGCAAAAACACAATTTGTTCGAAAAATTAAGTGCTGATTTTATTATTCTTTTTGGAATCAATGAAATTAATTGCTAGTGGTGATAATTGGGTTTTATTTATCTCAAACGAATCGACTGATTAAGGTAAAATTAATATTTTTTTTGGAGTATTTTTTTTTATAATTATGTGCAATATGATACAGAAAGTATTTTTCTATTTTGTTTATTTTTTTTTCGCGATTAAAACTTGTTTTAAAAAAGTAATTAAATATATGGATTAGTAAATACAAGAAAAAACTTTCTCTTGGATCTTTAAAAGAGAAGAATAGTTTCAAGATTGAAGTTCACTCAAATCAATTAACAAGAAATGTAGTTTCTACTTTTTATGGATAGCAAAAAATAGATCAATCTTTTTAGAGTTAACGGAATCGATCATTTCAATTCTAAAAAAAAACGGAGAACTTTTATATAACCACTTAATTATGAACGTAGTAATCAATCAATTATCCATATTATTTAATAATATGTAGTTCCTTTTAGGGAACTCTTAAATTATACCTATAGCCTGACGGAAAACTTTTACTTATACTTAATCTTATTACAGAATATTACATGAACAGTTTCGCTTAGGTCATTTTGTCATTTGATCTCGTTAAAAATATCTGTAGGTGTACCTTCCTTCGTAACACAATGTCTGCAACTTGTTTAATAGTATTTAAATGAGTTCACCATAACGGAGAAAGTGGTTTGACCAATAATTTCTCATTTCTTGCGATTGACTTTATCGTAACGAATCACACATTGTATGTGTATTGTTCCCAGTTTCAATCCAATCGATAATTGAATCAAGTGCTTATATGTTTGGAAAGTTTAAATTATTGGTTTTCATAATCGTGTCGTAGAAATTGAATCAAATGGCATCGAGAACCCTAAAATGACTTATTCAAACAGAATAGTTGCAGTAAAGCATATGTTTGACCATCGGCCGTCACATTACATGTCATCTGTTAAGTGAAAGTATTTTAATTACCTACACATATAAGTTTAATATTTACATAAAGCTTCACATATAAATATTATCATAAGTGTATAAAACGTTTTCGAAGAAATACGTGGATTGTTCGTCGTTAATTACAATAAGAAAATTTTAAACTTTATTATAACTTCTATTCTGAACTGTAATTATAAAGTTAAATACAGCCTTGTGAGTTTTAATTTAAATGTTATACCTATTTACTTTAAAATGTTGCGTTTAATTTCAAGTTTAATGAGTACGCAATTTCTAAACGGAAATGGTTAAAGGGAAAATTCGTGATGGTTAATATAATGTTACATTTTAATTGCATAACATAATCTCATGGTCAAGTACAATATCAGATTGAAGAAAAGTTATTGTAGTTAAAGAGAAAAAAACATTGAAAAAATAGATTCATGATTTATCAATAATTCTCTGATAAATTATAAAACAAATAAGAAATCTATGGTAGTTGTAGTTCTATTCGTCGTAGTTCTACGACAAAACGCTACGCCACTTTTTAAAAGAAAAGGATAACGACATGCACAATGTAGGTACCTAAATTATTTTTTTTGGAATTCCCATTATTTTTCTTTTATTAATCCATAGTTTCGTTTACGATATCCAATATTTCTTCTAAGAAAGTGGTCTATTTAGTTAGCGTTTTTCTTTGTCACTATAACGATAGTTATCTTCCAGGTTTTCTAGCAATTTCAGGTTTTAATCGCCGCTTTTAGGTTTTCTTTATTAGTGATTATCCAACAATTAAATTTGTCCAACATTTAAAGTATAATTGACATGTTTATCAGGTTTTCTGAAAATTTATGTCCATTCCATATCGAGTATGATAATATAGCTATAGTGAACTATAATATTTCATTAACTACTTCTACCTGAAGAGAAACTTGAATTGTTCTTGAACATTACCATCAAAATGGTTAGGTGCTTTATAACAATGTGTACCTTTCTAGAAATGGTTTCTCTCTTCCTTCCTCAGGTTCTTTTTACATATATGTAATAAATATCTAAATAGTATGATTAGATAGGATAGAATGCAATTGTAAGTAATGATCAAACAGTATTAAAGATATAATGTAAGAATAAATAAATAAGTAAATAAAAAGTAAGCTTCACTTATAAGCCTCGATTCGAAGCATAAGATTTGAATGTTTGTACTGAGTAGGGTTAAAGAGTTGGAGCCAGAGCTTGAAACTGTAGCTTGCTTCAGTTTTTAACGATCTTAATTTGACCACAATGTAGAAGGTATAAAGGAAAGAGGTACTTCAAACATTTTTTTTTGAATTATTATATTAATTTTTGTCTGAAAAGTATTAAATTCTATTGAAATTGTTGTTTGAGTTGAGGGTAGCGACTAAAGTATGTTTCAATTTCTAATACCTTAAATTGCAGAAACCGGAGTCGAAACTGTAGTCAAACAGTAGCTCGGGAGTCGGAACTTAAATAGTTTGGGTCAGTTCTTTAGCTATGATTCTAATCACGTTAATTTTTTGATTTGTACCCCTGTAAACAAAAGGTCATTTTTTGTAAATAGAAGTAAGAAAAATTAATGAGCTTGACTAAAAGAATTTATAATATTTGATAAAGTATCAACAATTTATGACAAAATAAAGTTTTATGAAAATTTTCTAAATCATAGAGAAGCTATCCTTACTAACAGTAATAGTTAAACTTAACTTAAGTAAAGTCCATTGGAATATTTTTATAAAATTAAACAATAATATTTGGATGTTTCTTGAGAACTTGGAAAAAACATTTTCATGTTTGGTGATTTTCATATTTTTGAAACATTTCTTCATTGAAATTTTTCAATTTTGCTTGCAATCTTAAATCATAAAGTCTGTTAATGGAACAGTTGAAACAATATCAATATAGTTTACAATATAAAACTTAAATCTAAAGATATACAGTCAATTAATTTGGCAAACAAATCATAAAAGATAGAATTTACAATATAAAACACTGAAGCCTAGAGAATATAGTTAAAATAAAATAAAAATATAATAATTATATTCAAAGTTAATATCATTGTTATAACACTTTGTTGGGTAGTTGTGTTATCCAGCAACTACATGAGCCAAATTGTTCCAACCAATTATTCCAAGAAATTGTTAACTTTAATCGCAAATTATCACTCTTGTATATTATTTTTAACTAAATTCTCTAGTTTTCGTGTTATATTTGGTAAATTTTATCTTTTATGATCTGACTATTTTTTATAGTTTTAATTAATTTAAAAAAAAATACAACCAGATTCAAAAGTTTCACCACACAAAGTTTCACAGATTCAAAGTTCTAAACAGTTTCCTGATGAAATTTTAGCTCAAAATATATCAACTTAAAAGGTGACATATTTATATTTTCAATAAAAATAACTTTATTTTTTTAGTTTTATTGGCTCGCTAATTTCATACCAAAACAAAAAAATCAACAACTATTTTATAGGAAAATGAATATTCGATAAAAATATTGCCAAGTTTTGTTTATTTTTTGATTAATTTCCTTGTTCAAAAATTTTTCTACGGCTTCAATCACTCCATTATCTAGTAAACCATAATATAAGGCGCATTACGGGGTCAGAAATTTTTAATATCTACAAATTTCTACTTTTATAAGCAATTAAGTTTTAAATTTAAGTGAAAATTGGAAGAAAGCACAATAAATTATTTGTCATTTTTATATTATAATATAGTGGATGATGATGATGCAATCGAAGTTGGGCTAACTTCTGAGCAAGTGAGTTTATAAAAAATAATATTTATAAAATAATGAGACTTAATTTTCAAATTCAGAGTTCATCGTTGTACTAATCTTAAAATATAAATAAAAAATAACCATAATAATTGAAACTTATTGTATCTCGTGAAACATAACTAGATAAATAATATGGTACATAATCATAACTACTTAATTATTTCAAGTAGCAAAAAACCTAAAAAAAAACACTTTTGTTTTGAATTAAATTATTTTTAATTTCAAATAAAAAAGAAACTACAAACAATTTACATTTTATAAGTAAAATTAGTAGGTATATGAAAAGGTAAAAATCGTATAGCATTTAGAGTAAAATAACATTGTTTCGTTGAGTGCATTTAAAAGATTCTTAATTTATTCGAATGTAAAAAGTGAAATGCAGCAGTATTTTACATATTCAAAAAAATAATTTTCCAAAGTGAAAAATCAGAAAAAATATATTAGAAAATATCACGATTGAAGATATCATTCGAGAAAAATATAATTTATTCAACAGAGCGGTTTTACTTGTTCTTAAATTAATTTTAACTAAAGTTGCGTAGATGGTACTAATATTTAAATATAAATTGATAAAAGTTTTGCTAAATTAAGATTCACAAGAGCAAAAAAAAAATAGAACTTTGGATGCTTCTCATTGTTAATTTTAAAAAGAACCATTGATCATTACTGCTGAAAAATATTTATTAAATTAAGCAAAAAGAAAAGAATACTAAATATAGATACAACCCCGTTGAAAACGCTGATTTAAATGTAAATATAGAATGTACATATAAAACACTACTTTTATTACTTCAAATTTATAAAAAATCGTACATTATACTTAGTAAGTAATTGATACTAGTTGCCCTAATATTTCGGTAGGTACATGCATAAACAAAAACATATTATCCTTAATTTTAAATCTTAGTTTGAAAAACAGCTATTTACGAAAATATCAACTATATACGTTTAGCAATGGGAAGTTAACAATTAAATAAATTCAATTACGAACAAATATTTGTACAATTTTCCTTACGTCACTTTTCGCTTGGCAGTAAATATTTTATAATTGATTTCTTCCCTTTAAAAATTTAGTTTTCATAATTCTAAATAAAAGTATTCAGTTTTTAATATTCCAAGCGTAAATAATTGACAATAAAATTTAAGGTAAAATGTTTCAGCTGTTAAATGTTTCATTTTTGAATTAAAAAAATAAAATAAAAATGTACATTTAAATTAGATAAAAAGAAAATAAGGTAATTTTAACGAAATATTTAAAAATAAAACTTTCTTCACTTTCTTTGGGAAAACTCCTAATTGAGTAAATTGAATGTTAACTAATTTGTTAGTATTAAAGATAATTTGAAACAGTTATCAAATGGTAGGAACTGTTGAAAAAATTAATAACATTAATTATTATTAATTATTAATTATTAATAATATTAATGTGAGTATTAATATCAATGATTTCTGATTATACAACAACGAGAAAGGACCACTCCTCATTACTCCATAAATGTATGAGTCCACACCTTTTAACATATTTAGGTCACATATTAAAAGAATTTTTAACAATTCAAATATACATTTGTGTGGTAAAATAATTCTCAGAAATTATAATTACTTACCTCCAATTTGAAATGCGTAATGTAATTATATAAAATGCACATGTAGACTTATGTGACGAAGCCGAGGGCTCAATAACATTAAATAATTTCCGTATTAAAAAGATACAAAATATCGCGAACCAGTTCAGATTTCACTTATTTATTAAATACATACCTACTTGTAAACTTTTAATAAGTCGTTATATAATAAAAATAATACATGTCGAGTAATTATTGAAAAAATTATAAGGTTTAACTTTCAACTTTGAGTAAAACTGGATTTTGATTGAATACTTTTCGAACATATATTTCTTTCTATCGGTAAATTATAAATAATTATAATGGATGTGTTATCTTGTTTATAGAATGCAGTCTCTAATTTTATGTTCAATTATTTTGATTGGATCTGTGTTTGCACTTCCACAACGTTCACCCTCTTATGCCAAAGGGGTAGCAAAGCAATATTCTCAAGCGACTTCATCCCCCTCACGTGCATCTTCTCCTTCTGGAAACTTTATTCCAGCTGGTTTTCGAAATAATGATGAAGATGAGGAAGAATACGAAGATAACACACCGTCATTGACGCAACAAGTACGTCGACCTTCTCCTCCCCCATACGAAGATAACTATCCAGCATCTGTACCACAATATCGTCCACTATCGCCACAAGCTCCGCAAAAACCATATCGTAAAGTGAGTGGACAATCTGTACCCCGAAAACAATTGTTGGACGATGATAAAGAATTAGAAGATGAACCGGAAGAACCTGATCGTCTCAGTTTACTGTTGCCAAATTCGAAATTTGAATGTAATGGCAAAAATACGGGATATTACGCAGATGAAGGTTTAGATTGCGAGGTGTTCCATTATTGTCAAGAAGGAACTAAGCATTCATGGATTTGTCCCGAAGGGTTCACTTTCCATCAAGTAAGTGAAAAATTGTTTTTGTCCAAAAAAAAGCTATTGTAAATTGAATTGTAGATTCATTTAATTTGTATGCCGCCAAGTGGAGATAACATTTGCCAGAAATCTTCAGAATATCATTTCGTAAATGATTACCTATACAAACCATTGAACGTTGAAGAACATGAAAATAAACCAAATGTGACTCTTAAATATTCTGAAAGATTTTACCCAGAAAATTATTTCTATGCCGGAAATGTACAGCACGATGAGGAGGAGTATGAACAACCACGAAGAACTTCGGTAAGATTTTCATTACTTTATTTAATAATTAAACCTCTAAATTTAAAAATCTCATATTATTAATTAGCCTGCACCACAATACCATCGTCGTCCTCAAGCTCAACAACAACAACCCCAACAGCAACATTTCACTCCTAGTTTAAGACCGGAGTCACATTTCCCAGTACAATTTCGACCAACTCCAACAAGCCAAGTGTTTCATTCACCTGAAGAAGTAAACATTTCACTTCAACAACGAAGACCAATATTCTTAGCAACGCCTCGACCTCCAATTTCTCCAACACCGTATCCTAGTCATCGAGAAGCAGTTGAATTCGAATATCACAAATAAATATTATATTGAATATGCTTAAGTACTTAAATCATATTGTTTTATAAAGTTTGTTAAATTAATTTCATAAAAAAATCATTAAAAGAAACCTAGTGTTTTTTTTTTTTTACTTTTTATTTTGTCCTCACAGTTTCATATAAATTTTGAACATAATTGAATATATAGACGTATTTATATTTCTAAAATAAATAATTCGATTTTCTCTAAACATCCAACAGTATCAATAAATAAGAATATAATTTGACTAAAATCACATTGTAACTCCAATAAATGCTCTAATAGTTGACATAGTTAACTATCGTACAGTCAAACTTTACGATAACTAAGAAATTTATTTAAATTTTAAGACAGCGACTTCAAAAGCGATTTCAGAATGGAAAATATTTCAATTACGATATTTGTATATTTGTACATCAAAAACACAGTTTTTAAAACTTCACTTTCGAAGAATCATTTCTGAATATTTAATATTCAAGACTTTCTTATTGCTTTATTTGATATTTAAGTTTTATTAGTCTTTTCAGACCTTTTTTTTTATTTACTAAAACGTTTTTGATGTACTCGTGCATTAAAATTTGAGAAATGTTAATGCCAAAGTTAAAACTTATTTACTAAATATCTTCTTAATAACCGAAACATCTGTTAGTATTTTTTATGTATTTGCAATTACTATTTTTTTTTAAATCAATACTTTCTTATCTTTGTACTATTTTTCATCTTAATAATGCTATTCAGTATTTTCTATAACTGGTGTTTTAAAAACGTAAGGCATGAGGCCATAAGGCATAAGGCAAAAATACCGCAAGACATTTGCGGCAAACAAAAATACATATGTGTACATTTTTTCCAAACATTATTAATTTGAAATCAGTGGTTTGAAATCGCTATCTCCTCGATTATTTGTAAGAATATTCCATAACTGAGAAGTTTCTTCTTAAAATATGTGTCAATGTTATATGCAATAAATAAGTAATAAAATTAGTGTAACTTTTTAATTTATTGATAATAAAAACTAAATGAAATTAAGAGCCTTTCACTTCGTGGCCCATTAACTTAACGAAACATTGTGGTTTACCTGATTTACTATATCATTTGTTTGATTAAGGAAAAAAATAAAAAATCGATAATCTTCATCAAATAGATTTTAAGAAATTTTATATTATTCAATTATTAATTTCATTTTTATTTCATTTATTTTTTCAATTATTTATAATTCAGAAAGCAACTGCCAAAAATATTTTTATATGCACCTAAGTATATAGGAAATGTAGACACTTGATAAAACTTACAAATTTAAGAGATTCAAATTAGTTCACCATATTTTTTTTTATTTGATTGAATTGAATAATTATTATTTTCAAATATACAAATATTTATATGCACAATTTCAGGTAATTTGTTTAAAAAAAATATTTAAGTATCTGTTTATAAAAATGATATAGTTGAATAATTGCGACTAACCAATAGATTGTTCTTAAATGTATTAATGATTTAAAGACATCAAATGCGTTTTATTTAAAACTTGAGATTGCTAATTTTCTACTGGAAACATTTATACAATTTTTGGCAGTTGTGATTTTAATATTTACTTTTTAGCTTTCTTCTAAATATTTATTTGAATTTGTATTAATAATATTGCGTGATTTATTTATTATTATTTTTTTCTTTTAAACAAATACAACTAGAAAGTATATGATCAAATACAATTCGCGTTAAATTCGTCACTAATATCGTTATAATTTATAAATATTTTTTTCTATTAAATAAATAGTTTATTCTATATTATAATTATATAATTTAATATTTATGGACAATACTGTAATAATATAGCAATAGTAAAATTTCCATTGAACTTTAAAATTATTGAACTAGTTTTACTTGCATTATGCATTAGATTTTTGGTACTTGTAATCTTCTAAAGAACTTTTTTTTTAATTTCTTAGTTTTTTTCTCTTATTTGTTTCAGTTTTGTTATCACAATATAAGCAGGTAGACTAAGTATTTTTTTTTCAAGTTTATATAATTAGATAGTTTCTACAAATCAAATGCATTTCTTTAGTTCAAAATACACAATACTTCCATTTTTCATAATTTATATCAATTTTGGCACCTCTTGGCTCGACTTAAGTACTTTTTAAAAGAAAATGTTCATTTGATTTGCATTTGTATACAGGCAAAATGTTACACGTCTATTTAATTAATAAAAGATGTAAGAAAGTTAAGTGTCTTTCTCTATTGAATTATAAATATTAGCAATAACGAAATTCTTGATAACGTCTTCGTCAGTTATCTAATAGCGGGTAGTTTGAATCGCTGTAGCTTAATATTGACGCGTCCACTTGCAGTTTTTAGAGCTGTGGCTGCTTGTTCAGCGGTTGCTGAAGTTAAATCATCGTCATTTACGGAAATAACAGCGTCACCTCGCATTATACGACCATCCAGGTCAGCTACACTTCCGGGTAACTAGAAATATATCACAAGAGTTATGAATGAGAATAAAAATCATTAAAAAGTTTCTTACAATATCAGAAATAAAAACTCCTGCATCGGTTTTACGAGCCATCACCGCCAAACCAAGTCCTTTTCCTGATTTTTTCGTCAAATCAACTTCAATTGTGTTATATTCAACCTTTTCTGGTCGAAGAACCACCAGCTTAATCTAAAAACAAAAATAAATAGATTCATTAATGTATTGATTCATTTTAATACTAATAAAATTATGGGATTTCAGCCTTTATATACTTATATATGTAACTTATAAATGAAACTATACAATTGTAGGTTTTGTCTATACATTAATTTCTTTTCTATCTGCATGCTTCTTTTCTACAGGATAATATACTGGTTTGAGAGTGTAAGAAAACCCTTACAAATTTGGCCACCAGAAACAAGATAACCTGTGTGGATGCTAAGTTACAACGGTTTTAAGGATAAGGAAAGGCTGAAGCCCTAGCCCGTTAAGAAATTAAGATACTATTTACAGGTTCACAGCCTTTGGTATTACAAAATCAGCAGTGAAAAGTATACCCAGGATGAATCATCAAGGTAACTGCTCAATAGATCAATAGAATCAATAGATCATAGATCAAAAGATCAATAGAACAACAGTGGACAAAAACACAGTAGTAGAATAATGGAAAACTCATCCTTAACCATGAAATACTTGATCTTACAAGAAAATAATGTCAGAGTGGTAATGGATCTAATAACCGGCATTCTGTGGGAAAGCAATGCTTTGAATAAATGGTGGCATAAGGATTTAGAAATAAGAAAAACAAATCCTGGAATCGAAATAATCAGAAAACACCTAGTACGACCAAGTACGCGGTTATTGAGGTTCGTTTAGTTACTTAGTCTCAATTAAGCGAAATAATGATTCAGGAAACACAATCAATTCTGAGGCAACTGTATTGAAGTATAATCAACTTTATCCAGGAAATCTCAAATATATAGATAAAAATAAGAATAATATCGATAACCACTTCTTACATGACTTCACTACATGAACGCATTTCATACACATAACTTAAGAAAAAACAATTTTAAAAATTAAAATTATATTTTTGAAATAAATTAATACATTTTGAAATATAATATGCACGAAAAATTGGATTAAAAGTTGTATTATTGTAAAAGCACTAACTAAGCAGAAGTAAGAGAAAAATTCAAGTTTATCAGATAGACAGAATGTGTATTCTTTTTCTACACAGAATATTATCTGTTTAAAAACCTTATGACTTCTTTTTTCAAAAACTTAAGTACTTCTACAGTCAAAATCTTTCAAGAAACGGTTATGCTTCTCATGTTTTGCAAGAGCCTATACTATTTGAATCCATTTTTTTTCGGAAAATGTATTTTTCATCATAAAAATCTTTGTTAATCTTTATAAGTTAGGGTTTAGATTAAATGCCCCATTGCACGCTACTAAGTACTATTTTTCTACCAATAATCGAAGAGTATTGACATAGGCTTTGGTTAAACTTTTTACCTGTTTTAAACAACTTGTAAAATCTTAGGAAAATTAAAAAAACATCTTTAATCTCGGATAATAACGCTGCTTTATTTTTTTTAAGATAGATCATATCCTTAAGATAGCTATTTATTTGGTAAAAACTATCTGCTAGATTAGTTCTACACACTTATCCTATACGTAGGTATCGCTATTCAAAGGTTAAAATACGAATCTTTTCTCTATTCTCCGGATTTCATTTGGAAGATAATTGCCATTGTCTAGATCTGAAAATACCGGCCCTAAATATAATTCCCTAATATATTTATTGTAACAATCAAGTTACTAAATTTCAAGTTCATTCAAAATATAAAGACAAAAAATTGTTGTATTACTTAATATGTTTTGATATGACCCTATTTAAATGTGGTTATTAAAGCAAAAGAAATTAAATGGAAAAAAAAGATAAAACTATTATTAGTCAAACATTTTATGGGTCTCCTAATGCAATATGTAATAACTATTTTTATTATCTTTGTGGAGGCTTTACTGCTGCCGAAATATCTTTTTAAATAACATTTTTTGTTATTTTTTTATCTCGGCTAAGGTTTTATTTATCTTAAATTCAAACAATAACTTATATACTTTTTAAGCTAAAAATTTACTAATATATTGTTACTGAAAATAAGATAACAAAAAAGAAATGAGAGTCACAGATCATTAGTATCACTTGACTTAACCATTTAAATGACTAAAGTTTTCATATTATATTACTTGAAGTTTTACATAGAAAATAACATATAAATTAACAACTTACTCTCGGCAAAAGTTGTCTAATTGCACAACAAGCAGTAGCAAATGTTACATCTGATAGTTTTTGATTGTGGATTTCTAAAATTTGATCACCGGGTTTAACACGACCGTCTTTAGCCAACGCACCATTTGGATAAATTTCATTGACCATAATTCCCTTCTAAAATTCATGAAAAATTAGTAATCCGAATCTATATCAATTTGTTTAATTTTGTCAAACCGGAATCAGTGTGTCTTTTCCGCCCACAAAACTCAATCCTAGAGCTTTGTTTTCGGTGTTTATATCAATAATAGTTTCTTTTCCTGGAATAATGGGACATGTAGCTGGATCGGCAACTGGTTCGTCTAAAATTGATTTTTTAATTAGAATTGTTTTTTTCTTCAGAGAAAAAAAAACAAACTTATTGGAGTTGTAGGTCTTGATGGTGGTGCCGAAGTTCGCAATCCAGTAGAACCACGATCTACTGCTGCTGATGATGGTGGTCTTGATGGTGGCCGAGAAACTCCTTTTCCACTACCAATTGAAGCAGTAGTTCCATCCGAAACCGTGGAATCGCCTCGTTTATTCGGATTGCACACAACTAAACTAACAAGACCTTCTGTCTTTTTCAACAAATTTGCCGCCTAAAAAAAGATTCAGTTAATTTCAGCAACAATTTTATTACACTTTACTTTAATTTTTAAAAGAAGACTTTAAACATAAACTTAAACGAAAGTTCAAACAAAATATATTTATGACGTATTTTTAAGATACGTATTTCAATTGCCAAGCGATCCACATAAGTGATTCGTAACTTCTATGGAACAAGTAATGGATCGTTGAAGTGACTCATCACATAGCAGTTACGGAGTGATACAATACTACTTGACGACCACTGATGAAGTTTGCTTGGCAATCAAAATACGTATCTGTAACATACATCTTAAATACATTGTGATTGAATTTTTATTCAAATTTATTAATAGTGTTCTATTGTAAGCTATATTTGATAAATTAGGCTATAATATACTCTATATATTGTTTATAAAGAATAAACTGCTTAAAGTCAGCGAAAAAATCGAAATGATATAATCTTACCGTATCATAGTTTGCATTAACAAGAGAGTCCTTATTCACCGCTAGAATCATATCTCCAATATCTAAGCCAGCCTGAAACAAGAGTTATCGGAATAGTGTTATATGAAAATAAAGATTTCGATTGTGATAAATTTATTCTTTCCCTGCAGTTTTTTGAGTATCCAACCTCATACATTTCACTTGACCTTAAAGCCATTGTTAGTGAAAGAAATTTGAAAAAAAAAATATCTAGTAAAGTATAAATTGGAAAAAGGAAAATCAATGTTTGATAAAATATCAAGAAGCCAATTATATTAAAAAATTTGTGCGTAGGCAAAATAAAAAATCGGGGTTTTTACGTACTTTTTCTGCAGCGCTTCCTTCCTGTATATCAGATATGAAAATTCCTTGTCCAACTTCAGCGTGTTTCCCTTCGATGATCATAATACCCAAACTTTGCGTTCCCTACGTAATATAATAAATAAATTAGTAAAAAGTTAATTTCAATGCATGTCAATGATAATGTTAAAACAGGATTCGAACTATTAACTATTAAATTTACACATACTTCAAACATTAAATTTCTACTATTAATAACAATGACTAATATTCATTATTACAACAGACAAATATTAAATTTACTTAACTGGATTTAGTTCATAAAAAAAAAAATCACAAATAATTCAACATAACAAATTCTATAGTTTAAATTTATTTGATTTTAACAATAATTAAATTGAAATGGAAAATTTAGTTCTGTTGCAAAATTGGATAGTGCATATAAAAATTTACATTAATCCACCGATTCGCTTTACAGGGAAATCAAATTAAAATCTAACTCTGGTCGCTATAGATATATCCTTTACCATAAAACTACATGTATAAAGGATTTGAAACCATTTTAATTTAGCGTATAAATCACTGCTGTGTTAATTAACAAAACTGTTAATGAAAGAAATCCAGTTAATTAAATAAACACTTTTTCTAGAACATTATTGAATAGTATAACATTTGGTGCTCTGTGCAAACTATGCTATACTATAATTTACCAAGTAAATCATGCAAAGCAATACAAATTACTATTGGTACAATTAGTAAAATACTAGGCCTGCATTCAATTGTTAAACTCTATACTTTAATGATAATCATTAAAACGGAATTCAAAGGGTTTCTAAGTTTTTCTTTTCAAATATACTGAATGAATTTAACGTTAGTTGTTAGTACAAAAAAGATGAAAAATTAAATAAATCGATTGGATGATTTAAAAAAAAAAGAATAATAAAATATTCCACTAGAAACTAGCTAAAAGAAGACGAAAGTTAAATTTTGAAATTATAAAATTTATTATTTTTTATGCGATATGAATACTGTATAATAGTTATGGAAAGTTATGTTTTTACAGGATGTTTGATAAGCCATTTTTGAAGTTGATAATGAATAATGTAGAAATTATATTTAATCAAAATTCAAATGTTCGGGAGAAAATTTATTATATATTTTACGACAAAAACAGTATTTTTACGCGATATGGAATTTCCTCATCATTGTATTAATTTACAAAAAGTGCATTCATAATAATTGATCTCGACCCAATATTGAAAATCGGAAAATTGAAAAAAAAAAACAGGTCTGGTTTTATATTTCTTCAGCAAAGTGTTAACTTTTCTATCAACCTAATCATTTGTTGTATGTATTCAATGAATTATATTGATTATACTATTTATAAAAAATACATGCAAAAAAACCCAAATGTTTTTAAAGCATAAGACGAATATTGTAAGCATTAAAATACATGATTTTAACTTTAAGAAATGATGCATCGAATTTTGTAATTATTTAATTTTATTGCTTGTCAATGGGGGGGAGGATTGAAACAAAGAATCTACAAAAATAATTTATAAAGAATTTAATGTTCTACAAAAATGAAACCAATCATTTTCTGCTAAGTTCACATTTTCAAAAGCCATTCAAACTTCTTTGACATTATAAAGTGTATAGATATATGAAGGTAGTAGAGGTTTTTATTTCTCTAAAGTTTTTGGTTTTTTAAACAAACTATAACTCATTAATTAATTGATGTAAAAATGGGTGGCACAATGAAAAATGTATTCTTCTTATTTTAAGATATACCTACAGGATAGTGGTGGAATTAAAGTTTAAATAATTTTTGAATAAGTAAATTATAGGATACAATAATACAATTTTTTTTGTAGAGTACCACTACAAATTTCTTTTAAAAGAATGTTTGTAGGTTCTTTCCAAGACGTCATTTACTATCCATGAAAATTGGAGTCAGCAGGAATTATTTTCTATGTTATTGTTAGGATAAATTAATAGTACGATGTTCAACATCTCAATGTTAATTTTAAGATCTTAAATTTACGATGCATACTTATAGAGATAAACCAAAGTTTGAAAAAAAAACGTTATGAAATGAAATTTATTTATCCTAATCATAATATATAAAAAATATTAAAAAATTTTTTTTGACCACAAGGAAATGACTGTTAAAAGTAAAGGTCATTATTTTAAC
Source organism: Sisyra terminalis (assembly GCA_958496175.1). NCBI lineage: Eukaryota > Metazoa > Arthropoda > Insecta > Neuroptera > Sisyridae > Sisyra > Sisyra terminalis. The sequence goes on from OY292277.1 coordinate 24,590,979, forward strand.
ATTGAGAAGTGGTACATTGCACTTCTTTAGTTTTTAATTATAACAACACGGAAAACACTTGTATTGTTTTTATAATTTTAATAGCTATGTAGTCGATGGCGATTGAAATAAATAATATATAAAAACATTTTTGTAGGAACTTGAATATTTAAAAAAAAATATTATCATTATTTGATATAGTTGAATTGTTTAAAAGCTATCCAAAATTCAAAGGCAGTTAAACCTTCTAATATATAAAAAATGGTTCATAGGCGTATTATGGCTGCAGAAATTTAAACATACTCGTACGTTGATAAATCAGTTGATGTAAGAAATAGAGGGTAGTACAATAAAAAAATTATACACCTTATATTATGATATACCTACTGGATAATGGTGCATTTGAAGATTGAATACCTTTTGATAAAATTAATTTATCAAGAGATATTAAGACTATTTTTGTAGAGTATTAAATTCCCTACAAAAATATGTTTGCAGACTCTTTCCAAGACGTTGATTGCTAACTATGAAAATTGGGGAGGGGAGTCAAATAATTATTGTTGTTGAATATCTTCTGTTTTTTTGATAATGGTTAAATATTTTTCGAGATCTTCAACAAAATAGAATTTGATGTTAAATTTTCAAATATTCACAAATGTTAATTTTAAGAGCTTAAATAATATCCTGCATCTTTATAGAGATTAACAAAACAGTGAATAATTTTTTTTTGAAACTACCTAATATATTAAAAGAATTACTGCACATAGTATAAATAAAGGATAAGGAAGCAAAAAAACTAATCTTTGGGGAGGAAAATTTAAAGAAGAGCTTAATTTTTCTTGTGCAAACTAGCAAACTAATCAGTGTTTCAATTTATTAGTTCAATTTTCTTCTTAATACCTATATGTGAAAAAAATCGATTGTTAAAACTATGTAAAAAGTAAGTTCCAATAAAAAATAAAATTATTCCCAAAAATTGTATAAAGTAATTGTCGTAATATAGCAATGTTTTTGATTGAATATAGAAAGTAACGGTAGATATATAGTGTAAGTTATAATTTCTACATTATTAATTATTATTAAAAAAGGCATTGACTTTTCAGGCATTCCGTATCGCTAATTTTAATGTTACTAACTAGTACCTATGTGTATTATAATTATAAATTACTCAAGAACACTAAAATAACACGTAATTATCATAAACTATAAAAAAATTAAAAACAAAAAGATTAATGTTCAAGATTTATTAGTTTAAAAAAATACTTATGGGAGGAATTTACCCCCTGAACTTTATTCCTTATTCCTTCTGGAGGGCATAGCCTTGATTTAGTCTATGGTACGCATACATTAAGTCTTGAATTTATATAAGTCAAATCGAAACAAAAAAAAAGAAATAATTACCAACAAATAAAATTTCCATTATTGAAAAAGAAATATAAAACAATCACTCAAGGTAAAATGAACGTAATATGATATTTTATTGAACATTAAATCTTGCTGCCCAATAAAGATACACAATACGAGTACACGTAGTCGGCAATGGTAATATTATGCAGAGTGAAGAAAAAGTTTATTGAAAAAATATCGAATATCTGAAAAGTTAAGGATTGAAAGAAGAATCGAGGATTGCGGATAAATTATAATTGAAAGATTTATAATAAGAAAATTGTTTCACATTAAATTATTAAAACAAAATGCAGTGAAAGTAAAATAAAACACTTTGTACTTTTGGTGAAAATTCGTTTTGCAAATAATTGAAATGATGTATGGTTTTATTTTACTTTCTTTACAGATAGTGTTTTCTAATGCAGGCCAATGTTAAATTACGAATATTGGTGAATAAGCCACGTGCTTTCCTATTACTAATAGTATTATAGTAATTATCGTTATTATTAGAGTTATAATTAAAAGGGAACATTTTAGAAATTTGTTTGATAGTGCCACTTGTGTTAGTGGGTGCTCCTACCTTCTTAATAACGACTGTGCGCACATTTCTGAAGTTGCTGTACTTTTCTTCAATGGTCTTTATTTATTAAGATATTTAATTTATTTTTTGATATTATCGGAATATTTAGACGTTTTTTAACACATTTTTGAATTGCATTAGTGATGACGCACGCATTGTGATGTTGTTGGTGAGAGGCGTTGTTGTGATTGTATTATAAAGAAGACAAAACACACGAACAAATCAAAAACAAAAAACAAAATAAATAAAAATTGTAAAAAATGGAAAATATCATTTTTCAAAAATTAATCAATTTTCAGTGTAATCGAAAAAAAATCGCTTGTATGGTACAAAAAATGAGGACGATTAAATTTCGTATCCAAATTACACAGCTAGTTAAAGCAACGATTGAAAATGATAATTTTTCATTCATAGGAAAAATATTTTATATCAACGTCAATAATTTTTTTTCAGAGCAAAGTTTTCTTTCATAAATGTCTATACGTAATATCTACGATGATTCTGTCATGTTGAAAAACTTTAAACATTTACCAAAGTTGGTTAGCAATGTTCAAAACCGATAGCTTCATGAATACTTTTGAGGCTTGAACAAATATTTCTATAGTATTTCATCTGTGTTATCAAAATATTTTTTTTAGTACTGCAGTAAAATTTTCATATAAAGAGTTGTTTTGTTTTCATAACCGCAAAACTTTCCATTTAAATAAAATGCTCTTTAATTTTCTTATGTTTAGGGTGCCGGTAAAAATAATTTTAATTGTTAATTTTCCCTGTGTTTAATGTTAAAATAGTAGGAAAATTTCAAGTTTCAGAAACAAGAAAAACATTTTCTTAATAAGTTACAAGAAACATGAAGGTTTTGAACTACCTGAAGATTAATTTTGTGGTTCCGAACTAAGTTTTGTTTTGCATCTTTAAATAGTTTAAAGTTGATAGGGTAAACCACGTTTAATTGCCCATCAACTTAAGGTAACCGTTTATCTTTGGAAGCACCAAAAACTTATTTAAATTTTCCACAGAAGTAAGTAGTTCTGCACAGAATAATGACGTTTTAACGAAAACCACTTTTTGAAAAACGGCAAATATGCAAGAAATATAACTTTTTTTTAAAATTTTGCACATATAATTGTTCGAGTACATAATAATTATCTAAACTAGTTACATTAAAGTATCCTTTTAAATGTTTTTCTAGTAGTGTACGACCGAAACTAGATTTTATGACCGAAACTTTTATATAAGGTCTTGTTTTGGTAGGAAAAAAAAGTAAACATAATTAGACACTCTTTAATAATCATGTAGTTATTTAATATTCATTTAGTCTCTAATATTTGAACTATTGTAATTTTTTATTTAAAATAAATTATTTATGTTTCTTAAAATAAAGGGTTGATTTAAAACAAATAAACTTAATATTTCTTTTTGATATTAGTTATGAATAAAAATAAAAAAAAAAGTAACTTATTGGTGGTCGAGTGGTCAAGGTGGCCACTCCAAACCTAGTAGGTGTTGCGTTCAAATTTCGCATCGAGTAAATTTTTGAGATTTCTCGATTTACAATTTTTTATTAATGCTAGAGTCACTAAGGACCTTGGCAGTTATAAAGTTATAATATATTTTCTCTTGAGCTGAAAAAAATAATATTAAAAAGCGTTATGAAGTTACAATTATGAATTAAAAATAATTTTAATGAACTAATAACTGATAATAAGATTATTATTCATAATTAAAGATTCTAATATTGTAAGTGATAAACAATAGTTTCTCAAAATTTTCATCTCTCGAATTTAGTTTCGGTTTTGGTCGTAGTTTTGGTTTGACGGAAGCCTAAACCGAATCTAAGCCGAAACTCGTATTTTTGCCGAAAGTAAGCCGAAACCGAAAGTTGATCGGACACTAAATTAAAGTTTTAATTTTAGAAAAAACACTATGGATATTCATAAAACTAGTTAACTTTGACAACAGAATACTTTCTTAAAATTGGTGACTGTTGGATAGTCCTCTTGTAAGGATCCTTGTTTTGAATAAGGAGAAGCAGGGTTGGTAATTATTTGACTATGAGATGTAAAACTCTAATAGGATAAAGCAAAATCGATTAGTAGTCACTGGTTGACATTGCGAGTAAAAAAGGAAAAACTTTCCAAATGGAGGGAAAAATTCCCCAATTTCCCAATACAAAGCACATTATATGGGTTTGGATTTTTCCTTCTTTAGACGCTTATTTATTAGAGGAACTATAGACTTGTCGTTTCTGAACCTATAGAAATTCAATTACCATTTAACAAGTTATTTTATTGTTTTACTAAAGACATATCGACGGTCCAAACTTTAGCCCCTAAAGTGTTAACCTGCTAATTCCGTTTCATTTTTTTTTTGTGTTCCACTAGGAATGAAATAAAAAATTCAAATTCTATCGAGTGACAAACAAATTAATCATTTTAAATATAAAATTATCAAAATACAACGTGAAACGAAAATCTGCTATCTTTACTAACTTATATCACTGAAATTCACCTTTTTTCTTCCCCTGCAAAAATTATTAAATTGGACTTGGCAGGTCAACACTTTAGGCTGACGATATTGCAATTATAGTGACTTGTTAACTCAAAAAAATGTTTATTATTCTGAAATTTGTATTGAAATAGATCTACAAATGCCCGAAAGAATAGAAATTTGATATGGTATGGTCTTCGAACTTTTCAGGATAGTAACACAAAGCTGCTATCTAAAACATTTTCAATATTTAACCAAGTGCATAAGACTGCATAAGATGTTCATAAATGTCAAAGGAGTTTTTGTAAGTTAAATTCGATAATTTTAACTAAGTGTGGTAAAAACTTCAAACAATAAAATGTTATGGGAGGAATAAATATCTGCTATTTGAAGAGATACCATAAATTCCTAATCAATCGTTTTCGACTAACTAAGAACCCAAAAGTTCTCAAGAATTGTCAAAAGACAAAACTTTCTTTTGTAACACAATAATGTAAGACTCCTCTGCACAAGAAAAACCATGGAAATAATTAAGAAATCAAGGGTGGGTAATATTTATTTACCCACTATAATTGTCCTTAGTTGTACCATCGGGTTTCTCTTTATTTCAGGTTTTACAATATTTTCTAAGTGGCAAACATAATTGTAAAGTAAAATGATATTCAAAATATGATTTTGAAATATTTTACTTAGTAATTGGTTTTTATTAATTTGGCATTTGCACACTAGATGTCAAAAGGTTGATGATATTAGGGAGAATTATACCATTGATTTTAAATTAAAACTTGTTTCATAATTTTGTGTTTCAATTTTATTAAAAAATGACATTACTTTCTGGTCCCCCTATAACTTAGAAGTAAGCATCTGTAGATAGCTAAATTATAGTAGAAGCATTGTGGTTTATACTGGAAAAATTCCGGCGCTTTAACTCCAATTCTGAATAAAGGAAATTCAAATTGATTTTTGATTGAAAATTATCTGTATTATGAAGGTTTAGAGTCTATGTCTTCTTTATATGAGTAATCTAGTGGTTTAAGCTTTCTAAGTCTAAGTTTAGGGGTACCCAACCGTATGTCCGCAGGCACCGAAGTATTTAATAAAGTAATTATTAAAGGGGGTGGGGACAATGAGAATATTACTAAACAAAATTATTGATTAATTTTTTATGCTTATAGAAAACATTAAAAAGAAAGTCCTAGATTTTTATTTTGTATAGTTCCTAAATTCATTCTAAAATACTAACGTTGTACTAGTACAATCTTTTTCTTTGAATATACGCTGATAAACATAGAACATATTCAAGTTGAAGTTTAGTTAATACTCATTCTCATTATAATGGAAATTTAACGTAAGTTTTAAAACAAAAAGCTTCATTCAACATTTAATTTTCTTATCTTAAAATTTTATTTCAAAACTCCTCGTGTTGTTGCTTTTGAACAGCACTTTAAACTTTGAATAACAATCCTTTACAGAACGCTAACTGAAGTGCTATTGACGTTAAAGTCGCATTTTTAAATTCTAACATTTCGTTGTTAAATTCTAAAGAAGGAGAATGAATAAAGCTCAAACTGTCAATTTATATTCTAATATACTTGTAACGAAACTATCATCGCTATAAACGATAATGATATTTAAACTTTAGATAAAAAGACAAATATTGTAAGCATATAAGATAATAGCCTCTTCGGGAAAAGAGCTAATTGCAAGCTTTGTTTATTTGTGAAGTACGTTTTGTTATTATAATGAGCGCTTGGAAAATTTTTAAAGTAAATTTTATTTTTGAATTCAAAATTTTATGCAACAGTTTTTATTTGAGATTATAAAAATTATAAATTTCTCTCGTTTTCGGGATTTTAACATTTAAAAACATTAATTTATACAAGTACTGTACATAGAACAAAATTTTGTTGTAAAAAAAAATCATTATTGCAATTTGGCTGGTTGTCGTTGTTTTTGATTTGGTAACAATGTTTTATTTGAAAACTACTTATTATCTCCCAATAAGTATATTATCCCCCTTTTTTCCTGATACAAAACAAATGGCATCCTGTTATATTTCTGTTTTGTCAAATAAATAAATTGAAACAATAAATCTTCTCAAATATTTATATTAAAAAAAGAAACATTATTAGAAATCATTTTATTTGACTTAATTTTCTAGATTTTCCATAAAGTTGTTAGTTTCATTTGAAAATGGGTACTTTTCACCGTTTTGCCTTATTTTAGTTTCCAAACTTTTATAAAAATTGTGATAGTGGGTCAAACACTAGTTTTACATCGTTAATGTATGAACCCCGTTAAAGTATAAGCCCGTTTCAGTTATGTCAACATTCCTAACAGACTTGACTTCCAATTTTATTTTGTTTCAGAAGTCCAATTGATCCAAAAGAGATTCAAACATTTTGGATCGGCCTTTAATAGTTTTGAATTATTTTAAACAAAAATTTAAATGGAAAGGTCACAAAACTTCATAGAACGCCACATATTCAAAAAGTTCATCATTAACAAAGTAAATAACATAGTTTTCGAGTGTCTGAGGTTAAAAAATACTAATTACTAATTAGAGCATTAAAAACCTTTCCATTCTTTCAAAATCGATATATAATACAAAGGATATATCAGGATGTGGTTGACCAAACAAGTTAGCAGTGTTTTATTTTATTTATTTCAATTTGCAACGTTTCGTCGGTGTGATTCCAACTTCATCAGACAACCTTGTAATATTAGATAAAAACATAATAATTGACATGCCAATACTTAATTTTATCTCCGGTGTGTTTCACCAACGAGTCTAACGTAGGAATTTTTTTTTAAAACATGAGACTATGTGTTTTTATCTAATATTACAAGGTTGCCTGATGAAGTTGGAATCACACCGACGAAACGTTGCAAATTGTAATAAATAAAATAAAACACTGCTAACTTGTTTGGTCTACCACATCCTGATCTATCCTTTATATTAAAAGCATTGGCAATAAGCAATGAGTTTTATTTATTCACTAGTTAATGTATACATTACCATCCGTTTTAACGTTAAAGTAACATATGCAGTTAAAAAATAAATCTTTAAAATGTCATTACAAAAATTAATAAAATAACTTTTTTCTATATTTATTATTGCTTCCAATCCTGTATCATCTATTTGTTGTAGTTCTGAGAATTTTTGAGGATCTTTTATTTTTAAACAATTTACACTTTGTAACTTTTGCGCAACGTTACTTGCGCAAACAAAGTGAAAATTATTTTAAAAAGTATTTACAATAAAAGGTCCTCAAAAATCTTCGGAACTACAACAAAATTAACTTTTTTGAGATAAAAAAATTTCCAAAAGACAAATTAATAAATTTGCTATTAATTTTCTTTTAGTATTACAGGGAAGTAGTTTAAACTTAGCTAATTTAAAATTTAAATATTCTAGAGCCAAAACCGCGTAATTTTGTCATCGTTTTGTTTAAGGCTGCAAAGAAATAATCAATTAAAATTAATTTTTATCACCTCATCTATAAAAAAAAAAATAATTTTAGGCTTGTAGGCATATTATATGAACGATAATTGATTTTATAAAAGTTCAAATGTTATGATATTGCAAATAATTTTTGTTGCATCGTAAAACTTGCTAACCAACTTTGCAAAGTTTTAATTGAACTAGTTCTTGAAACAATTAAAGTTTTTCAACTTACGTGACGTTTGAAAGTAATTAAGATTCTTTTTTCTCGATTTACAATGAAAATTATAAAAACCCACAATCTTTCACACACACATATTTTCCGCAAATGCACACTCGCAAATATACAGAGCAACATTTAACAATTCATTCACCAAAAACGCAGACACACCTTATGGCCAGTTATACGAAAAGAAGCGTTTCTTATAATTCTCGTATTAAAACTTTTCCGTAAATGTTTATAAAACATATTTTCACTTTAATTTTTAAAAAAAAAACAACTAAAACACGCAAAATTGTAAACTTCTACTATATAATCAATGACGAAATTATATTTATGCTGACTGTGGTCCGCGATCTCTAAGACGAATGATATTTTTTCTCCATTGAACTATTCGGAAAAGTATGTTCTACCGATTATGATTATTGGAAGTATTATTGCTAGCCAATAAAATTTTATGGTAATGCAAGACTGAGTTCTAATACAAACGAATTAACAATAGATAATATTTACTGTGTGTACATGTGTGCGATTAAATATTTTTTCTGTTCTTATTATTATAGAGATTATTATTCGTTGTGATAATGATTTGCGGTTGAATAAAGGTTTTATCAACTATAGTAATCAGTAGCGTAACAAATGAAATTGGTTTCTTTGTACTTGCAGTAAATTATCGTCACCGAAACGTTCATTTACGAAATTTTCTGGGATACTAAAAACTTATTTAAATATAAAAATCCTCTTACATTTTTCTTCTCTGCGAAATATTTAAGAAAATAAACAAACATAAACGGTATATTGGTTGAAAATATGTGAAATCATTAGTTACGGATTTAATTTTGAGATTAGATACCTAAGTATTACTTTTTCTATTTTTAGATTATTATGATATTTATCGCTTTTTTGGCTTACTTATCGTATAAGAAAATTATCTTTAAATTTAAATAAGTTTTTCCAAAACTTATTATTGCGTTCCACAGTACCTCGTTTGTAGTTTTTTTAATATTTTCCTGAAAATTTTGAAAATAATATTGAGAATAATTTTGATAAGCAAAAGATTTTATTTGGTTTAGTTTTTCCAAGAAAAAGATAAGCAATTCATTTTTATAGTTTTTTTTTTTTGGTTTCTGTCTGACATCAGGTTTACTTCCCGCGTGGTAAAGTTTTTCGCCCCATCGTCTTCTATTCCAGGTAAAAGGTTTTAGAAATTTAGTAGGAAGTTCATTTTACGTGTTAATAAATTATCTTCTTAATCTAAAACGAATTATTTTTGCAATGATGCATTTGTCAACTTTTAGGTTTGTATTCGGTCCCTATTCTACTCTAATGACTTTTTTACTCAAATCATTGGTCCTAAATCAAAATCGTGAATGTACAAAGAAAAAAATAATTACAGTTTTGTACTGAGTTAAGTTTGGTTTTCTAATAAGTTCTTAAAGATATTTTGTAAATAAAATACTTAAAGGATGTGCACAAATTTATAGAAAGAAGAAATTTAAAATCCTTTTTTATCAAAATTAAAATGTATATATTATTCTTGCTCATTTATCTGAGTTCCTGTGATTTCGCTTTGAGATCTATTTATATTCTTAAGACAAATTATTAGAAAAAAAAAATAAAAGTTATCTAAAAAAGACGAATACACACGAATACAACACAACATAATTTCTGCAACTGTTTCGACCAGGATAGGTATAACTTGCAATTGGTATTTTCAAATCTAGATAGTGACATTTATCTTTCAGATTAAATTTTACCAGTAAGATAGACAAAAAATCAATACACATTCACATTAAGATAATGACATATGTAGATATAATAGATAGGTTTTTATCTATTAAACAGCTATCTTAAGGATACGATCCGTCTATTCAAGAGTGAAAATACCAATTCTAAGATAGAAAAATATTAGGGAGACTTATATCGATTAAAATCTTTCTAGTTTATATAAATGAACCAAATAAATGTAAATTATTGGAAAATGCAAATTAATATTTTCAACATTATCATAAAATGCATCACATAACTATAATAAGTGTAATAGTATTACATAACTATATAGTATTACATAACTATAATAATATAATAAGTAAAATTAATTCTCATTAACTTCAAATTTATTTTAATAGTTATAGAATTTCCCAACATTTTTTCGCTCACGAGCCACTTGGTAGTACATTAATAGTATCATTTCGCAAAAATGGTTTTCTTTTGTGAAATTTATTATTGCTCGAGTGTTATTTTATTTATATCATATCATCGACTAACTGCTGTCTAATATATCTAATTTTTAACACGGAAGATATATTTCTGACAAAACCGTATAATAAAACATGAAGTACAAAAAAATGGAATAGTTCCATATCTTTCAACCCTTTAAGAAATAGCTAAAATAATTGACTCATACAAAAAAAAACCAGTACGAAAGTCTAATGAAAAGCAAAATAACATTTATGTAAAAAATATATACTCTATTTCATAAAAATAAATTGTACGCAAATATCTATTTACGTATAACTAACATTAATATAAAATTTATTACAAATACTTCAGCTGCTATTGGGAACTGACCACTTTGATCACGTCTGGTGACCGAAAAAAAATGTAAGTTTTTGTGTGCACTATAATACACAACTATATCTAGTAATTAACTATAATTGAAATAAAAATAAAATAAAAATTTTGTAATTGAAATGGAAGTTATTAAATTATGCCGATGTATAAAAAAAGTGGAGTTTTCTGTGCTATGAATGATTATGGTAGTAAAACACATGAAAATGTAGAAATAAGTTTCCTTGCTATATTCAAAATTGGTAGCAATTTTGCTAACGTCAACAATTTGTTCGGAAAGAAATGAAAATTTTTCCTTATTTTCGAAACTGATTCTTATATTTCGTTAAATTCTTTAATATGAGAAAATTGTAAAAAAAAACCCTGTAAAACTTTAAATTTCTGCTTGTATTTTTATTATTTTACTACATTTAATTAAGTAAATGTCAAGCTTTAATATTTTTTTTTTCGTTATCATTTTTCTGTCCTGGGTTTGATTCAATCCAGTCGAAATAAAAATAAGTCAAAATAATAACCCAAACTCAATACAAACTTATGGGCATTTATTTGGTTGCTCACAATACGTAGCCATGTTTTTTAAGCTGTGTTTTCTGGTCAGTTCTCAATGGAATTTTCTAGCTAAATTTTAATCAGATAGCTTTTTAGTCGTGTTAAATTGAATGACTTAGTATAAAAACAGAATCATTTTTTTCTATTCCGTATTAAAACAACACCGTGTAAAAAAAGATCGTGTAAAAACAGAGTTGGTTGTATAGAATTTTATGAAATATTTGTTTTACATATATCGGGTCATTATTGATTATTTTTCTCGTATACCATGAAAAGTTCGTGTACTATAGGTTGAGCAATGCTTAAAAAATTTAATGCTTATTTTAAGGAACCTATGATATTTCCTATATTTTAATTTATTTTTCAAATTTTATTATAGTTTTTCAATCACTTATTGTTAAAATGGATTAAAATTTATTGCTCTTTATTCACTAACCATTTATTCAAAATGTTAATGAATTAAATAATATTGATTTTTTTTTTCATGGCAATAATTAAAATTTTTCATTACTTAATTATGTATCTTATCTTAGCATTTTGTAAATATTATTTGCCTTAAATATTTTTTTTTAAATTGATTAAAGTATCTATCCTTGAAATAACATTCTTATCTTCGTACATAAAGTATGGTATTTGAATCGGAAGTATAATTTTATTCCCTTTTTAATTTACACGAACAATGTTATTGATATTCTCCTTCGAAACTTCCGACCGGATATCGCGTTTAATCCAGGCGTTTAGCGAATATCACGCGATTTACTAACTATAGAATTATGGTAGATATCATAAGATTATACCATATACAGTCATGTTATGTTTGTTATAGGAATCTTACCTAAAAGAAAATTTAAAGCTTTCCAGCCTTGTAATAAATGCTTTTATAATTATAAAATACAGTTAATCTGTCGAACTATGAATAAATACATTTTATAATTTCGAATAATTAAGTCGCATCTTTCAAAGGATTCATATTTTTTTCAAAAACAAAGAAGTTAATTTAATTAAAATGCAGGTTTCCCCAGCACATTAATTATTATTCTTTTCGATTACTCGAGGCATTTTCAGTGAATGCATTGAAAGAAGACTTAGATAATGAAACTCTGTAATGATCAAAAAAAGAAAGAAAGAATGTGGACTACTTCCTTCAAACAATTTCGTCCTGTAGTCTCATTTAAGAGATAATGATTCTCAACACATACTTGTACAAATTAAATGCCGAAGCCTGGTAAAGAGAAGTTTGTCAAGTTTCCTTGAATTTTTGTTTCATAATAAAAATGATAAAACCAAGAAATAACTGATATTCACTTACTGTTAAAGGCAAAAGATTATTTCACTCATGACTTATTTTGTTGAAAACATTGTAATTGACCTGAATATTAAATAATTTCCGTAGCTTTTTGCGTTTAACTTAGAAAGTTTATTGGTACGCCACTGGCAGATAATGATTAATTAAGCATTAAAGCAAGCTATACTCGCTTCTGTACATTATTTTAAGTAAGCGTTGTTTGATAGAATATTAATGTCTTTACTCGTGGATATTAATTTAAATTGGATTTTCAACACCATTTAAATTTAAATCAAATTTTCATTCGTAATTAATTAATCATGAAAAATGTTATTACCTGGTTACACACGTATATATGTACAAATATTATGTATATTTGGGATGCAATTGAATAATAAAAATAATGGCAATGCAAATTATAGTTTTCCATGAATGTTAATTAATGTAGGTGTACTATAAAAACTTATCTTCTTATTAACATGTTTTATTAATTGATAATTTTATTTGTCAACACGAATTAAAGCCATAAAGTATTGATTGGGTTCATATTTCTACGTAATCGGTTTTCATTAATCAATATTTAAATTTGTTTGACGTGATATTAAAATTATATAAGTGTATATTAGATAAAATAATATTAATAAAAAAATATAATGATAATAATGATAACATCATGTACGTAGATAAATACGTATTGCACCTTATCTCACCACTACTTCAATAACGTGGTTTGTTTTTATTAATAAAACAGTGCTTCTCAAACTTCCAATGAATACATAGATATTTTTCCCATATTTAAAATTTGGTACTAATTTTTGCCATCCCAAAAATTATCCTGAAAATAAGTTTTTACTTTCTATAATAACATGTTTTTTTTTTTGAAAAAGAATCGTTAATTTTTTGACGTGTAATCTCGTTTTTAAAAACGCTTTGTGATTAATTGCAACTCTGACGTCACACATAAGTTTCATCAGCGTTTTCTTATTTTGATCAACTGATTTACGTTTTAATTACTAATAATAATAACTACTAATAATAATTTTTGAGTAATAAAGAAGAAAAATTGTGCAAGCTGACAGAAAAAATCAATCTACAATAAATGTATTAATAATTGGACAATTTATAAATAAAAATATAATTTTTTTGCAGCGAAACTTAAAATAGTAATAACGGCAGTATAAATAGCTACAATTTGTTCACTGTAATATCATAAAAATTAATCATTTCAAAAAAAGCACTATCGTTTTAGGTTATTTGATTAAATTGCCTCATTGATAAAATTTTAAATTAAAATCCAATTAAGTAAAATTTCAAAAGTTAAAGTACTATAATAGATTATAAATAATTCATGCATCGAATATATATTCATATTCACACATATATACAATTTAATCTTTTATTATCTTTTAGAGTTCATTAGGACAGGAACAAATACCTTTTCCGGATTTGTTGTCAATGTAGTTTTACTATAAATCACTTGTAAATAATTATCAGAGCATCAAAAATCAATAATTACTTAATCATATTATCAATCACTTGTTGTTTACTTTGGTGTGACGTCAACTAATCCCAACTAAATATAAAAAAGGATTTCAGAGAGTGAATTTCTCACACTAAGGTTTCGTTGAAAAATTTTACCTTACAATACAAGTTCAATGGAGTCTCTGAAGTTTCCACATACACAGTAAGAAATAACTGTTAATCTTGTTAATATAATGTAATTAAAATATTAAATACACGGTTTATAAATTCATAAGTATATTACTATCTCAGTATTTTGAATTGTTTTCCTTGCAATCACTGAATCAGTTTTGGAAATAATCGTTAATTTTTTTTATTTTTTCCCTCTATTCCTTTGAAGTTGACGCACACTCTTGGGATACGCGTCCCTTAGTTTGAGAAGCGCTGCATTTGAAACCAATTGATACGATGATTAATTGAATGATCTTAAATAATTTATTTCTCACTATCTTATTATCAATTATTCCATCAAATGTTGATGTATAATTTTAAGGCATTACCAACAAACGAAAAAAAAATGCAAGCCACATGAAACTAACATTTTGTCCATAGATGAAGTACGTAATAATATCAGTCATATTTATTATTAGATAATAATATTAATTATATTTGGTTTTTCTTTTTTATGTACATTTGTACCGGCTTTTATTTATTGTTATTAAATATGGATATAATATAATACGTACGGAAATTATTAAATAAATACTTTGTATTTTTCAGCGTCGTGTATTTATAAATTAATCATCAACATTAATATAATAATAAAAAATATGAAAATAATAAAAATTTTAAGCCCTTAAGAATCGCAATTTATCTGATTATTATTAATTTGTATTTAAAACTCAGCCATTTTAATATAATGAATGTATAATTAAACTTAGAGTATAATCATAAATTTGAGGATATCCTGGTTTGATTCCATGATTACGTCATGGTATGATCAAAATGAATTGAATAACAAATTTTATGTATATTGAGTGAACCTGGTTCTCCCAACCCCAGCGAATTAAAAATATACCAGCCCGAGAAACGTATAGAACGCATGCTAGTTATTTTTTTTTCCTCCTATCATAATCCGTTGTAAAATCCATTGCAACTTGCAATGGACCAAAAATTTGAAAAAATAAATTTAGATCCTTAAACCTATGAAACAATGAAGTTTTAAAATAACTCAAAAATTGTATTTTGTTGGTGCAAAACACTTACCAACAGCGAAATTGCTTGATAAAGATACAAAAATGGTGACTAAACTTTTATAAAGATTTCAACAAAAAACAGAGCTTTAAACAGGTAAAAATAACAGAATACAACAAAAGTTGAGCTTTTATACTTTGAAGTTTATGTTTTAAATAACTTTTTCTTTATATATGTAAAATAATAAAAAGTACTATTTATTATTTTTAATAAAATAGTTATTATGTTTGCGTTCAAAATAAAATGCACACACGCAGCTCACACACTTATGCCTTTATTGATTATAATAAAATTAGTAAATAATTTACATTAGTTATTATAAAACTTACCTCTTCATCAAGAGTGACTGGAAATTGTGTAATTGGCCTGACCGCGATGTCTTCTAAAGCCGCTTTTCTTCTATTACAAACATAATATATAGTAAATATAACAGTCAGTTTTAATACGTGGTAAAACCTTATTAATATAGAATAGATTTATAAATAATAGATGAAAAAAGTTGTAGTAGATATACGTACCGTAAAATAATTACTTTGAAAATTGGTCCTGATAGCCCCTTAATTATAGCTGAAGCATTCAAATGACAACGTCCGTGAAGAACAATGCCATTAACCTGAAGATAAAATGGTTTTAATTTTTTAAACTATTATAATTTATTTCAAAATGAAAGTTTATACCTCCAAAATTTCATCTCCCACATGAATTCCAGCCGTTCCCAGACGATGAGCGGCTCCGTTTGGATTCAGTCCCACAACAAACACAGCCATCATATTACGATCTCGATGACCCGCCAGACTCAGACCAAGAGATCCTTGGGGACCTCTTTCTAACTGTACCATCAGAACTGTTCCTCCCAAATTGTGGTATTTTTTCTTAACTTTATCTGGCAAAAAAAATATATATGATCAAACTTATGTTATACAACTATTTTTTATAAATATTAAAATAAATCATTAAAATATTTTCGTTGCTAAAAGGATATTTACTCCTTTAATGATTTTTTTTAATTAAATTTTAAAATAATTATTTTATCAAAGTGTAACCGCAAAGATAATTTTATGTTTAATATGTTTAATAATGACTTTTACATGCTACATTGGTGACTTTACCATAATTGAACAGAGCTTAATCCTCAAAGGGGCTTTTGAAGAATTTGTCAGACAGTATAATGAACAATCACAATTATGTACCCTTTTAACTTTATATGTTTTTGCATGTACATTTTACATTATAAAACTATACAATTTATATATAATGCTTAAGCTGATCAGACACTGATCCGACAAAGTTATTCATAACAATTTCTTTTTTGGCAAAAATTAATATCTAACTGACTTTTGTTACGTCTACGTTTACAGTTTGTGTCCATATTATTAGACGCAATGAAGCTTTGTTACAATTTAATATATTTTCAACTAAATTAAACTTGATATGGTTTACTTTTTACATTTTAAAAAGTAGTAATGGTTTTTAGGATATATGTTTTCTAAATAAGGGAATAATCTTCATTATTATCCGTACCATCCTACCCGCGGATAGAAGTCCTCAATTGAACCCTATTAAAAATGTGTAGGAGTTAATGAAGAGCAAGGTGGTTACAGAAGTAATTACAACAGAAAAATATCACAATAGAAAAAATATTCATGTATATGAAAATCATCCACAAATGCTCTTTTTCTTATACGGTTCACCAGGACCCAAATTTGGGGAGCTTCAACACTGCAGCCTAAGGCTTATTGTGTTCCCTGGGTCCCAATTTCATCTATTGTAAGCCAAGAAGCCGAGCAAATCTCAACGACCAGCAAACAATGCAGAATGATGCATCCCAATGGAATTACATAGACAGCATACTGCACAAAATTGAAACTTTAATAGCAGTAAACGGGCTTTCAATTAAATGGTAAATAAATTACCCATAATTAACAAGATTTTTCAGTAAATATGTTTTTTTTTGTCATTCTAATTGGTATTAGGCGTTATAAATACAATTTTCGTAAGTTTTTTTTCATAGGAAAGTTAAATACAATTAAAAATAAGATCTCAAAATAAAATAGCTTCTACTTCAGACTTTAAATAAAATTTATAGTGAGTCTAATAATATGGTTAGGGACTGTAGTTAACAATCATTTTTAACATTACAATTTACCACATGAAAATGATTTTACCACAAAAGTTCTAATCCGAAAATCTATCTATTGAATATATTAATTATTTGTCCTAATGATTCAAAAATTCTAATTATTATTTTTTTAAATGTTCAAGTAAAATCAAAATTTGCTTGGGTCTCTCAAAGCAAATACAGGCATACATACACCTCTCGTTAATTTATATATGATTGCTGCCAATGAGAACAAAGTAAATTTGGGATTTTCGGAAAGTGAAACTTTCGAATTGAAAGATTTTCGTCTCCTTACTTAATGAAATGTTTGAAAATAATTTAGAAGTTTAGTTTAAATAATTTAGAAGAAATAATTAATTTGGAAATAATTAGCTCGTAAAATATAATATTACGAATAGTTGGTAAATATTTTTCGAAAAGCATGATAGATTTTACCCAACACCAAAGAGTCAACAAACTTTTAAAGTTTGAATTTTTCAATTTTTTTTTAGTCCAAGACCCCTTGAACACAAGTCCTCCGTTATTTAATAAAAGCTGAAATTTTCTCAGACCATGCTTCCAACACAAGAAAGAACGATGAGCTACTATTAAGTTTAAGTCATCGTGACTTTGGAAGCCTCTCTATATTTTTTGTTTAACCAAAGATTAGAACTATTATAAATGTCTGATTACTGAGGAAATAATACTCAAGTAACATGTACAAAACTTAGTTTTTATAATCTAAAGTAAATATAGTTACGCTTTATTAAAGTTAAAAGATGTCGGGGTTTGACAACAGGTTTCCATGATGGTAAGTGACTAGCAATGGATGACGTGGTTTCTCATATTGTATCGAAGAAAATGTATACAACAACGATTTATAATTTCATAAATTTAAGTTGTTTTTTTTACATCTTTTCTACCTGTTATCTGCCAAAGCCATGATAACCTAAAGTTCATAGTTGTCGATCGTCCCTACGTATGTTGGGAGCATGCGCTGAGAAGCTTTTAGCTTTAATAAAATAACGAAGGTCTGATCTCGTTCTATTTGCTAATCGATGGGAAAACGTTCGTAGAAGTTTGTGAAAAAATCGTTTTTGCCGAACCCAAAATTCGATTATCTTAATCAATAAAAATGTGAGTGAAAAGCTTATAGAATTTTGTTTCGATTTTTGGTAATTTGGAAAATAGCTATACAACTTCCATTTCTTTATCCATTTTTTGAGTAGGGATAGAGGATCGGTTAATTTTTCCTTAATTTTTTTTTCTGCTTTAGTATTTTTTTTTCTTTTGTTTTTATATTACTTAAAAGCTATTAAATAAAAACTTTTATGTTTGGTTGGATAAACGGGTTAGGCTATAGATTTTATGTTTTAAGAGAAAGAAAAATAAAGCAACGGTTGATCCTCTGTGGTACATTAAAATATTTAAATTCTTAATTGGTTCTTGTAAGGTCAAAGGTTGGGTCATATTGAACTAGAGTATCAAGATAAAACATTGGAGAACACAATGGATTAATATCTGTTAATTTGATGAATCTAGAAACATGATATAACATATAAGGGATGCTCATTTTAAGGGTATAAGATTGCTAACGTATCAAATCGAAAATTTTCTGTTTTGAAGTAATTATGTTCAGTCACTATTCCTTATTTCTACTAACTAATTCTACTAAATAAAACTCTATGGTGAAAGTTTCATCACATCAATTGCTGACAAATCAGATACTTTTTTGGGCTAAAGCTCACATCACACTAAGTTTGATTTCTCGCTAGATTTACGCTGCTAAAGACCAAATTGAAAATAGAGAATAGCAAAAAAAATCTAGAACACTTGCTAGCGAAGGAGATTTCTACTTCCAGGGTTAACTAAGTCGCTAGCGGGAATCCCAGCAGTAAATCTAGCAAGAAATTATATTTCAATTGGAACAGTTTAAACATAGAAAAATTTTGAGATGTAAAATATTATTATATGGATGTCTCAATTTTTCGTTTATAATATAATTCTGAAACGTTAAATACATTGATAAATTTTGATATTGATGTGGTGCTATTGATTGCTTAAAAGAGTTTTATGAAAAAACAGAACATTTCGGTAAAATTTCATAACATTTTTTTGGTGTACCTATTCCCTCATTGCATTTATTTAAATTCATAAGCTTAGAAGTAAATGGCAAGTACAATCCAAGTTCTGTTTTGTCCAGTGACGCTATAAAAAACAAGTAAACTCACTACAATATAATAGTTGGCTGTAAAATAATAAATAGTAATTCTAAAAAGTAGAAAAAAAAACATAATCATTGAAAATTTACCTAGTTCATATTCAGCCTCCAAGTCTTCAACTATCGTCTCCATAATTGCTCAAAGCAAAAACTATACGTTGTTCGTACTTTGGTAAGGAGCTACGTCCCAGCATAATAACACATAACCACCCAATGTCCAACATCCCTTATCTACACACCAAACGAAAAGGCATTGTCTTTTTACTGCTCATTATTGCCGTGGATGACAATAATATTCCCGAGAATAATCGAGCATAACACATTATTTCCAACATAATAGTAATAGTAATAACAAGAATGCCTAGTACACGTGCACGTTTTCCGATAAAGGCATTATTAACGACACATTATTCTGTTTATTTGTCGTTATTAAACCATTCATTTCCCGTTGGATATTTGTCATTTGATTTCGAACACAATTTGCTTCTTTCATAAATGCTATTCTCTTTCATATAGTGCATACGAGTTTATAAAACCATAAAATTGGTTTAATTTTCGCACATAATTCACATTAATGTATTTGTACATACTTTTCGAAATAATGGAAGATTTTATTGTTTAACTTGTATATATAGGCACTAGAAAGAAATATATACATAAAATGTTTAAAAAATATTTTAATTTCCATTTCAAATTTGTAAAATTTTAACACCGACTTATTTCTATAATTTCCGTAACAAGAATCGTTAAAAAGATGTTAAAAGTTTCATATCAGTATATAGCATATTTATGAATCATTAGAAACCAGGACCAATGGTGGTATCATAGTTAGTTGTAGATTCTGACGGACTATTGATTATTCTTAAATTAAATTCTTCCACAAGGTAATTATTGAAGGACTCAGATTTGTCATCTTGGGCATCAAAATTGTAAGGCACCAGGTTAGTAGAATTTTGGGTGAATTACGTCCAAGCAGAGCTGATCCTCTTACTGAATATTGTTGAAAAGTATTACGAATAAAGTAACAACATGATCCATAGGTATCCATCGATAGGTAAGATTTATTGAATGCACTAGCTCCAAAATGATCTGGAAGTGTAAGGAAGCCCTTACAAACCTGGTCACCAGAAATATGGTCAATTTGGGGTAGGTACCAGGTCACAAAGATATTAAGATAATAACAAACAAGGTGCCCGTTTCTAGGTTCACATTCCTAGGAACTACTAAAATTCCATCAAAGATTGGGTTTATAATAATCACTGCTCCACATAGAAGAACACCACTGGACAAAAAAACACAGTAAATAGATGATGGGAAAACCATTCCTGATGATAACTACTAAAATGCTTGATCTTACAAGAAAACAAGTCTAAGTAATAAAGAGTCTAATGACTGACCACGGTAGATTGAAGAAACACCTGCATACAATTGGAGTACATGTGAGAGATCCAATGTGCAGATTCTGTAGAGCAGAGGACGAAACCGCTTCCTAGATAGAGAAAATCTAGTACTACATACATAGTATAGTTAAGCATTATTCCAAAATTTTATACAGTTTTGTTCTGTATACTATTTCTACACGATTTGATGACGGTCTCGATCTTAAACCGTATCAAGCGTTACACTTTTCCATGTTAAATTTAAATTTTCATTTTCCCTTAAATTTACCAAGTGCTCGTACCCCTTCCACTGTATATTTGTGTAAACTATATTCTATGTATTCTCTTTTTTCAAAGTTAGCATATGAAGCAAAAAGGAATAGTTTCAAAGACAGTCACGAGAGACTGCTGATTCAAAGAAAGGTAAGAAAGTGGGGGTCCAATGGCTGTCATTATATTTTTGGCAGATTTATGACCAGTTTTACTCTAGTGATATAATCTCTTTGGTTTACACACGGCTTATACCATTAAAATAATGAAAACGAAGTTTATTTAATCAATTGATAAAAATTCAGAACTTATATGAAAACTCGGCAGAGTCTCTTTTAAATAAGTCATCAAGCAACGTCTCATGTCTATTTTGTCGCTAGTTCAATTCGCGAATAAATCGACGTTGCCAGATGTTGACTTTTTTAAAAGTAACCTGTGTTTAAAATATATTTGTAAAAGCTCTAAAACTGTAAAATATAATTCAATGCACTGTCGCGGACAAGAGAGTTCGAGTGAGACAAAAGCTGTTCCGGAAGTTTCCTCGTGAGATTCTAGTGTAGGATAGAAAGAAACGGAGAAGGAGAAATCATTGAAGAACTATCTAGAAGCTTCTAAAAACGGTAAATTGGTATATAAAACGCGATTGACCGTCGACAATGAACCAGTTACAGTTTCAGTAAAAGAGTGAATAGTAATAGTTCGAAGTAAAAGTCAACACTGAATTTAAACTATACAAAGAAAATATAGCCAACATTTGAGAACGTCTCATTTGTCTATTTTGTTGCAAGTTCAGTTTGCGAATAAATAGACGTTGCCAGATGTTGGCTTATTTAAAAGGCACCTGTGTAGAAAATTCATTTGTTAAAGATCTAAAGCTGTAAAATATAATTCAAGTTACTTTTTAAATCTCATCTTTTTAACTTGATTAAACCATTTTTATTCCTATAAATTATTCCTAGCCAATTTAAATGAGTTTAATTGAGTCAAAATAGAAGTCAACATTTTGTATTTAAGCTATATAAAAAAAAATAGCACTAAAAGTTGAAAATAAGCCAATTATTATTAAGGAACCGAAGAAGTGCATAATGATGGAAAAATTAAATTTGTTGGAATATGTAGGTATGTAAATAAATTTTAGTTGGTTGTGTAACTTTCAGAAGTGATTTATTATTATAAAATATTAAATGAAGTTATTAATAACGATGAATATATTTCAGAACAATATTTTAGTTAAACTATTCTATTGTTAGTGAAAACAATTTTAAGTGATAGAGGATTAAAAAGTATTAGTCAACCTACAAACATATAAAAGTAATTAATTGATATAGGATGAATGATGGATTGTTTATGTGACACTATTCATACATGTCCACCCTAATCGCCAACCTCAATATTAAACAAAACAAGGGAAGGTTGGGGATGGTTTTGATTGAGTGCACATTTTAATCATTTTCCCTATTAACTAATATCGGTTCGAACAAAACAGTTCATATACCCGACCTCGGTTCCATATTTGAAAATTGTTCAAGCGAAAATCTGAAAATTTCATCGATAAGTTACGAGCTCGTGTTAGGAAATGCCAATCATGTATGACTTGGAAAAGTGGTATGAGATATTACACATATCGATGGATCACACAAATGTATTAATAACAACAAATTTGGTTTTGGTTAGTGAAGTCAATGTTTTGTTAAAATTTGAAAGAAAATCAATGAAGCGATTACCAGCTTATTATAGTGGTTGGCTCAAATAGTTTGTTGAACATTTAACATTAATAATAAAAAGGAAATCGCTTGAATGGAAATTAATTAATAACTAAAAGCTTAAGAACTTTTCTATTTACACAATTGGTTAATCTTTAAATTTCTTTAACAGTAGTTATTTTTTTCAATTATTATCATCTCACGTAAATATTTAGATAAATTTTCCACGGTTTTGAAAGTATTCCAATTAACAACTTTACGGATCGAAAATTTATTGAGAAAAATAATGGATGACGTCAAAATAAACTACACACACCTGACTATAGTAAAAAAAAATCAATTTTCCTCAAAATCAATCACAGAACTAATTATTTTTATTGAGTTTCAATATATTTATAGATTTTATTAGGCCTTTCAAGTGTATTCATACACAAACACCGTTGTATACATAACTAACATTTTACACATTTATCTTGGCGAAAATCAGACAAAAAAGAAGAAATAAATTAAAATGGTGAACAAGAGAGACAATGAGAATCCAATGAAATATAGTACAAGGTCTTGTGTTCTCTTCATTCTATATTCCACCGAATGAGAAGAGTAAATATTTAGATTATTTTATTGATTGAATTACTAAGCCGAAGATTCATAATCAGTGTGGAAATGCATCGTAAAATACGGTAACAACATGAAAGTGTTGGATGATTAATAGCAAGTTCATAAAATCTCCCTTCAACATTCATAAAAATAGTTTACATTTTCAGCCATTAAATAGTATGGTTAAGACTTGAAAACATCTGGAGAAGCTTTTAACAATCATTAAATATAGCTGTTAAGTAATCATATTGATTACGAAAAGTGTTCCACGTGATTATACCACCAGCTGTTTCTTATCAACCGTAAAAAATTCTTATTGCAAAAAATAATTAATATCATGAAAATTATGATTCCTTGCATATTTATTTATTTTTCCTTAAATTTAAAGTTATTTCATACATTTTAAAATCAATATAAATACGGTCGAAATTTCTGTTTGAAGTAGTCATGAAAAGTGTATTTGATATAGTAAAATCGTCCTACAATGATATGTTTATTATACAGTAGGACATTGATTGTCAACTGTCAATCAGTATTAGAAATATAATGCATTATTGTTCCAAAAACACGAAAAGTTTTATACAGAAATTTTGACATAAGAAATACTCGAAAGCTTCTTTCATTCCTAATGTTTTCTGAGTAGATTTCAATTTTCTATTTACGGATATTAAAGTGATCGCAAAACTACATTTTCCTCAAAAACCTCATATAGTATAAAGCCAAACAGTTTTTGTTGGTGAGTACATATCTTCGACGGATTTATATAAGTGTTATTGAAAATATATTTCATGCTACTATACAATAATGTGTTGGTTGAAGAGTCGAAATTGATTCATATAAAATATGTTACATATATCATCGTAACCCAAATGTCTTCCATGACTCTGTCGCTAGCTTTTACTAGGGTAGGTACTTGTCGCTATAGCATTTATAGAAACATGCGTAATTGTCTACATGCTTAGAAAAACAATGCAGCATTTAACACACAACATTTAACTTGCTATTATCATCGATATTTTCACTCATAGATAGGTAGACTAGGTGCATAAGATAGCTATTAATTAGATGAAAATTTATCTGTAAGATAAAATTTACACATTTATTCTACGTATATTTTTAGGTTTTTCTTGTCTTCCGGATACAATTTTATCTAGAAGATAAATATTATTGTGTAAATGTGAAAATATCGGCCACAACTCGAGTTTCATGATATTTGATCCCCTGACAAAATATTTGTAGGCCAATTATCCCCAAATACACTATCCTTGGTCAAAATATCCCAAAGACAAAAAGAAATCAATAAAATATCCCAGAATGTAAGACTACGGATCTTTCAGCGCTACGAAATGAAGGAACAAAATTTTTTGATATCTCGTTTAGTTTACAAGATATCGATACTTACAAATTGAATAGTGGCATTTATTTTCACTTATTTTATCGGATATCTATAGGTTTTCAAAAGAAAAAATAACTGATCACAATAATTATTATTATTGGTTTGTGTTAAAAATATATTCAAGGGATCCAAAGGTAAAACCTGCTAAAAGTTCTATTTAGCATCAACAATATCTGACAACGTCGCATTTTCTATTTTGTTCTATTTTGTTGTACTTTTTTTTTAAATTTAATTCGCAAATAAGTCGGACCATACTTAGAAAAGCATTTCAAATATCTTTGTTTTTGTTTGGGCTGCTCTTCGATCCTATCAGAGCTTTGCTCGTGGACTTCTTGTGTATGGCTTTTGAGGATAATACTTTAAAAAATAAAAATAGTAAGAAAGAAGAAAGAAGAAAGGGAAAATAATTAAAATTAAGAGATCCATTACATTTAGGTGCTTTTTTCTGGAAAAAACAAGAGTAATAAATATAAATGAATTATAATCGAAGGATCAACTGTCCGGGATGTTTTGTCTTCGTGCTATTTTGTTCTGGGATATTTTGTCAAGATGCCTAAATTTTTTGAAGACGCCTGATACGTCAAGTCGGTTGCTTTAAATTAAATTTACTTCTTGCCCCTAGTTACATATCGGCTAAATTTAGATTTTGGAAGATTGTTTTACAACAGTTACAGAAAAAACTATACGCTGCAACAGCGATTCTGAATCTATGGGGCGCGTACTCTAAAGGGGGCGCGTGAACCATGAAAAGGGAGCTTTAGTTATTTGATAAAGAACGTTTACTAAAATAAATTGTAATAATAAGACTTGGCATTCTGAGTTCTTCCATTATTATCAATTACTCGATATCTAATTTGTTTTAAGAGCAATAACCTCAGGCAATTATCTATAACATCAATATATAATCAATTAATCAATGAATTGTTCAATATTTTAGGGTTGTATGGTAGCGGTAATGTAAGAGGTAATAAGATTCACAAGTATTTAAAATTTGAGATCTCAGGAAAATTTTGTTACCCTAAAGTAACATGAAACAATTCTCTATAAGGTCAAATATGGTATAGAGCCATGGAGCTCTGCCAGTAGTTCTAAAATAAAAATTATGAAACAATCCCAATCAAAAATGCTTGGATAAATGCTTACATAACAAATGGTATCATATAAATAGACCTAGTATTTCCAACGGTTGTAAGTTGGAACTCAGACTAAATACTACGACAAACTATATCTACATTTCAATATATTGATGACGTCAATCCTGGAGCCTCAATAGCCAATCTTTCATTATTATATTTGTATACATTATCCTTAATTTTAATAAAATTTTAAGTACAATTTCTTAAGAAAATAGATGAATGAAAAGAAAAAGTTGCTATCAAGTACCACATTTATTATTTTATTTAATAACCTAAATGTTTGATTGAACGGTTTTAATAATTTTTGCTACTGTTACAAAGAAAAACTCAAACCCAAAATTTTCATTGTATTCCACTTCCAAACAAATTCATTGCTATTCTATTCGGAAAGTTATCCCACCAACTCCCTTTACCCACATAAGTTTATGTGCATAAAAATGAGTTGAACAAACAAAAGGTTTCATCTGGTTTTAATTCATTCGTTAGTTAAATTATTTTCTATTTTTTTAAATTATATTTTTTATTTAATCATATAAGTTTATGATTTAGAATGAGACAGTCACATAAAAATAAAAATATTCTCCAAATAAAAATAGAATAATAATATAAGTAGACCCTCTTAGGTATGCAAAAAATATACATAAATGTATATATAGAGCCAACAAAAATTAATCGAAGAAAAAAACTTAAATTTTTAAAACTGAGTTTATAGTATTTAAAAAAGGGACAGTATTAATAAATGTTGATAAAAAGGAAAAAAATGGTTACATAGGCGATAATTGAAGAAAAGTTTGTAAAAATTAACACAGTTTTTGCAGAATAATATGCAGGAGCTAATTTTCATAAAAATGGACGCAAAAAATATTTTCATGGTGAATTGAAATAAAACAGTAGTATGAATATTTTCATAGAAGTGAAAAAGTTTATGAAATAATTAAATTATCTCGTAAGCAGATATATTTTTTAGGTTACAGGAACAATTGAGTTTTTCAAGCGACAATGTTAAGCAGGATTTCGAAACGTAATTAATTATTTACAATTTCATTGAAGCAACGCTTTTTACTCATACTGTTGGAATTTACTTCCGTTAGTCACCACACTAGGGATGTAAATGGTGGATTATACTTTTATTTATTCAAAAACTTATTTGGAGTAAAAAAATAATTAGAAACTTAAAATGTTTTATCCCTTGAGGTAAATGGAGCATTATTGGGATAGACAATACTGTAACTTTTGTACGGAAAATTCAAGAAACAAATATAAAAAATAAATCAAAAACAGCCTCTAAATTGCCCCTACTGATTTCTCCATCATGGATCCTTTATATAAATTAATTGATTTATTCGGTATTATTCATAGTTTATTTTTTTCTAATCTATTTTGTTTTCTATATTTAACAAAATGCATTACAAAACACTGAACTATGTGTAAAAGAATTACGTTATTCAAAGAAAATTAAAAATTTATTCAAATCCTGTCGTATTTATTCGACATGAACAAATATTTAATTTATGTTTTCAAAGTTGACAGTTTAAAAATTTAATTCTCATGTATTTACATGCAGATTCCATTATCACGGAGAACAGAAAAGTTTAATATAAAATAAAACAAAATTCTTTCGCAAAATTGCAAATGCTTTTTGCATTGTAATTGCTGTATTATTTTAATAAAAGCCTTCAATTAGTAACAATAATAAAGCTTTTGCTACAGAAAGCGCTCTCACTTCCCTACTTGCAAGCAATATAAAATTGTTTGTCTTTAGAAGAGCCGCCTCTTGTGAGCTTTTGAAACATTGCACTTGTAAAAAGGGTTCGTTATAGCCGTTTCCGTTTATTTTTATTTTCAAAGCCACATAGTCGTTCTTTACAGTCACATACTTCCATATTCCTTTGATCAAAGGTGGAAAATATAACTTCTTAATTCTGATTAATATATTATTCTCGTAACTATAATACATCAATACATTATGATATTATAGTTTTGTCACTTTGTATTGTACATAAATCAACCCTTTTCAATAAATGTCAGATTTTTATATTATGTTATTTATTGAGTATTTCTTTTCTATTGAGTTAGAGTTTTATAAAAAAACTTTAGCTTAAAAAATATAAACAAAAACAAAGATGTGAAAAAAATGGAATACCGATTGCGATATTTAAATTGATGATCTTTTGGGGTAACATTTAAACCTGTGTAATAAATTTTTATTGAAAATATTTTCAAGAAATACATATAGTTGAGTTAATTTGAATCCTCAATGTACATAAACGCAAATCTAGTTGAAAACTTTAAAAGTCAAGTAATATATAATCTTTATTTTTGGAATAAATTACAAACCTTTCAAAAATGTGTTCCCCCAGAAAAACTTACTAAATAATTGAAACATAAAATAAAAATCGACATTTTTTTCAATTATAAATGATATTTCCAAAAATAAAATTACAAAGCAATAAACAGTTATTATAATTGATCAAATTAGATTTTTTCGCTAACTTTGAACAATTTTTACTATATTTACTATATATAAAATATTGTTGTGTAATTAATGAATTATGTAGTAATTAGCGAACACAAACTCTTTACAAAAATATATTTTGAACCGAAGTTCAAACAAAATGTATTTATGACATATAGCTCCTGGTACGTATTTCGACTACCAAACAAACTTCATTGGTGGCTACCAAGTAGTATTGGATCTTTCCGTAACTGTTTTGAGAAAAATACATCCATATCCAAATACATACATAAAAATAATTCTGTTAAAACTTTGGTTCAAAATATAAAAGTATAAATATTTAAAAATTTTCAATAATATAACCTTATCGTTACCACGATATTAAACTTTCAAAAATAACTTCACTACCATATTTTAAACGTATTAAGAGAGCAATTTATCCAAAAAAAAATATCGATTTTATAAGCCCATCACACGGGAGAACCCTTTTAAATGTTCATTTGCTTTAATTGAAATTATTGAACCCATGAGTAAATTTAACTTGGCCTTAATTCATTTAAATCAAGTCTTGTAACTTCTAGAAAACCAAAGTTACCTACCATGAGACTTGCACATTTAATATTTACTAGAGTCACAGAATTCCACGTATCAGATGATATATTAAAATGCTTTTTTTTCTGAATATATTGAAGTGATATTAACTGCTAAATGATGCTTCATTTATTATTGTTAGTTTTGTATAAGACTTTTTCCTAAAAGAAAAAAAAAATAGTAAAATTTGAGGAAAGTCACTATTTTTTTGGTATCATATAAATAGTTAATTATATTATATATAATTATTGAGAGATATTTTTATTCTAAATTGTTCCAAACTTTTGGTCGTTTGGCATAAGTTAGCTTTTGTCAACATTATGACATGGACGCAATGTTAAAAATACTAAAATTCTGTACAAAAAAAAAAAGCTTTCATCAGCTCAGGATTAAAAAAAAAAGAACCTACGTTTAAGTCTCACGAAATTAATATTTCAATTTTATGCTCAAAAAAAGGTATAATAATGAGCTTTTTCGGATTTTTAAATACAAATAGTTACAATTGTAATAGATAATATCACACAGAAATAAAATTCAATTAACGCTTAAACGGTTTTAAGCTAGTCAAAATTCTTAAGTTATACCCGGTAAAACTAAGGAATAAATAATTTATTTGTGATAGAACAAAGGTTTCATAAATAACAATTTTATTTTTAAAATAAATATGGTATAAAACAACAAGAGCTTGATAAAGTGGAAGTTGATATGTTCTTTAATTGATTAGCTTTAGTTTTGTTTTTATCTACTCTGAGAAGGTAATTAGTTTTCCAGAAGATAACTTCAGCTATCAGAGTGTAGATTGGTGGAAAATAATTGCTTGTCTCCTCAATGTTTTTCCAGAAACAAATACAGCTGAAGCACTACCTTATATGATATTATAAATGGTGCTTAGTTAATAATTTTAGAAAAGTAAAAACCCAAGGTTTTTCAATATCGTTTTTTATTTATGCAAGTAAACATAAAATATAGAAAATTAACAGTTATTTCAGGTATTTTTTCTCCTTGAAATGTATTTTCTAAGGTAAATTAGGGTTTTTTTCTTTGTAAAACCTCTTCTCACTTTTGGAGAAAAATAACTTCAATAGATCATATGCACATTTTTTTAATCGATGATTATTAATATGAGGAAAAATCAATTTTTAGTTATGAAAACTTGTATTTTATCAAAAAAAAGTTTTAATTGTAATGTACAAAAGAGAGTCCGATTGATAATGATAAGTGTGTTTATGGATTTTCTGTGACGTCACAATACACGTACAAGTACGCGTATTGAAACCAAGATATAAACAGATCATTGAGCGGTTAATATAGAAACAGTAATAATTTACACAAATTTTCACATTGTTTACAATTTTTCAGCATGACAATCATTTTTAAACCCTTTTTCGTAGGAATAGAGGTTGTGTTTAAACGATTTAAACAACCTTCCGTTTACGAATAAGGAAATTTGTCTTAGAAAAACGTCCATAGAAATTTTAAAATTTCGTATTAAGAGGTTATTTTAATACCGAACCAATACATGCTCCACTTAGGCAATTAGATTTTAATTATTTTTTTTGCATTTTTAAATGAATATTTCTTTTATACTGTCAAGAAAAGTTAAAAATTAACAGCTAAATTATGTTTTGATATTAATTCAAAACATTTTGATAGTTTTTTTCCTAGTTAATAGTTTTTCATATTCTTTTTTTGGGAATTTATAATCTTTATTTTTCAATACCACGTTTCATTGGTTTCCTGACTTCTTCAGGTACTATTTTTAAATAATGGACATTAGGCCTATTCTAGAAGTCTCAGGAACACCCAAAAAAATAACTTACAAAATTATAACTATCCTACTATCTATAACTTCATACAACGCATACTTAAATGTACATCATTACTGTAATTATATACCATTATAATTCTCTATAACTTAAACAAAACTTTATTTATTTAACCATCAATTGATTTTAACCAACTTTTTCTTTTCTTTTGTTATCTTGTTATTATATATTTCCATTTGAAAGTTTTTCCGTTGAGTTTTCTGCCATAAAACATGCCAGGCAAAATCATAAAACTCAACACTTGAATTACTTTTAATATTCATCATTTATTTAAGGCCAACTTTATGGAGAGCGTACAATGTTCGTTTTACTATTGCTGTGCTCAACTGTTATTGTGAAAAATAATAAAAAAATGTATCGTTCAAAATGATTTTTCCTTTCGATATTATTTTTAGTTTTAGAGAGAGCAACAGCACTGAAATTGGTTCGTAAAAAGAATATATTCCCGAACATTAACTTGTTATATACGTCACTAACGTTTCTGATAGAATTCGGAAATGGGTTTTTATTTACGTTCCATAAAACAGAAATTAACATTAAAAATTTATGAAATTTAAGGAACACAGTTATTATGGAGGTTTGGAAAATCAATTTGTACGGTTTTCAAAAAGCTGAAGTTTATTTTCGATAAGGGAATAATATGCATGAGAAAAAGTCATGAAAGTTTCCGATATATGTGACCGATATCTTCTCAATTTGCTTATTTTATGGCCAGTG
Organism: Sisyra terminalis; assembly: GCA_958496175.1. Lineage (NCBI taxonomy): Eukaryota > Metazoa > Arthropoda > Insecta > Neuroptera > Sisyridae > Sisyra > Sisyra terminalis. Next base: position 24,622,588 of record OY292277.1, read on the forward strand.
AGAAAAGATACAACATTGCATTGCTTGTCATGTCGTGTTAGAAATAATGTTACCTTCGCAACCCCAACGACAGTTCGAACATCCTCAACCCCAGTGAATATACACATACAAGTGCATGCAATATAGGTCAAATCCAATGGGGATAAGGTCAGGGGTCAAAGTTGATTGAATGGACTAGATTATTATTGCATGTGAGTACTTGGTACAGGGGTTGTTTGACAAGGATTTCGATAACTAAAGAGATGCTATTTTGAAAATGAAGTGGATGCAAACACGTGACTAGAATATACTAAAACATATTCTACCCAATATCTAGTATTTCTACAAAGTTACTTTTTTGTTTTTTCATACTGATTTATAGCCATAAAATAAAAAAATCGTTGAGCTTTTACAGAAATTTATTTCATATTACCTACTTGCAAACCGTCAATGTGGGTTGCCTGTTAGTTCTATATGGCTCTTAAACATCTAAATAACGTCTATCTAAATGATCTTTTTTAACAAAAACATCAAAATTTAACTTTTTTAGTTTAAAAAAAGGCGTTTATTACAAACACATTTATTTAAAAACATTAATAGTTTAAAAACAATTTTTACCAATTATTCTGTTCATATAATATATAAAATATATTGTGGTCTTATTTATGTAATGAAATCAACAAAAGTAAACTATAACCATAAATTTGAACAAAAGCTCAAAGAAATATGTTTTTGGCATATTGCCTAGATACGTTCTTTGATTACTGAGCAATCTTTCTCAGTGGTCATCGATATTTTATATTTAAAATACTTAAAAATAAATGGGTGACTCATTACATAGCAGTTACGGAGAGATTCAATTTCACTTGATGACCACTGAAGAAGATTGCTTAACAATCAAAATACGTATCTGGGCTATACTTCAGTAATTCAATTGTTCAAATTTATGTTAATAGTTTACTTATATTACATAAATAAGACCACAATATATTTTATCTATTGTATAACCAGCATTACTGTTCAAAGTAAGTGAAAACAATATAATTTGACCAAATATTCATTTTTAAATTTCTTAATTCATTTTCAATTTAAAATTTCGTTGCTTTAACGAAAAGTAAAAGCTTGGTGAAAAATATTCTACGAAAACCTATGTCTAGAAATTCAATATTTTACTGAAATTGAATTTAAAGTCTTCAACGTGTACGCTTTTAGGGATGTGATCTCATTTATCGCAAAATAATTTGCAAATGCGCAGCTTTATGCAAAGAATGTATTATTTTGTTGGTGGAAAAAATTTTTCATACAGTAACCTACAAACCACTTACTTTTTAAAAATAATAATAATAATAATAATAAACCCGAATGATTTCGAGTTTGAGTAAAATTAGATTCAAGAATTTAGTAATGGTTGAAGCTTCACAAGGGTTATACTGAGAAAATTCAGAACTAGGCCACCTGAAAAACGATTATCATAGCAAAAGATTAAACTAGATAGGCAATAATATTTTAAAATTGTCTAAATTATTGTGCATAATAATTGCGAATTTGATTCATCAGAAGTTGTTGTTTTTATTACTATACAACCCTTTTTTATCAAATTTTTAAAGTGGAGGATACTAGAAAATCTTTTGTTTTGAAAAAGAGATTTCGACCGTTTTGGACTATAAATGAGATGGAATTTGAATCAAAAATGAGAATACAATTATTGAATCAGTTGGATGCAAATTAGTACGAGTAAAGTTGATTTTTGTATGCGTTTTAGGATAGATCAGCAGTTTGCCATAAATTTTTGTGCTTTCAAAGTCTGAAATAATGAGATCCTGGCTTGGTTACTTATTGGTAACTTAGTCGAAATAAAATCTATGGGTAAAGTCCCAGTGTTAAATAGTTACGAGGATTTTTATTACGAGGATTGATCATGTACATATTGTAGGGTTATGCATAACTGTATATACAAATTAACATTGATACAACTTTTAATGCTAATTAATTACCCATAAACACTTGTCTGAAGAGATAAATATTCTGTTTCGCCATCGCTTGAATTCATGATTAAGTAAAAGTTCTATTATGAAAGTATTTCAGAGTAAATTAATTTTGTCACTTTTTTGTCAAATAGTCTCTTTTGTATACCCTGTAATCCTTTACGATTTTGTATTCAAAACTATCGGTTCAATTTGATTTTTAAATTAAATTATTTAATTTTTGGCAAATTTCAACTTTCATCAATAAAAAGCATAAATAAGTTTTTCGGCTAAAGCAAGTCTCAGCAATAAAAACTCTATTTTTAAATCCAAAAGGAAGTTGTGATTTTTAATCATTTTTTCTGAGCACAAAAGACTTTAGATTTGGAAGAAACAATTCTTGTTTTTTTTAGCCTTATTTGATTTTGATTTATTTGCATTTTTCCTTTATTTAAAAGCAAATATTTGCAACTATTCGTAAAATAAAGTCAGAAGAGAATTAAAAATTTTATCAAACTTTAAAACCACCTAAAGAACACGGATAGTCAAGTAGAAGATAAATAGAGAAACTATGTCTATTTTAAATCATAAAAATTAAGATTAGTGATCAACAATTTTACTAATGCTAAAGAAGTTAACAATAGTTAAAGCTAAAGGAGCATGTATGCAGTATACATACAATATACATGAAGAACCACATTCATTAATACAACACATGTTAGTATCGTCGTTATCCTTATGTCAAAGGTTAAAAATTGAAATTGAAAAATATAAGTATGTTAATGTATGCAGTACTAGGAATTGTTATTTGAATATTGCATATTGTCCAGCGCCACTATACATTTTAAGTATAAACAAAGTTTTAATGCTAATTTTAAAAAAAATATTTGTTTTGAATTAAGGTTTGTAATTTTTTTACTAAACTACAAAACATAACGTTGTGATCAATTCTTCTGCCATATTTTTTATTGTACAATATTTGATGAGATTTTCTTTCGTTATTATTTGTGTCTAGATATGGTCAAGTGATAATTAGATTTTAGTTTAGCTCAAACCGTCACCCGCCCACTTTGCGGTATGAGTTATAATATCTAGAGTTAATATTTAATTGGAATATTTTTTTAGTGTATAGGATATATGCTTGAAAGGTTTAGCTGCATTTTTTAATAAATTATTTGTTAACTTCCTTTTGTAGAGAAAAAATTCAACAATATTTATATTTTTTTTTAGTTCTTATGCTTATTATAATCCTCATAATTTTAAAGTTGTGTTATTGCAATATAATTAAGTACTCATTAAAAATACATCATTATAACATACATTCCAGGTTTTTCCTTCAGGCGCTAACATCAGGTCACTAGGTGAATTCACTCTTGAGTAAACTATGCATAACTTTCCATGTGGAAAGCAAATCGATTTCTGCTGCTTTCGGTAACTCACCCTGCAATCTTTTAAACTGGAATATTCGATACTCTAACGGTATAAATGGTATCCGTGGTATAAACACTGGTTCACCTCGAACGCAACCAGTATATATGATGGTCTCTACTGAATTTTTATGCAAGGTTTTCACATGTAACCTGATTCCATTGCAAAACTTTGGGGAATTGGGAATTTACAGTAGTATTACTGGAGCATCCTCTTCCAGGAAAAATGTATGAGACAGAAGATCAAGTGGATTAAGTGTATTAAGGAGCTTCAACGGATAGTTTATAGCATCATCCTTATGTACCGACATATTCACAGTTTTCTACTGGTCTTAATAATCATTTAATGGCGGCAATATTGTTCAAATTCAATTCAAAAAAGTTTAAAATTGTTTTATATTTTGTTTTATTGGCACTTGGATAATTAAATTTGAAATTTCTATTGTTATCCAGGCTACACATTATTCCATACAAACTTTGTCACCTCTTTTAGGAGAAAATTTTTCATGAACCCATTTCATATTTGATGCCTATACCATATAAGGAGTACACCCTCTAATATTCACATCTCTACAACCAGCGGCTTAAGCTGTACATTGATTCATCAGTCAGTCAGGACAAACGATACTGATAGATTTGAATTTGAATTGTACTAATATTTCAATCGATATGATTTTTAGCAACCTTAGTAGTTATTTTAGTTTATTTGCAAGAAAAAATACTATAAAATTTTCTTTTAAATCACTAGGGATAAAATTTAATATCCTTCCAAACGTTAATTTAAATTCAAGCAATCAAGTTGAATTAATTATTTTTAGCTTAAATGCATGAACACGTCATGAATAACTTTAGGTATCTAACAAAACCATTATAATCCTACGATGATATCCTCTTTGACAAAGCTTAAGTTTATCTAAAACTAATTAAATGAACCGTGATAGTGAACGTGTTAATTTGCTTCAATAATATAAGGCAACAAATTTCGATTGCTAATTCCAAAATAACTATAACTTATCGCAAAAAGTAAACAGCAAAAAATAACTATGGTGATTATCATAAAACTGCCACTCGGATGAAAACCAAGAATTTTTGAACTCTGGGAAAAAAAGAAAACGTTGGACAAAGCTTTTTCAAAGCTCACAATAGCAGTAAATAAAGAAGTTTACACATTAAAGGTTTTCTTTTGTTATACATTGTTTGAAACAAAATTCGAATTTTCCGAGCAATGACTTTTAATGTTATACTATTCTTAAAGTAACATCAATTTCAATATTTTTTTTTTAAAATATGGCAAATGGTTGTAACAAAAATATCTCTTTCATAATTAATATTTTTTCAATTCATAATTTCTTTAATTTAAAATTGGTTCAATCTCTTTACTCTCTATTCAGTCTTATAATTGAATTATTAAATTTGAATACTAAATTAAACAACACAATAGACATACAATTGACAATTGGTCAGTCAATAGATTCATAGTCTTTGTTGGTAAATTTATTCTATTCTGTAATTTATTTAGAAAGTGCTGAATATTCTAAAAAGAAAAGGCCATCACATAAGAGAGTATTAATAACAAAGATTTAATCAGAAAATAAAAAAGGAAATGATATAACACAATCAACATAACTGTCAAGAAGTTCGTAAATATCGTAAATATATGAACCGAAAAAAATGTAAATATTATCATTAGTTTATTTTCCGAAGAAAAAAAAACAGATAAAGAAAAGCCTTAGTAATAATATGACGGCTAAATGAAGCATTGCAATTCGGAAAATTATAAGAAATTTGAAAATTATTATTGATGAATAAATTATTTAACTATACGCCTTTGTTAGAACTACAATTTTCCAGTATTTTTCCCTTGATTAAAATATAGAAATAAAACTAATTTACATAAAAAACTCTTATGTTTTAACATTTTACGTTTAACACTCTTAACGGGCTAAATTGAATAAATCAATGATTAAAAATTACAAAAAGCAACCAAATATTATTCCAACTTGTTAGAAAAATACGTTTTCTTATTTATTTTTTTCCTTTTTTTGACTTTGAGTTAGGGAAATTCTCCTGGTACCGGACATTCAAAGTTTTTAATGAAAATAAAATTAAATATTCATATTTTATTCAAATACTTAATATTTTCATTGAAATAAATCAACAAAGAAAAATATTTTATAATCTTTATTCATTCAAAAGAGAATCAATTGTTTGTCTCCTTTTAAATTTTATTAAAATTTGACCCCTAGTAACGGACAAGAATAAATTCGATCCTTTAAAAACCGAATACTAGTGGATTAACAAAAATAATAATGTCAAGCAATCCCATATTAATATAACTAACACCCTATGTCACCATTATTACCTATATTACCATTGTAAATATCCAAACAAATTAACAAGAGTAAATAAACGAAAATTATCATTTAACTACGAATATTATTGAATAGTTCTTTTTTTTAAAAACCACTATTTGATATTTCAATATGAAATTCTAGAAGTAAACATCAAAATAGGAACAGTCTTAGGAATACTTTAAAAATTTAAATTTAAAAATCATTAATATTTTTTCATGTTTCGGGATTATGTGCTGTCTAACGTTATGAGGGTTTTCCGTAATAATTTTCAAATGGTTTAAAAATAATTGCTTTTGATAAATATCTCATATTTTATTCATTGCACTTTATCTATGTCACTTAAAAAGTATAGTAAAATATGAAGGAAATTCCAATTTTTTGCACTTATTCAAATGAGGTTTAAAAATAAAGCTAGGAATTACGTCGCTGTTTTTATTTGATTTATGTGTAATTGGCTTTAATTGCGGCTAATTAGAAATTATATTGGCTGCAATAAATCAAACGTTATGATAAATGTAACAAATTTGTTTCATATTGCTTTTATACCTTTTTCGAAAAGTATAAGTATTTCAACATTGAAATAACAAATAATTGAATTGTCGCTAGAATTTTCTACAAGCAAAAGTTTGTTAAATACATATATTACTTCCATGGATTCAATTCCCAACTACTTTTTTAAGTACGATTTTCTGAATAAACATTTCCACGATATGAGTTTTCCTTTTTTTTTGGTAATTTTGTATTTATCAGACTTTGGAGGCTGCTCAATTTATATAAGTACGTGAATCCATACTCGCAATTCGAATTGTTCATTCAAACATTTTGAACCACATTTGTCCCAATATTCACAGTGGTAGCAATCCATAGAAATTAAAAAATCATTCAGAATATTGCAATTATAAGTAATTAATCAAGGCTTTAGTACAATTGGGATGAAAAGTGCTTTCGAATTTTTGAGGTTTCACCTTGGTGATGTGTTTACTATGAATTTGCTACGTGCAGGTTCAACAGAGTTCAATGTCTTTCATTGTTGATTATTTGGAAGGATTACGTAGAGTGGAATGATTACATATGTGGAGTCCCTAGATTTTTTAAAAAGTGGAGGGTTAAATATTCAACTCTGGTAGACACAATTTATAGTTATAATATAGAAGTTATAATTTATTATCAGAATTGTTCGATTTTCAAAGCATTTAATCATTTGTTTTTATATCGAGATGAAAAAATAAAATATACCCAAAATTTTAAGACTCCAAAATTTGAAATTTTAAAAAAAATAGGACACAAATTTTTCCACACCGTGTTACTCTATAAGTTATGCATTTTAATTCTCTTATTAAATTTAACCGTTTAATTTACTTTTTTGATTTTGAAGATGACAGCTTTAAATAATTGTATTTTAAAATTGTTCAGTACTCTGAAAAGAATACAGAAAAGGTTTGTGATGTAAAGTAATGAAGGGAAAATGTTTGCCTATTATCATAATGTTCCCAACATCTAGAAGATGATTTAATAAGTAAAAGTAAACCATACTTTTCACGAAAAATCAACCTACAAGTTTGTAATGGATTGCTTAACTGAAAGTCCCTATGCAAGAGAACGAACAGAATTAATATGGTTAATATCGTTAATATCATACACCAATAGTACAAATGCACGTACAAAAGAATAAACTGCTTAGGATAATTATTGAATGATAATATTAATTATAGAATATCTGAATAACGTTAATTAAAATAGAAATGTTCTAGGACAGGAAAAGCTCGTCACTATCCATAAGCCCCATATAAAGTTTTTCAAAGGTTCGTAACATAAATCAGCAGAATATCAAATAGTAAGCTAGAAGTCAAATTAACAATAAATATCTTCAGCTCCAAAAAATTATTATAAAGTTTATTAGTGAAGAGTTAGCAGCAGAATAATATTAACAGAACTAGAAACTGAAAATATCTTTAAGAAAATGAAAATTTGATGCTAAAAACATTTATTTTAAATGTTTTTTTTTTTTATTATTCATAAAATATTATTTTATACCAAATTTCAAACATTGGAATAAACTTAGATGGTTTGGAAGTTGTTTCATATTATTATTGTTAGTATTTTGAAATGAAAATCATCAATTTAAGAACAATAGAAATTTTTCTTTAGTTATTTTTGGTGGAGTAATGCTCCTAAAATTATCTACTTAGTAATTAGTAACTCAAAAGTTCTTGCAAAATTGAAAAAGTTTTAATTTAGAGTTTTGCTGAAGTTGGTATATTTAGTAAAGCTCTTATTAATATTGCGTTGCAAAATATGTATAACGGTGAAAAATTTCAACCGTTACAAAGTTTTCACAACGTTTCAAAGTTAGTCGTGAAAATGATCATCATAAAAATAATGTAAAAACGTTGCCAAGTTCTATCAGCCATTTTTATACGAAAAAAAATGTTTGAAAAATATGTGTTCCTTAAATGTTGCGGTGAAGTTGCTTTTATAGTTTAAGTAGCTTTATTATTTTATTGTTTGATAACACTAGCATTTTTTAGAAATATTTTTAAGGGGGCAATAACCCCCTATGTCCTGTGTGATGGCTTGTTTTTAAAAGCGTTTTTTGGTTGTTTTTTTTCGAGAACCAACGAAAAATAGAGAGCTTTGAGCTTTGCCATTAATAGTTTATATTTCTTTTAAACATATGTATATACATTTTCAGCTACAAATCTTCTGTAGAACGTGAATTATAGTGCTCCAAAGACAACCGCCTCTAAAAAGGGACGCTTAGTGTCTCCGGTTTCGGTTGAATGACTTATCTCAAATAAAAAAAAACGATATGTGTAACGGTATGTACGCGCGTAAGAAGTTATATTTATTTGTCTTAATTAAAAAAAAACGTTTTCTGGAAGTGCCTGAAATGGCACATAAGTTATTACTAGTTTTTGATAATTAAAATATAGTACAATTTTAAATATAATATTTGCTTTCAATATACTAAGCAAATGTAAGTATGGCTGTAAAGACGGAGAACAAAAAATGTAAACACTTATATGTGAGTGTAATACACACATAATAATTATTGTCTCAAATTTGAACAAACTGATGGTTGTCATTGGTCTCAACTGTCATTTCATTTTTATTCATTTCCTAATTTTGGTCATTTGTTAGTTTTGTTAGTGTTGGACTGTGAGTAGTTCCCAGAAAGTTACTGGTTTTCAATTAATAGATTGATTGGTGGTTTATGTCCCTTTGAACGAAAACAATATTGTATATTAATATGGATTTGATTCAAACTATAAAAAATGAAAATGTTAAGTTTGATTATATCGATGTTTTAAATACAAATTAACAACTGGTGGAGACTATTACTTTATCGTCAATCATTTCAGTTAGTTCCCCCTAAAGAAAAACAAAAAAAAAAACATATGCTAGCGATAGACTCGACTGCGTTATTAGTACTATCAAAATCGCTTTCAAAATCAACTAACTTCGGTCTGAAGTTGCTCACTAACCATTTGCGAGCAACTTCCTACTGTAGCACCGGCGTCACCTTTTGTTAAAAATTTTGTTTAACTATTATTATTATAACGCCGTTAAAGAAGTATAACTTCAAAAAAAAAAGGTTTAATCTGTAAGCATATTAACATGGAATGAAGAAGAATCAATTAAAATATGAAAAATTGAATTTTTGACAGGCTTCTGAAGAAAAAGTTGCAATTTCACGTATTTTTTTTAGTTATGTTTTTGTTAAAAAAAAAATGGAAATATTTAATAAATCAAAAAGTTTCGACAATATAAGTTCATTTCGTGTATCTACATATATGAGTCTATCCCATAAAATGGAAGTCATTTGGTCAAATCATTCTCAAGATATGATGGAGGAATATTTGAAAAATCCGTTTAAAGTTTCAAGTACGGTTAAAATTATAACGACTTCTGTATCTTTGTAACGACAATATCTTTATATACACTTCCAATTTCAAAAAAATATCTTTTCTACTATATTCTAGACCTGTTAAGGAAGCAATTTATGCCAAAAAAATATCGATTTTATAAGCTTATCACACGGGAGAACTCTTTTAATTTAGAAAAAAATTCTAGGTACATAAAATATTAAATTTTTGAATTTTTCAATTGTGAAAAAATCATAGAATCACATTTGATTGAAAAATTAAACGTTCCCCACAAATTTTACTTTTTCTACTAACAAATGTTCATTTCATTTTTCTATATAGGGTATGCCTCGCATTGTTTTACGAAATAAAGAAAATAGATGCTTTTGAATTGAATAAATAAATCAATATAAAGGGAAAACGGCTAATATTATTCATCTCACAGATTGGATTTAAATTTATTAAAATTCCAAAGAAGATTTTTGGTTTGTATTTAATGATTGATTTTTATTCAATTTTTAAAAATATTGCAATGATTTTCCATTTTGAATTAAAACATGAATACATTTTTTTCAATAAAATTAATAAATCAGATAAACTTGAATAGTTATTTTAAGTTTTAATAGCCTCATATAAAATGGAAATTGAAATATTAATTTATAAAGGTAAAAGACCTAAATAAATTAAAAGAAAAACTCTATATATTCCTTTATACGTTTGCTTCATTTTATTTATAAACTTTCATAATATTGGAATCATTTATCTTTCTTGGCCTCTACAAATAATTTCACCCGTGAATAAGTGTGAATAATTTATTCTATTTGTTTATTTAAGGATAAACGATGTAGTGTTGTATTATAATATTTTACCTTCTAACTGGAAATAATTCTAAAATTTCCTTTGTTAAAAGTCATATTTTCGCAACGTACGCTCGAAAAACCAAAATAAATTTTTTAACGAAAAATTCCCGAAGGAAAATTTTATTTTATCATCTTAAAATTTTTTTTTTCTTTACTTTAAAAATTCTTCTTTAATAAAACCAAACATTTTTCCATACAAAATACTGACATTTTCCTAAACTTATTCTAAAAAAAAAAACAAATAATAAAAAAAAGCTTCATAAAACTAAACTTTTCCAACGAAGCTTTAAGTAAAATTTTATTTTTGTTGACGCCAACGAGTGAAATATTGCCTTTATCCTAGTAAATTTAATTTTCCATTTTTCTTATGCTAATTTTCTCACAGTAATACTTTAGTGTTTTCCTTGAGGTTAGCGGAAGAATTCTTTTTTCAATTATTCAAAAATAAAAATTCGAAATTCCAATCTTCCATAATTTTTCTTTAAGAATAAATGAACCGAAAATTGAATAAGTTTATTTCACTTATGAATTGCAAGAAGATTTGTCGAATTTATGAAGATTTCAAGTTGCAAAATAGTTATAAATAAATTATTTATAACTATTATTATAATTATTAAATTATTAAATAATTATTTATAATTATTTATAAAAAAATCGCGAATAGAATAAAACAGAGTTGAAAATGCAATGTTGCCAGTATTGTATAACGTATTACCCGACCTAAAAGGAACTGGAGCCAAAATTTCAGCTCGATTAAAATTAGTTTTATTATTGGTATGCCGTGGATTAGATACGGCAGCGTGGATCAGAATCATTATTGCCAATTTATTCGAGAATTAAAGTAAAAACAAAGTAGACAATACAACGTTACCAGATATTGACGTCTGCCAAAGGAACATGAGTCGATTTTATTGTATTTGCTGTGGATTTTGATTAAATTTTCGCGAATAAATTGGATAATAATGGTTCTGATCCACACTGAGGTATCAAATCCACGAGAATAACTAACTTTTTGAAACTCTCACATTTAGTAGCAAAACACTACTATAATGTTATGTTCACTCTTCTAGAAAACCACGATAGTTTCAAAAGTAGAAAAAGATCTTAATAAATAAAAAGTGATCGAAAGTTAAATATAAAGGATTTAGAATGAAAATTGTTTTTATGGGTTACTTTTCTTAATACATTGGTTTGCACAAATTTGGCTATCATAAGATAATATATTTCGTAAAAGGTTAATGAATGTAGCGAGTCGAAAAAATAGTCAAGGTGGATCTCTTGCTGCCCGCGGACTACGTGTTGGCCACCCCTGATTTAGATGCATCTTCCCCCTATGGGTGATATTTGGTGTGATCAAAAGTAAAAAAAAAATGTAAGTGGACTAAATGGGACAGTTAAAATTATTTTTCTTATCATATTTTTCCGAAGTTGAAGTGATATTTTATACTATGTCAGGTACGCCATAATGAAATTTGATATATTTTTTTTGGACCCCTCCTGCCCATTTTTAGCTAAAATAATTACAAGATGCAACCAAAGAAAATTTATTAAGTAGATTTATGAAATATCCAAAATTGCTAACGTCTTACAGTTTTTGAATTAGGAAAGGGAGAATCAAAGTTAGCTCAAATAAAATTAAATTTTCCAACGAATCGTCCGTTTCTTCTGTATATTCTACAGATACTACCTATAGTATTAGCCATTAAAATAAAACACCTTAATTATTGTACAAAGTATGCCCCCCTTTAGGATTAAATTACAAATTTTCTAAAAATCATTAACTCGAATATTTTTCTCCAAAAATTTAAAAAAAATATTTGTTTAAGAATATGTCATGTATACACTGCTATTTATTATAACGATGATTTATATATTTTTTACATGAGCGTGTACTTAAGCCTTAAATACTTTTGAAATGATTGAAATTAATTGCTTCTTGGAATTGTTAAAAACTTTTAGTACTCGTGAGTAGTTTAGTAAATTCAAGGCTTATTAGATAGAACATTTATTTATATATATATATATATATATATATATATATATATATATATATATATATATATATATATATATATATATATGCCTCATCACGATAAAAAGAATTTATTAGGTTTTTCACGGTTTATGACTAAATTGGTTCAGTCATGTGACTTCTGAGAGGCCAGAAGTAATTCAATCAAGATAGGCGATAATTCTCTTCCCTAGATAGAACCAAGCACGAGTACAAATATTTATAAATCACTCCTTTTAGCATTTCTCCATTCAATTAATCAAAATAATTATTTTCTTTATTTGGCAAATCGACATTTCAGTTTCTTCATTTTCACTCGTGCATTTCCATGAATTTATGGCGATATTTATAATTCAAGTAGATCAATCTTATACGTTTTCTCCGTAAAATATATTATTGTTATTTTAATTGGCTTACCATTATGCAAATTTATGCATTTAACAATTAGCGTTTTTGTTCTCTGCTCCCATTCGTATGCATTGCATTGAAATTCTTATTGAAAACACAAGCGTTCGAATACTTTTATTTCAAGTATTGTTGCATTTAGTAGAAACAGCAATTTTCTGGAACCATTCAAGGTAAGTTTTGCATTTTTTTCTGCTTGTAGATTAAATAGAAGCTATTCTCATCAGAAAGAAATTAAAATTATGCAACATTATCGAACAGTTGAATAAGAAATTTGATTAAAAATTTTAAAAATTTATGAAGGAAAATGCAATTTTCTACGTGCGGATTTAAATTGAAAATCGTTACTCTTTGACTTTTGACATATTTTTAAGGTGAACGGGGATGAAACGCAACGCTGAACAGAGGCGGTCCGTGACATTTTCACGAGAGGTGCTTCATTATAAATTACAAAAAAAAGTAAACAAAATTGAATGTACTTACAAAAAACCATTCGGATATTTTTGATCGCAAAAAACCTATATATAACTTGATAAAAATCACTCAAGCAAATAAGCTTCCTCTAACACTCACTTGTCAAACGATTTGATATATTGACAAGGATATATATATCTTATGATAGTCTGTGATTTTGAAATTTGTGTCTATCGACACTTTTAGTGTAACTAAATTCTCAGTCAATACGATTTGTCAATCAAAAGTACAACAATCGAGATTTTAGAGTCGAGAATAGTGGTTCTTAACTTTGCTGAAGGTACCAGCCCCCCATCTGTTTCATGTGCGCATTGAAACGAACCCGTTTTAATTGGAAAAATAAAATATGAATTTTTATATAGGTATTTATTATAGGTATTTATATATGTAAGTATACAAAATGAATGAAACCATTACGAACCCGTTGAACCCAAGAATGAGACACCAATCTTTTGAGATTCGATTAAAACCAAGTTAAGAACCACTGGTCTTGAGTCTAGAGTCTAGACCAACATTAATAAGAAGAGGTGAAGATTAAAAATAACAATTTTCTAAAATTAATTATGAAATAAAAATATTATGTTAAGACTTATATTCTAAACTCGAGGAAACACATTTTTTAAGGAATTTATTTAAAATTTATTTCTGAGAAATTACCGCCTTAAGACCATTTACTTATAGTGCAGATATAATGCAGAAATGGTTGGTAAATTTACAGTAAATTACAAAAGTGAGTACCCTATTGTATTTTTGAAAATGTTTTATTTTATCTAATATTTGATGTATTTAGAATTTAGATAAATTATTTTATTTTTAAGGGGTAAGTCCAATTTCTTTAATTATATGTACGGCTGGTGTAAATGTTTCAGACGAAATTTGTTCATTTTTTTTCATTATCTCATTTTCAATCGATATAAAACAGACTAATAGCAAACTACTAACTATCCTCAGGTTAGTGGTTCCCAGACAGTGGGTACCTTTGATATACCATATATTGGTTCACTTTGATAAAAAATTAATAATGTTTTTTTTACTTTTTTACATGTTTCAATAAAATGATAGGGAATCTATATAAGTATGTACACATATGTATTTAAATGTATTTAAACACATACGTGTAAGTAAAAATCAAGTATTATAATTATTCTCTCAAATTTGAACTAGCTGGTTTGTTTTAACTGATTAATCATTTGTTCTAAATGTTATTGCGATTTTAAGTGCTTGCTATTTTTTGCTAATTTTTACTACTTGTCAGTTGTAACAATGACCGTGTTGACTGTGAATGTTTCACGGATAGCTACTACTTTATAATAACAGCTAACAATAAACTTTTGAAAAATAACTATTCCTGATTACACCAATGATACCCTAGATATGCTTTTATTCATAAAAAAATAGGATACCTCTGCTATTGATATATAGTAGTACCATTAGGAGCTATAATTTTTTATGTATGATGGATCCTAATTGACACTTGTCAACAGTGTACTGATGATATTTTTCTGTCACATTTCTTTTTTTAAAAATCTTTCTTCGTAAGGTCTTCTACACTAATTCACCAAACTATTTATGAACGCAAGTTTATAAATACCTTTATGATAACGAAAACTTTATCTAAGAGAAATGATAAATATTTATAATTTATCAAAATAAATATGATAAAAGACAGTATCACAACATTGTAGGTGCAGAGGGGACCATGGCCCTGGGTGCCACATGAAAATTAAGTGGCATTTTGAAAATGATAATTTCGTAAAAGACTTTGATTTGAGAGAAACACAAAGAGTACATTTTTAAATATAATTATAGAATTTAAAGGTATTTGGCTTTATACCCATTTTCTTCAATGAAAATAGGGGGAGGGAAATTTCCGACTAGTCCTGGGTGATAAAATCGAACACTAAGCTACTGATAAAAAAATAACTAATTAAATGGTTTCTCCAAGGTTTAAATTTTAGTAAAAATTGTTTTTATATAAATACAGTTCACTTTAGAGTAAATTTAGATACATTTTACGTTATATTTAGTTGAAAATCTCAATATATTTGATAGAAACGCTACGAAATTTTTCTCTTCTCCAAAATTTTTCCAACTATATTGTCATATAACTCTTGACGGAAAAATCAGAAGCATGTTGAATCATTAAAAAATCAAATGTTGTCATAAATACTGTGTTTGGGTATGATTTATTGTGATATAATACAATATTCACAATGTAAGGGAATAGTTAAGTTTAGTAACGATTGAGAAGGGATTTTTTTAAATAATTTTCTTATACTATATTATCATCAGATCCCTTATAAATACTATTTAAAATTTGAGCGTCAATTTATTTTTTTCAATTCGGCATCGTTTTGTCACGTTTTGTCATCGTTTTGTCACGACCTTCTCAGACATCTAATCCATAAGCATTTAAACTATTTAAACATATATGAGCCTATAAAAGTTATACAATAGCGTTATATCACTTTGTTGTATAACTTTAATATGTTTATGTGTTATATGCTAGAGGAAGTCACAATACGTGATGAAACGTTTTTGAATTGAAAAAACTAAATTGCCACATAAAAAGTTTTGACTCGTAAAAAATTTGAAGTTTTGTTATAATTTTCCTCTAAAATGTTGAAAATTAGCCAAGTCATTATCTACTATTTAAAGCAGCTTAACAAGAAATACGGAAAGTTGAATTGGCTGATTGGTCACAAGTCACAGTTGACCACAGAAAACAAATTGGTTCTGTACAAATCAACAATAAAACCAATTTGGACCTATGGAGTGGAACTTTGGGCACGGCATCCAATTCAAACGTGAAAATAATTCAAAGATTCCAATCTAAGGTTCTGCGAACAATAATCGGTACATCATGGTAGATACATTTTCTACGAATTCACGACCACCTACAGGTGGAACATGTGAAGGATGTGATCACTTGGAGAGCGCGGGCCTATCAGACTAGACTTAATGATCATTCTAACCACCTTGCCTTAAATCTGCTGGATAACAGTGCGGGTGCTAAGCGTCTCAAAAGAGTGTCGATAATTGACCTGACAGACCGATTTTAGTGATGTAAGTTATTACTGTTATTATATTTAAGAATACTATTTATACTCAGAATACTATTACTGTTGCGTTACTATAATTTTTAATGTTAATTGTGTCATTGGACACAACTAACCTACGAGTGTTGAAAGTGTGACACATTGCAATTATTGCCAAGAGGCAGATGGTGCAAAAAATAATTTGTAAATAAAAAAAAAATCTATTATTTAAAGTTGTAAAAAATCAACAATAGTATAGAATTTTTTTGGAGATACCACAGCGCCAATGGACAAATCACCGCTGGAGTTGAAACATCTTTTTAACGCTCTTGTTACGGAATGTTGGAATGTTGGAATGTTTGAATATCAATTGTTGGTTGAGTTAAGTTGTAATTGGTTAATTTGAAAAAAAAATATATCAGCGATCGTAGGTGAGTACAATTGAGTGTAATTATGTGATGAAATTAATTTACAATCAATGAGATTCTTTTTGAAATTAAATTAGTGTTAAATGGTGTTTTTAAATTGACGTCAATGAATCAATTAAATTTAATTTTACCGAGAGATATTTGATCTTAGAATGCGAAATCAAAGCACATGAAAATATGTTTTTAAACTTGTTTTGTTTGAATTTCCACGCAAATGGTAAGTAAATTTAAAAATACACATTGATAATAACACTTTCGGCACATGAGATAATTTTAGAATTTGATTGATTTTCCGGCCCAGAGCACGTTTTCGTGCGATTCACTTTGTTCGCATGGATTCGATCGATGAATGCGAAAATTTGATGAATGGGGAAAAGCGTTTACGTGAACGGTTACGGAATAAAAAAGGCAAACGGACGAGCGAACCGGAGCGAACTGAGCGAAATGTAGCACTGGAGAGCGAGCGTCGTCTCAAGCTGAGACCGCGACACTTACTAAATGTCTGTGAGGAGAGTGAAACACACGAACACGTAGAACTAAACTAATACGATGATGGTACATGGAAAAGCGACGAGAAAAACTGGCGAACGAAGAAAATGAAGCAAAGAGGGAGAAAAGCGATAACCGCTACGGAAACATCCGCAGCAACGGCACCAGCTACGACGGCTCAAGCAGACCAGAGCGTCGCGAAGCTTTGCTGGATGCTGCGCCATTCAAAATCAATATAATCATAATTTCATCTCATTCACGCATGCAATGTGCTAATATCGCATTTCTCGCTCATTTATCTCCTACGCGCTAATGTTGATCGTTAATTACAAAAAACAATATCCAAACCAACTTGCATTTGTATTTATTAATCATCAATGTCATCCCCAAAACCAAAAACCAAAAATTTATAGCCCTATGAGTAGCGAACCCAATGCAGCTTTATTTGTACCTAATAATTTAATTTTTTCTTAAATGAAATAACAAGCAAGTACTTTAAATTTTCATAGAACTTTTAGATTAGTTTATTCTCTTCTATGAATTGTGATAAAGTTGTGTACCTATTAATAAAAATTTTAGAAAAGAAAAATAATTCAAATTTTCCTTCTGTAACCGAATAAATGCTTGAAATTAGCCCCCATGATTTTTTTATATATTTTTTATTCACAAAAAGTACTTATATATATTAAATACATTTAAAATTGTTTATTTCAAAAATTCATATGACTAATTGAGAAATGAGTGATTTAGAAGGAAGCTTTTTAACTAATAGACACTAGATTTGAAATTCAAGAAGAGCAAATTTTCATTTTTTTTCAGTTTACGAATTATTATTAACTCTGATGACCTTAGTTCTAATAAATGATATGATAAATAACTTAACTAGGTAGTTTTGGGTATTTTTTTTTATTTAAAAAAAATATTAGTGGACTAGTAACTTCCCGTGAAATAATCATAGTCCAATATTGATACAACTGACAAACCACTTCCCATGAAATATTCATAATCCAATAGAGAAACAAACGTAAAAGCGGTTAAAACTAGCGATTGATTTAAATCAAAATGACAGTACCTACTGGTGGCCAGGGCCGGATTTAAACTTAATGCCGCCCCTGGGCACCGAAAAAAATGCCATCCTAATACTAAAATTTCACTCAAACTTATAGTTTATATATCTTATTTTTCAAAAATCAGATAACTATTTATTATATATTTCAGAAACAAAAAAATATTCGTTTTATAAATTTTGCTCTAAGGGTAACTCATAATTGTAAAACATTATTTTTTTTACAGACAAACACGCCTGGGTTTTTGAACTGCAAAGTGCAATTTCCAAATTTTGCCGCCCTAGAAAATTTGCCGCCCTGGGCACTAGTCCTGACTGCTCCTAATGTAAATACACCGCTGCTAGTGGCCGAGAGATCAGGGTGACCACTCCGAAACTGGTAGGTGATGGGTTCGATCCTTGAATCGAGCAAATTTTTGAGATTTCTCGATTACGGATTTTTACTAACGCTACAGTCGCTAAAAGCTATAGTAGTTATAAAGATATATAATAAAAATATTTTGAATTGTCAATTCCGAAAATTCTTATGACTTATTGGGAAATGAGTGGTTTAGGTGAAAGCTTTTTAACTAATAGACACTGGATTTGAAACTCATGAAGAGTAAATTTTCATTATTTCTCAGTTTACGAATTATCATTAACTCTAAAGACCTTAGTACAAATAAATAATATAGAAAATAACTTAAAAGATAGTTTTGGTTCATTTTTTTTTTGAAATATTTGAAAAAAAAATCAGTGGACTAGTAACTTCCCGTGGAATATTCACAGCCCAACATTAATACATCTGACAAACAACTTCCCATGTAATATTCGTAGTCCAGCACTAAAACAACTGTGCAAACGGTTAAAATTGGCTATTGAATGAAATCAAAATGATGGTACCCTACTGATGGCCAAGTGGTCAAGGTGTCCGCTCCAAAACTGGTAGATGTTGGAACCGATCCTCGTATCAAGTAAATTTAAGATATTTCACGATTACGGATTTTTATTAACACTAGAGCCGCAAAAGACGTTAGTTGTTATAAAGTGATAGTAAAAAATAAAAATAAAATCGTTGATACCATAGCAACAATCAATTCAAATTTGAAACAATGATTGCATTTTACTCACATGTATGTGTTAACAATCTTTGGTCTCTGTCTTTGCTGACATACATACATTTGCCATTATTATTATGCAATGGAATTTTCAATCCTTTTGCTCAAACTTCAAACATCCTATTCTTTTACAAGAAATATTATTTTTTTAATGTTTCTTTCCAATATTACAATATTTCATTTAAAACTACGGTCTTATTTTTGTTGTTGTTCTTATTTATCGTCGCTTTGTAATTGCAGAGTTTTTAGCATCTCTAAAGTTAATAAAATCCGTAGAACGAGAAATATAAAAATTTATTTGCAATGTGATTCTAATCCAACATCTATCAGTTTAAGAGCGGTCATCTTGACCACTCGACCACCAATAGACTTAAGATTTATTGGTATACTTTATTTAATATTTTGATGGTTCTTTTCCTTAGTTAGTTTATAATTATTTATATTCTCTTTATTTTTGGGGATTTTTTTATTTTTTACTTTTATTTTTATACAACTCGTTTCATCGCTTTTCCGACTTCTTCAGTTACTATTATAATTCTTAATAACAACAATATAACGTGTTGCACAAAAATTAGATTGAAAAAATCACAATTATTCATATCATATCAATTGTTCATATCACATTTATTTGTTTGATAATTACTATACTGCAGATAATTTTTAACAAGTGCTGCTGAACTACTAAAAAAAACAACTCAACTTCTCAAGAGCGACATGTATGGTTCTAACAATTCTACTAAGTCGCATGCGGATCGCAAGCTGCAAGTGTGCAACCCCCAATGGGAGTTGCTTATTTAATGGAATCCTTCTAAGACCATAAATTATACAATAAGATTTTATTAAATGAAGAGGCTATAACAACTGTACAAAAGATAGGCTGTTTTTAATTTTTAACATCAAAACTAAAATTTTAGAGATCAAAATTATTTACTATTTCTTCCTAAGTTAGCCAAATTATTAACATGTATTTGACCCAAATTTTATCTTTAGTCTTTGTGGTTGGGCGTTGATGACTCAGGCAAGATAAAGTATTTTCGAAGAAGAGATTAAATTGAATTGAAATATACATATCGCCATAATATATCCTACTAAATCAACACAAAACTAATTTCAAAGTTTACAATTGATGAGTTGAACCTCTCAATTTCTACTTTAATATTTAATTAAGTAATAATACTGTCTATTAATATATAATGTACTTATTAGGTGGTTGATTCATTCCGAAATTGCTTTTTCACTTCAAGTCACAGTCTTCCTAAAATATGTACGAACATGAAAATATAATTTTCAAAAAATCGTGTAAAACTTTGTCAGGAAAAAATAATCATTAATTTTCTTGTGTTAAAAAAAACTTGTCATAAAAATTCACTGAATTTCAAAACTTACTGTTTAGTAATTTAAATAAGTTTACTTCAACGAGCTTTAAATTTTAAAGAATACCGAAAAAAACAAACCAGATGTCGAAAATTTTTAACCTCTGCTTTAATTTAATGCTGTATAAGTTCTGGCAAAATGAATTTCCTGATTTTGAACGCTTTAAGGCCGGAGATCTGGCATATTGGAAGGGAAGTATGAAATTCTCAAATTTATGTTTGAAGGATGTAGGCTACTTTTAATATCCTCTTCATAGTTTAGTCACTATAAATACTATTCAAATATTTATCGGTCAAGTGCGTGTCAGACCACGCACAGTGGAGAGCTTCGTAGTAGGAAATAATACCCGATAGATGAATGCTTTCATACCTTAATTGGTTTAAGATATAACAAAAGTATTACTCAAAAAAGTTTTGATTTCAAAAAAATTATCTAAAACTTTGTAAAAATAAAAAATATAAACTAAACAGCATATGATTGCGTAATTCTATGACTATGATTAATTTCTAAAAATTAAGTCGATTAATAAAATACTTATCATTAAAAATTGGTACTTTTACTCATTGATTGATAGACCATATTCTTAAAATAGCATATATAATAGTAAAACATTTATCTGTTAGATAAATCCTACATATTTGTCCATCAGTCATCACATCACTATTCTAAGGTGAAAGTATGCATATTTTCTCCATCTTCTGGATACAATTTTATCTGGAAGACGAATACCATTACTAAAATGTGAATAAATGATTTTAATGAAGTTTAACAGTGATAATTTTGATAGCAGTGACAAAGAATGCGAAGATTAACAAGTAAAATTTCAAGGGGCCAAGTTGGAGAAGTTATTATATCAAGATTCATGCCAAATTTCAGAGAAGTTCGTGGAAACTTAGAAAGTGAGTTAAGAAGCAGTTTCAAAACTGGAAGATGAAAGTAGATTCTACATGTAATCAAACCCAAGAGGCCTCAAATTCTTCACGGCCGATTCTTCACGTACGAAAAACTACTAAAAAGTCAAAATCGGAAGGATTTTTTTTCTGTAAAATCGTAATGGAGGATGAAAGATGATTCAATTTGACATTCCAAATAGGAAAAAATGATGTGGTAATCCCGGATATGTATCAACTTCTATGGCGAAACTGAATATTCATGGCTATTTAAGCTATTACTGTGTATTTGGTGGGACCAGATCAAAGCAATCTCTCATGAGTTACGGCGACCTAATAGAACCGTTGCTGGAGAACGATACTAGTAACGACTAATGCGATTTGTGTCCAAAATTGAAGCTCAAATGCCCTCAATATACCATATGACATGAATAGATCATTCTTCAGCACGAGAAAATTTGACCACAGGTCGCAAAAGTTGTTAGAGAAACTTTAGAACAATGGTTATTGGAGGTACTGACCTTCACTAGCAATATATGTGCATTTACCGAACCCTTCTTAATAGGAAAAATAAAATATGATTTTTTTCAAATTCAAAATATAGGTATAGTAATATGAAGGTGCACAAATGAACAAAACTTTTAAAAACCCGCCGAACCCGTGAGATTAGTTACTGAACCCCTGAAATTCAATTAAACCCAGATTAAGTACCACTACTTTAGAGGCACTTCAAGGGAATGTTTTATCCCACCACCATAATCATCAGATACTGCTTTGTACGATTACCACTTATATCCTTGAGTCATGACCTATCTGGGTAGCACTTCAGTGTTTACGAAGGCGCGATAATTAGATCGATTCCCAGATCTCCTGTAAGGACAAAAAAAAATAAGCCCTCTCATTCCTATGGGTATATATTTAGTACATACTTCCATTAAAAATGTTAATACCTCTATAAATATAAGAAACAGTGAGCTCATATTTTAGGCATTTATAAATATAATTAATAATAATTAAAATAACGATAAAAAATAGTTGATGCATTTCATTTTAAACTATGATCAGTTGATACAATTTTTATCAAACATTCAAATATTTCAGAGTTTTAAACATTTTTTTCAAATTTTCTTGTAAATATATATCCCCGCATTGTTCGTTCTTTTTTAATCATCGTAAGGAAAACGTTAAAGGAACCCATAAGCTACCTCAAAGATAAGAAAAATTAGTTGCTGACGATGGACAGTATTTTGAGTAAAAATATTTATATTGTAATAATTTCATAAAATAAACCCTTAAAAAACCTGCAAAATTTATTTGTACATTATTACAGGAATTCACAAATATTAAAAATGGTTGTTTCTATCAAAGCTTTACAGTGGAAAATTCTTCTTATACATTAAATATACTATAGTTCCGGGAAGTAAAAAATATATTAAAAATGCATGAAGACCTTTCTATAGAATACATACATCAAAGATTTCATTAAAAACCGGGCTAAAAAAATTCTTGAAATAAAACAATGTAGTGGAAAATATTCTTTTAGAATGTATCAATTATATGGAGCCGAAATAAAAGCATAAAACAAATGATTAATATCAAACGGGTAAATTTTAAACATCATATTGTTTAATATTTTTTAACCCAAATGAACTGAGTTATTTGTCATTGTATTTTTCTCAGTATTATGTTTCATTAAATAACCAAATAAAATTTCAAGACCAAGTAAAGGCTAAGGTTAAATTATATAAAATTTCAAAAAACTTTTCATCAAATAATTATTTTTTTTATTCATTAAAATAATTTAATTCAAAAAAAACTTGATTATTGTTACTATGAGGAAGTAAAAACGAATCAATTTATTTGACAATATTTTGCAATAATCGTGGTTTCAAATTAACTTTGAAATCAAATTATAATTTTGTAGTTATTTAATAATTCACCATTGGTTTTTGTTGGTGGTAATTTAAATATTCCATATCGTTGATTTTCATCAAGTACAAACGATATTTTGTTAAATTGTTATAAAATATGCAGTAACTTTGTGATATTTGTGATAGAACGTTAAAACCAATGAAAGGATCACTGAAAGTTTAAATATGAGTCTAAATCAAGTTGTAGCACGACTAATTATAATTTAATATTAAACTAGGAGTAAACAGCAAAATATTAATAATTGCCAGTTAACAAACTGTTTTAATAATTAATGGCTAAAGTGCAATAGATACCTACTTCCTTTGGTTATAATTGAAAATTTTGTATAGTTTGTAAAGTAAGTAAAATCCATTACGTTTCTTTGATACATTTAATTATTCAATTTCTTATTTAAAATCGTATTAGATCTCATTTTTTTAAATTATTTTTATTTGTAGTTGTTTTATAACTACTAAAGTATGTAGCGACTCTAAAGTTAAAAAATTCGTAAATCGGGAAATATCGAAAATTTGCTCAATACAAGATTAGAATCTAACACCTACTAATTTTAGAGCGGCCATCTTGATCACTCAGCCACCAGTAGACTTTAGTTTCATTATTTCATTTAATTTAATTGTTAAAAATGAGAACATTTGAATGCCTTAAAAATTTTCATATAATGTTACGTGCCATTTTTGGAGAAATTAATTTTATAACACTTGTAAAATATAAATGAAATGTTAATCAAATTCTAGTACATAAAAGTGCAAAATGAGAGCACATAAAATTTACCACAATTTTTACCTAATTTGCATATTTTTATACTTTATGGTCAAAAAAAAAAATGATGAAAATGAAATAAACCATCCGTATTAAAAAGTAGAAAAAAAATAAAATGTATTTTTAGAATTATTGTTTTAAAAACATGAACCATATATTTTAAAATTAGTTTTATTAAATTGTATACCTACTTTAATTATATAAATAATTGCTTTTAAATGACGTTTATTTTACCGAGTCAATACCGTTTTAGCAAAGTGATTATTGTTGTAGATTATTTATGATATTAATTAAATTATTAATTATTGATAATTGACGGTAATTGTAGTCAACGTTAATTATTTAAAAAGAATAATGAACTTCAAGGTAATAAACAACATCCATTCTATACCATCATGCAGTGAAATCAAATAATTATTCACACAGCTACAGTACTCCTTAAAAGTTTAGGTATTAGGTGTATGAAATTTAGTCTCTAAAAAATAATTTTTCATTATTTATTTATGAAAATACTTATTTTATTCTGAATATTTTTCTCTAGTAACTACATATTTTTGTCATCTTTCTAACGATTTGTGGATATCATGCCAAAAAAATTGAACATCTTTTGAACAAAACCCGTCATCGAGTAATTTTTCTAGATCGTTGAAAGATGTGAAGTGCGGCTTAGGAAATGTGTATCCCATCGATGCAAACAAATGATAACCTGAAGAAGCCAGATTTGGGAAATAAGCCACATGCGAAAGTATTTCCAAACTGAATGCATTAACAATATCCTTCACTTCTTTTAGCATGTGATCAGGGGAATTATCATGCAGCAAGATCACTTTGTATGGCTTATTTTAATATTCGGACCGTTATCGCGCTAAAGCTTGCATCAAATCAATTATAGCAAGGTGTTGTTGCGTTTGAGTACCATTTTCATTCAACAATTCATACAATTCGATGCTTTTAAACTGTTTCGGTGATCATTCATATTCTTCGTTCTCCACGTTGATATTTCCAATTTTAAAACCCCTTAAGACACTGCAATCGCCTTAGAACATGCTCAACGTAAGCTTCCATAAGCATTCGATGCCATTTCGCCGTAGTTTTTACTTAAGTGGTTATAAAAATCAATGCTGTCCTTGAATCATACTTTTTAGGCACAAAACACGACAAGTTCAATGCTATTAGAAATGATGAGGTCGTAGAAAATTTATACTTTTGGCAACTGAAATTTGTGGGATATCAAAACAAAAAATTTACCTTAAGGACATGGTATGGTAGACCTTCTATTGGCTTACTACCAACACTTATTGGTCCATTCCGGTTTCATTTTAGAACACCTAATACACCCTACGAAAGCAGAACAATTTATAAAATTTAACTAACTTTTTTGTCTTAAAATTCAATTCTTTAAATTATTACAGAAAAATATTTATTTAACAAATTATGTTACATATGTTTCGTAGAATTATATCTGGACAGTTTCGGTATTTATGTTTCTTTAAAAACTATAATTCACCTATAATATTTTATATGTTGTCCAGTAAAAATGGAAAGGAAATATATACGATAATTAGAGAGAAAAACTTCTTTTTTGATATTAAGTAACATTGTAATCCTTTTTAACTGGGATTAAGTCTTGGAAAGAAAAGTTCAAAAAGTTGAATATTTTTTTTTATATTTGAACAAAACCGGCTAAGTGCTTTTTGCCAAAGGGTTAATCAAATGTTAAGTTTTGAACCATGCACAATGAAGATATCCGAATAATACCTAATTGTAAAGTTAATACTGTATAATTTATTATTTATTTATTACGGTCATTTATTTATTTGTTTTTTTTTTTTTTTTTTTTTTTTTTGGATAAAAGTTGTTTCCGAAACACAAGGAACTTAAACTTCGTAAAAAAATGCTAATTCATAGTACTCATGAGTAATATTAATTTTCCACAGAATAAATAATTTATTTCTTTCCAGTAATAATATTTAAAAAAAAGTAGATTATAATAAGAACAGCAAAAACCAAGTCTCAACAATGTTTAATTTTCAATTGTTCCTTTTGCTCATTAAATAATTCGTCGAATTAGAGTATTAACCTGCTAGGTCCATTTAAACAATTTTTTACCAATTGGTTAAAATGAAAAAAATATTTTGAAACTTCGTTATTGTTTTGCACGACTAATCAAATGATATCCTATTTTACCAATTGGTTAAAATGAAAAAAATATTTTGAAACTTCGTTATTGTTTTGCACGGCTAATCAAATGATATCCTATCTCAATTTTCAATTTGAAATTTACTTTGTTCTTTTAGAAGATTAATTTCAAATTATGACCATCGCAATAAATACTTTCTTGTACCTACTTATAGTACGAGAGGGTACATTAGTGTTGTACAAGTACAAAAGCGTCATTTATTTTGATTCAGAAGCTTCGGAGAAATAGATTTTTTTTATAATTTTGTAATTAACTATGATTTGTTTAATCTGATAAAATATAGCTAAAATATAATTTCTATTCAATAGTCTGTAGGATTATAATTTACAATCTAAGTCAAGAAAATCTTTAAATATCAATACCACCTAGTTTTAGTTACATTTTTCATCAAAAAGCATAAAAATATGGAATTAAATTTATCTCACATATGGTAATTTCAGTATACTTGCCCTATTACGATAGGTGACTTAATTTTGAATATACTACGTTATAAATATCTTTGGGAAAAATATACTTGTTAAAGTAAGAAGTAATCTTTTACATTAATTAGTACCAGATAAACGATAAGGAAGTATACCTGTTTTACCGGTGATTGAGGAAAAATTTCCGCAACAAGACATTAATGAAAATCGGAATTATAATTTTAATTTTGACGAAGTAAGAAGAATTGCTTCTTATTTTAATTTTTTTATTTATCATATATTAGAGTTCCTTATATCATATTTTACACATTATCTATCCTGTTTATGAGAGGTCAGCAATGATGGCATATATATAAACAATGAACTTCTTTTATTTAAATAATTTCAAAAATGCAGTAGCTGAAATAACTAAGTTCTAAGATACAAGTGGTAAATTAGGAGTATACACTATACAGTTAAGTATTAAGTTACTGAGCTATTTTAAATAGTGGGGCGCCTATCTCGAACCTACTCAACTAATACTAATAAGGAATTTATTTTAAAGAAAAGCTAATAATTCTATCAAGACAAATGTGAATTTACAATGAGACTTTAAGAATTAAATCTATATAATTCTAAGGATATACAAGAAGCTTTTTCCTGCACTATTTTCAGTAGGTGCTATTTTAAACGAATTGCATTTAACAGTTCACAGAATTTTTAATTTAAAAGCTCTTTCATTATTATTAACAAAAGTTTTTATTTTTATTTTACTCACTTTTTATTTTAGCACTCAAAAGATTTTTATTTCTATAATATGCCCAATTTATCTTATTATGTGTACATGGTACAACATATTGAATTATGACTACTATTTCATCCAAACTGAAATTTCTGTCTTGCCACAATGCCAAACAATTACAGTTGATCATTAATTATGTGAATTAACTCGGCCAAAATTTCCCATCTCTCGATGCTTTTAGGTAAATTACGATGATCGATTTTCACCATTACATTGACGTATTACCACACATTTAGTAAATTCTGACGTAGTTGATTTTCCTATTGTTTTATGGAGAAAGACATACATAGTTTTCAAACTTTTTGTCGAAAAATGACTTATTTTTCTTTGTTTTAAATTTCCTTGTCTTAGCCAAAAATTACGAATCAAAAAATTAAAATTAAATGCAAATGTAAATAATTTATCTATCATTTGTAAATATAAAATAAACCAATTGAGAATTTTGTTTTTTTAATTAGAAAAAAATACTTCAAATCTGACATTCTTTATCATTCATAATGGAATTAGTCTTACACCTAAATAGTTGTAAATAGTTAGTCTTCACCAATTAAGTGAAGTGGTTTGATATTATTAATTGATTTTATTTAGTAAATTTACATTTATTACGTATTTGTTGAAGAACCGGAAAAATTGTTGTTGCTTTTTGTCCGTTTGGTGAATCAATTTTTTTGCCCTGATCTCTGATCCACTTTCGGGCTAATTACCGTGTCCCCCTCGCAGTGCGTGGGGGGTATTAACCTGCTATCGCAAATGTGGTGTTCACCACATGACTCCTTTTGTTTTCTTTTTGCACATTTTTTTATGCACACAATACTTTTCTGCACATTCTTTGCACACAATAAGTAGCCATGTTTTTAAGTCGTGCGGTGTAGACTGATCAGTTCTCAAATGAAAAAACTTGAAACATAATACATTTAAATTTTCTTTGAATAAATTGTAAAACTATAAAGTTGGCACTCGGTTCTATAACCTTTCTTCATCTTTCAGACAACTAAGAAAATTCATCCTTCCAAAGTCTCTCAGATTCTTCAGTGGAAAATTTGTCTTTATGCCACCTAATGAAAATCGATACGAACTTTCTGGAGAATTTATATTAATACCTAAAGTTCATATAACAATAACGTAAAGACACCAAGATAAAAAATTAAGCCAAAATACAATTATTTAAATCCTAGCAAGTTTTAAGTCCTAGCAACGATGAGAAAAAAAACTTAAGGGGATAATCTACGCTAGTTTTTCAATTCTTACTGTTTTTATTGATTCACTGTCGTATACCTCAGAAATATTTCATTTTTTCTTATTAAGTATTTGCTATCTGTTCTTGGATAACAAGCAAATCTATACGGCAAATCACGCCTGCTTACTAACACTTAATCTTGATGTTTTTATGTTTTTATTATCGGTATGGCAATTTCTGGAACGTACTTTAGTCTTCTAAGAAATAGTGATATACAATTTCAGATCAACATGCAACTTTTTTTATAAAGTTATAGCATAAATACATATATTTTCAACCCTATTTTGTACTTTTTTCGGTTTCCCAGTGTTAAAAACAAAGAAAATACTTAAAACTTTAATTTCTCAAAACACTTCTTTTCCAAGCATCTAAGCTAAAATAAAACGGTTGATTCTTTTGTTCTGAATCTTTTTGCAATTCACAGAAAAATATAAATTCAATTTTTTTCACTGACATCGGCTAATAAAATACATGTAGTCTAATTTATGTGATATAACTTATCAAAGTACACAATAATCATTAATTTGAAAAAAGCTCAAACAAAATGTATTTTTGAAGTATGGTTATAGATACGTATTTCAATTGCCAAGCGATCTTCGTCAGTGGTCATCGACTAGTACTTGAGGTTATACGTCATAAATACATCTTTTTGAACTTTTGTTCGATTTTTTGTTAATTGTAATACATAAATTAGACAACAATATATCTTATATAATGTTTAAAAATAGAAAACTATTTTTTCTGGTTCTCAAACCTAAGAAATGTGATATTTTTAGTGTTTTACCATCATTTGTTCTTTAATAAATGAAAAAAAAATGTTTGTTTTTGGTAACTTATAATTCAAATAATTTCAGAATATTTCTTGCCACTTTTTTGAAGTTTTAAGATTAAAGGACCAAATATACGCTTCAACTTTACAAGGATTTTAAAATTTTTACCATTTGGCGATGGCACCGTCTATCGGTCATCATAATCCCACCCATGCAAAAAAAAGTAGTTTTTAATGATAAAAATTCTTAGTATTAAAAAATAACTTTCCTTCAGAAAAAAAATTTGTATTAAATTTTTCCTTATACTCTTACATACAACTCTCTTACACTGAATCTATATCTTTTTACGGTCTTTGATTGGACGTACCCTTGTTTTTTAAAGTTGCGTACAACCGTCATCATTTATTACGCTAGATGGGAGACCAAATTATAAATTAAGGATGAATGCAAAATAAATTATCAACAGAAATAATAAGATTATTAATGAACTGTGTAGCCGAACAGGATAATTAAGAAAAATTTCATTAAATACAAAATAATTTTGAATGTTTTGACAGGAATTCGTTCATTTATTATTGATTGAATTCTTAAAGAGGAAAATGTCCCTCGCTTTTTCTGCTTTGCGGCGCCCTTGAGTTTTGCAATTTCTAATTGAGGTTCTGATTTTTTCTCTATTTCTTCTAAGATAATCCTTACATGAATAATAACGAAAAACTTATCTTCGCTCTTTCGTATTAATACTTAAAGTTTTATCCGTAGTTCTAACAAAACGAAAAAAATCTTACAGTGGATGAAATTGGAAAAGAACAAATGACTTGTTTTTTTTCCCTTCGTTCATTCATTTTTTATACATTTGATGAGATTGGTTGGGACGAGTTGGAAAAAGATAAAATGATTGGATCAAAATGTATAAATAAATGAGTAATTTAGATGATAAGCGCGAAAATTTGAATTTAATTTCAAACTTGTGCTGGTTTCGTTTTTTTTTCGCTGTTTTCTGTATGTCAAAATATTTGTTAGATAACATTCTTTTTATATTAAGAAACGGTCATTTATTTTTTTATGGTTTGAGGGTAGAACGTAAACACAGTTTTTGTTCGTTCACTTTCGTAACAGTTGACTTTATATCAATTCGATCAACGAAATGCTTATTTCAAGTATCGATTCTGACAAAAATCTAGAAATAAACGTTATATACATTCCCAACTGGCAAAGATTGCTTTCGAGAGAAAAAATTCGGGATAAATCAATATAATATGATGAGTTTATTAATACGAATATTTATGTAACTTGGTGATGAAAAATTATTACTTCTCATTTTTTAACACTTTGTAATATTCCAATTTTAACATTTGTCAGATATACAAAACGTTATTAGATTTCATGATTCCATGATTAGTTGGGATTATTGCAAAATTTCCAAATGAGCAAAATAAAATTAAAAGAAATAACTATGTATAAAAAATTTAATACCACTCGGTGTTTCAGGTCTACAGTTTATATAAGTATTCTTGTGGGACTTAAGTCCTAGAGTACCTAAATACATATTTATTAATACAAATTAATTAAACTAGCGACTATTCGTGAAATATGCAGAGCTAATACTGACACAACGGAGAAACGGCAAAAAGTAGCAATTGAATGAAATCAAAATGACAGTTGACACAAATGAGAACAATCAGTTAGTTTAAATCATAAACAACAATTATGATATGTTTTTGATTTTCTCTCGAATATTTTTTTGTTTCACTCACACGTTTAAATCAGAAATTAGGAAAATTTAAAGAGGCAATACGAAGCGCCACCTACGTAGGCACAATTTTTATGATAACTAAAAACAACAGCTCGTAATTGAGTGCCGATGAGCGCCAACCTATACAAATAAGCATTTGAAACAAGCGCTTGTGCTTTACTTGCATCAATTGCTTCAGGTGCTTATACCAGAGAAGAGACGTCCATCAAGTTAACCCTACACTTTTGGAATTTGGAAGAATAACTACGGAATATTTTGTGTTTTTTGTCGTTTGAAAATTCTGGAAAAATATTGTCGCTCGCATATTTTCTCGGAAAACCCTATGTAGTGCTCACTTGACGTTTAGAGCTATTCAATAAATATTAAAATTTCGTAATAGTTCAAACAAATTCAAAAGACAAGATTAAACTAAGTGATTTGACTCTAAAATTTAAAATTTTCTAAAAGTGGAGTTAATTTCGATTTAGGAAATGAAGCATCCAAGTGTGAAACAGTTTTAAGTACCAAGTTTGTACTGCTTAAATAACATGTAGTATTAGCACACATGTATTATATCTTTAAAAAAATATTGGCTCTTGTCCCTTTTAAGGTTAAACGCTGGCAACATTGCATTTTCTACTTTGTTTTTAATTTATTTCGCGGATAAATCAGCCCGTAGTGAAAACTTTGCCCAAAAAAGACAATTAAACCATATAAGAATTAAATTAACAAAAAAAAAAACGCAAATAGAATACAAAACAAAGTAGAAAATTCAACTTTGCTAGATTTGACCGACCTAAAGGGGAAAACTAAGCCAAATCATATAGTGTATATTATACACGAATATTGAGGGACTTTTATGGAATATAATTCATAAATAGGAATTGTAAGAATAAATGTAAAATTTAATCATATTCAAAAAATATTTTAAAGTATGGATATAAATTTATTTTAATTAACAACATTAAATAAACGGAAAGAAATTATCGTCGCGACAACAGTAGCTGTAGTAGAAATGCTAACTCCAAATCGTAGTAACCTTTACCACAAATGAATTAATACCAACTATATTCATCAATGCTTACTACTTCTAATAGTAGCCAAATTAAAGCATGTGATTAAGAAAAACATTATTCCAGCATTTGTTGAAGACAAAAAATTGCATTTTTCCTCATATATTATACTTGCTTTTGAAAATAGCCTCTTATTCTATATACTAATGCCGAGAGACTATAGATAAATCTTAATGAATTTTGACAAGCTTAGACACTATTTTGCGTTTACTAGCCACCACTTGTAAGGGTTTGCTGACGAACATATTTCATATAAAATCAATCTTGTTTGGAATTTTTCTTCACACCTTCATCATTTTGCATCTTACTTTATGTGGCAAATTTTTCAAAACAGTTTCAGAGACTATCGTGTATTTCAAAGCTTTTATCATTCTCTTTGATATATTTTTCCTTCCAAAAAGAAAAGAACCATCATCAGTTCCTACTACTTTGTTAATCAGATAATTACAACACGTTTCGAAGCTTCTAAAACATCTTTTAGTTTAATTCTTTGAACTTAAAATAATCTTAAGAAACAAGTTTTGAACGAGGGTGAAAAAAAGTGGCCACCAATTTGTCAATTACTTTAAAGTAAACCGTGTTTTAACTTAACTAGTAGAAGAAATATCATTTTCAAAAACGTAATATTTTACTTAGTCTTTTTATTTTTCCTGGTATTTTTTCCCCGAGTAACATGTACCCGCAAAATGTACGCATATTTTACTGGATATTTGATGCTTCTACTAAGAGTATAACTAGATATTGGTGGTATTTCTAGTCTTAACACAAGCGCGTATCATTAATGATTTGGTATTAAAAAAATGAAGTATAATTGTAATCAAGGCGTACACAAAAAGAAGCTATAATTCTTTAGTTGTAATTTTATAATTTATTTGGTGTAGCTACCATATGCTTTACTTCTTTACAGTGGCTTAGCTACTGGGAAACACCAGAAAACAACG
Source organism: Sisyra terminalis (assembly GCA_958496175.1). Lineage (NCBI taxonomy): Eukaryota > Metazoa > Arthropoda > Insecta > Neuroptera > Sisyridae > Sisyra > Sisyra terminalis. Next base: position 24,656,157 of record OY292277.1, read on the forward strand.
CTTTTGGACCCTCGGCATAACGGAGCAACTTTTAATTCCTGTAAATATTGGCGAAGTTTTGAAATAAATGAAGCCTTTTTGTGATTTTTTTTAATGGAAGATCACTCTGCAGAAGGAATTAATGACCAAATTGAAGATAAAAAACTAAGTTAATGGAACACGAAAATTCTAATTGGTTTGGCGGCTGGAAAATATAGTACGATGAATAATGTACTAGTTTCTTATAATACATCTATTTTAGTTTTTGCTCTTAAGATGAAAAATATTTTTGATACAGTTGAAATTAGAAATATCAATAGAGGTCCCGGAATGGCGACGTTTAGGCCTAAAAATCTAGTTACGCCACTGTCTCTTTAAGCAAATAATTACTACCCACGTACACGTAAATCAACCCTGACCACTGGTATACAATAATTTTAATACCACTTATTTAGATTATAGAAACAGTGTACAAAGACGTCCAAATTCAAAAAGAATATTTTTCCAAGAAGAGGAAAAAAAAATTTTTTAGGGTACAAACTATGATAATTGGCATCCCTTTTGTCATTGGTCACCTATCGCACAATTCATTTGATTATGATTTCATTTGGTAATTACCGCTTAAATATTTCATTAAAAGAGTAATTAATAAATACATGGTATTTGATAAGATTATTTATAGGAAAAATTGTGAAATTCACAAAGAAAATTATCTGTAATTACTGTTAATTGTAATTGCCATTTACTGTATAATGCGATAAACAACTAACTAAAATATTGATAAAAAGTTGCAAAGGTCACTTACTTGTTGTATAACCGAAGATATCTTCTTCCTCCGGATCGGCTTCAATTTCCTCCTTCGTCCGCTTTACATTTCCTGCACTCGCTCGATCAATCTATAAAATGATATAAACCACAAATTAAAAGCCGAACCAAATAACCGTCGATAAAATAACAAAAACCATGCCGCTGTTTTCTATTTCAGCATCATGCCAAAATCATGCTTTTATTTAATTTAAAAAAAAATGAATAGATAAGAAATTGAAAAACTTTTTTAAAGGTTCACCTCAACTGTAATAGAAACACGAGGTTTTTCCACTTTTGTTTCTTTAACCTATTGATATAGAAAATGTGAGTTAAAAATTTGCAGTGATTCTAAATCTTTTAAATGAAGAAATATGCTACGAGAAAAACGCTTACTTCTTCTCCTTTCGGAGTGTACATTCGTCCTTCCTGGTCACGGGTGTCTTCCTCATCGCTACTTTCCTCTTCACTATCCGAATACTTCGATTGAGATTTGGCTCTTTCTGAATCGGATCCATCACGTTCAATGCTGATTCTAGGACTGGCTTCGGTTCCATTCTATCACAAAAAGTAAAATAAACACTTTTTTCGAAAACCAAAAATATAATGAAATACCTGTACTCGTTCGTTTAATTCAGGAGTCAACGAACGTTCGGCTGAAATGTGAGGAGTCGGAACTCGTTTTATTCCAGCTTTCGGTGAATGATCGTTGGAGGTATTATTTGAAACATTATCTTCCTAAGAAAATCGTAAGTTATTGAAATTGAGAATTGATCATTGAGGAAAATTGAATTTTTACCTCCCAAGGCACCAATGATTGTACTAGAAAAGTAACTGGATTTCCAGCGGCTCGAATTGTTTCCACCGCTTTTTCGTGATTTGCGTGTCTTAAGTCAACTCCGTCTACTTCCAAAATTCGATCACCAGTCTATTCAAAAAAATTATTATATAAAAATTTTTAATTAAAGTTTTTGATTTCTTCTAGAATCTCGAACGAAAGAAAATGAGCAATTAAACGGAAATTTAACAGTTTAACAGTTTAATTAAGAAATTTTAAACTTTCGACGTTTCGTTAGCTAAATGCTGACTATATCAAAAAGCTTGCATATTTCACTAGATGAAGTCAACAACTATGTGATGAAACGTTGCAATTAAACTATTGAACTGTCTCACTTCAAGCAATTATTTTTTAGTTATTTACCTTCAATTGTCCTGTAAGATCCGCAGGACTTTGTTGTACTACGTTTTTTACAAATATTCCTAAGACTGTTTCCGAATTGGATAGGTCAACCTAAAATTTGGAAGACAAATTTTGAGTTTGGCAAAGTATAGTTTAGCCAAGTCGCTTACTTTTCCACCAACTATACTGATGCCTAAGCTCGCTCCATTTAATGGACGTTCAACTTGGACTAAGCGTTGTGGACCCCAACGGCTATCGGCCATAATTATAGCAGGAGAATTTTGCGGTTCTTGTTGAGTATACGTTGGCGTTGTCGCCTCAATTACAACATTTCTATTAACAGTCATTGGCAGCGAAGGAACATCGCAGCTGTATAGTTTTACAAAAATGAAAAATCAAACTTTAAAAAAAAGTTTCCAAATATTCCACGCACTGATCAAAACTAATATATCACTTGAATTGGCACCGTTAGTCCACTCTGATCACTCACTAAACTAAATCGTAACAAATTCACCCTGAAACAACTACGGATAGACTAGAAAGAAGAGACACAAACAACTGTACGAAGAGAAAAAATTCAACATTATGACCCATTTAATGTAATTTACGAACAAGCGCTAATCAAACGACCTCACCACCGTGTCACGTGTTAATAATCATAGAGAAGTGAGAGGGTATTTTCTAGTGGGTTGGTTGGTGGACAATCGACTAGCATTCGTTTGGTTGCCCACAAATCAGAAGATTATCATAATAATATACTTTAAAAAAATCACTTTGAAATCTTTCAACCTTTCAAATCTTGAACCTCTCCAAACTCTCGGTACCTAAACTAAAGTGAACTTTAATATGCGATGACCAGATTATCAAATATATTCAATACAACTTGGCAAAATTAAATAAAAAAAAAAACAAGTAATAAGTGGCCTTGCTCTATAGACCTGGCTGTTTGTAGCGTAGGAGGGTGCGGTGACAACTAGGGGATGATGTCAACTAATTCAATTATTCCAGGTGAGTTATCACTCAAACCAGAAAATTGTGGCCCCATCCCTTCGATTTTCTCTATTAAAACATTTACATGGACACATGTTAAAAGCTCCTCTGTGTCCATACACTTTCATAACAGGATTAAAGCAAAGAGAGACATTTTAACATACAACCTTCCATCATCCCTTCTACCTGGGCTATTGTAGGGCTTCAACAGTCCAATATTAGTAATTTCCCTTTGGGAAAAGGGTATATATCTGCTTCACTTGATTAAATTTATATAATTTTTTATGAGTATAAACAGTGATTATATCAAATTTGATAGCTACGTAATCGAATAATATCGAGACAAACCACGCAAGATTTATCGATTTCAACTTAATCATCAAAAATTAATGGGGCTTCAACGAACGAATTATTTGAACGAATTTCAACACAAAAGCAAAACAATAGAGAAAGGAAATCTTTACCTATAACAGTCCGTGTTGGCTGCAGGAATGGCAGATAAACGTCTACTTTCTCGAACCTCTATCACATCTAAATACATTTTACTTTCTTTTGCACTTTTTAAAATGTCAGGTGCTGAATTGCAACGTTGCGAAAATGTGCGTTTCCCTTCTTCTTTTTCATAAACATCAATTACTTCTTCACTTCGACAATTGTCCAAATCTTCGTGAAGAAGTATTTCTGTTGAGTCTAAAGTCCTTTGGCCACCTTCAGCTGTAAGCGTTATAGTTGTCGATGAGGCATTATCATCGAAATCACAATTTTCAATTTTTTCAATATCAATATTTTCTTCGTTATTGTTTTCCTCGTTACTTTTACTGAATTGATTTTGTAAATTCGCGTACATTCGATATTCTTCTAGACATTCTTCGTAGTCATTATAGTATTCTGATAAACACCGTACGTATCTGCGAGGTTGTGGTGGTGGAGGAGGAGAATTGAACGGAGGCAATGATCGTTCTGATTGAGGCGAATTTAGGGTTCGAAAATTATAGTTTTCTACATCTACTGTATCGTAGTCAGTTTGGTGTTGATCAAATGGCTGATCTCCAAATTGTTCTGAGCTGGGATCATCATCGATATAATCAACAAGAAAAAACTCATCAGTTCCGAATGAATTAGCCATATTGGTATCATCGTAAGACTTCAGTTCATAACTGGGAGACGCTAAACTGATATGATCTTTTTTTGAAAATTCCTTATTTTCAAGAACATCCAACTCTTTTAGATTGGGATTTTGGGTAAGGTCGGACGCTGAAGGTGAGGTCTTACTAGCGTTTTCCGCTGTTCCACTCTTTTCGGATGAGTCAATATCTTCTAAGCATGTATCGTAGTCGTCCCGATCATCATCCGATAGAGGAATGAATGTTGATTTTTGGCCATTTCGCAAACAGGTGCTTAACTCTTGCTTGTATTTATTTTCGATGTCAACAATTATTGAATCGCTGGACGTTTGAGTTGGAGGATCATTTTTATTTGGACTGTGCGGTTCGTTAGTTCGTTGTAGTTGCAAACTGTTGGCTTTTGTAGGAGATGCAAGAGATGAATGATTTGATGATATGGGACGAGATTGATTTGATTGCTCGTCCATACAAATTTGTACGACTTCTAATCCTTCTTGATATTCCTCTAAACACTCTTGATAGTCTTCCAGGAATGTCGGATCCTCAACGTCGTCTTCAATGCATTCTTGGAAAGATAGAGAAGACATCTGAAATATAGATCATTTTACCTTTTAATACTCATCATTTCAAGGACAATCATAACTTAAGGTTTTATTTTTAATAAATAGATCTCACACAGGATGACCACAGAGAAATATAATAATTCCAGATAATTCCAAGTTTTCCAGGATTCATAATACATTTTTTCATGATTTGAAAATCTTATTTATATGTTTCAAATATTAGACGTTTTTATGAATTTAATTTTTCAGTATTGTTTCCAATCAGAATCGTGCAACAAAAAATTGTTCACAAATTTTTTTTAAACATTTATCTTTCAAACTAACGACCAACAGTAAGTTTTCTTCTTTCTAAATGCTTCCATTTTCAACGATATCGGTAGTCAACAACTATCGTTTTCTTACTTCTTTCGCCGACATCGCAGCAATTGATTATTATTTAGTGAACAAAAAATACTCAATTAAAATTCAAGACCCAGACTTAATGATGGTATCTATAAAATTTGGAAAAACAATTTTTTGATGAATTTTAGAGAAACTATTATTTTGGCTCCCATGGTGAATTCTTGACCGAATTTTTCCACCATAAGTATTAGTTAGTGAAATAGGTTCCAAAAATATCATTGGTAAAGAAATTTATTTATGTACAATGTACATGTAATATAACTGGCCTTGTCATCAGGATAACTCCTACAGTTCTCTACCAATCTTGATCAAACTTGATACACTAATTCTTCAAAAGATTACCTCAAATAATTTTAAAGATGAAAAAAATCAAGGAATTAGTTTAGAAATGGTTGCCATTTAAAATTTTTAAAATTATATAGTTCTTGCTAGATGATTTTCTTAATAAATAACTATTGACCGAGAAAAGTTAGCTAATTTTTGAAAAAATAACCGAATGGCGCATTTTTTAATTTTTTGAAACAAAAAAAAAAAAGATTCTTAAAGAAATTTTTAAAAATTTCACAGAGGAAATAATTACACATGGCATGTTTAGTATCCGAGGATACCTTCCAGTGTACTAAGGAAAGGATCCAGGAGAACCTGAAGAAAACATGGCGCAAAAATGGTGCAAAAAATGGCGAGTCATTAGGAACCCACTGAAATCTATAGTGATACCGTTTTCATTGAGACGTTTAGTACTACATCAGGATTTAAAAAACACACGAGTACAAGATGACGTCAGGGCTTCCTATGTTCACCTGCACTCCAACCTGGAAGACCATGAAAACCCTCTTGTAAGGGAAGAAGAATCTAAGCCAATGATTCAAAACAGAAAATTGAAAAGAAAAAGACTAAAAAACAATCTTACCTAATGGTGTATAAAAAAATAACGAAACATTATATATAAATATAATTGCTAAAAAAATATCTGGTACGGGACAGTTACTGAACAGTTATTAGCGAATAACAGTGCCATATCAATTTGGCACTTTAGGTGCTTACTAAAACAATGTAAACTAAACAGTGAGTCACTACGTGACAAAATTGGACAATATTAAAAAAAAAAAGAAAAAAAAAGAAATAATAATATCTAGGTACAATATGCATGTATATAAAAAAGTTAATTGGGTTAAATATCATCATAATGAAACTCCCTGATATTTTTTTTAACCCCTAGATATTTCAAAGATATTTCTGTATTGAATTTAATCCCCTAGTAATTCCAGGTTTTCCAGGTCTGGAATCATCCGGTCAAAAATAACTCCATAATATTTGTTTGTAAACTGAAAAAATAATTAAGTTATAACTATATATAACTTAAGAAACTTTTGTGTAAGAAAACTGGAAACACGTTTTTCCCAAAATCAATTTTGTTATTGCAACTGCTGTCTACGTTTTTCGAGATCTGTTCCAATACTTTAATTGTGTCCCAAAAGTCCTAATCAAGATTTATATACCATTTACCCTAAGATATTTTTGTCCCAATGATACAAAAATACCAATTACTATTTATAATACTTAATTTTATACTACACTAATGTTCCCCTCACGCACATTAGTGCAAGTTGTTTCATAAATATTTTTTATAAAAATAAGAACAAACTAAATTTGGGACCTCTGATCACGGTCTAGATTAAGCTTCTTAATTTTCCAATTTCGTCTCCCTATTAACTAATTCCTTTTAATTCTCTACCCAACCGATTTTGATGAATTTTGTGAAAATTTGTATTTTTTTTTTCGTTAAATGCCGATTTAACGCTAAATTCGCCAATTTCACTAAGACTCATCAAAACCAGGCAAATGGTCTCCGGGAAAAGTGGGCACCTACTTGGACTTGATTTTCTTATTGCTTACAGCGCCATCTGTAACGTTGAAATGAAAATACTCTTGCAGATTAAAAATATTTGGGAACTCTTAAGAAAATGTAAAAATCAAGGGAAATGTAGTTCTGATAAACTAAAAATTATTTGAAAAATTGATAGATATATGAATCTTTTTCTGTGTTAAAGGAGGAGGAGTTTGAAGTAAATACACTTATAACTTAAAAATAGTTACAAAAATAAGAAATATAATCATCAAAAATTTGGTTCTCATAAACATTGATTTATTCATTTAATTTACATGTTTTATTATAACATTTAACATTTAGATAAAAATAAATTTATATCAATTGACAATTTGGTAAAATTGACATATTAGCACTTAAATCAACTTAAATATTTAGTTTAATCCATTTCTTTAATAGATTTTTTTCTTCAAAATCAAATTAATTTTTATGCAATGTTAGCATTCAATTTTATAAATAGTTAATCCATACAAAATTGTAACAACTGTTCTTCACTCCACTTATTAAATAATTAGCACATATTAAATGAAAACATGAATTACAAAGCCAACTGGCAATAACGGAAATAATCAAGGAAAAGTGCATTTATTAATCTAGCTAAATTAAAAGGTAAGTCGTGAAAGCTATTTATAGCTAATTAAGATTGATCCCTCATTACAAAAATCAATTTTTTAAAAAAATAGTAATTCTAATTTCTCAAAGCATTATTACTGTTACTATGGTGTGATAATTTTTCATATTACTTATACTTATCTTAATATACAAATATCACATTTACTAGAAACAAATTATTAATTGATAAGTCTGCAGACTTAATGCGAGTTTCCAAGAATAATATTATGTCAAAATAATTGATCAATCCAATTAATTGACTTACAAAACATTGATTTTTCATTTTAATAAAGTTGTGGGTTTTGCTGAAAGAATAACATGTCGCTAATTGGTATTTTATTTCATTAGAACCATATAAACGCTGTCGGTACCTTGAACTTTAAAATAGATTAAATAAATAATAAATAGCTTTTCATAAATCAAAAATAAACACAAGCTACATCCACAGACATCAAAACTGTTAAAACTATTAAGTATGGTATTTTTAAATAACTAATATATATTTCAGTCATATGATTTTGGATTTGTAAAGGGCCTAGGCATAAAAGCATGGTGAAAGAGTCTACGAGAGATATTTTAATGATACTTAAGATATCTGTAGGTTCTAGTAAAATACCAAGATCCTGGAGGATTTAGAGGTATATTTTAATTAGTTTCTGTGAAAAAAAATGTGAAAAACAAAAATCATTTTTATTTTTTGGAATTTACTAAACTATTTGATCTAAAATTTTAATAGTATTTAGGGGTTGATAATGTTTTTATTATAAAACAGCTACATTTGTATAAAACTAATGGAATAAATTCTATAACAATAATGACATTTTTTTATCATGAAACAATATTGGTATCGCTTTAAGAATATTTCTTCAAATTTTATATAATTTTTCAAAAACGTACAAACATAGTGAAAAGAAATACTATACAGTATGTACAAACGGCCAACTGTGTGTACATATAATATTTATAAATAGGCAATTTGGTTCATGTCCCTTTAAGCGACATTAATATCTGGCAACGTTGAATTTTCAACTTTGTTTTTAAATTAATTTACGAATAAATCAGCCCAAAATGAAAACTAAGCGACAAAAGAGAAAATTATACCAAATTAGAATTGAAGTAACAAAAATTTACAAAAAAAAAATGGCGAATAGAATAAAAAACAAAGAAGAAAATGCAATGTTGTCAGATTTGATGGTTCTAAAAGGGATATGAGCTGCAATAAAAACCACTTCCGCGTTCAATGACAACTTGTTTTACCTAATGTATACATTGTATCTGGCATTAATTCTGGGAGTGGCTTTTTAAATATTCAAAATTCCAATAATCAAAGCAAACGAATATCTTTTAGGCATGCCATGCTATTGGCCAATAGCCTCTTGCATTATGTGTTTTCATCAGATATTTGTGCAATATTCGTATATATTATATACATTTTTTTTTAAATAATTATGTGGTTAATCAAGAGCAATTGACATTAAGCGCGGAAAGATTATTTTTGCACTTTGTAGTATTCTTTCAAAAAATATGAAATAAATCAGATGATTTATAAAAATTATATAAAACTTAAATAATTTATTTATAGAACGTTATCAAAAGTGTTTCTTGAATGTTTTTTTTTCAAAAAAGTTTTACTTTATTTTCAGATTTTATAAAGTTATTTAGTTGTTAATTTGTTAAAAAAAAGTATCTTCAACTCCTTCATCGTATTAAAATATTGTAATCAATCGTTTCACTTAATTCTAGATTTTTTTTTCAATTCTATACTTATTATTTTTTTTTCATAAATACCAAATGAGATAGAGATCTTAATCTTCCTGAACTTAAGTATTTTTTAGTAGCTAAACATATCATAAATGCCGTTAAAATACCTTTCCGGGGCCGATTCACCATGCTCATAGACCTGACCCATTTAAAATTGTATGTTATGTACCTGATCAATTTATTTTAAATATGAATATCAAAACGAATCAAAAAAAAATTTTATAATACTGCGTAGTATTCTTGAAAATTTATTGTGTAAATATGTTTTTATCTAAAAATAAGCAGTAATTGTATATTAATTTCAATCAATAGCAATCAGGCTTAATTGAAGTATTTACTATTCACTTTGGTCAACTCTGAAAAATGCAAAAGTTTTCATGTCTTGACATGACTTGTAAACAATGAAAAACTCAATTTTAACAATTGTAATACAAAATTCTTTCATCACATCTCTTATAATTATAATTTTTTGAAAAATTATTAATTTGTGCGGCATCTTTATGTAATGGTGTCAAATCCAAATTAATAACTAAATAGTAAATTTGCGTTAGTTCTATAAGCAACACCTATTATAAAATCAATAAAATAAAAAAAATACTTTAAATAGTTATCTTGATTTTAAAGACCATCAAAAGCCAGCCAATTTTTATCAAAAATGTACCCAATAGACAACGCGAATAGTTAGATTGTTAGTTCAAAAATTTAAATACAGCAAAATCCTTTTATTACCCTTATAAAATGACAAAACCGAGAAAGAAGCAAGGCGGTACTTTAATTTTTGACCGAAACTGGCAAAGTCTTTTTCAGATGAAGAATGAATAAAACAATTATTTATATGATTCGAAAAATTTAAAACTTTCTAAGAAATAACATTTTATTTTTTCACCATTATGGTATGGGAAAGTTAGCAGAAGCAAGTTATTATATACTTACATGAAAAGATTAAGTTACATAGATTTGTATTTGAAACGTACGAGGACCATGTAAAACGGGCGTAATAGTGAGATTTTTTTATATTTTAAAATATATATGACATGTAATGAAGGTATAAAGTAAATAGACTCATATGACATATCCTTGCTACAACTTTAATACCCTGGAGGTATATAGTTTCAAAGTGTTTCCTTCTGGTGAAATTTTTCTATGTGCATAACATTATTTTTTAAATACAGCTTTCTCTCTAGGAAGTTATTCAAAGGAAATTTTCTATTTTGAAGATATAACAACTCAACTATTACAAATTTTGCTGAAAATATAATAAAAATTAGGAGTTATACATTAAAATCTGGAGATTTATAATTATCAAAGCACTAAGGTAAGTATTAGTAAAATGTTATTTTATTTTAAAAAAATGACATATATTAAATATGAAAACTGTTTCAAAAATGTAAATTGAAAACAAAATGAAAATTTTTCCAGTTTCCACAAAAAAACAGAAATATATTTTTTCTGTTATAAACAAAAACTACTAGAAATAAGGGTTCTCGAAGTATCGAATATAGTAATAAATCCCGAAAGTACCAAACATATTATGAAAAGCACATAACTCTTACCAAATATCAGTTAATACGCATAAGATTCACTTATAGTTAAAAAATATCCGTAATACTGTAAAAATATAAATTTGAAACAAAATATGATAAATATATATAGATAAATTCCTTAAGCCTTTAGTACTTAGACTTTTAGTCAAAAATTTAAAAAAATAATCGTCGTTACATTACGGCACTGAAAGCTAGCACACAAGGAGGTCAATATTTAGGGTAAAACTCAAAGTGTGATGAATGGAATACTTTTACTAATAAAATTAAATATTTCCATTCTTAAGACTTTGTCTAAACTTATAAACAGCAGTTTTTGACAAAATTATAAAAAAAGCTTCCGTATCTAAAATTTTACATAAAATATAACATAGATACATTTTTAGTAACGACAATAAGTATTCTAAATATATTTCTGAAGGTTTTTGACCCAATCACCACTGCAGGATTTAGGGAATGGGATTGTGTTTTTCATTGTACCTTAAGTTGGCACTAAAGGTAAATCCAATTTTGAATATAATATTTGTAATAAAAACCAATTTTCATCGACATAGTTAATGATATAAGTAAGAAGCAACTGGCCTCTTCCTAATGTGAGTGTCCTGAAGTAACAATTTTGGAAACTAGCTCGATAGTTATTAACAGAGATGTGTATAATAGATTAAAAACAGTATTTGAATGCTAAATGCAAATACCTTTTATATTTTCTATTTCAAATAAACCTAGTTTTCACAAAATAAAATAGTTTTAGTTTTTAACTTTCAGTTATTATTCAGTTTCAGTTATTACAATTATTATTGTTAATCTCACTTTCTGTATCCTTTTTATATCTTTAAAATAATGCTTTAATATCATTTAGGCGGGAAAACCACCAACATACTATCCATAGTATACTCGCTATATACTTTCTTACACGGACGTCACACAAGTCGTAAGTTAAACTTTTTTTTTTGGGATTTAGTGGTCTAAATCAGAAACACTACAGAACAGTTCATTTTGGTTCATTTTGGTTAGTATTACTTTTCGTTATTATAGTGACTAAAAAAAACTATTCTTCGCCACATTAATTTATTGGTGTTGACACATTTTATCAAAACTTATTTTGCATTTTAGGTCCTAAAAGGCTTAAAATGTATTTCAAATAAAATACAAAACGCTTTTCGAAAAAAAATATTTAAATACAAAATGAAAATAGATATTTTGTATTTTGCATTTCAAATACTACTATTTTGAAAATGCCACATCTCTGGTTTTTAAACATAATTTTTTCTTAGTTATATTTGTTATATCGTTATATTTTCTAGGTTTTCTAGTCTGCTATCCATCTCATAAAAACTCTGCCAATGGCTACAATAGTTTTAGTATTTTACCAATAGATAAAGCAAAAGTTATTTTTTGCGTTGTGAATTTCGTAGCAAGGATGGCTTTCAATTATTATCCAATATTCGATTCGTAGATATCACTCGTTATTATTAGACACTTATGGGATATACAAACACTAATAATAAATTGTAATTTCCATATTATAATAATCTTCAAACTTTAAAAATAACCCTTAGTTGAATTTAATTTTAATATTTAGTAACATTTATGATTTATACAACAATTCTTTTCGTTTGTTAAAGTAATGATATAATAACAATTATTTATTACTCCAAATTTTGTAATCTATGTTTAATAACTTTGATATGTAAACTGATTTGCAAAGCAATTAACACCTGTTTTGTCCATTTTATAGTTTGATTGTAAAATATCTTTGTATTAAAGATACTTGAAAATAATTAAAAGAACATATAGCTTAAAAAGAATACTGAGAATTCAATTTATGCCAATGCATTTTTATAATTTCGACTACATATACCATATAAAAGCTTCCATTTGTATAATAGCACAATGTAATGTAGTACATTAATTTTATTAAATTGTACTGGTCCGAATAAAATAGTTAAATAAAAATTATCTAAAAAAACCCTGATACGCTTGCATAACAATTATTTACTTTTCTCAGTGTAATTGAGTTTGGACGGTGATATATTTTAGTAACGAGTTGTATATATAATATATATGCATCAAATACGTATAAATAGTATTATATTGACATTGTTAGTTTTATCTAATGTTAATAGTACAACTCGTACAATATTTAAAAACTTCAATTTATTGACAGACTTTAAAATAAGCAATCAATCATCCGTATTGTATAAATATTAAGTACATATTTACAAAAATATATTTTTGTATTCGCTTCGCTTTTTATGTGCTCCAATAGAATATTGTCGGTGTTTTCATTCAAAAATGTTCTCTTCATCCGTTTGTTAACACTTTAAAGTGAATTTCTATATCTGAAACGAATTACAAGTTAATCAATAATGGTGTTTATAGAAACCAAAAGGGCATTCGGGGAATAAATTTTTAAATTTAAAGTTAGTTCATGCAATTTACTTTCAATAATAACAGTCTAATTTTACGAAACTAAAAGTGAATATTTCATGTTCGATATCTTGTAACCATTATTTTTCTTTCAATGCAGACAATATTTATAAAATTGCTGGATTTAGATTCAAAATTGCAAGGGTAAGGATTTGTTAGGTTGTTTGAATAGCAAATTGTTTTTTTTCTTAGGAAAATGAAAGATGATTATCTTATAGTATATATATATGAATATTTTTTTGAATCTTGGTCCAATATTCTGACAGTAGCATAATTTTTGTTCTTTTTGATAGAAAAAAACCGAATCAGGTGATTTTTGATCCCCCTACTTGACATAAAGGTTTTACTGCCTTAAAATTCTCATACAAGTTCGGTAACTCACCGAAAGCTTTTGCAGCTTTATTAAGATGTAACGCTAAACATACCATATTTTTCAGATTTAGCATTATTATTGGTTCTGGTTTCTACAGCATTTCTTAGACGGCAAAACCTTTACATCAAATAAGAAGATCAAAAATTACCTGTATGAGCTTTTGGATAAATTTTTTTTCTTCAAAGAACAAAAATTTTATGAACCTAAAATTATGCTACTATCAGAAAGATGACAGAAAATTTACGCCAAAGTATATATTTTATAATAAATATTTATTCCCTCTAAAAAAATTGTATATTATTTTCCCGGAAAAAAACGAAATTTCTTTCCAAATAGCCTATATATACATAGAATGGTTAATATATCATATCATTTATTTTAAAAATGAAAAGGAAAACTATTACCTCCTTTAGCATTAAACCGCATTGTCCTTTTATGTACTTTTTAACAATGAAAATGAAACAAAAATCCAATTTGATCAATTCTATCGAAGCCATAATATGAAGAAAGTAACTTCTAGATTTTATATATTCACAAAAATTTCACAAAAAAAAATAGCGCTGAATTGAATTCATTCAAGAATTTCTCTGATTTCCTAACTTAGGTAATTTGCAATAAAAACTTTCAAAAGTATTACTTACTCGGTAAATATAACAGAACAGATTTAGTGGAAATTTAATTAATCACAAAAATACTCTTTCAGATTTATAATATAAATTAACACCGCTATTTCCTCAGAGCCAAAATTTAAAATCAATTAGTCCATGGCACTAAACTAACAATAGAAAACTAATATCAAGAAAGTAAGAAACTTTTTATTGCATCTGTAAGCCATATACTACATTCATGATGGCGTTTTTCATGAAAACCATCTGATGCCTCTTTACAAATGGCAACCGGAATGTAATATACTCTGTTTATAACTATGTTATAACTATGTTTATAACTTGTATAGTTATAAAGTTTTATGCAACTGACACAGTAGTGTCTATTCCCTTTGCGAATATTATTGAGTTTTTGTGTTGATTATTAAATTGCAATTAAATGTACGTATTCCGATAAAATATTGGTTCAAGTCCCTATTAGAACAGTCAAATTTTAAACTTTGTTTTTAATTTAATTCGTGAATAAGTCGCTTCATAATGAAAATTTTGCCACAAATGACAAAAGTATATATAAGTAGAAAATGTAGAAAATGCATCGTTGCCAGATTTGTCTGTTCAAAAAGGGACTTGAGCCTAAATATTTGACAAATTACTAAGAATTTCAGAGTTTTTTTATATTATATACATAGCGCACAAAGTTAGAAAATGAAAATCAAAAGGATTTTGGCAAAAAATCAAAATTTATTTTTGACCAATATGACTTCTAGTTTTTAAATTTATCTTTTATTGTTATTTTTTGTTTGAAAAGTATATTATTGAATTAAAAAACGCTTTACAACAAAACGATTAAATTTAAAAGCTTATGTGGGAATTCTTTGGGAGATTTTCGGGATGTGCAACAAAAATTTCAAAACAAAAATTGTTAGGGAAACAAAATTTGCATAAAGGGGCAAATTTGGTGTAACTATCTCATTTCAAAAATGCTTACATTTTAATATTGATTCTTGTAAACAGTGGTTGAAAAATGATTTGAAAATGGTTTCAATAAATATTTTGACTGTAAAACTGGGAAAAGGAGTAGTTGTAGAGGTGGATTATCCGTAAAGCAAACTAGGCACGTACCTAGGGGCACGAGAATATAAAGTGGGGCGACTCCAGCATTTGAACTAAGGAAAACTCCAACATGGAGTAACTTTTCTCACATGTGTAGTAATATCAACTACAGTCATCAATGTTTACTACTAGGCACTAGTGTTAAATAAAATTTACAATATATAGCTGCTAGAGGAACACCGGTGAAGTACTTGCCGAGGGCTTTCTCTGATATATAATCCGCCTCTGAATAGTTGTATTCATTTCTATTTTCCAAATCAAATAACATATAAGAAAGTCAATGAAATTTTGATTTGAAAATTGAAATTTTAGAATTATCAAAATTTTGAGCATACTTGACTTCAAATGAAAAAACTTTCTCAAAAATTGGGATTGTACAACTAATTTTTAGTATAGAGCCTATATTTTATCATGCTGATACTAAAAAAGTTAATCCGCAAAACAGAAATATTCACTTCAAAATCTATCCCCCGGTAAACGTAATTTATTAGTACAAAGAACTAGAAGAAGAATAAAAATTGATGCTTACCGGTAAAAATTGCTTCATCTGCTTTATTAAATAAAAATTTATCCCCCACACATCGATTTATTACACAAATTTGAACACAGTTGATCAAACAGTACGACGATTAAAGCATTTAGTTTAATATACTCCATATCACAGAATAAAAGTACACTCGAATAATCACTTCTATTAAGAACAATTTTTTTTAAATAATTATTTTTTAAAAAAGTATTGCTAAAACTTGTAATTTAGATCATTTCGTTCAAAAGTTATAGTTTGTTTTACTAAAATTCGAAAAGTAAACTAATACTAATGTACCTGACTACTTTGTGAGACTGTATCGTGACAAGCCAATGGTTTTGCCACAATGATTCGAACGATTCCCTTGGGTGCGTTCTTAATGACTTGAACAGCCCGATCAAGTGAAGCTCGGGCCAAAGGAATGTCATTAACGGCTAATAGTCGATCACCAGGAATTAGTCTTCCGTCAGTTTGAGCCACACCACCTGGTACTAGTGAGCGTATTACAATCACAGTTTCATTAGGATTCATGGGATCCTAAAATATAATTAACAATTAAAGTAATTAATCTAGTAAAATTCACACCATCATATACTTGATAGTCAAGAATTGAAAATCCTAAACCACCCCGATCGCCTTTTTGCAGTTCAATGATATGAGGTTGATTCGCCCAGGCCGCCAGACCAGTTACCGGCTCTAACGACCGACTTTTGCTACGACTAGCACTTAGTTCTCCAGCTGTCGCAATAGAAGACGCAAGAGAACTATCCGATTTTGCTTTGATTAGTCGAGACGATTCTGATAATGTAATTAGGTTTTGTAGACTGCCTCCAAGAATACTCTAAAATAGAACAATTTTAATGTAAAGTAACTGGATAATGTTTAAGTTAATTACTCTCGTAGCAAATGCAGCTCGATCTTGCGAGGTATTTATAATTCGATAAGGCGCAGAATGTTCCGAATGTCTTGCACATACTAAAATCACATACTGAGGTAGCGTTTTTAAACATTGTACAACTTGTAAATGGTTTAATCCTAATAGTCGTGTTCCGTTTACTTCTAACAACTCGTCTCCTGATTCTAACATCCCATTTATTCCCACAGGACCGTCTGGTAATATCGAACGAATATAATGGTGAGGACGAACCTCCTGACCGTCCTCCACATCGACCGTGCCTTCTAAACTAATCCCTAAACCCCCTTTACTATCTTTTGTCAAATGTGCCACCTAAAAATTTAAAAATGAAATCCAAAAATTTAATTCTATTTCTAATTATTTGCTTACAATAATTTCAATATCTTTGGCAAGAATTTGTTTCCATTTCTTTTGTATCAAACGATCAGAAGTGCAAGTTGAGTTAAGTGAATGAATTGATGGTGTATCACTGATTACAATCTCAACATCTTCTGGAATAGGTTCGGTGTTAGGATGTTCGTTCATTACACTCGAGGCCATTGTGGTATGAGATTCTCCATCGTATTCAATTTCAGTATAACTAGAATATCCGTCCTGGAATCAAATAAATCAAAATGAATTGAATTTAAACGTTACAATTATCCTTTACCGTAATAACGCTGTATTTCGGTAACGATGAAACAGACGGTGAAGGCGGAGATGAGGATTTTAATTGGTTAGCACGGATTGCTTGTTGCAATTGTTCATATTTAGGACCACGTAAATATCTTTCTAATTTTAATTTTACCACTGAACCTGTGTTACGTAAAACTTCCACGGCTTGGTGATTCGTGAATCCTTGCAACGATATCGAACCGACTTGTATAATGCGATCATTCACTTGAATCCGTTTGCAAACATCTGCTGCACTTCCCGTGCTAATACTTTTAACAAATATTCCCGAAAGCTCTTCTAAAAAAAGAGATTGTTTATAGAGAGCTGAAAACTATTTTTTATACAAGCTTTTAGGATTGATACCTTTCTCACAAACATATCCTGCGACTGTTATTCCTAGGCCGAAATCGTCTTTTCGTAGTTCTACGTCAAATATTTCGGTTTCTGGTAAAGGGGCACCTCGAAGGGCCATGTCTAAGGGTAGTAAATCAATGCCACTACTGTTTGAATTAGGAATTTTAGGAATGGTAGGAGGTGAACCGACAGGCAAAGGATCTTTGATGACATCTACTATACCTGATAACGGCTGAAAAAAATTAAGAAAAAATAACATTTAGTTCTACCACTTAAAAGAAAGAACCAATGAGCTAAAAGTCCATGGGATTCATGGATTTACAAATCAAATTCTTTCTTAATGATATTTATTTGATCTCCAAACAACGTTTCGTCCCTTTTCGAAACTTTTTCAAAAACTATAAGAAAACGAAAAGGCACGAAACGTTGCTCAAAGATCAAATAAATATCATTAAAAAAGAAAAGGATTTGTAAGTATGAACATAAATCCCATGAACTTTAAGCTCATTAAAATGAAAATTAACTGTGTAAATTTATTAATAAATATTAATAGGTAATAAAATGAAATAAAAAGATATAATTAATAAAATAGAATTAATATTAATTTCTTTAAATTATACTTAATTTTGCACTGAAATTTCCATAGTCTATTATTGTAGAAATGAACATACAAAAATATAGTTTGAAGTTCATAATTATTGATGTATACAACTTGAAACTAATTTTCTTAAAAATAAACGTATATTTTGCCTTTCGATTTATAAATAATTGTAAATAACTGCTGTAAACAAAGTATTCCAGAAAAGATAAAACCAAAAATATTCATCAATTTTGCATCAAAATTCTAACCAAAAGTTTGCATTGTTAGTCTACTTCCTTTAACTATTTCACTTAAAATTAAGTGCCCGACTAGAAATTTTCAAGTGGGTTTTGTAGGATCCCAATTGGGGTATTCTGTAAGGATTCTAGATTGAGATGTAACGCAAAGACCCGTTGGACCTTAATTGTGCAATTGTAGTCATACCTCAATGGAAAAATTTCTAACAAATCCTACTAAGGCCTATCCTAATCCAGGATTTAATAAAAAAATCTCTAAAAATAAGCCAACAATAATTAATCCATTTTATTTTTTTTTTTTGTTATTAATTCCGTGTAACCATTCCGATAAAAACAATATTTGTTATATGGTCCTCCTTGTTCAATGCTACTAGGTATCCAATTGTGAACAACTAAAATAATTTTCCATTTGCTCGTTGAGGTTTCTAACATAGGTCCAACACAAAACCTAATTAGAGAAAACTGAACAATGCTTTCTCATTTTAGATTGGATTTCCTTAGTTAGATTCCACACCAAACCTACTCGGGAAACACTAAGAATAATTGTTTCTTTTTGTAAGTAGAATTTTAGTGTGCCAATTGAGGTTTTTGTATTGACTGTGCTTTTTTGAAACCCGTATATTAAAACCTTGGACAATCTCAAAGCAATTTTTCAGTAGGTAGTTAAAATAATTTTCATACTTTTTTGAATGATCTTTGTTTTTTCTTGAATAATGGGGTGGAATGAAAATAGATTAGATTTTTTTTATTTTTTCAAGGACGGGAGGCTGGACTAAACTAAATAAGGCTCCGGCTCCAACTCCAGAGCCATTTTTTTTTAACGTGAATCTACAGTTGGGGTTCTGAACTCAGTATTTGACTCCAGCTCCAATTCCGACATCATCTAGATTATTATAACTAATGGGTTAATTTTTTTGAGCAATGCTCATCAAGCATCAATTTGATGTAGTTTTATGGCACTGATATGTAACTAAATCTTTGAGGTTCCAAAAAGAAAAATATTTTGGAGCTATTCACTGCACTGTTTTCAAAATGTTTTAGAACTGAAACCATTGGAGCCATCTTGGAGCCATTTTGATGACTCCAACTCCGACCCCAAAAAAATAAATATTCTAGCTCCTAGACTTTAGCTCCTCAAAACTCTTCCGACTTCAAGACTTTGATCTCTGACTCCAGCTCCAGTTAACCAACCCTGATTTCAATCATTGAAAAGTCACCAAATTTTCATGAAAAGTGGTAGCAATTTTTGTCAGAAAAGTGCTTAACAACTAAACCATGTCTGTATAAAATTCTCTTGGTTCAAAATGTGGTATATATTTTAGAATCTAAAACTTGTCAATTTCGATTACAACAAACAAAATTTACAATTGTTTAAATTTCAACATTAGGAAGTTCAAATGATTCAAACTGTTGGTTTTCAAATATAAAGAGATTATCTTTGTGTTTTTTAAAGGATTCAAACTTTTTCTACCCCGCAGCAATTATAGAATTGATAAAAAGTTTCTGGAACTGTAAATTTAAAACTTTTACGAGGCACGTGTTATTTATAAGAATTATTAGGAAATAGACGCACTCATACATTTGAAATTTATAAACAAAAGAAAAAACTAACCACAAAAACACTTATCACCTTAAGAACTCCTACTGTAGACTAGAATATGATAAACATAAAAAATAATTGTATGAAAAATACAAATCACCTCAACTATAACTTTATAAAACTAAAAAGTTTCAATAAATATCGTTTTAATAAAAATTCTATTTTCTTACCCATTTTTAGAATTCAATAAAATTTTCTAACAAGGAATAACCACCCAAAAAAAATTAATAGTAAAAACATGGATATTTAGTTTATCTTTTCCAGCGTAACGAAGAAGCTACATTTTTAATAGAAATTTATAATTGCCAAATTTAAATTTAGTGCTTTTGAATATTTCACTTTAAAGAAATGGAAAATTTTCTCAAACGGAATTACTGAATTCCCTTCAATATAAGGATCAAAGAAAACCAACAGACGGGAAAAATAAAATTTTAAATATAAACTAAACACAAACGCTGAAAATATGTTCGCAACTTCGCACAAAAAGAAAGTTATATTAAAATTTACAAAATTATTTTTTATAAGTCTTTAAGGTAAACAATTTTTATAAATATTGTGAAAGATACAAAGCTTTTTTTTTCATAGTCCATTGTTACTTGTTTTTAATTAAACATAATAACTTTTCAATTACATTAATTTATTAAAAACTGTTTCAAACATGCAGTGGGGATATTTTTGCTGCGAATTGCTGAATTCTTGAATCATTTTTTTTTTTCTATTTCATTCGTTGAATCATTAAATGTCGACTCTTTTATAAAAAATCGATAATATCAAAACATAAAAATAAATTTAACAATTTCCATACAATCGTACATTAGCGGTTTAATTCCTCTTTTACAATTCAATTGGGGTGTCCGCAAATAACTGAGATATATCCGTGGATAGACTCTACTGATTTTAATCTAAATAGGTATGGAAAAAGTAGTAAGAAACAGTCAGTTTTTAAAGAAGGATAAATGGGAAATCCTAATTAGAAACATAAAAGTTATTATCAGTTTTTCCCAATTGGGTTTGGTATGGGACCTAACTAGGAAAACCGATTGAGGAAAGAAAAAAGTTTGTTAGTTTATCGTTAATAGGTTTTGTGTGGAACTAAGTGGGAAACTTCATCGTGAAAATGAAAAATTATTTTCATTTTTTTTCCCAATTAGATGTGTAACCTAACCGAGAAAACCAAATATAAAAATAAAGAATAGTTGTTATCGAAATGGTTACACGGAATTATTAAATAAAATATTCAATGACTATTAATCAAAATTAAACAAATATTAAAATATATGGCATGTTTCATTATGAAAATAATGTGAAGTGATGTATTAACAAAAAGAAAACTTTTTTCTGAACGTATAGGTATTATAAGAGCTAGTGAAACTTTTGAATCAGCTATATACTTTTAAAAAGATTTGAACTCTAAATTAACAAAATATATTATTGAAGATATGAATTATTAGTATGAAACATGTTTTATATAGCAAAAAACTCCAAAAAAGGGTTCACTTACATGTCTCTAAGATTCCAACAAAATTGTTAATAGACTTGCCTTTCTTAGTCACTCCCCTAATAGCATTCTTTGGATTCAATGTTTCAAATGCTTCAAAAGACAATTAATTCGCAGAGAAATAAGATTTTTTTTAATCAAATATCAAAATTAAGCACTGTGTAAACAGTACATAAAATATATTGTAGTCTAATTTACAAATCATAATTTACCCAAATTAACTTTAAACACAGATTTGAATGAAAGCTCAAACAAATGTATTCATGACGTATTCCCAGATACGTATTTCGATTGTTCAGCAAGTTTCATCAGTGACCATCAAGTAGTATTGGATTTCTCCGTAACTGCTATGAGATGAGTAACGAAGAGGCCTTTAAAATGTTAAACATAAATTTTATTTGATCTTTTGTTCGATTTTGTATTTATGGTTTACTTTCGTAAATTATAGTTCATGAAATTAGACTACAATATATTCTATATTTTGCTTACGCCAGGGATGTTTTAGCATAGCTTTTTGGAAGGTCAGGTTTTAGATTTTTCTTTTCTCGGCGAGCCAAAGGAAATGTCCAATAGTAAAGCAATGCAATAAATATTCATTAATGGCAACAAATTTAACAAATTCGTTGACCGAATGAAAAGTCTTCGCGGACCGAATGATGGTTCGCGGGCCATATGTTGGACAAATAAAGTTTAAACTGAATAAACTATAAAGTAAATCAATTTAACGGTCTATATTATTAATAAATATAGGTTTTGAAATATCAAATATATTGACTTGGAAAAGGCCGATCACGAAGTATCGATACAAGGAGTCCGAACATGTTAAAAAAATGGTATTAATTTCTGGTCCAGTATTGGTAGAGCGTGCTACTTTTCACAAATTACGCATTTGAATAAGAACATGGGAAGTGTTGTAATTACAAACAGTAAATTCAAATCTTCTGCATTATAAGAATTTTTTTCTTATAATAATTGTGCTGCCACAAGAGTACCTGAAGTTCTTACTTATGTTACCTTAATTACCTTACAAAAAGTACATAGCTCCGGTTTTAGTTAGTACTGCTAATATACTAACGACGGCGCCACTTCTTGACACATTTTCCATCATGCAGTGCATGACTGGAATACTTTCTCAAATTTTACGTACATTCTGAAATTTTGCGCTGTTGGTGACGGAAAAGACAACTATAATAATATGGTTCTGTTATTATGTATATATATTTTATGTACCTGAATAATGTGAAAAAGCCCATACCGTTCGGACTCCTTGTATCTTTACCCTTGTATCTTAAAATTGTCAGCCAACCTTTGCCATTTCATTATAGCCCGACTTTTTCCAAATACATTCGTTCAAAAAATATAACCATGAAAATAAAAACGAAACTATAGGTTTGTCAGAAAATGTCAATATTATTACAAGGTCTAATTAATCCATCAAATAATGGTATCATAATATTCGTTAGGTTTTTACATTGAGATGTCGGAAAACAAAATAAATAAACTCAAAAATTATACTTTATATGGACGAAATATTCAAAATGTTGTACCGAGGCTATTTATATTTGGTGAACTATAAATTTTTATGAGTCGGAGCTGACCAATGCTGCTATTTTAAAATTATAATTCGTGCATCATTTGTTCGAAATCTACCGTGTAAATGATAGTGACTCTTTCAAAGCGTAATTCTTTCCTACCACCTTTCCTCTATTTAATATTTATGTTCCATGAAATTATATATTTGTGAATTAGTTTATAATGTTTCAAGTTATTGAAATATGAGTTTTTAAGATTCAGCATGTAGTTAATAATATGTAGAACGACTATAAATTTCAGTGCAGAAATTAACATTAATTCGTTGATACTATTCACATATTGGAACAGTTAATGTATGATTGTATTCGTTAGTGTTATAGTTTTGATGTAAATCTATGTAAATGGGTAGCAAATTGAGGAAATTTACATGAATATCTAATTCTGATGTGGATCTTGAATAAATGTATCGATGGTCTTGTGCAGGATTTTGGTGTGCATTAGCAGCATTATTCGTGGTGGTTGTCGAGGTAAACGTTTCTCCGTAACCATGTTCGATCAAATGTCGATCTAATTCATCTGGATCGCCTAGAAGCTTCGTGGGAACAATCGGTGCGTGACTTCCAAAAGTTCGATATTCAGACGATGTGGGTTCAATAGGACGAGCCACTACCATCCGAACGTGAACTCCACATTGTCTCAGAACAGAGGCCACCTGTTCCGAACCCAAACCGCGTAAGTTAACATCGCCAATTTGCAAAATGTGGTCGCCACTTTGAAGTCGGCCATCCTTTGTGTAAAACGTACGTTATATATATATTCAGGAAAAATGAAAATGAGATATTTATAAAATATGAAAATTACCCGATCGGCTACGCCTCCGGGAAGGATTGTTTTGACAACGACACCCGTGCTACGGCCGCCAATTATTCCAAAGGCTAATCCGGATCCATCATTTATTAAATCAATTACTTCCACTTGAGCCCATTCTGTATTCAACTAGGTTACGGCAACATGAAAAATTCAATTAAATTATTAAACAAGCTAACAAAGCGCTTAAATTTCGCATTAATTATTGACTTATACGGTACTAAAACCCAAATTCCTACATACACAAAGCATAAAGAAAAAATACCTTCATTTAATAAAAAATGTAAAATAAACATGATTTAAATTGTAAATAAGTTTTTTTTTATAAAATAATGAAACCTACTATGCAAAATATGCTTATTTAAATATTGCAGTTTTTTCATCGCTTTTCATCATAAAGTTATTAAATAATCCTCAAGTACTTTGAACTTAATACCGAGATAAACGACAATTTACTTTTCTTATATAAATTTTTATATTAAAAAATATTACTCCGTCTCATGCAAATATTTCCAATTGAACGTAAACTTTTAAGCTGTATTCATAAAAATCTTTTATATATTTATTAAATGACAACTTTTATTTCTCTACTTTCTGAAATTTTCATACACTAGATGTGTAATTTAAAGCACATTCCCTGTTCAATTTGTAATATTCCCGTTGACACGTATTTTCCGTCGTCAATCTGGTAAATCTTTCCCATTCTATCCCGATTTCATTTCAAATTGAGCAAGATTATTATTTTTGTCTTGTATTAAAGATCCATTCTTATATATTACTCGTTTCATTTCAGAGAAATAATTTTTCTCAATTTGAGGCTTGGGATTGTAAAAGCGTCACATCTTTCACGTATTTAACATCCCTTGGTGGATGGAATTAAATAAATTTCTTTTAATAACTCTTCATTATATTTTATTGGAAAATATCAAAATGAATGGTTAGTTTTTTTTCATTAATGGGAAAATACTTTTACTCATAATAACGTGATGGCAATTTCAAAATTTAATTAACGAATACAAAATTATTTAAGGAGGCTCTCCCGTGTGATAGTCTGTTTTTGAAGCATTTTTTGGATGTTTTTTTTTGGAAACCAATGAAAAGATAAAACATTGAGTTTTTTACCATTTGTTTATATTTGTCTTAAGCGTATGTATAAAAACTTTTAGCTAAAAATCTTTAGTGAAATGTGAGTTATAGCATTCCAAACACAACCGCCTCAAAAGAACGGACGCCCACTGTCTCCACGATTTTGACCGATTGGCTTATCTCTAATAAAAAATAAATAAAAAACATTTAATCTGTAAGCTTAAATGCATTGAATAATTCAGAATCAATAGAAAATTGGGGTTTTGGCAGATTTCTGAAGAAAAAGTTGCGGTTTCCCAATTTTTTTCATTATACTTTTGTTATAAAAATATAGAGCTAACCGGAATTTTTCAATATATTAAGTTCATTTGTCCGTCTCACTGATCTGTATAAATGGATAGCGCATTGTAGAGTAAATGACAAACCGCACTAGTAGTATCTTCAAGCGCCATCTACGTGGGTACAAATTCGAAGTAAACTAAGCAAATTACAATAGTACCTATGTTGGAAGTATTGGAAAATAGTTATGTATAGAAGTCTCACTTCTCTGGTGTGGACAACTGAAGTAATTGAAGAAATTAAAATGCAAGCGCTTATTTCAAGTGCTTATTTGTGTAGGGTGGCGCTCAGCGGCACTCAAATTTCCAGCTGTTGTTTTTAGTTACCATAAAAATTGTACCCATGAAGATGGCGCGTCATACACTACACTTGATTTTTCAAATGTCTATTTGATGCAAAATGCACGGTCTATCCATATCTACATATCAATGGTCCATCCATCTACAATAGTGATGAAAAATTACCACATTTTTATTGTCCATTATGAAAAAATGGCACTCATGTAAATGACTTAGTTATAATATTTAAATTTGGATTTCAAAAGCAAGTTCATATATACATTTTATTACTCATTTATATTCGATAAATGGATAGAAACTGATTTATAAATAAAAAGTGATTATTTAAAACTAACTTAATAACTACGAGTACACGTACAATTGTACTTATATGCACAAATTTTCTGTGTAAGTAAAGTATAACAAGTAGCAGCAGTTGTTTAACCAAATATTTAACTGGAAAATTAACCGGTTATTTAACCTATTACATCATTAATCTATATGTGCTAAATCTCCCCTTTAAATTGGAAGTCTATCGGTCCAACCGTTCTTGAGATATGATTCATTATAGACCGATTTATTCGAGAATTAAATTAAAAACAACGTAGAAAATTCAACGTTACCATCATATTCTAAACAAATTAAGGAAGCACTTTATGCAAAAAAAAAAACGATTTTTTCAGCTATCACACACGAGAACTATCTTAATTTCAAGTATTCTTAGAAATCTTTCCCAAAAAATTGATGCATTTAAGTTAAAATTGAATTTAAAAATATTACAAGTCATTCAAATTTAAAGAATGGCAAGAAAGAATAATTGAATCAATTGTAGTTTTTCCTTTGGAAAACTTTTAGCCATATTTGAACAAAGATAAGCTTTAACGAGCTTTATTCTTCTTTTGAAATCAGGAAAATTTATCTATTTGATTCCAATTGTAAAGCTACTGACATGATTTTCTCTTTCCATATCTTGTTATTTTCTCAGAATCACAAATGAAACAAATAACATAGCCTTAAGAACAAAAAGCAAGGAAAAGAAAAATGTTATTAATAATTTCATTAAAATGTTATAAGACTTCAAAGAAAGAAAAATTATTGAACATTTTTATATAGCATATAATCAATATAATATATCAATTTTCTGTATAAAAAAGTGCTACTATATTTCCACATTTCCCTAAAATGACACCCGAAAAAGGGTTTCTTTTTTTCTGCAATGAACGAAGTGAAACAAAATATGTGCTTAGATCTTCGAAAATAAACTAAAAACAATTAGTATTTTGTTGAAAATTTAAGACAATTATAGCTGAAACAAAGAAAGTAAACCACGCTAATATTTGCAGTAAAAAAGAACAAAATGAGCAGAAAAATATCAAAATCTGTTATTACTTAGGAAAATCCGATTTCCGAATAGGAAAATCCGATTTCCGAATAGGAAAATCCGATTTCCGAATAGGAAAATCCAAAAAAAAAATTAAAATTAGTATTTATATGTTTCATGCGCTAACCAAAATATTTATTTGTAATTTATGGTCGCTTTATAATTGTCAAGGTTTTTAGCGACTCTAGAGGTAATAAAAAAACATAAATCGAGAACTATTGATTTTTTCTATTCGATTATTATGAGATAGTCTCGTCCAGTCGTTTTTACGTCGTTTTCATATCTGCAAAACGAGCAGACAATAGTATTTAATATCCGAAAAAAATAAACCCAGATAAGTTGGTAGATTTTATCAGTAGATACTATAAACAACTCTTTCCATTTAATTGGAAACCTAAAAACTAATGATTTTAACTAATATTTCGATTGAAATTTCAAAATATTGTTGAATATCATGAAAATCAGTCACTTATTCATTCTTAGAGGTATTGTATTGTTTCAAACTCCAAAACCGGTAGGTGTTGGGTTCGATCCTGGATTCGATTTTTTTTTCGATATTTCTCGAATACAAATTTTTATCAACTCTAGAATCACTATTAAAAACAATTACGGACTCTCCATGTACGTTCGTAATGCGAACGTACACAGAGATCTCCATATACCCACAGTGAAGGAAATTATTAACAGATCCTACTCTAAGCTTTACTGCTCAATGGCAAATTACAGCGGCCTACTACTTTCAAACACCATTGAAGATTTACTCTCCGCCCAGAGAACAAAGGTGCCTTAAAACGAAGCATCATGGAGACCTCCCGATTCCAAGTGATAAATAAAACCATCGTCTAGTGCAAAGTTGGTACCAATAACGAGAGTACCATCAAAAACATAGTAAGTCTACTGTTGAGTAGTGACCCAAGTAAAGTGCCATTTTTACGACACCATCACGATCTCAATAATAAAGCGAACTACTTTTGCAAATAGTTAAATTAGTGAAAAAAAATCTAGTCACTAAAGACCATAATAGTTATAAAGCGACGGTAAATAACAATTAAAAAAAATTGTTTCAAATTTTTGTGTTAAAGTATTCGAAATTAAAAATTATTCAAGGATAAAATTGAGTTTATATAAATGAACGAGTTTAGAAGTAGCGTTGAAAGTGTCAGCTTTAAAGCTTCGTTTCAATTATAAATAATTGAAATTTAGAATCAATTTACTATTTATTAAAAGCTAACCATTTTAAAATTAACTCAACCTTATTGGACTTTCTTAAACCAACTAAGTATTACACTAAATTTTATATACAAGTAACGAGTATAAAAAGTTTTCCTATGCAACAATACTTTCATAATATTAATTCAAATAAACTATTGTGTGCTCATGAATAAAAAGTGAATGATACTCATCCATATTTTTTATAATAGCGCAATAAAATTCAAATGTGATTTTATGCAATGTCATCGTTTTAATATTTTAGGACATTTTCGTTGTAAAATATTTTTAGTCGCTGAATATGTGAGAATAATGGTTGCCTAGCGACGCTCACAAGTGCCACTAGTATTTCCTACTTCCGTTATTCATGCAGATAAAAAATTCAAAAATCAATCATTAAAATTTGTTACATCAGTGGTAATTTAAACGATAAAATTTTAAGAGTGGTAATTTTAGTTGTCGCTATGGTAACGTTATGCCTGAATCTCAAGAGCTCAGTAAATTGTTAGTAAATTCCAAAATATTGTACTACAAAGCACAAAGAAAGATTGTAAATTATCTGATGATAAAAAATCCGTTGTAGTTTCCATTGATTTCCTAAGTATTTCTTAGCTGACCATTAACTTTATTTACTACTTTACCTAAAGTATTACAATAATTATATTTAAAGTATATTAAATACTAGCAAACACTCGTTTACTTCACTTGATGTAAATTCGACTTTTGTCTCCTGAAACTAATTCTTACAATCGAAAAATCGAGATCTCATTATTAATTAATTATTTATGTAAAAAAAGTTTTATAATAATTTTTTGAAAGCAATCAATTGTATATGATAATAATAAATTGTTGTTTTCTTTCAAAGGTTATCTAGTATCCAACCGAACTTTCAATTTTAGCCTATTTTCGGTTTCGGCTGTCATCAAGCCGAAACTACGACCAAAACCGAAACTGTATTCGTGAGATGAAAATGTATAAAAATTATTGATTCTCACTTATAATATTAGATCCTTCAATTATAAATACTGATATCTATCAGTCCATTAAAAGTGTTATGTTATGTTTTATATTATCATTAATATGATATTTTCAGTTCAAAAGAAAACGTTTAGTAAAAATAATTTTGTTTTTAATAAAAGATAATTTTGTTTTGTCTTCCTAAACAGTAAATAAAAACTAGTTTTGTTTTGTATCTTTTTTTATATTACATATGTTATTCGTAATTAATATTAAAAAGAAATGTCTGGTGCATTTCTTCCAAATCAACCCCATATTTCAGCATAAATAATTTATTTGAAATAAGAAGCGATAATAGTGTTATATGTTAGTGATTAGCTCAAACAGGGTATTAAAAAAAGGCTAAATAGAAAATAAATAACATACCTATATGATTTAAAAGTAAAGACTAACTAATTATGATTAACTTTTTTTCTTACGAAAAAATGGCCTTATATGGAAGTTTTGGTTTCGGGTTCGGATACTAGTTATTTCTCTATAGTATCATGGTTTTATATTTAATTATTAAATGATGCCACCATTTTTATAATATCTATACTGTGTGTAAAATACGCTATTTGAACAATTTTGGCAAAAGAAATAAGACATATTTTTTTATTATATAGCACATAATCGAATACCCACGACTTCATGTGAATAATTGATGAATACGGCGGCAATATATTTTCAATACATTTTAGTATGGCCTTTATATATACAAATATTTTCTTTAATATTTATTTTGCTATTGAAAAACCTTTCGAGATTTATTAGCCACAATAGTGAGGAAAAAGAAAGAAAAAACGTTATCGAGGGAATTCAACCCAAAGTCATTTTCTGCAGATCGAAAATGCTACCACTGGGTCATGAACAAAGAACATACATAATTATGACAACAATTGATTATGTACATAAAACTAAAATAACATATTAATAAGGGAAAAATATATGTGTGCAGATCACAAGCGATAGAAATGAAACAATCAAAAAAGTGAGCTTCATGGTAATGAGATGAATGATAAATTTCAGGAATAAGATAATTTTAGGGCTTAGTTATGATAAATTTGATACTAAGCTTAAAACATTGAGGTGTAATGTAGACTATAAAGAACTCAAAGTTTATTTTTTTTTACCTAAAAATAGATTTTTTATATGGCGTCAAATTAAAATGAGAAAAATTTAGTGTGGTGCAGGAGGCGCCATCTACGTAGCCATAGTTTTTTTGGTAACAAAAAACAATAGCTGGCGATTGAGTGCAAATGAGCGCCAGCCTACACAAATAAGCGCTTGGAATAAGCTCTTAGATTTTACTTGCTTCAATTTCATCATTTTTCTACGCCAGAACTTTCAAACACAGTTTTTTATTTACTTTATAGTGCGCTATTCATTATAAACAGATCAGTGGAAACCATGCAAATACTCTATGATGTTTTATATCTCATTCTCTAATACGTTAAACCCTATAGATTTATGTTTTTGCATCTTTTTACTCTCACTTTCTTGTTTCATCAAATTTCAAGTCAAAACAATGCTAAAGAAGTTTTCACTTCGAAAATAAATATGGTAAAAGTTTTATAGGATCTTAAAAAAATAAGTAGCCTAGAACCACTCGTGAAAGTTTCCTCTTCGATTTTTCACAATTCCATATCAATACGTTTAGTAGTTTTTGCGTAAATCCGCCTCAAAGAAAAGTTGTTTTCATCAGAGAAGAGAAACTTATATAGAAATAAAATTCAAATAGAAGGCTTAAAAGCAAGAAAGTTTTTCTAAAATACAGCAGTAGATGGCGTTGTCACGTGAAATATTGCGCTACACTGTACGGAGGCGGAGCAAAGACCCGCGCCTTCTTAAAAACATTTATTACATAAGAACAATAATAATTTTTAATAATAGTAATTAATGAATAATTCTTATTTAAGCTCACAATCACTTGGTTAATTGGGCTAACAAAAGCATAATACTACATAAACCAGAGATGAAAGACTCTCTCTTCTTTGATAAAAGCTCATTGTGTTCATACTCCTTAATTTAAAACATTATTGATCATGTGTGTATGTGATAACATAAAAAAATTGATAACATTTTATCTACAATGAATATTTTCCTACCACATAATGTTTGATGTAATTTATGGATGACTCCGAGTAAGTTTGATTAATAAATAAAAGTACAAGCTTTCTTTCTTTAAAGGTGTTATACTGTTGTATACTGTCGATTTTAAGTTATATAAAAGTTAATAAAAACAGTTAATAAATGGTAATCTTGAAAGAATGAAATCAAAAGGATCAATAACATCTGAAGAGAAGCTATTCCGAACGTATAGATAATGTGGATATAGTGGGTATCTCTACGTAGCTAAAAAATTTTAAGCAAAAAAAACTATTCGACAATTCATCCTCCTTTTGGCTAATAACCCAAATAGGCTCCACGCAACTTGCTATTCCTAATATATTAATTTGGAAAGATAACATCAAAATCGAATGGAAATATATGAAAATTGACAACATTAGAAAAACCAAAACACAAAGAAACTAAGATATGTGATACAAAGAAAATAATACCAGAGAAATAATACCAAATAATAGAGAAATAATACCAAAGAGATTCGTGAAAAATTGCAAATACGGTAAATGACTTCGGTCAATAACCAATGTTAATTACAAATAATGTGTGTTTCCCTTTTCTATTGTACATATTATACATCCAAGTAAAAAAAAACGACTTTTAAAGGTACACGTAAAGTATAAGAAGGGCTGAAAACTAATTTAATTTTTTTACATAAAAAATACATAAAAAATACATAAAAAAAAACAATTTTTCAAAGAAGTTTTAATTTTGAATCATTTATATTATTCTTTATTCTCAATCTCAGCAGCCTGTTGGCGTCTAGTAAGTAAATATTAATGCCAAATTGGTAAATATCAATTGATTACGAAGCAAAATATTTTAAACCTCATTTTGAATATCGTTTAAGTATTCTATTTTTTTACCACTTAAAAAATGTTGTGACCATTGAAATAAATAGAAATCCGTTGGAACATCTTTCCATGATCATGGTAGATAAAGTTATATCATCTACCCTTAAATTAATATTTTCTTGCAAAAAAGTCTTATATTTTCGGATTACAGAATAAAATTTTCTCTTTTGACAATTATTGAATATTCGACAGCTCCACGCTCTTCAAGTGTTTGACATAACTTTGGTACCACTATCTCCCTTAACAGCTTATTGTTTATTACTTTTATCATTAATGTACGAGTCGAACAACTCAATATTATTGAATTTAAATTTATATATCGATTTGCGTTTGAAAAAATGTTATACCTTTGGACGATTATTAAAAAAATCGTAGAAAATGTGTGTTATTACCCTGTGAAACTCAAAGAGCATACAATACCGAATTTGTATTCCTTAAAGGGTATTTGTCTCACCATTTTAATGAAAACAGAGTAATAAAGATATTTTTTTGAGTTAACAAAAGTTACTCTTGTCATAAAATTTTTTAGTATAACTTTGGAATAACTAATAAGCCGATAAATGAAAATGTAATGCATATAAGTTAAAAAACGACATTACTTTCTAGTCCTTCTTATAGCTTCAATACTCAAAGTTTTCGTTAATGGAAACTAGTTCGGAATTGGTTTATGTTTGTAACATTGCAAAACAATTATTTACAATTAATTACAGAAAATTTAAATTTCAACTTCTTTTTTTAGTAAAAACTTTTTTTTCAATTTATTTTATTCACTCCTATCAATATTATAATCTTAACAACTATCCATAGATAAATATATTAAATGAAAATAACCATAATAACTTGAGATATTTATAATTGCTTATATTCATAAATAAAGCATGACTTATCTTCCCCAATTTTTTAATAAACATAAGGATTTTTCGTTAAACCAACTAATTAAGTATTAAATACCAGCTAATTAATTGCAAACGATCGTTTTTCAAAGTTGAAAACTTATGCTGACTTATGCTTAAGTAATTCTAATAAATGAAATAATTATAATTTATTCTTGAAACTTTTTTCATCATATAAGAACCAATGAATGAAAATGTGTTAATATTAATTGTTCTAAAGCACAAAAAGTTTGATAATTTAAAAAAAATATCGGAAAATATTTTAAAATTAACTTTATAAATACTTAAAGTATGATTAAACTTAAAGTTTAAATTCATTAAGAATGTCTTTCTTAATAAAATGAAATTGGTACAAAATTATAAACCTTTAGACGCTAATTCTTTTCAATATTGATTCAAAATGATAAAATCTTTAAATGACATATTTGACAAAGCTTTTTTATATTAAAAGTGACATAATATAACATCAGGTGGATTTATTAAAATATCATAAATGTGGTATAGTAATAGACCTTGAAACGACAAATGAATATTGTCTTCTGATATAACAAAAAAAAACTGTTCACGATCAATTGTGTATTTTTTGTTATATTCTTTAATTACAGACGGATTTTACCAAAAAAAAGAAACCTTTTTTACTGTTCATAAAATTATAAAATTGATTTTCCCCTAACTAAATTCTTTTATACTCGTAAACTCAGCATGATAATTTAAAATGGTTTATCCTTTTGCACGAAATTACGGCAATATTAAAAAATAAGCATCATTTATTTTTCAGCAGATTAAAGTTTTATTTTTGGAAATTTCAACAAAAATTAATGATGAAACATTAAAATACATTCGCTGTTAAATGTCGAAAATAAAACGCTTTTACCGTCAAACAAATAGAAAGCTCCGTGCACAATTAACAGTGTAATCAGCAAATTTGTTTAGTAAAGGAATAAAAAACGTTCAAACCCTCCAGCGAAATAAAAGTACCCCAGTAATTATCTGAAGTTTGATAGAATACAACCTTGTTATTCGAGTTTCTACTCATTATACAAAACTAGCAGAGTTTATTAAAGTTATTTAAATTTCCGAAAGGAAAATATTTTTTTTTATTGTTTAAGCAAATTATGCATTGAAAAATGAAATTAACCACCCAGTGACCTCTTGATATTTTAAAAAAGAATTCTTTCAAAGGAAATTATAAGAGATTTTTTTAAAATGTGTTTTGTTATTGCATGTACAAAGGAAAAACTTACCACCATTATTAATGGGGATGACAGTAATAGGCCAATCAAGTCATTGTATTCGCGTATGTTAACCTGAAACAAAAATAAAGTATTATATTTATTTAATGCGGTTAATGCTCTCTAAAATAAAAAAATAAGAAATCAATACTTGTATTGTTGATTTTATCATTCTTTTCAATGAAATATTAAACATTGAAAACACATTGATCATTAGTAAATAGCGAAAAGCTTTTGAATCTACTTTTACAGCAAACATTATTCCTGTAATAAACAGGACGGTAAGTTCTTTTTTATCATTTGCAATCTAACTTCTTGAATTGAAAACCTTAATTACGAAAGTCATTATTTATAAAAAAAAATGTACAATGTGCATATAATAAATTATAAATATAAAATAGAAACAATTAGAAATATAATATAATAGAGCATATGTATATTTTTTCAATCAATAAAGGATATTATTAGTATGAGAAATATCCAATTTTTACTGTGTATACAATATATAGAATATATTGCAGTCCAATTTATGAAGTATAATTTAATATAATAATATAAAAAAATCATACCATAAACATAAATTTGAACAGAAGTTCAAACAAAAATATTTGTGACGTATGGCCCAGATACGTATATCGATTGGCAAGCAATCTTCCTCAGTGGTCATCAAGTAGTTTGGGTAACTCTGTAACTGCTTTGTGATGATTCACAATTTCAGGAAATCAAAACATCCATGGGATTTTAAAGTTTCTGTATAATGACGTCATATTAATGCCGAGCCAACAGGCAATCGTTTTAGATATTTTGAATTTAACGATTTTTTTAATTTTACTAAAAGAGTATTTCTTAGATTTTATCAAGTAAAGTTAAAATTTAACAGGTACATCATGTCTTTATATAAGTTTAAAATATTTTTAAAACATTTAAAATTATTTTTAGATCATGTGCATATAGATCATGACTATTAGGAGATTCAAGAACAATCGAGTATTAGGTAATTTAAAAAAAAAAACACTATCTTCAATACTACAACCCCAAAAATAATGTTTAGAAAAATATATATTTTTATCTTAATCTTTACGATTCATTTATAAAGTTAAGCGTTTTATCCACGAATAAAATTTTTATTTTTATCGATACTTTATTATTATTTTTATGTCCAGAACCAAAACTACCTTAATGTTTACATTATTTAAGATTCCTTCTTTTTTATGTCTTTTAAATCAATAAAGTATAACCATTTATATTACTTATACTTAAAACGTTTATAATTGGATCTTTCTGTAAATGTTTCATCGTCTTCATCCAATTGGGAAAATTATTATGAACAGCTCTACGAATACGTCATGTATACACTACATTCTATCAATTGGGATAGAGTCATAAATAACTTCAATTTTTATTTAATGTTTTTTTTTTTCAAATTTCAAATTTATAGCCATACATTCTTGTAATCATTTATTCCCCACTGTTATATTACGTTTTTCATTTTTTCGGTTATTTATCAGTTCTTTTCTTATACCAACTTGAATTTGGACAGAGAAAGCTTAACTAATTTATTCTTCAGGATTAAATTTCTATTGAAATGTGTTAATTAATATGTTAGTTTAAGGCTTGAAGAGCTAATTACATGCTACTAAAGGGATCATAGAAGCTGATGACTTTTTTGTTATACTTACCGTCTTTTTATATCTATAAAAGTAATATTTCTATTTCGAAGTAATAAAAATCCGTAAAACGAGTAATAAGTAATATTGAAAATTTTCTCAATACGAGATTCAAATATCTATTCATTTTGGAGCGGTCACTTTGACCACTTAGCCACCAAAAGGCTGAAGAACTTTTATTGTCTCATATTCTTCTTGAATGAATATCTTGGAACATAGTTGAATTTATTTTATATTTCATATTCTCTAATTCTAAGACTATTTTTATTGGGGTTGTCACAAGTCATTAATGTATTTTTGTACTGCATCAAAAATATTTTTATTTTTCGTTCACAAATGCTAACTACCTCAAAAATAGAAAAAATATGAATCATATGAAGTAAAAAAGTATATTATTGCATAAAATTATGACTAAAATGTTATATTTCTAAACATCTAAACGGAACTCTCAAGCTAGTGTCTCGCAAAGATAAGAAGGCGATTTAAAAACGGGCTTTTTATCCAGAATTGAATAAATCGACTATGAGTTACAGTTACTTATGACTCCAAATATTTTGGGTTACCAAAAGAATTTTGGGCGTATCATAACAATGTTTAAATCTAATAGTCTAATGAATGCCATAATACAATTGAATATGATAGATATTTAAACTGGTTAATTAATACATTACAGAAACACGTAATGATAGCTAAATAGATGGGGAACCCAATATGAGCCAAAGTAAGCGAACACCACAAGAATCAATGCCTTGTGTAGAACACTCTTTTATCCTGCCATTGTAAAATCGGTCCTGAAGGCGAAAGAACTCATCAACAATAATCAACAGCATGAGGATGCAGAAAACAACGGGAAACCACTTCACTTAAGAATCTTCAGGGTATTCCTTATAAAATCAACATGATGTTGTTTGCCATGATAATCGCCAATCTGCAACGTTGAAGAGGCATAAAAAGAAGAAAAATCATTAAATAGTAAATTTTAATGAATTTTTTTTAAAGTTTTAGGTACCCAACCAAAAAAGTCTGTTATATACTGTAACAGTTTCGTCGTTTAAGTAGTATTGGAAATAAAATTTTCAAATTAAGTTTTCATAGCTACAGGCACAAAACTATTAAAGAAACACTAATAAGACCTAGGCCTTAAAACAGAGGCAATTAATATATTTTTTTCCATTATTTTAATCATATTATTAAGTATTTTTTAGTAATGGACATAAAGGATAAGTATTATTATAAGAATTTATAATACCCAAAATTATGTATGTATAAAAATATCATACTTTAACCCTTAAGTTGACCGAGAATTCTATTGTCAATAAAAAGAGCAAATAGCCTATTGATGAATGAATGGTAAAGATGGCCACTCTAAAACAGGTAGATGCTGGGATCGAATCTTGTATCGAGCAAATTTTCAATATTTCTTGATTTACGGATTTTTATTAACCCTAGAGTCGCTAAAGACCTTTGGCAGTTATAAAACGGCGGTAAATAACAATTAAAAAACAAGTTACACGCAGTAGAAGTGAAACCTTCAAAAATGTGAACTTTAAGATAATAAGACGAATAAAAACATTCAAGATCATAATAAATTTAGGGTTTTATTCAAAAGACAACTCTTTATGGAAAAGGTTGTAGCTTTTGGATCCAAAGTTGTGTTAAGATATTGACTACGTTGCCAATGTTTCGCAACCTCTCCGGGTCGCATCTTCAGGGCGTAATTGCTCCGAAACTATCGAAAATATCGATAAATCTCTGTCTATTAATTAAAGGGTTATATTACATTAAACTGCCAAATAACTTATACCTATGCATAAGTCAGCATAGGTAAAATATTCCTAGATTAACTTGACGGTTAACTGCTAACCAAACATTATAAAACAACGATTTTCTTAGTAACCCTTAACCAATAGGTAACCACATATTGTGAAAATGGGCCTAAATGTGCCTTTTTATACCTACGTTTAGTATTTTATTTTAATTCGGAAAGCAATATCGTTTACTCGTTTTAGATGCATTTAGTCTTAGATCCGGTATAAGAAATATACCATATACCTTCATCTATTATTTATTAGTAATAAGAAATAAATGATAGATAATATTCACATTAACACATTGCACAAAGGTTGTTTAATTAAATCCTGACTGGATAGTGTTAAATCGTAAAATTCGTAATTAATTTTTTTATCTGCTTGTCTCATTGGTTATTTAAAAAAATCGTACACTTGTTAAGAGGGTAGGTATATCCAAAAGAATTTAAAAAGATTAAGTTGCCTGCTTTCTTCACTGCCCAATTGTGGAGTTGCCAGGTATAAACTGGTAAGTTAACGTCGGTTGTTTATATACCCTCATCAGTTATTTAATCGTGTAATATGTCAAATCTGTCAAATGAAAGCTTATTTTATTCGCAATCTAACTGCGTTAGGTTGCTTCATTAAAAAGTTGGTCCAGTTCATGGTTGCCTAAATTTTAGATCTAAGTTCTTAAGGGAAGCGGTAAGAGTGATGATAATTTAGATCTAAAATTTAGGCAACTAATTCTTTTAGATAAGAAGTGTTACACTCTTAAGAAATGTACGATTTTTTTAAATAACCAATGAGGAAAATAGATAAAAAAAAATAATTACGAATTTTACGATTTAACACTATCCGGTCAGGATTTAATTAGACAACCTTTGTGCAATGTGTTAATGTGAATATTATCTATCATTTATTTCTTATCACTAATAAATAATAGATGAAGGTATATGGTATATTTCTTATACCGGATCTCGTACTAATTAGTCTGTGTATAAAATGTGTAGTAAAAATGTGCATAAAAAGGGGTTAGATGAACAATCATCAACGATTTCATCCGATTACAATTCGTTCGATACTTGAAATGTCTACAGCTCTCTTTTACACACATAGCCTTATGGGGCTAAAACGAACTGACAAGAACACCGTCCACTTAAAAATAAAATTGCAAACGTATTAGTTGAAAGGCTCTAATTTTATTTGGGAAATTAGATGTTGTAAAATAATTGATTTTAATCATATAAAACTTCAAAGATTGTACCGAACCCTAGCTGTAGGAGTCTTACTCTCACTAAATTGTTATTTTTCTCCATTTTTATTAATATAATCCGTATATCTTCATTGTGAAGTACTAGAGAATATTATCTTTGTATTGGTATACCAAGAATACATATTTTTACTTAAGCCAACTTAAGCGTTTGAAAATGTAAATAATAATGTTGACATTATTACCATAGATGTAAGAAATTCATATACATTTCATTTTACAGATGACTAAAGCTTCGTCAAATCTTTTTTACATTGTAATTTCAATTTCATTTTGCCAGTATTTATGTAAGTATTATACCATTGAATGGCAATGTAAAGCTATGCATGTAGAGCTACGTGCAAATACATAAATACGCACACATTTCTATAGCTACGCGTAAGAGCCGAGAAAAATCTCTAGCCGATATAAAATGGAAATGTATGAAAGAAGGAAAGAAGGGAAATAGGAAAGAGGTCGTTGCTAGGGATGATAACATATATTTAGCACTCTCTTCCATATAAACACCGATTGTCATGACGAGGCAAATTTATTCACGTCGTTTAAGTCCTTT
This sequence comes from Sisyra terminalis, assembly GCA_958496175.1. Classification (NCBI taxonomy): domain Eukaryota; kingdom Metazoa; phylum Arthropoda; class Insecta; order Neuroptera; family Sisyridae; genus Sisyra; species Sisyra terminalis. The sequence goes on from OY292277.1 coordinate 24,695,979, forward strand.
TAAGTTTCTTTTACACATAAACTAACTGCAAAGAGGCGAAAACAAAATAAAATGAGATATAAAAGGTTTTATTTTTATTGTTTTTATTCAACAAACGAATAAATAAGATTTCATTCTACAAGGATGGTTTAATTGAAATTTTTTCAAGACTCATCTCAAAAGTATGTAAGAAGAGCTCTTATTAAAATGTTCATCCTATTACAATATAATGTAGAGTTAATTTCTAAGGTCTCAAAATTCAATTCTCTAATGTCATCATTTGTTGCTTCACTTATACCACAATGTTACTTTATGAAATTACATAGGAGTACAATTTATGATATTTATACGTAACTTTGGTAAACTTTTGAAATATCAAACAGTAGGTATGTTTTTAATATAATAATCACAATGTAATTTTGATTACTTTGTATAACAATGGTGCGTTCGCTACCGCTTTTAATTAAATTGAGTGACACAGGAATTGGGACAATGTGCAACTTAAGCAATTATAATGAAGTTACGAAGTTTCGTCAACTACTGGCTCACTTTATTATATATATATATATATATATATATATATATATATATATATATATCTTGATAATTAATTGATTGTTGTAATTCTGATAATACGATTAATCAATGGATTACAGAATTGAAATCCATTTACGATCAAGATTACCAAGCAAAATCACCGACAAAGACGAGGAAACGCAATAAATTAATAATTGATTAATTGAGCTGTATGTCGCATGCATTGTTCGTATTAGTTGGAAATTTCTCTCATATAAATTTGTTTGTACAAAATATTTCACATTTTCGTTTTTATTTGTACCGAAATGAGGAATTTCAATCACAATTTAAACAAAGTTGGTTTTAACTATATGAAATCCTTCATTATATATAGTCCGATACGCACTAGGCAATTTTCTTATAATATCAATTTATAAAATTTAAAACAGAAGCAATTCACCAATCAAATTTAAAAATATCTTGCTATAACAAAAATTATTTATAAGGAAGAGCATAAAAATATATTGGTTCGAAAGTTAGTACTAAAACTTCCAAAGCATATACCAAAGTTTGACGAAAGTACTATGTATAGATTGTTGCACTTTTTGAAATTACAGTGGTACCTCGAGTTACGAGTGCTTTAAAATACGAGATATTTAAGATACGAGCAGTCGAACGACAAAAATTTTGCTTTAAAATACGACCAAAATTTGAACACACGACTCATCACTTTACTGAACCTCTGTGTACTTTTTTACCTCACCGTCGAAGCATCTTTGATATGTTTCTTTACTATGTAAACTTTCAAAAAGGGGGTAAGTTGCATTTGAGAGACCAAAATGCAAATAAACTTTAAAAAACCAATTTATTTTTTTACATTCTCTTTTATTGAGTTTCTATACAACATTTGCCATTTGAAATATTTTTTTTTATTCAAAAATACGTAACAAAAACAAGTGAGAATATATTTTGGGTATCGGAATGGATTAATGGCGTTTCAATTTACTTCAATAGAAAAAATTATTTTGAAATACGAACAAAGTAACATTAGAGCAAGCATTAGCATAAAAATTGCATATACTCGTATCGCGAGGTATTATTCCATTGTGGAGCCAAATTCATGTCAAATAGACGAAAAGCTGTCGAACATTCCAAATCAATCTTGGTCGATCCACTAAGAATTAAAAAGTTCTCAAAATTTGTCAAATAAGAAAACTTTATTCTGCAACCCAATAAGACTCTTTCATACAAGAAAAAAACAGTAAGAAATTAGTAAATTAAAGGTGGATGATATTTGATGTTCAAAATATCATCCATCAAGTTAGCATTACACTTTTGGAGTTTGGATAAAATAACTACGAAATGTTTTGGTGTTTTTTGTCGTTTAAGAGTTCTGGGAAAAAAAATACCGCTAGCATTTTTTTCAGGAGAACCGTTTGTAGTGCTAACTTGGCTTTAAAGCTTTTCTATAAATTTTAAAATTTCAAATTTTTTTGCACCATTTATTAATACTTTCCGTCGCTCGAGAGCTTTGAAAGAAAAAAAAAACCGCTCGCATAGTTTCCCGAAAAAAGCAATTTAAAGAAAAAGCTCGATATAAGTCAATTTCTAAATATTGAAATTTTGAAATTTTTTACGTCAGTAATTGTTTTTTTTTATGGTTTGAGAGTTCCGAAAGAAGAAACTCCATAGATTGCATATTTTCTCGGACAGCACTGTTCAACACTGTTGAATTGTCCAAAACTTTTTCTCATCATTAATTGGTACTTTTTGCCGCTGGAGACTTCTAAAAGAAATAATTTCATCACCCGCATATATAATATTTGTTGGTCACTTTCATAAGTTTTTAAACTTTATTATTAAAGAAATATACAAAAAGAGCTTTTTCTTCAAAGAGCTTTTCCCGAGAAAATATGCAAACCATAAAATTGTTTTAAAGCTTTTGTGCAACAACAAAAAACACCAATTAATGGCAAAAAGAAGTTTCGAATTTTCAATGTTTGGAAAAATACTAAAATCGAGCTATTTCTTCAAATGGTTATCCAGGAAAATATGCAAGCTATAAAAATTTCAAGCGACAAAAAACATCAATTAAAGGCGCCAAAAAATTTTTGAAATTTCATTATTTGTGAAATGTCAAAATAGTAGTTTTTCTTTAAATGGCTTTTTCCTGGAAAATATACAAGCTATGAAAATTTTTCTTTTGGAACTCTTGAAGGACAAAAATACACCAATTAATAGCGCAAAACCCGAATTTTCAATGTTTGGAAAATTACTTTATTCGTGCTTTTTCTTCAAATGACTATATCCGGGAAAATATAAAAGCTATGAAAAATTTTTGTTCGGAACTCTTAAGCGACAAAAAAACACCAAATGATTCCGTAGTTTTTTTTTCCAAATTCCAAGAATGTATTGCTAACTTGATGGACGTAAAAACAATCAATGAATAGGGCAACATTTTATTGAAAAATTATTCAAATTGAGCTTTTCATTCAAGTGATGATTACTCGAAAAATAAAAGAATGATAATATTTTTACTTTCAAAACTCTTGATTGACAAAAAAAAACACCAATTAACGGTGGAAAAAATATTTGATATTTTAATATTTGAGAAATGTTAAAGATGAACATTTTTTTTAAATGGTATTTCTTTCTAGGAAAAATATGCAAATGATATAGTTTTTCTTTCAAAACTGTTTAGCAACCTAAAACACCAATTAATAATAAAAAATATCAAATTTTTAATTAGAGAAAAGCTCTAAACGTCAAGCTAGCACTATTAAGGTTTTTCTAGAAAACATTCGAGTGACCATATTTTTTTCACAACTTTTGAACCGTGAAATAAAGTACCAAAATATTTCGAAGTTATTTCTAACAAATTCCAAAAGTTTAATGCTAATTTAATGGACGTTTCAAAATGTGATTTTTATGTGTTTCGCTTATTAATTAGTTGATTTCTACTAATTTACCATTTAAAATTTGTACACTCAATGCCAAATGGTTAATGATAATGACAGCTATTATATCATTGATGCAATATTATTACTTGTTAGAAGAATTAAACTTGTGTTTAATTTTTATGATAAAAAATGACATTACTTCCCAGACTCCATTTTATAATTAAAAAAATGATAAGAGAGGAAGGAATATTTCTCTGTTCATTTTAAAATTATCAAGTCTATTATTTACTCTAAAATTCAAAAAATGTATGTTTCGAGGGAAAATAATTAAAATTCATTGATATTTGAATTTCACGTAGTGAAAGCCCCAATTTAAGCCATATACGGCTCTAGAATAACAGAAAAATTTGTTTGTTAATTTATTTGTGCAAATAAATATTGCGCTATTTAGAATCCTACAAAATAAACAAAGTGTTTTTAATGAAAGCTGTGAACAAAATACATTGTTGACAATTTTTTCCCAAATGTGTGTTTTCAAATTAAATAGTCGATGCTTTTAATTGTATATACTTAAATTGGAAATTAGAGACCAGTTCTACGTTGATTTTTCAAAATATAAATAAAACTATTTAATTTTCTATAATTGTTTAAAGGTAATTCAATTCCAGCATTATTTTGAATAAAATTGTGTAGCTTTTATATACTGTTGCACTAATTGTAAATTTCCATGCCTTTGTTTCGAAAATTTCAAGTCATTTGAGAGCATTGAAGAGGAATATTACTTCATATTATGTGAAGCATTATATAGGGAAATACGTTTTCTCCCAGTAGGGATCTCTATGAATATAAATTATTATCAAACATGTGTACAGTATATACCTTGGATATGGGTTTAATAAGACGTAATTCAGTTTTGAATATTCTCATATTCATAGATAAGCCACAGAATATCAAACTATAAATTACCTACAGTTGTAATTATTCATGTGTAGATTACATGCATAGTTGTGTGTTTGTACTTTTATTTCATAAAACACTTTTATAACAATACGTATTTCATACATCGAGGAACTTGTTTTTTACAAAGCAAAGCTTTTATTAGCTTTGTAATTCTTCGTTTTTAAAAAAAATAATACTTTTTTTCAAATCAATAGAAAAGAATGAATCAGGCATAATATAATTGATTTCTTTTTGAAAAAATGCTTAATATTAAATACCATAAAAAACATTTAATTGGCATTAAAGCTTTTTTCAAACTGTATAATATACAGAACAATAATTTGAAAACGAGGAATGAAATATGATGCGGAAAAATTATAGAACTCAACCTCATCATTTTATTTTTCAAAATTTTAATGAGTAAACACTTGTTAACTATGTATGTTAGCGTTTTAAAAATGTTATACCATTTATAGCTAGCACTAGATGTTCTAGTTGAGAGCTTTTTATTTATCGAGTTAAATTAACGTTCCCGCTAGGGTAATGATCATTCAGAATAGACACTAATTGAAATTGAACATATTTAAAAAGTAGATATATTTCCAGCAAAATGGTTTAAAAAGTACCCATAATGATTAGTTATGGTAATTAATATTTTGATTTTAATTTTTCTTCTTCTTTTTAACCCTCCTATGCTTATGAATCTTTAGTACATACTACCCCTAATAATTCATATATCTCCATAAATATAAGAGATAATTAGTTCAAATTGTAGATATTTTTCTCACAAACGTTTTCCCCTAGAATAAAATCATAATAGTTACAAAAACATGATGTACACCGCACAATTAGATGATTTATTAAAAAATCCATCGTAAATTTACCAATTAAATCAACTATCCGCTAGTATGGGATTTTTTTCGCATGCTTTAGTTTTGCATCCTTCATTTTTGTATTCATCATACGCAACAGTTTGCGCAACAAGGTACACTGGCTTTGCTTTTCAGTGTGTCTCTTTTTCATATATATAGTGACTGAGCATGCGTGGTAGACGAGCTCAGCTGAAATTATTCATTTCGGAGATTGTGACAGGAATGCTCAATTAAACAATTATGTCTCCTAAATATAATTAATAATAATTATAATAACGATTAAAATTGATGCATTTTAACTTGAACTAGGATCAGTTGAAACAATATTTATGAAACATTCGAAAATTTCTAAAATATTTTTAAAAGACATTGAGATTACTCAGTGTCTTTTTTTTATCTTTTTTTGAGGCGACTGTGTCCATATTAAAAATGAAAGTTTTCCAAAGAGCCATATCGCCCCTTTTGAGTATCACTAATCAGGACAGAATAGGCAACCCGCTTTAATAAATTCATTTTTGGTCTTTACGGTATCAATTCAACTACAAACGCAGTAAAATTACATGTTTCTATATAAAATGTAAAAATATCAATCTAAGTTCAAAGAAATCACTTGGTTTGAACGATATCAGTACTTTTATGTACCAAATATTAAAATACACAATGAGTGAACTACATTTATCAATTTAATCCCAACCAAAATTTTAATTAAATTTTGCACTAATATATGTCGTATCTATTACACTTACGTATATATAATGAATTTAACTTTGCCCTGCTACCATAGTATAATATTAACTATCTGATATTCATCATATTTATCAAGCCAAAGTATTTAATAAATCATAATAAACAAATGTGGTATTCCTACCAAACTAATTTATATTATTTTTAGTTTAAAATAAATAATTTTCTCTTCACCTTTTATTTAGTAATCATATGTTTTATTACTGTTATATATTTAGAAATAGGATAAAGAAATAATGAAATTGACAAGAGAATGGTTCAATTATTCCATTAAACCAGATTCTTCATTATTGTTCAAGATAGCAGTAAATACAAATTGGTTAATGTTTCCGACATTTCTAATAATAAATTCTGTTAGTTACTTTACTGCATAAAGAGATACTTGAGATGAAGAGGCTTACAATATAATCATGGAGATATTTATGGAGAAAAGTAAAATATGTTTCTATAAATAATTAAATAAATAAATTGAATTGTAAAAAGAAGTTTTCCAAAAATATAAGTAAACACTTTGCGGGACAAAGTAATGCAGAAGCTTTTATTACAAACCCTTAAATGTTTGAATTTGTAAGTAAACATTTCCTTAATTTTATTTGTCCTATATCAGTTGGTACTATGTCAATAAATGTATAGTTATGCTCTTATCGTCTACCCTTATAAGTTTAGCCGTTTAAATTGAATAGTGAGGAAAGTGTTTTCAAGAGATTTATCAAATAATAGTTATTATTGCAACGATTGACAGTTTGTCTTTCATTTTACTCCTAGCCGCAGCATTTATAACTTCAGTAATGTTTGTTTCTGGAAATGTTTCGCCAATTCCAACTTAGGTTGATAGAAAGTTGCTTTAATAAGGAACACTGAAGTCTTAAATAAGTTTAGAAGTTGTTTGTTTTTCACGTCCGACTCACTACTGTTTATTTTTAGAAACAAGTTCCACTACGTTAGAGAAAACCATTACCAAAATTGTATTTTTCCAAGCAAACTGGTAAATACTCCGTTTCTATTCTCCTTTTTTCCAAAAAAAAAGAAGATATTATAAAAACTTTATTACTATTTCTTTTGTGTATCAATGGTAAGACATTTTCTGCAAAATTACCTTATAATAAAATAAAAGATACTTTCAATCCGCTCATCCTCAAAACAGCTTAGAGGCTTAGAGAAACCCAAAGGTTCGTATCTGTAATGCTTGATTAGTAATCCTCGATATTGTCATCTTAAAAGTAATTTAACAAAGATTATCGTTGAATTTCCACTATAAAGCAAATAAAAAGTAAAGTATTTTTTATTCCTTTATTTATTTAAATTTATTAAAGAAAAAAGTATAAATTTTGGGAAGATTCATATAATAAGTTTGGCTACAAATAAAAATTTCTAAAATATATAGGGGCGGATTGAAATGTTTTAATATGTAAGCTCAAAATTGAAGTTTTTCACTTTAAAAACACTTTCCCTTTTTTCAAATTTTATAAGGACCTTGGATACTTAGATGATTACTAGGGTTGGTCCATATTGCTTTCACCATGAGAAGACAAGTTAATATATCAAATACATTCTGATATGGTCAAATCAATGGCAATACATAACTATTAGTAATTTATTAATTCAATTCTCTTTTTAAAAGTAACTAACCGAGACATTTTATTAGAGGCGTAAAATATTTAGGAATATAATAGTATATAAAGTCTAATAATTTTAGAAACTATCCGTCACTTTTGATATTATTATCAATTTTGTGATTATTATTTCCATAAGATACAATTTTAAAAAAGGTAACTCTATGTTACTGAAGTTTTAAAACAATATATCTAATTGAGTTACAAATGTACATTATAACATATATCTAATATTATTTTTTTAAGCCTATTCGCCATAAAGTATTGTTAATATATGTATAAGAGTCCTATAATAGGTTGTGGGTAGCTCTATGATAGTTGCCCACTAGAAAATTCCTCACACGAAAATTGTACACAAAAAGTTGTACACTAGCATTGCTGTTCACACGAAAGTTGCCCACATAGAGATTTACTCACATAGAAAGTTCTACACACAGAAATGAACGCTAAATAATATGTCCTAACAAGGAAATTAACCCACACGAAAATATTTATTTTATTTATTATTTAAGTAATTATTACTTTATTACTAGTATTGTTATAGTATTTCAGTGTGAGTTCTGTGCGTTAATTTCTGTGAAAGGAATTTTTTATGAGCAAATTTCTATGTGGGCAACTTTCATGTGAACACTAATGCTAGTGAGCAACTTTCGGTGGACAAATTTCGTGTGAGGATTTGGGTAAATGTCTGGTTGTGGATATAATAGAAGAAAAATATAACAAATTAATCAGCATCACTTTCTTCATTGTTAAAATTTTATTTTATGTTGCTATTATTAGTTATCGTCACTTTATAACTACTTTTTATTGTTATTTACCATCGCCTTATACTACTTATACTTATATCTACCTACCCTGCCTATACTATATCTACTACCAAGGTCTTTAGCAGCTTTAGGGTTAATATATTTTTTAAAATAACTTGAGGATATCACGTAACTGTACTGTTTATATTAAGATATAGAATTGGGTACAATTATAGCAGGATTTGTTTTTATTGTTTATTTATCGTCGCTTTATAACGCTAAGGTTTTAGCGACTCTAGGAATTATAAAGAACCGTAAATCGAGAAATATTGAAAATTTACTCGCTACGAGCATTGAACCAATTTTGGAGCGGCCACTTTGACTACTCGGCCACCAGTAAGGTTCTTTATTGTTTTTTTTTTTAAATTCTTCAATAAATAAACCCTCCAGGACTTATTTCCATTATTCATTTATTGTTCTCTATAAAGCAAACTTTTCAAACCTTGATTTTGCAATAGTCATATTCAATTTAAACGTGCAAAACAAATATTATTTCAATATCCTATTGACAGTTCTTAAAAATACAATATCATTTCTGATTAAAGTAAATAAATATTTTCTGCAATATTACGCAGTTCAAAATTATCAATGTAACGTTGTGTGATACCAATTTACATACAACGCACAACTCAACGAACTCAACATATATTTTTTATTAAATGAATATACTTGTATGTCAAATGTCAACGACATTTCCATATTAAAAAACTGTAGTTGGCTGTAGTCAACTGTAATCAAAGTGTATGCTGGTGTAACCTAAAAGCTAGATTATAACAGAAAGAGAAAATTTTAAGAAAATGTAAAAAATTTGAAAAACTATCTTCCTTCTCCCTTGCAGTTGTTACTTTTGAATATAAAATTTGATAACTTCAAAAAATTAGTTTTTAAAACGATAAACGAATAACTTCTTTTAGTAAATTAATCTCAAACCAGGAAAACTTTAAGCTGTATCAGTAACTGCAGCCAAGTACTAAAGAATTCAGATAGTACATATTACTCATTTGCTAGAAATGTGTTAAAAATGTATCTAAAAGCATTAAAGCACTGTTCAAAAAAACCATTAGAAAAGTCATTTAAAGTTATTAATGGTTTTTTAAATTTAATTATTCCAAAGTGCCTCTAAATGCCTTTTTTGACAGGGACGTCATATCTTAAAAATAGTGTTTTTCAGAAGACTAATATAACGTTGTGTCATATATATTAATCGTTATATTTTTAGTACCTAATGGTAGATATTTAAGATAACTCAGAACCGTCACTACACCTGATAAAAGGTACAAAAAATCAGATAAAAAATCGCAACTTTTATGAAAATACATTAACCTAGGAAATGAGGGATATATCAGTGAACTAATTTATACAAATACTCCTCCCAAAATAGTGCTACATTTGTTTAACCGTACAACTTGATTTTAACCACTTTCCTAGCCTACTGGCTGATTGACCAAGTTAGCTGTTCCAAAACTGATCTGATGATCTGATGAGTCTTGGGTTCGAATTTTGTACTGAGCAAATTTTCGATATTTATTGGTTTACGAATTATAATTTATTCTAGCGTCACCTAACATCTTGGTAACTACCAAGTTTGTAACTACAAAGCGTCGATAAATAACAATTGAAAAAACTTTGATAGTTCCACTATTAACTAGTGGTTCCATATACCTAGTGTCCGACAGAACTTTCGGTTTCAGTCTAGTTTCAGCCAAAAACGAGTTTCGGCTTAGTTTCGGTTTCGGTTGTCGTCAAGCCGAAACTACGACCGAAACCAAAACTGAATTCGCGAAATAAAAATGTTAAAAAAAAAATATTTTTCACTTATTATTTAATTTTTCAACAATAAATACTGATAACTATCAATTAATTATTAATGTTGTTTAATATTAACTTTAATATTTTTTTCAGTTCGAAAGGAAACTAATCAAAGTTTAAAAGAAATTATTTTGTTTTAAGATATTAGAAAGAATACTTTCTATTTTATGTACCTTAACATATTAGGTAAAAAGTAATTTTATTTTGTAACTTTTTTATATTATTTTATGTTACTCGTAGCTAATATTAAAAAGAAATATTAGATGCATTTTTTCATGTCAGTCTCTATTTCAGCAGAAATAAATTATTTGATTTAAAAAATGATAATATTTTATGTTAATAATTAGCTCAAATATTAGGGACTAAATGATTAATTAATACCTATACGATTTAAAAGTAAAGACTAACAAATTATGATTAACTTTTTTTTTCTACGAAAACATAATCTTATTGGGAAGTTTCGGTTTCAGCCGAAACTGTGACTGTTGTCAAAATTCGGTTTCGGTTTCGGTCGTAAAAAATTGTTTCGTTCGGACACTACATATGCCTTTTAAGTATGTGCCATTTTTTTGTTTTATCAAGGAATAAAAACTATGGTTTAAATGATGCTAAAATATAATAAATATAATCTGGATAATTTTCCAAAAATGAGGAGAAAAAATATAATAGGTGGTAGATATTTCGATAGATATGGTCTTAAATAATAAGAATTTTTTTCAAAAATCAACGATTGAGCAAACTTCCGATATTTCTTGATTTGCGGATTGTTATTTTTCCTACAGTTACTAAACAGCTTGGTAGGTACAAAATGACGGTAAATAACAATTAAAAAAATTGACATTAATTAGAGCTTCCATACACCTTCTATGTCTGTGGCAATTTTCTATGATATAAAGGAAAAAAATAGTGTTTAAAATGAGGCTAAAATAAAATAAATATAATAAGGATAATTTCTTAAAAATGAGGAGAAAAACTATATATAAAGTGGTAGATATTTGTATAGATATAGGATATAAGGTCATAAATATTAAGAAATCTTTCCAAAAATCAATGATATAATAGAAAAAAAGCTTCGCGACAATTTCAGTGATTGCATCGTATTCCCCGTTCGCTAGGTCACCTCTGAAAGCATACCTATATTTGTCTCGTAAAGCTCGCTCGTAAAAAAGCTTTGTTTATGTTAGCTTTCTATATTTATATCTTTATTCTATAATTTGTATCCAAGTTTGTAGAAAAACATACTTCAAATCCAATAACAAACAAAATCAATCAATCTGTGAAAAGTTAATATTATATTTTTTCAGAGTTACGCCATTAGGAATATTAACTTACAATCAATCATTTTTATGACGGTATAAAATATTAGTTTTATATCAAATAATAATGAAATTTAAGGATTACGCCAACAAAATTTCCTTAAATCTCATTAGACGTCAAACCGTGATGAAAAGCTCAACTTAACAAAGCCACTGAATAGTAAATATATAAGAAAGAAAATGGACAATAAAGAACGCCTATGTTACGTATCGGGAATAATATCCTGTAAGATGTAACTCGTATCGTTACAGGCAAATGAATCCTTTTCAATTTGAGAAAGGTAGTTTGTACTATTGTCGATGAAAGATAGTTTCTTGAGATAAAAACTTTTCCATTCTCTCTATCTGCCTTTTGAAATGGTGACCTCAATACGAAATTCTTAGGCATATACATTGGAGAAGCGAAATGAGAAAAGTCAAGGGACATTAATAAATATTTGTTGTCATTCCTTTTAAGCGCGCCTTATTATGAAAAAAAACGAAAGAAAAAACGGAAACAAACTCTTTGAAGGAAATTTGTGCGCTCGTGTGGCAATGCAACACGTTGTAGCTTATTTGTATTCACTGGAAAAATTTTATAAATCATGTTTCACACGTTAATTTTCTCGTTTCACTTGAACTCAAAAAGTAATTACTTTGACTTGCCATTTATTTATTTAGAATTGGCAAGTTCAAATTTTTGTAAATTCAATTAACTTCGCAATAAAGAATTCCATTTGGCTAATGTGAGAAGAACGTGTTTGTTATGCCGCGTCGTTGGAAATTTATTTCACAGATATTTTAAATATCACGAAAATTTAAACTTGAACATCATTCAAGCTATTGGGTCACAAATTTTCATAAATAATTATTTGCGGGTCACTTATCTAAATTATTAATTTTAATTAATTCGACGTGGGATCGCACGCAATTTACATATGTAGCAAAAGGAATTATTAAAATGGTTTATCTTAATTTTAGCGAATAATTACAATCAAATGTTTAATCATGATCAAACGTAATTATTTATCATAAAAATTAATGATTCTGTTTTTTATTTTCGTAACACGTGCAATAACAAAAGAAAAAGGCTATTTTCTGGGAAACTTTCATACTGGTGAAAATTCTCGAGATATATTTTATTAAAAAGTTGATTACTTTATACTTTGAAAAGTTTTTAACTGAAGTAAAAACCCAAACACTTGCTTAAACTTTTTCCTTTGAGGAAACTTTTAAAAACAAGGAAAAAAAAACCTATGTAACCAAAATTGGTTTTACAATAACTCACTAAATAAAATTCGCAACTTCATTAGCAGAATATCAACAATGATGGACAAAAAAAAAAGATTTAAACTTTCCAATTTGCAGAAAATTTGCGATCTGCGAATCATTTAAATTTCTTCGAATTACCATAAAAAAAATGTTACACGTATCTCTAAAACATGTTTTTATAAATTTGGAACTATCAAAGCTATCAATGATGCTTTTGGAAAGTACTTACCCTGCCCATATTATTAAACGAACTTAAGATTTTATACAAAATGTACATATTTTATTAAATTAAATTTCATATTGTTTACTTTTTACATTATAAAAAGTTGTATTGATTTTTAAGAACTGTATTTTCTGGATAAGGGTAAAACCTTGTTTTTATCCCTGTTATCCTACTTTAGGATAATAGCCTTGATTTGAAACCCATTGAAAATATGTAAAAGCTGGTAAAGAAAAAAGTAGCTAAAGAGGTGGTCACAACAGAAAAATAGTCCTTAGAAAAAATATTCACGTGTGGAATCATCATCCACAAACACAGCAGATGATATTGCCTACATAGACAGCATACTGCGCAGAATGGGAACTTAAATATCAGTAAACGAGCTCTCAATTAAATTCTAAACAATTCAACTCACCATAATTAAGAAAATGTTTAATTTGATGGTAAAAAATTATTTTTTAGTAAATATGATTTTGGTCACGCGTTAGTAATAAGCTAAAAATAAAACAAAATAAAAATAAAACAGCTCTGACTTCAGGTTATATACAAAACCTGTAATGCGTCTTTTAGTATCGCCAGGGACCGTAGATACTTAAGAAGTTGTTTTTTTTTTTATAACTACCGGAAACTACTTTGGGTTTTTAGTTACTCTTTAAAAAAAGGAACATAAAGTCTTATCTTAAGGGAGTATTCTCGTCGACAAATTTGAAAAAAAAAAGTTTTTTTATCATGTTTCTAAAGTTTAGACGTTCAAGAATTTACTCTGAATAGGATTTTTTAAAATTTCAATTATTTCATGAGTTACAGCCATTTTTTGTGACGCGGCGTCTGCTCCGGTCTGACCGGGATAAATGAACAATAGACGGTTGATGCTATTTGAGGATCTACGTATGAATACCCTCATAAAATCTTTATTGTATTTGATCCTTTGGTAATATATTTTTAATTAAAGGCCTTAGAAACTTATTTAGTCGAAATTTTTTCGTCATAGTATTTATTTCAAATTAGTTTTGAGCCAGCCTTCGTGTAACATATACGTGTTAACTCTGGCATAGTTTATTAATATTTAAAGTAAAAATTGTTTTATATATTGAGATTTTTAATTAAAATGAATAAAAAACTTTCGAAATTCAGTTCTGAACAAGCATTCTGACCGAAGAAGAGAATATTTTCCGGTAATCAATTTACCCTAGAACACAAAATGTGAGGAAAATTGTCGCGTCTCAAAACTTTAAACACGTTTTTCTCGAAACTACTTTTTTCGAGTTGACGTGCAATTTTACTCATAGATTGGTTTTGTCTTCTACTGTAAATTGATTACCAGAAAATATTCTCTTCTTTGGTCAATGCAAATATCTCAAATTTTACTGAACCTATTTATTTAAAAAATGGTGTGATTATTCTTTAAACATTCCTCTATGCTCAGATCAAAATGTTTAATTTTACAATTTTTAAAAAATTCGGAATTGTTAAAAAACATGCCCCAAAAATAATCAAACAATCGCCATTTTGTGATATTTTTTTTTTTATAGTGGCTATAGCTATAGGGGTTATTGCTATAGCGGCATCTATTTTAATTAAGAATCCGTTCGAATTAATTAAATCAAATGACCAGAAGGGTTGGTATCATGCACGCCAGACCACCCTTTTTTTGACCCCCCCCATTTTGCTAGCTTATAACTTTATAAATTTGAACTATTTTTTCGGTTAATTTTTTATGTAATCTTAAAATATTGATAAACAAATGACTTAAAAATGGATACCAAAAATATTTTTTGTTTTTTTTGTACAGACTTCAAAAATTGCCCGAAATTCATGCTTCTAGATGAGAATACCTCCTTAAGTTATTTTTTAAGATACTTAAAAGATACTTTTTTGGTTATTTATACTATGTGTAATACTAATTGATATATTAATACTAATTTTCGTGACGTATTAGATAAAGTTTTTAGCCAATGAAATAATTTATTTCTTTACTAATAAGGAAAAAGGAAAGTATGTAGGTCTAATCCCTTGTAAACATAACACTCTGTAAAAACGATAGATTATTCCTAATTAAGAAATATACGAGTATAAATTGAATTCCAAAGAACAAAACAAAATAAAATTCTATTTGAAATAGAACACAATGTAAAAAAACATCAAAGCATGCCTACAGCTAATTTAAGTAAAATAAAATATAAAACTGTTAAAATTTTCCATAGAAAATAACAAAGTAAACATTATTCTGTACAACCAATTAGTCTGGTACTCTATATTATTGTTTACTGCAGTCTTTCTCATACTGGACGCCGTCGCGCCCTAGGGTCTGCTAAGACGCCAGGAGCATTTTCCTATGCAATATAGTATGTTATTAATATAATATTTTAGTAAAATGTTACTCGAACCAACGTAAATTGGACCAGTATTTTATGTTTATGTTGGTCAGAGGTTGGGAGCCTGCATCCTTTGGCCCATACCTTTTTAAATGGCTCATTAAAACCAAACTCAAAGCTTTATCAATTCGAAGACAATAGAAATAAAAGCTTGCAATAAGAAACAATTTCATTAATTGTAATAGATATATATTTAAGTTTTATTATTTTTTTTTTAATTTTAGTGATAATAAACATGAGGTTCACTTTTCCGAAAAGAAATCAAGTTCTTCAAAATTTGATTCCTTCAATCAAAGGTTCTCCATCATTGGTGTAGGCTATGCCAGAGTGAATAACTTGGCAAGAGCGCTTTTTGGGAAATCTTAGTGTCCAAGCACGGCGTTCCCGCTAAAGTTTAGTGTATGGGACAGTTGCAAGACGGATTTTTTACTCCTAGTTCACTGGGTACTTTAGTTTTAGTATTTTTTTTATCTTTAATACTGTTCGATTTCTAAGATACTAGTTACTTTTTATCAAAAAATAAAGAAACTAAGATAAAGTAACTAAGTTAATTTAAATTTCCTGAAATACTTTTTTCTCTGGGAACTATACTATGAAACTCACCAATCCTTAATTTAATTGATAGAGATAAAATAAATTTTATACCTTAAACATTACTGAGCGTCCATGAAGTTGAAATTTCACTTTTTAAAATATTTTGTTGTTTTATTGTTGTTCAAGAGTTCCGGAAAAAAAAAATCGCTATCTTATTTTTATAATAACTATGTAATATTAAATTAACAGTTAGAACATTTCTATAAATATTAAAATTTCAATTTTTTTCGTCTTTAACTGTTGTTGACAAAAAATTTGTTACCAGCATTATATCCGGAAAAACGCCTGTTTTAAAAAAAGTTCACTTTATGACAATTTTCAAATACAAAAAGTTTGATTTTTTGACATTTTTAATTGGTGTTTCATTGTTGTTAAAGTGCTCTAAAAGAAAAAAATATCAGTTGCATATTTTCCGAAAATACTGAAAAAAAACTTGGGAAAAAAAATTAAAATTTTGAAATTTCGACTTTTACTGTAATATAATTTAGTAGTAAGTAACTAGTGGAACATAGTGTAGATAGTTTCAATTTTTAAGATCAACAACAATTGAACAAACAATCAAATCATGAAACAATTGTTGTAGACTTGAAAAAATTTAGAAATCGAATGAAGGATTTAGGGAGCATTATTTTCAAGAAAAAGAAATCTAATTGTCAGTGGATATTTTTCGTTTTAGATGAAAGTTTTTTTCCCCCAATAATGAATTTCTTAAAATCTAATTTTTCAGTATCTTTTTTGTTATAGATCTCAAAGCTATTTAACTTCCTTTCCGTAGCTAGTTATGATTAAACTATAACACAAAAAATCGAAATTTCCGACACTTGAAAAATACCCAAACTAAGTGTTTTCTTTCAAGAGCGTTTTCCCGGAAAATATGTGAGTGAGAATTACTTTCTTCCAGAACTCTCAAGCAACAATAAAACGCTAATTAAAGGTAAAAAAAAATCAAAATTTCAACATTTGAAAAATGGCCAAATCTAGCTACTTCTTGTAATAGTATTTTCTCGGAAATAATGCCAATGACAATTTCTTCAAAACTTTTGAACGACAAAAAACACCGAAATATTTCATACCTTTTTTCAATTTCCGAATGTATAATGTTAACAATGAACACATAAACAGAAATTATATCTACACTAAATTATAAAGATACACCTATTAAAGTTGCAATGAAACATATCGACATAATAGCCTGAAAAAGCATTCTAAAGTATTCAACTGATTGGTGATTTTATAAAATGAATTTGAAATAGATTATTAAAACATTCAAAATTAATACCCAATATGGCACCCTCGACTTTGTCTGCCTGACATACTTCTAATATGTCGAAAAAAAAATTGTTTAGACTAGCCACTTCCAGTGGAATATAGCAGCTCTTGTAACTTTCCCTATTTAAAAGTCCACATTTCCAAAACGCAATTTTACATCTTAAGAAGTGTTTATTCAACAAATTACTAGTTCAAATAAAAAATTATTTTAACATGGAGATTGTGAAATGTTTTTGAAGATTTTCCTAACAATACCCTACTCATTTATGTAAAGTGTGTAAGTGTGTAATTTATGTAAGTGTTTTATTCTTCCATCATTTAAACGTAAAGACGGAAGGACTCGTCAGGAAGACTCAACGGCATAAGAATGCAGAAAGTAACAGGAAAAACTGCATTCAAGGCTCCTCGAGGCATCCGTTGTATAATTATCATAATATAGCCTAATCGCTAGTCTTCAGCGTTGAGAGGGCAATGGAAAAAGAAGAATACTTTCCTTTACTTCTCTTTCATAAATATTGTACCAGTATATCAAATTATATCACAAAAATGGATCCAAATTTGAAACATACTGTTACGTTTATACGATTAATTTATTTATTGTGATGGGCTAGTTAGTATTTGTTCTGGATAAATAACAATAGCACAAATTATTTTAACACACACGTTTATTATTATACATTTAATTATTTTAACAGTTGTCGCGATTTATTTCTAACTTTGTAGTTTGTACTGGTCTTAACTGTTAACTAATTCTGGCAACGGCTGATCGCCTTATTTATATACCTATTAAAAAGTTCTGGAAATGCTAGATTCTTCCAGGCACTTCTTATAAATTCGAATGATTTCTTACTCTTTTAATTCCACATTAAAATTTTACGAAGAATGTTCCAGAATGTCTTCCGTTTCTCTTCTATCTCATTGTTAGAATTTCCAAATACTCTAAGTCGGCAACAATACAAACCGACGCTAGAATAAAGATTGTGTCGTTAACTAATAACTATACAGATTGAAGATATAAAGGAAAAAAATGTAAGCTTATCTATTGATTTCAAAATGACTAAGGACCAAGGACCAGTTTTTTCACGTCTAGATAGTAACATTTTTCCTTCAGATAAAATTTAATCCCGCGTATAGACAAACATGCGTATTTTTACGTAGGATTTATCAAACATACAAATTTTTATAATATTATAAACATTAGTCACATGAAAGAATTGAACGTGCAGAAAAAAAACGACATTAAGTTTAATGAAATATACAATCGCACTAATTATATATTTTATGGAGTTTTTTTGAATTTTTTGATGATAAAATATTCTTTGGAAATCAAACTTAAGAGATGGACTATTGTTATTATGAGCTTGTATGTGTTACCTCAATTTTTGTTATAATATTTTAATTTATCATACAGGATTTAACCAAATTGAACCATCATAGAGTTTAAGAAAAGAGATTATTTTTTTTTGACAGTTAAGTTATAAAACACCAAATTTTCTCTACTGTCTAAGAATTAAAATGGCAGTGAAAACCACATCAAAATCCCTTGCATAGTTTAGTTTGCAAATACACGTAGATAAACAATGTAAAGTTACTGCTTTATACTGCTTATGTATAAACTAGCATTTAAGTATTTTATAACGTAAATATTTTATAAAGTATTCATGTCAATGTAAGTTAAATAAATTATCGATTATAGCAAGTTTGAAAAGTTAATTATGGCGTTCGATTGTATGAGGTCGATTATATTAGTAGTATTGGTATTAAATAGTTGGATAATTTTTTGAATAACTTTTCATCATGCTTAATAAACCGTAGAAAATTTAGGTCAGAAATTTACAAAAATTTACGTTTTGAAATTCATAAAAATTTCACGAATTAAAGGTTAAACCAAATAGTTTTTGTGAAATTGAAAACAACCAATAAATAAATAAAATGAAAATTAAAAGTTAGGAAAAAGCTGATGTATATAAGTACTGATAAGTACCATACATTAATTTTTTACGATCCCATGCATATTTTAATGACAGCCCATTAAATATGTATAATGTATATTAAATAAAATTTTCATGTCTAATGAAAGTACCTAATATCTTTTTACTGCTTTTTTTTGTGCTTCGAAAACAAGAAATAAAACTTCATAAACATGTATACGCGTACAAATAGGTACCCCAATTACGTTTTCCAGTTTACAACGAAACTTACAAACTACATTCCTGATACTCTAAGCACAATAATGCTAATGTGGAAACTTAGTAACCTAAAATCATCACAAAAACCATTTTGTCGTTTAACGAAATTCCATCCGACGGTAAAGTTTAATGTAATTACTGTGGAGTGGCATTCACAGTTTTCTTCTCAAAAAGATTTACTCGACTAAAAACAAATAATTATAGATGTTTGCCGCCGAAGTGTGAATTCTCTTTTACCTCAAACACTCGAAAAGAATAAGTTTTATGACTAACTTTTCTTGTGACAACATGATTAAGGCATTGGAGTGCTCTTTACTACGAAGTTAAACAAATTAAAAATTTAGCATTAACGTTGGCGCTAGACAACTGGAGACTTTAGATATGTACTCAAAGGTATACAGAATCCGTGGAAGAAAATGATCAATTCTACTTTATCATCCAAACATAAAAATTTCAGTATACCTGAACCAAACATGTTCAACTAGCGATCCGGACAAACAATTGTTTGATAACTTTCCCCAGACATTAATATTTAATTCAAAGCAAATTTGTTTTAAACCAAAGAAAAAAGGAACAATAAATCGACTATTCAGAAAATCGAATTTTAAATGAAGAAGATAAATATTATCTTTCTTTTTTATTACTGTAGAGTTTCAGATCCTCGATGATGATGATTACTTTTTTATTTAATTTGTAAAATTTTAGTTCTTTAAAGTTAAAGTATCAGGTATAGTTCTGCTATAATTTAAACCAGTTCGAATATAATTCTGAATGCTTTTGAATTTGTTGATTATCCGTACTTGGATAACACCTGCAGATTTCTTACACGATATCATATATAATAGATATGTTAATACAATAGTTCTTAACCGGGGTTCGGTGAGTCAGTCTCGCGGACTCATCGGTGGTCAAGACATCTCCGACTTATATGACCTATATATAAATATATTTAAAAAGTTATATTTTATTTTTCCAACTAAAAAGAGTTCGGTGAAAGCACATATGAAACTCATAGGGGTCAATCCTACAAGATTGAGGCCCACAGTTTTAATATGAAACCATAATTCGCCAATAAGTGGTGGTAGTGGCCAATAGACGACCAACCATGTTATTGAGGCAATTTTTTTGTTTTAATATTTGACAAAGACTTTCCACTCGCAAAAATGTGAATTTCATATAACTTCATCGTTTTAAGTAGTATTGAACATGTCAACTTTTGTGCCTAAAAAGTACGATTTGCGGACATCATTGATTTTCTATCTAGACAAAAACTGCTGCGAAACCGCATCGAATGCTTATGGAAGCTTAAGTTGAACATACTTTTAGTATATCTTTAAGAGGTTTTATAAAAGTTTGAAATGGTGATATCAACGTGGAAGACCACCGAAATAGTTGAAGACATCAAATTGTAAGAGTTGATGAATGAGAATGGTGGTCAAACAACTTGTGATAGTAGACTAGAACCAAGCTTTAGAACAAAAAATAGCCAGAATATCAAAATAATCAATCAGCAGTTAAAAGTCTCATTCTCTAGTTTGTTTTTTTACGACTATTTTCTTGTGAATTTAATTTTGCATCGTATATTTTTCTCTATTGTTTTAAAATTTTCATTATGGTTAATTAATTTACAAACTGCAGTAAAAAAAATCAATAATGTAACATCACTAGATTGTGGCTAGTTTGACTTTTGGTTTTCCCGATATCAAACTTATCCAATCGAGTTCTAGAACTCAATTTGCTAGCTAGGGAAATAGAATTCAGAAACCAATAACTCCATAGGGAACTTGGTCGCCAAAAATCTCCAAATTCTTCGTCTTTGCTTTTCCTCTTCGCCTATAAATCGTTTCATGGCTATAGTAATAAAAAATGAAGTTTAGTGCAAGTTTGTATCGTGGGAACAATAAATATATAACCAAAATACTGAACTTATATTAATTATTATAAAATGAAATCAAATTTATTGAAAAATGGTTTCATCCGATTACTTCTTACAATAAAGCCTTAAAACATTTTCTTTGTAAAATATAACAACGAAGTTATATGGAAAACGAAAAATTGAGAAATAAAAACGATATTTTAAAATTTTATTATTATTGTTCGATAATATTTGAGTTTGAAAAACTTTTAATGTTTACAAATGTTAGAGCTTTTACATAGATTGTGAGTAAACATATCTATATTTGAGAAAAACAAATAAAATACCGCTTAACCTAAAGTTTTTCCAATTGGTTTTCAATTTTTTGATTGAAAAAACTTTCAAGAGAGTTGAATTTTCACGAATAGAATATTTTTAAAGTTTAGAGATTTACAATGCAGACGTAAAGCTACGGTTTGCGTATTATAATTTATATATAATTTTTTAGAATTTCAGATTTTTTTAAAATATCAAAACTTTTAGAAACGTCAAATCTGGCAACATTGCAGTTGCTACACTGTTTTTAATTTAATTCACGAATAAATCGGCCCATAAACAGAATTTAGTTACAAATGAGAAAATTATACCGTTTTGAATTGAATTAACCAAAAATCGTGAATAGAATAAAAAACAAAATAAAAATGCAATGTCGCTTGATTTTACGGTACTACAAAGGGACCTGAACCAATTTTACTTCAAAAGTTCTAATCTGAAAGCTTAAATACGCCAATACCAATACGTCAGTTATCCCGATGAGAGAAAAGTTCTAAGTATTATTAGTCCCATGGTACTAATGGATTTAAAATTCAAAAGGGGTCTTCTCACTGTATACTCCGAATAAGTATGGATATATGAAATTTCGTAAAGGATTGCTGTGAAAATATGTACAAAATGAATTCAGAACTTTTGGATCTAGATTTTTGGATTGAGCTTTTTTGGTTAGGGTATTCAATTCGGAATATTTAACACCCAACTAATAATGAAAAAGCGAAATAGAAAATATTGCTGTAAACTATTTACGTTTTTCTTTTGTCTTTTGTTTATTTACGTCATAGGTACGTAGGCGAATTGGGACGTTAGATACAATCCCACGTAAATAAATTAAGTTTCGGACGATAGAACAATAATTCTCTATTTTGCCGTGGCGCATCGGGAAAATCGACAAATTGGTTTTTATCGTTTTTATATCACGAGAAATATTGCATAGATACGTCCTGGGTTTTCTACTTTATTGAACTGTTTCGGAAAAATACAAAATTTCGAAAATATTTTATAACTTAAATATTCTTGTTATCAAATTTCCATTAATTTAATTTTTTTCAATATCATTAAATTGCATAGTTCTTGAGGCGATCAAAATTAATTGTGAACATTTACTATAACTGAAAAGATCCATACAAAGAAATCATGAACTTTCCTGATTCATCCACTTTTAACTATACAGATAATGGAAATATGGAATATTTTCTATGATTTGAAAATCAATTTACCTATTTTCCCCATGTGCCGAAGGAAAGTATTGAATTCATCAATTTTACCATCTGGAACAATAAAATACAAGGAAACAAGTGGAAGGAATGTTCGTTCACTCATTATAAGGAACTTATTTATTTATACGAAATTTTAGGTAACATCCCGATTCGCCTTTTTGTTACAGTATATAGATATTATCTAATTTATAATATTCAATATAATAGTTTGCTTAAATAACAAAATGAAAATTTGATAAAACTTCTTTTAGTAAAACTGTATGTTATTGAACGAAGAGGAAATTAAGTACACTATCGAAGAATTTTACAATTTACTTTAAATTCAATTTAATTTTTCAATTTACCTTGAATATCCAAATCACGATTATGAACCCTGCACAATATAGATACTAACAGGAAAACATTAATTAATAAATCTACATATTTATTTACGAATTATTCTTGTGTAGGTTTGTGGTAGTACATAAAAAATCAATAAGCAATCAAGGCAATATGCAAACATGTAATCTTCAACATTTACAAAAATAAAGACTGCAATAAATTTTGAAGATCAATAACTAGAAAATTTATTTCATTTGAAGAATTTTAGAAAACTTCCTTTATCCTGTTTTTGTTTTCAAGTTTAAAAATCAACGTTACCTAGAACAGGTAAGATTCAATACAATTTAGGTAGGTACAATAGAATCAAACAATTTTTGAAGTTCATATATTCAGTCAACTACAGTGGTACCTACTTACATTATAGAGATGTAATGATTCATGATACCTCCGACTTCGTCTGCATAACTTATATGCTGATAATATTGTCTTTGTAGACTTTCCGTCTGCTGTTGTATATGGGAATCTTTATATTATTCTTATGAAATGCATATTCATATCTTAAAATCAATATTTTAACGCCTTCAAACCGGAACATTTTATGAACGGTTGATTTGTATACAAAAAAATAATTTTAAATGTTTAATTAAAATACCATTCCACACGATTATGTAAAATGATAGTTTTACCCGTAATGTGTATGCAAGCTTCTATAGAATCGGTTTTAAGTTGGAATATGAGATCAAACAGATAAATATTTTAAAAATACACTTTTTTAATTAAATATTGAAAGTGGATCAAAATTTCAAAAGTATAGAGTCTACTGTTTAAGCAATATTTAAAATATATTTTAATCTAATTTATGTAACATATTGTAATCTAATTTACAAAAGTAAACCATAAAAAAATTTGACAAAAATTCAAACAAAATGAATTGTATTGCTCCAAATACGTATTTCGATTGCCAAGCAACTTTCTTAGTGGTCTATTTTTTTATATACAAGTAGAATTCTCAGTCAATGCTCTAATTTCCAAATGAACGTTTCTTCCAAAACCACCACATGGATACTAAGCAATGCCAGGTTTAATAAATTACACAAGTTATTCCATTAAAAAAATGGCGTTATCTGAAGTATTTTGAAGATATAAACATATATAGTGATTGAAAAATTAGTATAATTAGTACTTTAATGTGAAACATTGATACCATAGTAACATTTAAGTTTTGAAAAACAAAATAAGTGAGACTTCAATTGTTATACTGATATATTGTTAATTATATATTGTTACTAACAGTTATGAATTTAATTTCCTTCTGGACACTTCACTTTCCTAAGTATTCTCAATAGTTTTGAGTACATAAAGCTACTTATGTATTTTATAAACCTTGAGACATTTTTAGCGCCGTACTTAAGAATAGGTCAATTCTACGAAGTCTAATTCGTAATTCTAATTCTTCGATAATCACGATCATATATCGATATGACCTTGATAGACATATATAAGTTCTCATATACGAAAAACTATAACTGTAAATCGTGCAATACCTTCAATTACGAAATAAAGATCTAGGAATATTCATATCTTAATTTTATCGAGTTATCTATATCCGATTGCCGTATACCCTATTTTTTGAATGAATATTTTAAGTTTAATACATTGTTGTAACTTACCATTCTTTACACTTTTAAACTTTCAATGTATCACCTCCTTTTGAAAATGGCGTTCATTTTCCGTCGGTGAGAACCATGAATTTCAGCTTAGGAAATTACCGATAAGTATTTTTTTAGCTTTTCAGTGTTCGGGAGGTACTAACATTAATAATTTAGGTAAGTTTATATTCTGTGGGGATCAACAGATTTTGTGTTCACTTATGAACGTAACTCTATATTCTTCCGATATTACTTTACTCATTTGCATTATGAATTAATACAACAAATGATGTTTGTTTTTTTTATAATTTCATTCTCTATTGAAATTTTGTCATTTTGAAATTTATATATGAATGCGTATTGCATTTCTATTTGTTGAGCTTTGATAAAAATATTATCCATTTGATTTTTATATTTTTACAAATAAATAATCAATATTTAACCAATTTTCTCAACATGATGATAATTATATTTATTTTTGTTATACTAGTTGAAAAAGTTCCGAAAAAGGACGAAACTTTGTATAAAAATCAAATAAAAATCACTTAGAAAGAATTTGTTTTGTAAGTTCATAAATCCCATGAACTTAAATTGATTTTTATATTTTATCAAAAATTTCACGACTTCTTAAGAATATTTGCAGTTAATTAATTAAAATAATCATACTACAATTTGTAAGTAAAATTCATATTTTAACACCCAATTGTTATAACTTTCTAAAATTTTAGATGAGACGAAACAGGAACTTATAATAAACATTAAATTGAATCAAATATTTAGTAAAATATAATCCTGCTAATATTATTCAACATTTCAAAACTGAAACGAAGCCTTTTCAATATTAACAAATTTCACTTCTAAAATTTAATTAAATTGAAAACATAGGGTGTCGACTGTAGTAGATTGTAGATATGATACATTATTCAGATAAAATGCAGAACAACACATAAGAGTAAATTATATTGAATCTACCAAAATTTTAATCTATTTTTATTAATAAAAACAAATTAAAAAGAGTGCATATATTTCTACTCCTAAACTTCAATGTTTTTGAAGTTTTTATAAATGGTTGATTTTTGATAAAAGAAAATACAAAAAAATATACACGAAGCCCCTTTATTATTCTTCAAGACAATAGAAGATGGAAATTAATTTTTCCCAGATTCAAGCCCGAGTTAATGAAAACAACTTTGTATTATTCTATGAAGTAGAAAAGAAGAAATATTTTTCACTTATTCAGTGACCTATTCACCCCTGCATAGCAGAAATAAATTACATTTTATAAAAAAAAAACGGAATGAATTGGAAACGTTTATAACTTTGAAAACCATCAATTATAGAAGAAAATGTCGGGAAAAAAGACTATTTGAAATATTTTTCTATCAAAGCTTAATTGCTCATAAAATATTTTTTTCATAATTTATCCTCATTTCACAAATTCAGGAAATGTCACATATTTCTATATACATACTATGTACGCCCCAATGAAGGGTGATCCACAGCAAATTAAAGTTTTGTATCAACGTAATTTGAATCTCAAAGCATATTTGAGTGAAAATTTAGGTTTATGTGAATTATTTCAGGTAAAGTTAAAATATGAAATATTTTAAGTGGTATCATACCTACATTCCACAAACGTAGAAGTTAAATATTTAAATCATAAAAAACTTTTAAAGGAAAATATTTCTCAAAAAAAAAACTGCGTAGTATTTTTCCTACTACTCTTTAAACATCAAATGCAAAATGGAATTAATAATTTAATCATTCCTTTCTTTATTACATATTAATGATATTTATTTATATTATCGAGAGATTCTAAAATAATCTAATTAACTACTTATTGCAAAAATGAAATAAAATTATGACTAACATTCAAACGAATATTTAGCGTTAACAATTTCAGAAAGTTTTTTTAGCACAAAATTTTACAGAACCAAGAAAAAAACAAAAATTGAGCTTTGGTTATTTCTGGTGCTTTTATAAATCTTAAGCAATCTTTAAAAAAAAATTTTTTAACTGACTTTTGGAGAGGAGAAAACATGACATTTTAACATATTTCATTTAGAACTTTGAAAAAAAGTAGTCAGTTTTTTGCGCCACCCTAAAACATACTATATTGTTTATTCTTATATTTCAGCCACTTTATCCACTTTATTTGAAGGCTATTAAAGCTATAAAGACTATAAGAATAAATTCCTAGCCGAATGGTGATTATATAGGTTTTTAGTGGGCCATCGCATTCTAACCTTGCCCAGAAGATTGTTGATTGTCTGGGAATGGATTTACGCAAAGTGCATAGCCACAAAAAGTTTCAGCAGGTTGGAAACATGCGTGCAAACAGGTGAATCCGTTTGAGGCGAAGATGTTTATATCGTTCAATTAAGTTGTAGTTAAATAAAAGATAATTCATTGAATTATTGGTTATAATCAATGCGTGAAAAATAACATCAGCGAGTAAAGTAACTGTTGTGATACCTTACTTCCCTTACGTTCGATAAAACTAAAAGGAAAAGGTAGGAAATGGTAATAGCCCAAACAGTCAAAAGCAGAAGGAGTTTAAATCAAACGATTGGAAATTCAGGAGCAAAGCTCCAATATCAGTTCAATTGGTTGCAAATATGTTATCAGCCGCTGGCACGGACCATATTATTACAATGAATTTACAAGCATCTCAAATCCAAAGATTTTTTTTTGATGTACCTGTAGGGAACATATGCTGAACCTGCTGTTCTCAAGTGAATCAAATTAAATATAGTTTAATGGTGTAATAACATTACATTATCATCGGATGTTGGTGGAGCGAAACGTGTTACGTCAATTGCAGTTCGCTTAAATATTGAATTTTCCCTAATTCTAAAGAAAAACGAAAAAAGACTAATGAGTTTGCTTTAATGGTGTTAGTCAGTGATTTTAAAGATAGAGTATCAATTTTAGTTGATGATATGCTAAAATTTAGAAGGAAAGTGTTTTCTATGAAGCACTATACAATATTATAGAAAATTAACGGATGAAAATTAAGGAAACCACACTTTCTACGCGAGTGTGGATTTAAAACATAAATCAATGGACATAAAGAAATAAGATTACTGTCATTAAAAAGCCCTAGCAAAATTTAAAAACATTAACTTAGAGCTCATTATTTAATCCTCAATAATTGATGAGATATGCGTTTCAACAATCGTTAAAAATTGATCCCCTTCTCTCTTACTTTAAAAAGTCTTTAACAAAAATATTGCAAAAAAATATTGGTACTGTACTAAGAAATATTTTCACTGTAAAATGGTTTGCATAAAATCAATCAAGAATCGTGTAGTTTCTAAAATATGAAATATTTTCCGTTGCATGTTATTTCTTGAGCTTAACAACTACACAAAAAGCTTTTTTTTTCATCGAGTTTTTGGAAATAATAGCTGAAAATTACATAAAAGCAAAAGTATGTTATCTTATCAAATATTTAAAATTTATTTTTTCATGATTTTATTATTAATCGAATATTGTATTCTTGCGTTGCCTGGTGCGAAAATGACCGTTTTTTTAGTAAAAAGTCTAATATTAAGATAAAACATCAGTTATTTAGAATACAATGCTGGTTTATATTTAATTGCAAAATTGTACCGTAAATTACAAAACAAAAATTCACGGTTTATATTTATTTAAAATACACACATTTCAACAATATCCAATGTAAAAAAATCTAAATTTTAATTTTGATATTACAGCAAATATTTGAACAATATCAAATTTATTTTTCAAACATATGAAAAAATAAATATGGAATTATTCGGGAAAAGCTTTTATTATTATTTTTTTATTGTTTGCGTTGTATCGTAATTCATACCTTCAACACAATTTCGATAACAATCATATTATATACCTTCATGTATTCATGAAACCAATTTCAACAGCATAATAGAGAAACAAATTGGAAATCATATATCAATATTTTGTTCATTAGCATATAGAAATCAAATTATCTTTCAGTCCAGTCTATTTTAAGAGATATACTACAACCTGTTTGATTATTTTGCTTTGCTTGTATCTATGAAAAGCACGGAAAAATGAAATACATAAGTTTAGAAATGAATATTTCTATTGAAAATTTTAATACTTTCTGTATTACTTTACTAAAAATTGGTTTAGTTGTACTAAATTCTTATCAAGAAAAAAAATTATGGCTAGCTGTGGGCAATAGGAACACAATTTTTAATTAAAAATACTGAAAATTTCATCTTTTCCTCACAGTTTGTAGGTACTACAAACTATGAATAATTTAAATTATGCTAAATTGCTTAAATTACTTTGAAAGGTAAAATCACATTTTTCATATCAGAAATATATTCACCAAAGTGAATAATAATAAATAACCAAAGTTATTACGTAAGCTTTTAAAAGTAAAATAAATATTTCTAATATAAAGTTCTTTTTTTCACCTATAAATATAAAACGTTTTTACAACAAAATTTATTAAATAATTTTCATTTTGTTTTAAAAATCGCTCAAAATATAATTTATAGTTGTTTTTTCTTGTATTGAATTTATTGTTTATTATGGTATTTTATGAATTTCATATTATGAAACCAATAAAAATGTTATTTTACCAAAAAAAAAAAATCTCTCATTAATAAGTGAACCATACATTTTTCTTCCATGACAATGCAATAACTCACTGCCTTCAACATAAAATATTCGCTCAAAAAATACCTGGTAAAATTTTGATTACGTAGTTCTATAAAATCGCTATTTTTAAATGAGATATAACAAAAAAAATATGATTTAATCTTAAAAGTTTTAAAATAAATCAGGTAAATTTAGATAGTTTATCTTTTTTTCTAAAAATATGATGTGAATAAGGTACGTATTACGCTTTTTAAAGCAAAAAACTATTCATCATTTTCTATATTGTTTTTTTTTTTGCTTAAATTTTACGAAATCGTTAATTTTTGTGAAATCAAACTTTACGACAAAGTGAATTGTTTTGATACGGTAAAAATACATTTAAAATTATATGCAATTGAGCGTGGTGGTTTTGAATTCGACTTGGAACAATTCCAAGATGCGAATTTGTACACACGCAAAATAACAATAATCGTTTTATATGAGTAATAAAGCAACAATCAGTATGTTTTCATTGATAATTAGCAGAATAAAAAATATGTGTGATTATTACTTACATTTATGTCTGTACTTAAGAATTGTTGCGATAAAAACACATTGATTTGATCAGATTTTTACTGATTATATTATGTGAAATTTTCATCACATTCTTTTAACGACTAAATTTTCCGCACTTCAGAAGTACAATTGATGTTGATCATTACGGTTTTTGAATTTTTGAATGTAAAATATTTTTTGATTTTCGATTAGTGCACCTTGCCACTTGCTTTGTGCTTATTAAATTGTTTATTTTCTTCTTTCTGTGTTTTTATGTATGTCTATATCGTATCAATCTACGTTTCTCTAGAAAATTTATCATGAGCTCGACGCCAATCGAGCGCCCAAACTGTCAACCGACGTTTTACAAACACATTGATAAATTTAAAGCGCCACCCCAGCTTGCCGTATTTCACCCCGTTCTTATCGCCTATGTTACACTATCAGCCCCAGTCACCATTATTTATTAAGAACGATCATTGTGTAGGAAAATATTGTGCGAGAGAGTTAGGACATACCGTGGAAAAACGCATGGAAATGAAAGCACCAAGTCAACTGGTGGACTGAGGGTTGACGGTAACGTTGTAGAATGGACGGCGTGGGGCCATATTGCGTGGGAGTAACGTCAATGTAGTTGTCGTCGTTGCCAGTGCTACGGCGACGTCGACGTCGCGACGTCAACCGACACAAAGCGCAAGCGTTTAATACCGTTTCATACCCCACATACACAAACACCTCTTTTCCACAAAAACCTACCATTATTTAATCTATCAGGGCTTTTACAACCCTTAATTATTATAAATTAAGCATAAATTATTCACCCGATTGGACAAAACATGCGCTCGCATGACCTATGCTACACAGAAAGTTCTCGTTCAACCTCTCAGCCATTGGTAAACATTTATCTATAACGATTCCATTTGCATCATGAAATAATGATTTCGAATTGCTATTTTCATGCCTAGTCTTTTTCATTTAATTATATCTCTCGAGAGTCTTCTACGTTTTTCTTTGCGAAGCAAATTTTCAAGTGGAAACTTCTCAAGAAATTTCGAGTGCTTTGGACTGATTAATCGAATTTTGCATGTCAATTAGTCACTTGGTAGTTCGTTTATCATTACTTGAAAATTGTTGATGCAAAAAAGAAAAATCTGAAAGAAATCACGTCAAGGGAAACGATGGAAAAAATTTCAACATTAATTAGTAGAAAAAAGAAAACATTTAATTGATTTATTATGAAATATATCTAAATCAAATATTGAAAATCACAAAAACGTATTTATATATATCATAGTCATGGTCGTAGTCATGATCCGGTTACGCGTGACAGTATCCTTCATTCTGGATGCACCATTCCGGTTCAATACTGTCAGCTCCAATTCCTTGTTCCACAAGTCTTTCACGATGAATTAGAATTCGGCGTTCAGCGTCCTGCCATCCGCTGCTTGGATTGGACCATAAACGTTCAGCTAAAGCGGCTGTACGTGGCCATAAACGGTTATCCAAAGAATGTTCATCCGACTGCAATTCAAACATTTTTTTCAAGTAACTCTTAAAGAAAATATAAAGATATTAAGGAAATACAAATCAAATATATAATTTTTATAGATACAAATAAAACAAAATTAATAGAAGTTAATTGCATGAATAAGAAAGACATATTATGTAGTCAACACTCTAATAACAGTTCCTATGTAGTCGAATATAAAAACTGTCCCATTACAATTGAAAATTGAAATTGTTTTACATATTTACAAATGTTAAGGAAATAAATGGAATTTACCTAACAATAACCATCAAACATCCCTACAGTAATTCCCAAGAGCGTCGTCAGCTAGTGAGCTAGAGGGGCAAGATGATAGATATTAAAGTATCATGCCACATGGGCTACATTGCAGTATAAACGACAGCATATTGCGGTATGTATTGGAACAAACCAATCATTTAGGTACAATGAAAACAGTTGTAAATTTTTAATTAAATAAATAAACTTGGTTGAAACATTATTTAAGAATTTCTTGGTTGTTTTTACTATTGATCGAATTTATAAAGGGAAGCTTATACTTTTCTACTCCCTCATGGCAACACCCTTAGTAATTATTCATTACTATTTACCTCGTCCTATTAAATAATTAAAATCAATTCACATGCAATAATTACAATGTTTTTTTTAAATGAAATAAGATTGCTATAAAGATACATTTTTGAGACCTCCTCAATTGGATGTTTTTTGGTATAATAAAACCAACCATTAACTTACTAGTGGACAAGTGGACAAGGTAGCCACTCCGACATGGATAAGTAGTGGGTTCGAATTACGGATTTTAATTAACTTAATATAACCAAAATCTGATCCTAATT
The DNA here is from genome assembly GCA_958496175.1 of Sisyra terminalis. NCBI lineage: Eukaryota > Metazoa > Arthropoda > Insecta > Neuroptera > Sisyridae > Sisyra > Sisyra terminalis. Next base: position 24,728,258 of record OY292277.1, read on the forward strand.
TAATAGAATATATGCAATCTACTTTTGTTGAACTTGTTTCAATGGCGTAACAAGATTTTTTTGGCTCATAAGCAAACTCAAACTACGGGACCCCTAATAACATTTTTTTTTAACAGTTTATGCAAAAAAAAATATTTTAACCTAAGAGCAAAAACTGAAGAAGACTGACACTTCGTGTTTAATTGATTAGGTTTTTTATCCTCAAGAGCAATAATTTGATCTTTCATTCCTTCTGCAGAATGATCTTGCATTAAAAAAAATCACAAAAGGTTTTTTCTTACTTCAAAACCCCACCAATATAAAAGCGAATTAAAAGAGCCCAATAAAGTCGGGGACCTGAAAGCGTTGCTTCTGAATATCTAAGCTACTGGCTTGTTTAAGCTATACTCGTTATAGATTTCCTTGAAAGAATTTCCATGCGAAAATGAAGAAGTAATCCATATTTAAATTATTTTATTCGATGTTCGTTTTATAGACATATTAACCGCTGAATTCATGCGCTCTCGTACACAGAAGCAGACTAAGAAGGATTCGCCGTTTTTATTATACGTAGATCCGCTTCGGGTCCACGAGTCGGTCATTCTGTCTCTCTTACTCTTCTTACGTAAATAATACGGATAAAAAGAGATAGATTGACTCTTTTTGTTGATATACGTGGGATCATACAAAAAGTAAGGTTATCATACAACATAAGTACCCTACCTTTATGCACTTCCGTTTTTAAAGATGTAAGAATTTAGTTTCAAACTCAAAAAGCGCTACCCCCTAAGAAATCTAGAAAGTCAACCATTAACTACCGACCTAGATAATAAAATTGTGATTTAAAATCAAAACTAAACGAATTTAAAAATTACTTCATAAATACGATGTTATTTTCATTGAATCATTTGCCAACTATGCTACAGTATACAAACTTTTTGTTGATCAAACAAGGAACTAAACCAATAAAATACAATAGTATAGGCACTGGAGTCAAACTAATTCACATTTTCAACTAATTATTCGTTCAAAACCATGATAAGTAAATTTATGTTTCTATTAAGTTGATGTCATAATAACTAAAATTAACCTGGAATAAAAAAAGTATGAAATCGTTTTTTCTTACCTGTTCTGACCATAATGTTACTTCCGATCCCAAAATTAATGAGGCATTTTTACTACCAATATGTGAAGGACTATTATTATAAACTTTTTGCCATCCTTTGTAAGGAGAACACCAATTATTACCACTACCAACCCAAGCTCCAAATCCGCAATCTAGATATAGAGCATCATAATTTGATAGAATTAACCGGTAACCTTTGTCCAAGAGAGTAGGGATAATGTTATCATCTCCTGTTGTCCAAATCTAGAAACCAATATTTGTTAGTAAAAATTTTTAAATTTGAACATATTTTTTACTTGGATGATATATTGATCTTTTGGGAGATTTTCAATGTATTCATGCTTTGTAAGAGTACTAGTCCACATTATAATTGGAATATCGGGAGAATCGCTATGTTTTCTTACGCGGTTCAAGGCTTCTGTTTGGAAGTAAACCCATAGTTTGATAAAATCGGATTCACTTGTACCCCAGCCTTGTTCGTTTTTCATCCATTGTACGATTTGTTGTGTTTGATTCCAACAAGTAATTGAAACTTCATCACCTCCCATATGAAACATGGTTGGTTGAAACAATTCAAATATGTCACTGTAAATATCATCAAGAGCGTCATACAACCCACTCTTCGTTGGATTAAATTGACCGCAAGGTGGTTCAACACAAACATGATTCCATGGTTCAGCCTTAAAGCATTCCACAAAGTCTGTATTTTGCCATCCTTCACCAACATGAGCCGGTGCATCAAATTCTGGTAAAATCAACACACCTCGTGCTCGACCATAGTCCACAATATCTTTTACATCTTCTGGACGATAAACTTTCAATTGACTCAATGCCCCTAATTTGGAAAGTTCAGCTCGTTTTGGTAAGACTATTGGAAAACTTTGAGTATCCGTTAAATGCCAGTGGAATACATTTAATTTTGATGCAGCCATTGCATCTAAAGTTCTTTTAATCGAATCAACAGAATAATAATTACGAGCAGTGTCCAAAAGTATGCCTCGGTACGGATAAGCTGGGGTATCTTTAATATCAACATCACTTGCAATCTAAGAGAAAATGTATTTAAAATCTTTATCGTTTTCATTATTATCACTAAAACATACCACAATTTCATTTCGAAGTTCGTCATATACAATTAACTGTGTCAGAGTTTCTAAAGCATGTCGAGCGCCAAAAAAGTTCGTCGAATTTATTTTGGCTATTATTCGACTATCAAGTAATTCTTTAATTGATAATGAATAGCTTTCATTAGTGTTCAGAGTTATATCTAAAAATAAACAGAAGAGTTAAATAAATAAAACAGACATATTTTCTTCCTTACTAATAATAAGTTATATTTTCTGCAATACGAAGAAATCGTATCTACGGTTTTGTTTAATAAAAGCTTAGGAAAATTATTGTGTTGGAATACGGCAAAGCCTGGGATACAATTAGTCTATGGTAAAACATATCAAAACAGACTTTAGGCACCAAAAATTATTTAAACCACAGGCATGTTTTATTGCGGATTAAGGTTGTTTAGAAGAAAATCACAAGTAAAGAGAAAAAATGAAAAAATTGAAATTAACACTGTAAATAGACGACTATTTGAGCCATGTCTCTGCAAAATTTCAAGTCAATATGGAGCTTATTAGCGGAGTAAAAAATCGTAAAGTTGCATAATTTTTAACCGCTTACCAACAATGTAAATGGAGAAAGTTAGGCGTGATCGACTCGCAAACAACTCGCGGTATCTCTTTTCATCATATTAAGCTTTCTTTGAAAAAATAGCTATGTATTCGAAATATTCCGCATTGATTAATACCAAAATCATTAACATTTGGGAATTTCTAAGCAAAACATTCCAACAAAAAATAGAAAATCGCGTTAAAATTCACTCCAAGTGAATAAATATTTGATAGACAACGCAGCAACATTTTGTTTTTATTATTCAAATTTCTGATCATTTGAAAATTATCGATAGTAGAATATAATTATAACAACAATAAAGATTCCGTCTCATACAAATTTCTGCTTAAGTCCCTTTAGGTCTGTCAATATCTGGCAACGTTGCATTTTCAACATTGTTTTTAATTTAATTCGCAAATAAATTGGTCCATAATGAAAAGTTAGCCATAAAAGAGACAAATATACCTTATTAGAGCCTAATTAACAAAACAATCGCGAATAAAATAAAAAACAAAGTAACCATATACAACGTTGCTAGATATTGACCGACCTAAAAAGAACTTGAGCCCAAATTTCAATCATATTTATCGAATAAAAAGTTAGAAGTTTATACAACCCTCAATGTATAAATCCCCCTCACTCATAATTATTCCCCATAACACTTCTAAACAACCTTAAGGTAAGCACAAGCAATACAGATACAGATAAATGACTTTTTAGTTATGCAACATTTTTATCCTTAAGTACAGTAGTAGTTGCTCGAAAATATCGAAAATTTTTAGGTAGTTATTGCACAGTATAATTGGTGACGGGTATGTTTTTTACGTTAGTGAAATAAAAAAAAAATAACTGTTTTTTCCCTTGCAAAGTCTGCTGAATTTTAAAAGTAAAATCCAAATGGCAAAAAATTATTAAGAAAAAAATCTTCTTTTTTTGTGTTTTGCCGTAAGCTGTATTGCAGCGAAATTTTTTGGTAAATCTTGATGCAAATAGTTTCAAAATGATCTTGAGACTTCTAATCTTAGTGCTGTACAACACTTTTCCCAGAGATCATCTTTTTTGCTATAATTAAGCATAAATTAAACCTTTTTTGACGCGTTTACCTCATAAAATGACTTAAAAATAAACAAACAAATAATGTGAAATTTCAAAAAAAAATCGCTCTATAACCCTGAGGTCATAGTCTTTAGAATCATTTTGAACTAAGTTTCATTAAAAGTTATGCAAAAGTGAAGCTATAATCCAGCACGGTTACTTGATAAGTTTTAGGCAAATAAAAATTATGCCCCAACATTAGTTAATATCTTAAATTCTAATATTTAACATTTACTGGCAATATCCCCAAAAATTGTTACATAATATAATTTTTACAAATTTTTACGTTAGTTATAAAACGTTACGAGATTCGAAAACGTTTTTAATTGGTTATACTTCTAAATATGTTTTAATATATTAAATAGAGAAAGATGCATAACAAATGGTAAATTTTCGTCAAAATGTAACTAATACATCATATACTAAAAGTGGTTGTTTATTTCGCCAACTATTACCAGCAAGATAGTACAATATTAAAGATAAGAAAGTATGTTTAGCAATTTTTGTAAATTTTATACTTCTATTTGATATCTTAGCATAAAAAAAAACAACTTTATACATACCAATTTCATTAGGGTTTTCGTAATAAACCTCAACTAGCAAACCTTGTCCTCCACCTTTTACAAATGCACCATCTTGTTGTTTTCCATGTAAAATTTTATTAAATCTCTAAAAGTAAAATGAAAAATCAATTCCAAGTATTTAGCCAAAGAAACTTTATTTACTGTAGTGGCTGCTTGAAATAAAGTTTCGGATTTTGAATCTTTTTGAAATTTGGTGAAGAAATTAATATTATTGATATTAAGATGAACGAATTTTGATGTAAGTCGGACGGAAGAAGGTTTAGGCCATAAAGAAGAATCGGAACTACAAAATAGTTGGCATATTGGTAAACTGAGCTCATCAGTTACTTTATCTGCAGTAAATAATTGTTTCTCGCATTTTCCCTGATTGCACACCCACTGCCAGGCAGGACTGAAAAAATAAGTTCAATTAATTAATATATAGAAAATACAATTAGTCAAAATTACTTGATAGGATATTCAATAGCATTTTTAAAATAGAAAATTGCAACCCCTAATAAACAGTAAACGATTGTTATAGTGATCACAAACAAACTTTTACACATCTTTACTCTGAATTGTATTGCATTTCTTTAAATCTTTAAATTTTACAAGATCAAGATGAAACCATAAAATCATTATTAGAAACTAAAAAAATAATTAAACTAAGGTTGTTATACGTAGAAGAAAACATTGGAGAAGAATTAAAACGATCGATATTTCCATAATCTTTAGTCAAGGATGTGAAATTTTAGAATATAAAAATTAATTTCCTCCTTACCTAACCGTAAATACTTGATTTATACAAAACCCCAAAATTGTACACAAAACAAATCCGTATAAATGCTGCATCTTATTTCTACAAAAAATGAGTAGTTTTTAGTTATTAAACACTTTTTAAAGTAGTTTTGATTCACAACAATATAACTTACATGAAATAAGAGTACGAAAATATTTTATTTACTGTGCAAGAAATTCGTTTTCTGGTTTCTTAAATACTTCGATACGGTAATAGCTCTGGAACGATAAACATCAGAAGAAGGCGAAACCAAAAACCTGTTTTCAAATAAAGCAAGTGACAACATTAATTAAATTTATATAAGTACTTAAAGAACATAGAGCAAAGATTCTTCTTTTGAAAATTTATAGGCAACGTTAAGCCAAGAATAGCAACATTATTATTTTTTCCTTTTTAAATTTTGTTACTAACAATTTTTAAACCAACTTATGTACAAATTGGTACGGTACACTTATGCGTATTTTCGGTATATCACAGAGACATATGGTTACATACCTACTAGAATATTTAATAGTTAATTGAAAAATTACCCCACCCGAATGTTAAAAAGCACGTATTTGCAATAACGGAACAATAATTATTCTAAATTTAATCATTAAATAGTTTTAGCCTTCATTATGTTAGGTTATGTGTACCTAATACAATTTGTTAGTAAATAAAAATATACCAATTTATTTCGCAAATATTCTTTATTATCGATAATAAAATTTTTATTCACATTAATTCACATTTTAATTTTTTGAAAATGTTATAAAATATTTGCTACTTTTTAAAATAATATTACGGTGTTTGACAACTCCAAAGACAAAATGACCATAGATGACAGGATTGAGAACTTTATGAAAAGGTAAAATCAAAAAATCAGGTAAAAAGAATGAGTTTACATTCAGAAATATTATCTTTATTATTTTTTATAACGTAATTATATATTATTTATGACTAAGCAGTATTTAATTGTATCTATATAAATGCTAAGAATAAAAATAAAGAAAAAGCAAAATCTTTTTCTTCAATAATTTATAATAAAAAATACCGCATGCTGTTTTTACAAAAAAAAAAAAAAAATGTTTATAATACTTTATTGGTCATTGACTCGGGAATTATTTTGGTCAGAATAAGTACTATTCTACCATAGACGTGCATAGACGTATATAAGTTTACAAAGGTAAATAAAAATGTATCTAAATCATCAAAATTCTATAGTGATTTAGAAGTTTTACAGATTTTACATAAAAATAGAAGTAATTATTCGGAAAAAATTATTCGATAAATCAATAAAAATATTCATATTAAATTGCTGTACGCTATACCTAAAATCATTATTTAAATGATCATTGTTGTAATCGGTGACCAGACACCAGTGTTGGCAACCTCGGAGAGTGGGATTATTGTACCAGAGCTATAAAATTATAGTAAATTTGAAAAAAATATAATAGATTAGAAAAAAAAATCATCAATTTTAATTTTCTCGCATTGCCTAATGTAACACATTTTTGTATGTATGTCTACTATTAGGGAGACCAGAAAGTATTGTCATTTTTTTTAATTTACAATTAAAACACAAAATTTTGTTACAACTTTTGATTTTAAATCAATGATATTATCAGCCTCGATAGAATCAACGTTTTGACATCTAAAGTGCCAATTTTTAATACCATATTAGTAAAAATCAATTGATTACTACGGACAATATCAAAAAAAAAATACATTTTGAACATCACTTAAGCTTTCAATTTGTTTACCACTTAGTAAATGTGATAACGATTGAAATAAATAGAAATCCGATGAAATATCTTTAGACGATTGTAATGGGTACGACAGTATCACCTCCCCCCTAATTAATCAATTTTTTTCAGAGCTTTTCTTATGCAGAGGGGTCTTGAATTACCGTGTTGCAGCATAGAATTTTATCTGTTAACAGTTTTTGGACACTTTTGGGTATTGGGATTAGGATTATTTGACAGCTCTTCGACTTTCTGGTATACATTTGGCATCATTTTCTCCCTTAACCTTTTATAGATTTTTTTTTGTCATATTTCGTTGATATCAGTTGGAGAAATGAAAATTATCGAATTTAAACTTAAAAATACTCATTTGGCATTAACGAACATCTAATGTACTTAGATAAACATTGAAAATGTTTATAGTAACAATTTTGCGTCGCTATCCTGTGAAACTCGAAGAGCCTACAATACCGAGTTTATATTCTTTTGGGTTTTTGTTCCTGTCATTTCAATATAGATTTCGGAATAAAAAATATTTTGTAATTTTTGCTAAGTTGATAACTTACTCCAATCATAAAATGTCTTGAATATCATTTTGAAATAGCTTATAAGCAGATAAATGGCAATTGAAGGATTATTGATTTAAAAACGACATTTTTTTCCGGTACACCTAATATAATAATTGTATGGTTACTAACACTGCCAGACACTTGCACACTAAAGAACCCTTGCAAGAAAGTTCCTCACTTTCATTATTGCTCACACGAATGTTGCCCACATATAAAATTCCTCACACAGGAAACTAACCCACAGGAAGAAATATTTATTTTATTTATTATTTAATTTACTCATGTGGCACATGTATCGCTTTCTCATCTAACTTCAATAAGCAAAAAGATATTAGAAATCCAAACTTTGTAAAATGACTCTTCGAAAACATGGCTAATTTCTAGATAATTATTCTACTTGATTTATAAATTTGTTTATAATGGCCTATTTTTTGCATTGTATTTTATTAGGTACTAAACTATAGTATAACGGTCAATTGTTTTAAGTTGTCCCATAAGTTTATTCCTTTTTCTAATATAGAATGAATACACAATATTTATGATTTATTTTGATATATAAGAACCCTTTTGCTCTATTTCCTTCTCCCATTTCTCAGAAAGCCTCATTAAACGAATTAATGAATGCAATGTTTAATATTGAAATTGAGTTTTAAGCAAAAATTTTGGTAAAATTAAAAAAAAAAGAAGAAAACTTAGAAAATTCATTCCAAGGCATTACTTTAAATACCTTTAAAAACTAGATATTTATATTTTTTATTTAATTAATTTAAATTTATTTTATATTATCTAAAATGTATTTTTAGTTTTTTGAGGAACTGACCCGGTAGGTTTTCTTGAGCTCGAGTCGGTGGTTGGTCAAAAGTAAATATAATGCGTCTCATATAACTATATTCTACAGGGAAAATTTCGTGTAAGTAGAACCTGTTATGCTCATATTAAACACCGGTTATACATAGGTGCCGATATTATATAGTGGTGAGAAATTATAGCCAAGGTGATGGTCTGATTCAACTTAGACTTAAGCGGTATATTTGTTAAGCCGTCAAAAGGAATAGATGATACAAGTGATTAATTTTTTTAATACACTTACCTAGTTCGGAATTATTTTTGTATTTTACTCACATAAAATTCAAATTCAAAATAATTTTGTACCTACTAAAAACTAAAACATCGCAAACAAGATTTGCTTTGTATAATTTTAATTTGTTAACTTTCCAGTTCGTACTTAATTGCTGATGCTCTTCGTATTATTCAATAATAGTTATATTTTATTTGGCAAAGTAGTATAGATATACAAATAGGTGTAATCATTGCAAAAACAATAAAATGGTATCATTCGGGCAAATTCAGCTTATTTGTTAGAGTTCTTTAAAATTAGTTCAAAAAATACTTACAACATAGTGATCGAAACGTAAAATTTCGGAAAATCTGTGTATTAATTACAATATTTCTCTTAGTTTATAAATAATAACTATCTTGAATTGTGACAGTTTTAAAAATGTAAATGTCATTGAATCAACATTTCTTTGGAGTTGTTGGACTTTCAACCTTTATTTACTTTTTATTTCAGATTATTCCATTTTGAATCGAGTGATCATATATGTATAGTACTTTTTGAATCATATCATTGTAAATGCTTAATCAAATTTCATTGTTCGTCTCCATATTCAGTGTTGTGAAAAGAAATCAAAGCATCTGCTGAAAAAATTAAGTAGGCAAGTATTTTCAATTTAATTCAAAAAAATAAAGTAAATAAATAATTAATGCATTTGAATTTATAAGACAGTATCAACGAATAATTTTCTATCCATATACTTTTTGCATAAAATAAAATAAATTTTTCGCATGACTAATATACTTGTATATCAAGTGTTTTATTAACATAATACTGCAATAATACAATCATTACATTAATTACTTCATTACTTAATATATCCTACTTTTCAGTAGGACTTTGAAATAACGGTTTTACCACTATTTTCTAAGTTTTATTTTAATATTAAGAATGTTAATATGCGTAGATGGAAGCTAATATCAAAACTAAGGGAAATTTTAAAGGAAATCTTATACACATATATTTTAAGAATTTGATTTTATAATTAATGCAATTTTAGTTTATACTTTTTTTCAAGAATTTAACAACAAAATATAATCTTTCTTTGTTCTGATATTATTGCGACTTTAAAAAATCACGATAAGTACTAATAAAAATATATATAAGTATTGTAAAATCGTTTAATCTTCCTTGAATTTTATAAATATCATTCGCAAGATAATTTAAATATACAAACTTATTATTGTAGTTTTATCACTGGTAAACAAAAGATTTTTCTGAATAATACAGATATTTCATTATCAAACTTCAAGAGTAATATTTAAATAAGTACTGCGGATTAAATAAGTTCATAAAATGAAGTTTATATGTACTATAGGTAAAATTTACATAGGAATAAATTATTTATATGTAACCGTCAAAGAATAATTCACGTTAATGTACACACCAACGTAATATTTTCGTAATATTATATAAAGTCTTGATATTTCTAAAATATGTAGGTATATCTAAACATATACAGCCTCCTAGTGCAGTGTTTGACAAATTGGGGGGCGCGGCTCCCTTCGGGGCCCTGGAACTCTTGTTGGGAAGTCGTGAAATATTTCTATAATAATAATTAATGGTAGATAAATAAAATTCTGTTCTTCAGTAAAGTATAAACACTTTATGGATGAGTCTTGGATTTTTTTTCTCCAGGCAGTCGCCCGGCTTGCCCATGGCTTTATCGGCTTTATCCGACCCTGACTGTACCTGTTAATGTGAGACTCTACTGAGTCTCCTAGTTTAATAAAAATGTACGAATATATATATATATATATATACAACGTTGTGTAAAAATTTCAAAACGATCGGTAATGAATTTTAGATTTACAATTTTGGACATATGAACATTACATTTATATATCTCAAGGTTTTTCACTTCTTCAGTTACTTATGTTAACTGTAGAAAAAATCGGTTTAACATTCTCTGTACCCCAATTTAGTGGTTTCTACGTAGATGGAAGAAAAAAAGCTAAGCGAGCCACTTAAGGAAATATATCTGTATAAAATTATTTAAGCGCATAATTTTAAAAGTTATTAATTTTACTCCTAATTAATTACCACTTTTATTATACGTTACACATAAATATGACTTCAATAAAATCATAAAATGGTTAGATTGAATTATTTCTATTATCCTTAATTAAGTCCATTTTTCCTTACTGTTTAGTAAGTAAAATGAATCAATATTGAAAAAGAACTAGAAGTAGAAACGAAAAATTCCAATATTTTCCTTTCACAACTAATCTATTTTAGATTTCCTTATTATTTAATTCTATACTTCTATTTATGGGTATATGTAAAATAAAGAAATGGGAAATAAATAGTAATAATGATAAATATTAAAGGTATCTAAGAACATAAGGAAAAATTACTAAATCCATAATATTTTTTGTACATATTACCTATCCATTCGTTTTAGTAACTATTACTTTTTAACGTAATATTAAACTACTATAAATTCATTTTTAATATATTCTAAGGTTATTTTTGAATAGTACCAACATATAATAGAGTAATTCTGAATAATTTATTGTAGATACAGATTTTAATTTTTCAATATGTACTGAATTTTTATGAGTACTTACAACTAATGGGTAATGGCCTTGTAAAGATAAAAGAGGTAATAATTCGAACTAATTTTCACAAAAAAAATAATTATTATGCAACAATCACAATTTTAAATGTTCAACTTGCAAATATTTTTCAACAGCCTACAACCTATGACATATGTATATATATCCACGGTACCTACCTATTCTTATCTACATATCAGTAGATTTGCATGATAAATATTAAATACATAGTCTATGTTTAAAAATAGTTTACTTAATTGCCTACATCGATAACCATCAACTAAAAAAATTAATTAATATTACTTAGTATTCTCCTTCTTAATCCAACATCACTGCCGATGTATGGCGATTAAAAAAATGACTATCACATGGGGAGTTCCAGGTTTCTCAGAACCTGTTGGATGGTCCTTCTCCAGCAATTACGCTCTTTTGCCTGTCGCGTCGCGGACGCGAAACTTGAATCAACGAGCTTTTCCACCACTTCCGTCCAACGGGTTGGTGATCGCCCTCGTTTTCTTTTCCCTTCAGGTCGTCCTTGTACCATTAGCTTTTCCATGGTCTCGTGGCGCGCGATATGTCCGAAAAACCTGTGGATTCGTCCATACGTCAGTGAAGAGAGTCTTTGGACTAGCTTAACTTCGTTCAAGACAGAGACATTAGTTCTTTTAACCATCCATAGGATCCGTAGCATTCTCCTCCAGACCCACATTTCGAAGGCATCAATTCGTCGCCGATCAGCTGCACGGATAGTCCACGTTTCCGAAGCGTAGGAGAAGATAGGAAAAATCAGTGTACCAACCAATCATATTTTAGTAGCTTTTAATATGTTGCGGTCCTTCCTTACTTAATATTACTTATAAATTAAAAATTGATAAGTATTTATAGTATTGATCTTTTAATTGATAGGATAAGTACCTTATTTGTTTTTTTTGCATCGATGAAATAAAGATTTATTTTTAAATATCAAAAGTATCTGATGTATAAGATATCATTTTATTATAGAAATCTAAAGATCTACCCACTTTGCTCATTAAGCTCCGAAATCTAAGCTCATTTCACTTATCAAAACCGATTTTGTTAAAAACAAATATTTTGTCAAATTAAAAGGACCTACTCTTAATATTTCTTTTCAACTATATAAAATAAATTTTTTACTCGCGTCATTTGAATTTCTCATTTGTATCATTTTACCAATAGATATTAAAAATGTTTTTATTGAGAACATCGTACTATACGCTGCTAAGGTTATAAAAGTCTCAGGACAATTTTAAACTAAATTTCATTAAAACTCATATGAAAATGAACGGGTAGGATACGATTGTACCAATTTTACGTATGTTGGTAATATCCATTTCAAAAACAGGATTTTGGTATTTGATCAAGTTCACAGAACTGAATCGATGTAAATTTAATTTGCGTTTTGATTTTATATAAAAAACAGTTCAATTGAGAACTGACCAGTAGGCGCAGCTTGAAAAACAGGGCCACGTATTGTGTGTAACCAAAGAATTGCTCATAATCTTCAATTAATCTACAGGTGTAAGCTTCTAAATTTAAAATTTTGTTCACTATGGTTAACCTTTTTTTAACTTCCTTTCCTGTTTTTTAGAATTTTGTTTGGATCTTAAGTTGTGAAAAAGTGTAAAACTCAGCTTACCAAAATTTATTAGCGTCGATACTGTTCCCCGAGTAGGAAAAGTGATCTCGTTTAGTGTTTTTCGATTATGAATTAAATCGATCATTAATACCGTTCGACTAATAAATAGATAAAACTACTATAGAAAAATAGTTATTTTTCGAAGGCATCTTTTTATATTATCATTCAAAACACACTTGAGAAATTTAGACTTATCACGTACCGTAAAATAAGGGGACTGATGGATTTTTTTTCTACTTAGAAAATTGTTCATAACTTAAAATTACGATTTTTACATTTCAAGAAGCGTTTATATCATAAATATATTATATTAATAAAATTTTAATAAAAGCGTAAAATCGTATTTTCAAGTTATGAACAATTTTCTAAGTAGAAAAAAAATCCATCAGTCCCCTTATTTTACGGTACGTGATAAGTCTAAACAAAAAATATTTACTATATACCACCCATACGAAAACGTGGATATCATTTAGTTCCTAACATAGAACAACAGTTATCTATGAAATATTTTTCCTTAAAAATGAATCTGGCCTGACGGCTAAATTGTATTTTCTTTGAATTACTTTAGGAAAAGTGAATATTATTGAACTCAGATGTTTTTTTTTTCAAATAATTCCCTAACAAAAAAGCGGTACAGGGTTATATGGGGGATTAGACAATATATTATACTTCCAAACTATCGCGATTCATAAAGTTTAAATTACTTAATATTTTTATTAACACTTTAAATCAAAAGTTTAATAACTCCTATCTTTTTATTAGCTATCTTATAAATGCATGTACAATAGCCACAATTTAGATAACGGTGACCTTCAATGTTTACTACTTAAATTATGATTAAATATTTTACAGAAAAATAAATTGAATCAAACAATTTTGATAAAAAAAGAAATAATCAAAACACAACCATATCGATAGAAGTGCATCTCAAAAAATGCTCCCGAGAAAGTGCTGGATTCTTACTCTATTGGTACTTTGTACTATATTAGTAAATTTGGTGCACGGTGAAGTAAGTAAAAATTTAGAATATAGTTAATTTGAATTTAAATTGAAATTTTTCTTCAAATGTTTACAAAAAGGAAAAAAATGATAGGTATTATCGAGCAGCTGTTATGGAATATTCTCCAACACCGGCTTTTAATGATAATGGAGAGTGTGAACATATTGTTGTGAACGTGGAAAATTACATTCAAAAAATAAAAAGCGCTGCTATAAAGGTACTCGTAAAAAGTATAAATATGTATTATAAGATTTTTTTTAAATATATGAATTTATTTTTGGACATCCACATTCGTAGTTTATTAGCGTCGAAAGTCATAGTGGTTTTCGATTATTATGAATTAAATCGATCATTAATTCCGTTCGACTAACTGGTAGATAGAACTATTATAGAAGAAAACTTATTTTTCTAAAAAATCTTTTCGAAATATCGTTCAAGAAACACATGATAAATAATTCAGTTTATATTTTTTTTAAAAATATACAACCTTTTATAACTCTTTGCCATTGTTTTAAATCTTTTTCATGGAAAATTTAATTCCAAAAATTACTGTGACAAACAACTATTATCACTTATCTTCCAATTTAAATCATTTTAAAATCTTAAGTCTGAAGTTCAGTTTTATAAATGTCAATCTAATTTGGAAACTATTAATTAATATAGAACATTTGCATAGCAATTGGAAAATAAAAACATTCAATAAATCGCTTACTACAGAAAAATCATAGTTTCGAGTGCAGTTTAAATTTGAATTATGCTATTCTCTATTTCTGCAGTAATATGAGACCCCGAATACATATGAATAAAGAACAATTGTTATAAGTAATTTTCCTGGAGAATAATTGTTAAAATAATACAGGATGAGACATAAAAATCTTCCATCTCTGCCCAAGTTGTGACGTAAAAAAAAAGGATAAGGGAAGTTGGTTTCAAAAGATAAGTTAATTCCTACTGTTTTAAGTACCCATCATGGTTGGAGCAGCGAAAAACAATTAGACTAACTACAAGAAATACAGTGCCAGTAGTAGTGAAAACCTTTTCAAGAATGCTTACATTTATAATTCTACGACTGGTATCTCATTGAGTTCTTTAACCAATATAATAATCTTCCAAGAATGGCGTTTTAATTCGGTGATAAATTAATTGATATTCTTACAGTGTTTCCACATTTTCTGACGATCTTATAATCTTAGGTCTATCAAGTGATTTTGTTATTTATTCATTGAGTTGCTTAAATATTATAAATTAAAAATATTTTCTTTTGGTCTAAGAACACAATTCCAAAATATTCCTGTATATATTAATTTTTAGCCAAATTTTCGGATAAATTGGAATAAATTTTCGTTTTAAGATATCCTTATTATTTATCAGCATCTTAAGTGAATTATTTAAACTCAAGAATAATTGAACTGATTTTGATAAAATTTTATAGTAAGGCACAAGTCATTACAGTACGGTATATTCATATAATCTCTTATATCAAGATATTTCTTATATACACGTAACTGAGGGATGAAAAAAAAACAGTCTACTTAACGAAGTAGAGCACCATTGAGTAGGTTTTAAAAAAGTCCATAGATATTTTAATTAAACAAATAGTTTTTAAAATAATTGCTTTGAAAATGCAATAATTGATCTTTTGAGCTATGAACAATTTTCCTTTAGCCCTTAAATTCTTTAACCTAGCGATACAGTAACGGTAAATGGTAAATGTAAACAAAACTATTGTTAACATATAAACATAATAAGTAGACGAAGTCACGGGTATCAACTAGTTAGTCTCAATAACGACTAAACCTCGATGACATTGGTTCATCCCATGATGGGTATTGCAAACAGCAGAAATTAAGCAATCACATGAGACTTCTTAGTTTTTTTATTCCCATTATAATGAAAAATGAACCTATCTTTTGTGGAACTTCTTTATGCTTCAGCCTGTATAATAATGAACAAAGAAAATTAATCGTAATAAATCAAAGATATCATAACTTTTTAACATAGATAAGAGAGCATTATATTACAAATTGCATACACAAATTGCTTTAATAAATTGATAAGTATTTACAATATTATAACATTTCTTCTTTTTCTAGAAAGTTGATATCATTGTATTTCCAGAAGTCGGATTAACCGGAGTAAAAATTCCGGCTGATAGGAATAAAATTCGTGAATGTGGTACACGCGTTCCGAAAATCAAGGAAAAGCTATCATGTGACGATTATCCAAAGAATGTAGCCAATGTATGTAATTTAAAGAAGCATTTCCCAATACACTTCTGAAAAAAAATTAATAATTTTATTCAATAGTGGTTCAAAAATATTTCTTGCGCAGCCAAAGAAAACCATATCTACGTGGCTTTAAATCTTATTGAAGTTGTCGACTGTAATAGTATTCTTGAAAAATGTCCTGAGGATAAAACTTTTATTTATAATAGTAACATCGTTCTCGATAGATTAGGCAGAGTTGTCGCTCGGTAGGTTATAGGAAACATTTTTCTTTTGAAAAAGTATTCAACTGGATTATATTTTATTTTAGATATCGAAAATTTAACTTATACGTGGAACCTGGATTTGACTCTACTAAAAATCCTGACCTAACTACTTTTACAACTGATTTTGGTGTTACTTTTGGCATATTTATTTGTTTTGACATCTTATTCAAAACTCCAGCTCTAGACGTTATTCGTTCAAAAAATGTTACGAATTTCATTTATTCAACAGCTTGGTTTTCTGAACTACCATTTCTAACTGGTAAAACTCGACATAAAACCGTCTTGTAAGGTTTCAGATGAGTTTTAAAGTTTTTGTGATTGGGTCTATAATCATTAAAAGGGTTACTTCTAAAATTCTCAAAAAAATTCAAATACAATTGATTGAAATTCGTTATACACAATCATACCCTCAAGTATATGAAATCCTGTTCAAAAAAAGGATTTAGAAACATTTTGAAATCATTACATTTAAAATGCCTTTAAATGCCATTTTTAACGTAGAGCACACATGCTTGAGCAATGATAGGAAGTCCCACCTTGGAATTCGGAGATTAAGGCAAAAAGACTCTATCATAAAAAGAAATAAAATCCATCTTACATTTTACGCGACTGTCGCAAAAGATGAAGTCCTATACTTTAGCACTATTGTTTATTTTTAGCTACACAGGTTCAACAAGGATGGGCGTATGCTAACAACGTGAATTTGCTGGCTTCGGGCTTAGATGATCCTGGAACTAAAAATGCAGGAAGTGGTATCTACTCAAGCCATTTTGGAGCTTTAAACGTATATATGCCTTTAAGTCGTAGCGATAAAATGTTAATTGCTGATGTACCAAAGTTTCATTTGTCTGCTGAAAAGAAAGACTTTAATGTTGCTGAAGATTATGTTGTAGATCATGTTGATGCTTCAACACCAGAAGATGTAACACTAGCAAAAATAAAATTTAATGCTTTTTTTTAAATTTTTCAAAAATATTTTTAGATGAGAGATGAAATAACTTTATTTAACGATCAAACTTTGACCAAAGCAACATCAGAGCTATTCGATTTTAACAAAAATGCATCACAGAAAACAATATTGTGCAGCGACAATAATTTCTGTTGTTCCTTCCACGTTGAAGTAGAACGAACCGATAAATTCCAATATTTTCATAGGTACATTAAGAATAAAATACAGTGATATTTATATCATAAAAATGTTTTCTCGTTTACTATATTTTCAGGGCAGTTGCCTACGATGGTGTTAGATTGTTCGGAACGGCAGCTACTGGAGGTATTCAATTTTGCGGCTTAATTACATGTCTCAATGATTCTTCAATCGAGTCGTGCGGTCTTAGAAAAAAGTTCATTCATAATGATTCTGATGACATCATTTTCAATAAAATTGAGATAGAGGGCAACTTCAAGGATAGTCTTGATTCTTTCCAGTTTCCATCTACCGTTAGGCAAAATTTATTGCCAATTGAAGGATCGAATTTTACATACACCAAAACTAATTACGAAGGTTTAAATCGTATAGAATTAACAGAGCCGATAAGCCATTTACTAACATTTGGTATTTATGGTCGAGATATTGCACGTGATCAAAAACCTAAAAAACCTAAAGAGCATGAGAAAACTAAAAAAGATCCAGGTAATAGTTGTTCATTACCTTTACCTAATATTCTTGCATTAAGTATAATATTAATGGCTATGATTTTTGTCTAGATACTAAGGATGAGCTGTAGACTTATGTAGAGACTAAACAGATTACTTATAATTTACTAATACTCGTACGGATCCTATTAAAAGATTACATAAATCCCAAACAATTATACTTCATCAGTTTAATGAAAATGCATGAATTTAATGAAACAGGTTCAATGAAAACCTGTTGGGTGTTCAATGTGTTACGATGATATTTGTCATTTTGGGTGAAAAAACATTATAGGTATATATACTAACATACAACGTCAAATGAAAAATAGTTTCCCCAGTCATTCTATTCCACGCAATCCATTGAAATCGAAAAGATTAATAATATGTATGTGAAATTTTACCAATTGGCACGTGTGTGAAGAAATACTCAATACAAATACATCACCAAAGTGAGACAAACCAATTACCTATTGCGAAGAATGGAATGATCGTGTTTTTGGATCCTTATTTACTAAAATACGCCACTCCAAAAATTAAAAAAGTAAATACTCAATACTTGATATTCTGATTAACCAATGATTTCCAACCAATGCCATTGTTGGATATGACTGCTATTAACTCATAAAACCTTATACCTAACTAAAAACGGAATTAGTTTATATCAAGAACGACTTATTTAACTGTTTATATGACGAAACATTTTTTAACAGAATAATTTTTGTCAACTTTTTTTAATAATACTCATATATATGAAAAATAATTATATAATTGTGAATTTATAAATTAATATAGGTAACTACTGTTATTGTAAATTTATACATAAAACTGATTAGAATAAATTAAGAATATTTTTTAAATTAATAACTTAGTGTCTCTAACTTACTTTTTAACACTTATTATTCGAAAGATTATGTATACTATAAAAATATGGTAAATTTGAGCAATATATCATATGTACACACGAGTACCATATGTAATTTAATTTAACCAAAACGTTTTATCAGAGATTTCGCCTTTTTGATGTGCATAAAATAAAAAAACAAAAAAAAAACTCCATTGGGTACTGGAACTATTTATGGGAACAAGAGCCAACAGCGGATTACAAGCTTATGAGGAGGGGGCTTGGAAAATATTGTAATATCTTTTGTTCCCCTTATTAAAAGATATCAAAGTTTATAAATTTATAAAATGAGTTTTTTAGGGTAGACAGTGATAAGTTTGTTTTCTTTGTAAATAGTGTGCCGATTCAGAAAAGGTGAGGAACCATATTTAAAAGAACATTTATTTTTGTGAGAATAAAAAAAACATTTATCAATGTTTCAAAAATATCTGTAATTTTTAATTATGTCTTAATTGATATCAACAAATTAATAGATGATTCTTCAGATTAACCTTAGAAATTTTATTTGAAACAATTCGTTTATCGTCTTTCAATAATAAATGCCCGTATTTTTTCATCTAGATAGTCGCATTAATCTGCCAGATAAATTTTTATCCGGGGGATAGAGAAAAAATGCATATTTTCATGTGAGAATAGTGATATGTGGAGAATAAATGAGTTGGATTTATCTAACAAATAAATTTTTATTTATTAACACTTACGCAATTATTTCTTGTCCAAAATGGTCCAAAATATTTGTAACGACTTGCATCCAAGTTAATGTTTGTTGCACTCACATAGATACACATACCAACACAATGTTTTGACGATCGCACAGTTAAAATTGCAATTCCTTAAAAGGAAATATTAAAATGTTTTAATTTTATAAAATATAATTGTTCAATTAAAATATAAAAATTATTAAAAACAATTTTTTCCGCGGATTTGAGCCCAATGTTTTGGCATTTCCAGAAGGTAAAAACAGATAAAATTTAATTTAATTAAGAGCACAATTCAAATACGTTAGACTGCATTCAGTGCGTTTTAGCGAGTGTTATAATTGTATAAATATAATTTATTTATGATATATTCGCTTTTTGAAATGTAAAATTCGTTTTTTCAAGATGTGAACAATTTTCAAAGTAGGAAAAAAAACATCAACTCCCTTATTTCACGGTACGTGATAAATCTAAACCAAAAATATTTATTATATGCCACCCAGACGAATACGTGGATATCATTTTGTTTCTAACTTTGCATAACAATTACTAATGAAATATTTTCCCTTAAAAATAAATCTTGCCTGACGGCTAAACTGTATTTTCCTTGAATTACTTTAAGAAAAATGAATGTTCTTAAATTCAGATGTTTTTTTAAATAATTTCCTGATAAAAAAATAGAACAGGGTTATATGGGTGATTAGGCAATATATTGTACTTCCAAACTACCGCGAGTCATAAATTTTTATCAACATTTTATATCAAAGTTTTAATAACTTCTTCCTTTTTATTAGCTTCCTTATAAATGCATGTACAGTAGCTACAATTTAGATAACGGTGACCTACAATGTTTACTACTTAAATTATGATTAAATATTTTACAGAAAAATAAATTCAATCAAACAATTTAAAAAAAATAGAAATAATCACAATATAACCATATCGATAGAAGTGCTTCTCAAAAAATGCTTCCAAGAAAGTATTGGATTCTTACTCTATTGGCACTTTGTAGTATATCAGTAAATGAGGTGCACGGTGAGGTAAGGGTAATTCTACAATATAGTTAATTCGAATTTAAATTGATTTTTTTTTCTTTAAATGTTTATAAAAAGGAAAAAAAATAATAGTTATTATCGAGCAGCGGTTATGGACTATTCTCCAATACCGGCTTTTAATGATCTCATGGAGAGTGTGAACATATTGTTGTGAACGTGGAAAATTATATTCAAAAAATTAAAATGCAGCTTTAAAGGTACTCATAAAAAATATAAATATGTAATTTAATATTTTTTTAAATATATGATACTTAATTCTTCGACATCGGCGTCCGTAGTTTATTAACGTCGATACTGTTCTCTAAGTAGAATAAGAAGAGACCTCATTTAATGTTTTTTGATTATGAATTAAATCGATCATTAAAAACTTTCGACTTATAAATAGATAAAACAACTATAGGAAAATACTTAATTTTTGAAAATATATTTTTATAATATCATTCAAAAAACACTTAATAAATTATTCAATTTATAACTTTTTAAAAATATACAACCTCTTATAACACTTAGTCATTGTTTTCAATTTTCTTCATGGAAAACTCAAGTCCAAAAATTATTGTGACAAACAACCAATATTATTATTTATTCCAATTTTAAATCATTTTAAAATCTAAGGTCTCGAGTTCAGTTCTAATTCTTCAATTATGCTATTCTCTATTTATTTGTATCTTAAGTCTATTCTTTTCACTCAAGAAATTTTATAATAAGACACAGGTCATTGTATCACTAACAGTAGGTTATATATATATATATATATACATAATGGAAACATAATGGAACATAATGGAACATAATGAAAATAGAAAAGTGAAATCTCATATGATTTATTTTAATTATTTTTATCATATGAGTTATTTTCTGCTGTTTGCATTGCCCATCATGGGATGGACCAACACCATCGAGATTTAGTCGTTATTAGGACTAACTAGTTGATACCCGTGACTTCGTCTACTTATTATGTTTATTTGTTAACAATATTTTTGTTTACATTTGCCACTTACCGTAACTGGATAACTAGATTAAAGGATAGGTAGTTGTTGCAAATTCCTCTATTAGAAAAATTGTTTATTCTTCAAAAGATCGAATTTTACATTCACAAAGTAATGTAAAATTCGATCTTTTGAAGAATAAACAATTTTTCTAATAGAGGAATTTGCAACAACTACCTATCCTTTAATCTAGTTATCCAGTTACGGATTACGATTAGGCAGAGTTGTCGCTCGGTATGTTATAAGAAACATTTTCCTTTTGAAATAGTATACAACTGGATTATATTTTATTTTAGATATCGAAAATTTAATTTATACGTGGAACTTGAATTTGACTCTACTAAAAATCCTGACCTAACTACTTTTACAACTGATTTTGATGTTACTTTTGGCATATTTATTTGTTTTGACATCTTGTTCAAGGCTCCAGCTCTGGACGTTATTCGTTCGAAAAATGTTACGAATTTCATTTATTCAACAGCTTGGTTTTCTGAACTACCATTTCTAACTGGTAAAACTCAACAGTAAAAACCGTTAGAATCAGTCTTGAAATGTTTCAGATGAGTTTTAAACTTTTTGTGATTGGGTCTCTTTAATTATTAAAAGGGTTGAATACAAAGATAGATCAAATTGATTAGGTATATACCATCATACTCTCAAGCATGTGATAACCCTGTTCAAAAATAGCATTTAGAGGCATTTTGAAATCATTAAATTTAAATTGCCTTTGAACAACTAAATGACTTCTACTGGGTTTTTAGGACATTTAAAATGATTTTTCCATCGATTTTTATCCATTTTAATTTTACGTTAAATTTATTTTGGAAAATAAATTTTTCAATATATTTTGAAATTCAATGCAACTTAAGGAAATAACCACATTTACTCTAAACTAAAACCATTGATTTGTACACTGATAGAAGGATTTTTTTGTATTTAATAAATCAATTTATTAAAAACTTTTTCCGCTATTTTTTTGAGTAAAAGAAATATTTTTTTACTATTAACAACATTTATTAGTATGCAATGGATCTCTTTTTTATATTAAACAAATTTTTTTATTATTTAAAAAGCCTTATTATATTGAAAAAAATATTTGCTTCCACCAAATAAGATTTGGTAATAGTTAATAAATATTTTGTAGGCAGGTATTGTCGGTAGATGGTTGTACTTAACGTGTAGTTGCATATGAATATATATTGTAGAATACTTATGTGTGCGTGCGCGTCATCTTATACATATGACTGCGCGCCGTTTTTCGCTGTGCGTCATAACCTGCTGAATAACCAGCTTTATAAATATGACCAGTGTATATAAATATAAACAGTGTTTATAAATATGACAACTTGCTTGTTATTTTGATTGACTCTAAAGAAAAAATAATTAATAAAATGGAAGCTTTGTGCATTCGTGCATTATTTAATTATTTATTATATTTTAATTTTATTTTTCATTTATTTTTATCAAATTTCTAATTTTCTGTAATTTTAACAATTGAAATAAAATATTAAAACAATTTTTTGAGGAAGGAATTTCTTAAATATTAATAACCCAGTTTATAAATACAAATAAATCATTTATTAAATATTAATAAATTCTTTTTTAAATATTAATAAGTCATTTTTTACACGTTAATAAATCATTTATTAAATATTAATAAATATTTGGTTGGCACAAAGAAATAGCCGTTAATAAATGATTTATTAACTGTTAATAAATATTTGTTAAAGACCGATCCTCTAACAAATCATTTATTAACTATTAACAAATCTTTTTAAATACAAAAAAATCCTTCTATCAGTGTACCATTTCAAGTAACACATGGTCGTTAATCCTTTTTTAGCAAAAGAAATTTGTATTTAGAAAGCACACATTATAGTTGGCATAATTTAAATAAAAGTATCAACTGTTACAATCATATTGGAAACTAAAGCATAATGAAAAGCTTTTGACTTTTTTGAAATTTTGATTTCTAATCACTTTAACTACTTTATCACTTCACGTTCTATGATTTATTGAAACACAATTTACACCACTGATAATTGTAATAAATCTAATCGTGATTTTCTCGATTGATATCAATTGTAGAAATGAAATTCTTGATGGATTTGGTTGATGATTCTCGAACGATCCGCATTTATTCCTCAAACGTCCATTTGAAAATGATGAACAATTCAAATCAAATGAATAATTTTCTAATGTCTTCGGTCATATTCCTCTGTAGTGAAAAATTCAATTAGAACAATATTTACAAGTTTCAATAACACACTTACTAAACATTTATCTCCCAAAAGGATGATACTTTCCTCAAGCTCAAAGAAAGTGCCTTTGTTCTTAATTTCCAGATAAGACGAATCGGTAAAAAAACATTGATTTAAATGATTTAAATTAATAACACAAATCATACGTCCACTCACGTCCACTTTATATTAAGTTGTAAGGGACCTTAAACCGCAGCTCAATTTCTAGATGAATAAAGGGTTGCCTAACATTTAAAATTTATAAGAAAACGGATAAATGCAAGGATAGCATTTTCTGATAAAGGTAATTGTTTTCAACGATTTAAAAACAAGGGTATAAGCTTGAATCAGGAACTTCCTGATCCAAGCTTATACCAAAATAAGACCCTTAAATTTATTGTAATGTGGAAATATTTTTTGTTGTCCTGTGTGCAAAAGGATACCCGCAATATCATTTCAAAGTTTCATATATCATTGTTTTTTAAGTAGCCTTCTTGAGGATGTGGTTGACCTAGACTAGACTTGAATTATTTATTTCTACTAAACAAACCTCGTCGATAAACTTCAATTTTTCATTAAAAAATTAATTAAAAAATTTGGTCAAATTGTGGAAATTCCGACCAGTGGTTCTTAATTTATTTAAATCATTTGCTAGATGATCTACCTAAGTTTTAAACAAAAAATGTTCTTAAGCTGTTGTGCCCATATTTTTAAGATAATCGTGCCCTTAAACTATATCATTATGTACGCTTGCAATGGAAAAAAGTTTATTTTTTATTGGTTTAATTCTTGAAATATTCTAAAAGAATCAAATGTACATGAATGGTAATTCACTTACTAATATTAATTTTAAAAAAATCTTCAAGTACCAAGTACTAAAGTCGAGTCACTCAACCATATATACATCTGTGCACATACTGGCACATATTACGGAATATTCGGTATACATGTAAGCTTTGTTTTCGAATATTATATTTTTTTTTATCGAGTATAATTACTGCAAAACTACCAAATGGATGCCATAAATTCAAATATTTGCAGAACATGTTTAACTAAACAGCAAACTGAAATGAAACCTATATTTAAGATTATTAACATGTTAAAAAAGGGTGCTTCGGTACAAGTAAGTATAAAACAAATTTCAAAGATGTTACATTTTATAACAAATAATCGTTTTGTAGATATCCCAAGATGATAATTTACCTAAAAATATATGCAACAACTGTTACGAACGTGCAACAAAAGCCTATGCCTTCTATTGTCAATGTGAACAATCGGAAGAAATTTTGAAACGGACCTACTCAAAATTAAGCAGCGATGCTAATACAACTATCGATGATGTATTTCCTTCAATTGAAAATGAAATTGCTAATAAAATATTAGCAAACAATCAAAGTACTAGTAGCCAAGAAAGTTTTCATAATCAATGTCTATACGAAAATGAAGAGGAATTTAACAATTTAAAAGATGAGTCACCAAGAGTTTCAACCATCAATTCTGATTGTTGTAAAATGTTTATTCCAAATCAGTTTCCAATATTATCATGCAAAGAAACTGTCCAGAGTGAACCAAGCTTTTACAGCAATTTCCGAAGCGACACGTTAAGTTCCACCAATGATGTGTTAAATTTTGATGACATTAATGAAAATCAAGAAGAGAATATAGTTGAATCAATGCCACTTAAAAATAACATAGAAAATGCTTACATCCCTTTCAATAACAAAGTCGCAGGCTGTCAGTTAAATGCTGAAGGACAAGAGGAACATTTGAAAAAATTTCCGTGTGATATTTGCGGTAAATTTAATTTATATTTAATGTAGCAAATTTAACTATACTGTTATAACTAAAAACATTTTGTAGGCAAAAAATATATTTCAAAACGGCATTTAAGAAGTCATATGCGTTATCACCATCGTTCTACGGATTTGCTATGTCAGACATGTGGAAAACGTTTTACTTGCATTCCAAATTTGAAACGACACGAACGAATTCACTCTGGCAAATTACCTTACGTTTGCCCCCATTGTCCAGATAAGTAAGACAATTTAAATATTTTTAAAAGTAATACTGTTATTTTTTTTAAGTTTTAATAGTATGTAATTAATAAATTAAATACCTTTATTATCTGTAATTTAAAAGAAAATTATTGAATATTCAAAACCTAGGTAAAGTTTATCAAAAATACTTGTGTTATGTACAGGGAAATAAATAAAAGCTCAAGTGTCCTTTAGTACACCCACAATCTGGCAACGCTGCATTTTCGACTTTGTTTTTAATTTAATTCGCGATTAAATCGGTCCATAATGAAAATTTAGCCACAAAAGAGAGAATTATACCATATCAGAATTGAATTAACAAAAATATCGCGAAGTAAATTAAAAACAAAGTCGAAAATGTAACGTTGCCAGATTGTCGGTATGCTAAAGTACACTTAAGCCTAGATAAAAACAGTTCCAAATTTTTCAATTAGAGTATGGTGCTATGGTGTAGTTATAAGGAAGCAGCTAAAAAAACGCTTTCGGGCCCCTGGTTTATAGGGGCCCTTTTTAATTACCTTATATGGTTTGAAAAAAAAGAAACCTTTTTGTGATTTTTTTCAACCATTCTGCAGAATAAGTGAAAGTTCATATTATTGCTATTGTGTATAAAGAAGCAAATCAATTAAACACAAAGATTGTAATGGATAAATTTGTAGCTAGAAAATCTAGACAAAAAATCATTTAAACATATATGGATAATTCTCATGAAATATCGAAATTCTTGTCCTTGCAGTTTTTACAATAATCACAATAATCTAAGTTATATATGATCGTATATTTTTTCCTTGAAAAGAATATTACTGTGTGTTTATATCGTTGTTTATTTATGCAAACAAGGAGATCATTTTGGCGGGGCAAGACAGCAAATAACGATTTATAGAGGGGTGTTATAATTACGTAACAATATTACTGTTAGGGCCTATAATTTTTGCTCACTATCAAACAATGCCAGAGCCGATTCAATGGGTTTGGCCTAACTTACTGTTGCCTTTACTTTCAAAATTATAAATCATCCCTGTAATTCGTCTAAAATTAGTTTTATCTGGGAATCACTATATTGGTAAAATCTAGTTACTCAAATAGAAAAAAAAAAATTTTTTTTTACCTAATTTCGGAAATTGATAGGAATCACTCAAAATGTTTCATTTAATATATCTATTTCTGTTTTAATTCGTAACTCAACAAACAGTTTTCCTCAATATGAACTGTTAAAAAAAATTTTTAGTAGGGGCTTCGAAATTTTAATTTGCTTATGAGCCTAAAATTTAATTATACCACTGCAAATTGGCTTAGTATGCTGCAGCGTACTAGCTCCCACCATTTAGTTCCAAAATTTACATTTAATTTTTCAAAATTTGATAAAATGATGTTATGTGTAAGATTGTACGTAAGGGTAATTGAAGTTTAATTTAAATATTTGCAAAACGTGCTATGCACAAATGATATTAATTGTCCTTATATTGTTGTATCCACTATATTATCGAATTGTTTATAACGATATTGTCGGTGTTAAAAGTTTAACCTTTTTTTTCAGAAAATTTGCTCAATCTAATCAACTTAAGTCACATTTACTCACTCATTCTAAAACCAAACAGCATGCCTGTCTACAATGTGGGAATTCGTATACTCATAGAACATCTTTAAGAATTCATATTCGACGAGTTCATATGCCGGTAGAGGAAAAGCAACAGTATTTATGTTCGATTTGTAATAAAAATTATAAAGGTAAATGGCTTAATGATTAGTTAGTGTTATTTTTTGGGAATTTTTGTTTGAAATGGTCTTTTTTTGTAGATAAAAAAGATTTATCACAACATATGTTGATCCATCGAAACGAGAGAAGTTTTGTATGTGAAACTTGTGGAAAATCGTTTAATCGTAAAAATAATTTAAACGTTCATGAATTAATCCATACAGGAGTTCGACCATTTCCATGTCATTTTTGTTCCCGAGCATTTCGACAGAAACATGCGTTAGATACGCATATGAAAATTCATATTTAGAATTTATTATAATGAAATATGTATATTTATCAAAATACATTTAAATTCCTAAATAAAGTAACTTACATTCCGAGCTATAATGTTGAGGAAATTTATTTGAGTTGATTTGTATCATTTGCATTTATTTCATTTTACCACCTTATATCAGTTAGCCAACAAAACTTTAAAATTTTTAAATTTTTTTACCAATCGATGGAAAATCTTTCGTAATAAAAGGTTTGTGAAAGAAATTATTTCGTTTGTAACAAAATAGTTTAGTAGTAAGTAATTAATTAAGAAAATTAATTATTTTATCATTGATATAGTAAAATATAAAGAAAATAGTTTTTTGGTACATATAATAACAAAAATACTGGAAAACTTAACAAAATTTAATGAATTGGAAGAATTAATTTGAAGGAGTTTGCTGGGTTCAAAGTATGGAAAATATTTCTCAAGTCTTTAAAACCACGTAATCTTATATTTCAAAAATTATTGCGGGAAAAATTGATTTTCATTCATTCATTTTGGTCATTTACCGGTTCTTTGTAATATAAACGAAATAAGTCCGGAAATTGTCGAAGTTGGTCGAACCATATGAATAATGTGATTCACGATTCATACCAATTAAAACGTCAACTGCGTCAAAAACAAATTTGTTTTTTTGTACATAGCTACTGTCAATTTTTATTTCTCTTGGAAATTGTCAAATTTTCTTGAGTTCTTATTTGAATTTTATCGGGGAAACCATGGCGGAACAATTTCACGTAATAACCCCTGGGATTGTAACGGTTCAAGTTACAAGTTCAGCGCAACAAATGTTTATTGGTAATGAAAAACGGTTTGCCAAAGATCTAACTATATATAAACTGAAAGTACGTAGCAAACCTAAATTCTACTGTTTTGTGTAAATTTACTATTTTTTTTTCTTTTTCTTCAGGGAAAATTAGAATTGGTAACTGGAGGAAACGCAGCTACGATGAAGCTGGAACTTTATACAAAAGACGACAAATTCGTAACGGAATTAGATAATAATGATGCTTTATTAGGCTCATATCCTGTTGAGGATGGAATGCGGCTTCATGTGATAGATAATTTCAACATGTATGTAGATACAGATACGACAAATGTTCAGAAGTTTGAACTTACTCCAGAGCAATATGCGAGCAAAGCAGATTCCGTGAAAGCTTTTCTGATGAAAAATAAATTAGGCAAATACAATGAAGAGGAAATAAAAAAACGCAAAGAACAATTAGCTAAAGAGTTAGCGGAAGAGGAGCAATTACTAGAAAATATTTCAATCGGAGGCCGATGTCTAGTATCTGTTCCAAACGTTCCAGATCGACGAGGTGAGGTTAAATATAAAGGTAAAATGGATGGTCAGAATGGTTATTGGGTCGGTATAAAATTTGATGAGCCTGTTGGACTAAACGACGGATCGTACGTATAATATCAAATATTTGCATGTTGACAAAAAGTCTGTTTTTTAGTTTTTACTTTTCCAGTCACAACGGGAAAGAATATTTTGAATGTCCTACAAAATATGGAGGTTTTATCAAGCCACAGTTCGTTACTTGTGGAGATTATCCTGAATTGGACTTGGACTTAGATGATGAAATTTAATTATTATATTAATTGAGAGCTTTATTATATTATATTATTTCTTTTTTTGTTATAAAATCACTTAAAATGAAAGAAAAAATGCTATCTTTTTTGTACGAAAAAAACTTTATTAAAAATCTTAACACAATTAAATGGTATTTTAAAATTTCCGTCTTTTCAATATTTCAGGTCGCCAATTAACTGGATGAGTCTCTTCAGTCGCTGTTTCATCTTCCTTGTATATTTTTATTGTTTTATCTGCTTCAGCCGTAATTAAACGTGTTCCTGAATGGTCAAAAGTCATCGCAAATACTCCAGCTTCATTTGTCATCGATCCAGGTTGTACAGGAGCTTGTAGTCTTTGGAAATTGTATCCTGTTCGCCAATCCCACAAATGTAATGTTCCATTATCACCGCCCGATACGAGAACACCGTCAGGATTTACTGCTAAACAATTGACAATTGCATTGTGACCTGATAAATTCTGAATAAATTTTCCATCAGGACAACGCCATTGTTTTATGTTGTCGGGTGAGGCTGATGCAAACATGTTTCTAAAATAAAAACAGCAATTTAGTTATACAACTATTATTTTGATCTGAAGTAAACTAGCCAAGGATTATAAGTTTGCTTATAAAGTTTGCAACTCGTCAAAAATAAATCTAAAAGATATAAGATTAAAATCTTTCAAAGAAAAATTCTTTCACTTAAGAGTACTTGATACAAATCGAAAGTTGTTGCGGTCTAAAGCTCTGCACTTATATTCCTAAGCTTTTTAACTTACAAAACAGGATGAAAAACGCAACTGCGAACACTCTTCTTGTGATTTGTTAGAGTGCATAACGATTTTCCTGCTGCAAGATCCCACAATCTTATTGTGGCGTCGTGGGAACCTGTTATAATTTGTGGTTCACTAGCTTGACAAATTACTGAAGCCACCGTATTTGTGTGTCCTGAAAATGTATGCACATTGGCTTTCGTTCTCATATCCCAAACTCTAGCTGTTGAATCTCGTCCAGCCGTTATTAAAATATCCAACTTTGGATGTAGTGCCATAGAATACACAGCTGATAAGTGACCATGATAATGTCTTATTACCTAAAAATGTTCAAATTGAAAAAAATAAATAACTAATATACATAAATAATGTTCGGATATTGCGACTAATACACTAAAATGGATTAAATATAATGCAAACTATAAATCTGTTCAAGATCTCTCGCAAATACGATGATTTTAAAATTTAATACTTTTAAAATTTTCACGTAGATAAATTACTATCAGAAATCAAATGTTAGATGAATTTTAAGCAGTAAGAGTTAAAAAACAATGTAGAGAGTTGTTATATTTTATAATTACTTTGTTATATTCCAAATCCCAACATTTAACTTGTCGATCTTCTCCGCAGCTGAATAAGTATGGGTGTCGATCACTTACTGCTAAACCTCGAACCGAACTTACATGACCTGTAAGCGATACCTTTAGTTGTCCACTAGCTAGATCCCAAATTTTTATCACACGATCTGCAGCTCCAGTTGCAAACCACTAAAACAAAAAAAAAATAATTAAAAAATTATTTCCTTTTAAAAAAGTACGGTTAATTGTTATTAGCATATTCATTTTTAAAATGAACAACGTATCAACGTTTCGTTGATTTTTTTAACTTCTTCAAGTGAAACGTTTTGTTTGCTTCTTTTGAATTTTGACAAGGTAAGGTCGGGTCATATGAAAAATCTATAAATGTATTTTTAGGAAATTTAATGTTCTACAAAATTGATTTCATTCCATTTCTTGATAATTTTACATGTGCAAATAACTCAAACTTTACTTTCACCATACTCTAGTATATTAGAACTAGTAATTATCCGTGAAATATTCACAGCCAAAACTGATACATCCCACAAAAATTGTCAATTGAATGAAATCGAAATGACAGTTGAAACCAATGACAACAGCAGTTAACTCAAAGTTCAGTTCTCGACGAAATAAAACGGAAATGAAGAATAATATTTTTCGATATATCGCTTAGTTTACGAAATATCAATACTTAAAAATTGAAAAAAAAATTTAAACAGATTTCTCAAAATTTTCATGAAAAGAAAGGTAAATGCTTACAACCGTAGCTCTAACATTTTTTTGGTGCTAAAAACTATAAACAACGAGTCCAGGGGCGAAGCTTAAAAACAAATTTTTACGGCTCATGTCCCTTTTAGCGACATCAACATTTGGCAAGATTGCATTTTCGATTTTGTTTTTAATTTAATTCGCGAACAAATCAGGCTATAATTAAAAAAAAACATCTAAATTTCTTTGGTCCTTTGGCTTCGCCACCTAACTATAACCGGAGTTTCACCCCTGGACTACTTATTTATAGTTTTTTAGCACAAAAAAAGAAGTGAAGCTGGGGTTGTAAGCATTTAGCTTTTAAAAAACAATTTTTAAGTATTGATATCTTGTAAGTTATTTTGTTTTGTCGAGAACTATAAGATTCCATCGTCAAATCGTGGAGCCGAAAGAATCGTAGTATTGGCTATTATTGACCCCCGTTTGGAAATTATTATATTAATACAAGAAATAAAAATGCTTTACGATAAAGCCTTTATATTTAATTTAAACACTGAATTTTGAAAATATGAACACTAAGAATTTTAGGAACTTTTTTGTTCTGGTACTATAATATACATATACCTTCTATATAATAATGTGATAGAAAAAATATTGTAATAAGAATTTAAATAACTTTTGAATAAGTGAAATTATCAAAAAATTATGGAAGAAATTGTAACGAATTCGATTTCTTACAAAATTATGTTTGCAGATTATTTGTATAATACATCAAAAACAGAAAAGCAAAAATTGCATTCTTATGAAAATTAAAAGTGCGATAAACAACCTTTTAAAGTGGGTCTTAATTTTAATACCCACTTTTGATATCTAAACGAAATTTAAACTTTTAAACCTTGTTTAAAAAAAAAAAAGTTTGTAAAATACCGTCTAATATACTATATACAAATTAAATTACGACAAAAATTTTGTAAATTTTACTTAAACTAAATTATGAATATAAATATATCCTCATTTTCAGCAATAGTACAGTTTACAAAATGCAAACAACAGTAATATATAACTATAAAAAGTATATAATTAGTAAATATCAATAAAAACGAAGTTCTTGTCTTAGGTACGTCAATATCAGGCAACGTTGCATTTTCTATTTTGTTTTTAATTTAATTTGCGAATATAATTTTTAAATAGAGAATACAGAGAATAAAAAGAAATTTATTCTTTCAACAGCCGACGTAATTAACTTTATTCAAAAAATAGAATGTGGCATCTTTATAAAGTAAATGATTCGGATATTGATCTGAACACAAAAATAGAATCATCAAATAGCGATTGTGAAAATTGCTTGCCAATCAGAATACGTATTTGGAGGACGAAACATCAAACATCAAATTTGTTCATCAGAGCAATATTTATGGTTGAAGTTAACTTTATCACACGATTTAATAAGTATTAATGAATAAAAATTTTACCGCAATATATCTCAATACAAAGAAACTTTTCTAAGACAGCGAATTAATGTATTCAAAATCAAAGAAAAATACTTAAGAATGATATTGATATTAAACTACTAATATACTTACTTCATTTCCTGGTTCAACAGCGACACATCGAACCCACCCCAAATGACCAGCAATAACTCGCTTTAATTTCCAAGGAGGATGCCATTTCGGTTTTGGCATCGCAGGTGCTTTTCGAGGCAATTGTAAGCTTTGAGAATTATTTGTATGCGTCAATGTATTTGATAACTGATTAGTAGCGTTTGTAAAGTTATTATATTGATTTTGTTCTGCGGCCAAAACCAACGCATTACTATTAGAAGAATTTGTTTGAGGAATATTTGATATATTGTTAACAATTTTATCAGTTGCTGCAGGAACAGTCCCAGGCGGTGGAGGATTATCACCCGCGTCTAGCTCCTGAAGGGCTTTAATTGCTTGCTCTTGCTTCACATCTTCGAATACTAAACCATAAACATCCCGAGCTTTCACGGCAACTTTCAATTTTTCACTAAATTTAAAAAAAAATCAATTAAAAAAGTATTTGAGTATTAGGTTAGTTTAACTTACGCATCTTCATCAATCGCTGGAAGGAGTCCTTGATTCGATAAAAACATATCGTGTGATCTTTTTAATGATCGAAAAACTAATGTATGCACGGAATGCCTTTGAACATCGTGAGCCATTTTACTATTTTATAATATAAAACGATAAAATTAAAATTCAGTTTTACTTGGCGTCTGTAATTGTCAATCGAAGCGTCTCGAATTGTCAAACGTTAACATAACCTAACAATGGGTACACGTGTGAATGATTTCAAAGGCAAGAAAAACAATTTTAAAAATAAAAAAGGTGGCAGTAAAATAAAAATCTATAGAAAAAAGAAATCGAATGAAGAGCCCGAGATTGAAACCATAAATAAATTAAAATCACAGTATGAAAATGTAAGAAAATATCGATACAAATTTCTTAGTTATAATCTCTTAAGTTAACTTTCTTTTACAGATTGTAACGAGTGATATTAAGTATTTCCATGATTTTCCTCTTTCGAAAAAAACTTTGCGTGGTCTTAAAGACAACAACTTCAATACTCCAACCGAAATTCAACGGGAAAGTATTGGTTTGAGCTTACAAGGACGAGATATTCTAGGTGCTGCAATCACTGGAAGTGGAAAAACCTTAGCTTTTCTTATCCCAGTTCTTGAATCGTTGTATTGTGAACAATGGACCCGGCTAGATGGTTTGGGTGCCCTCATTATCAGTCCTACTCGAGAATTGGCGTATCAGATATTCGAGACATTGCGAAAAATTGGAATACACCACGATTTTTCCGCTGGACTCATTATCGGGGGAAAAGATTTAAAGTTTGAGAGAAAACGAATGGATCAATGCAATATCGTCATATGCACACCTGGAAGATTGTTACAACATATGGATGAAAACCCACTTTTTGATGCTGCTACGTTAAAAATTTTAGTTCTCGATGAAGCAGATCGTTGCTTAGATTTAGGATTTGAACGAACGATGAATGCTATCATTGAAAATTTACCAAAAAATCGACAAACATTACTATTTTCGGCCACACAAACTAAATCAATACGAGATTTAGCACGATTAAGCCTCACAGATCCAATGTTCGTTTCAGTACATGAACATGCCAAATTTAGTACTCCTACAGGCCTTCAACAAAGTTATATTGTTTGTGAATTACATGAAAAAATATCAGTCATTTGGTCGTTTATAAGAAATCATTTAAAACATAAATCAATAATTTTCTTATCTAGTTGCAAACAAGTGAAGTACATATATGAAATATTCTGTAAACTTAGACCTGGTGTAAGTTTATTAGCATTATATGGCACTTTGCATCAAATGCGTCGAATGGAAATTTATGAATCATTTTGTCGAAAAAGTAATTCAGTGTTATTCGCAACTGATATCGCTGCACGAGGTTTAGATTTTCCTGAAGTTAATTGGGTAGTTCAAGTCGATTGTCCAGAAGATGCTAATACGTATATCCATCGTGCTGGAAGAACTGCGAGATATCAAAAGGGTGGCGAAAGTTTATTACTTTTATTACCAAGTGAAGAAGCAGCAATGCTGAAGCAATTAGAGGAGAAAAAAATTCCAATCAATCAAATAAAGTAATGTCACTAATTAATTACTTATTCAACTCTCTAAAACCTTATTTTTTTTTTAATTTCAGAATAAATCCGACAAAACTACAAAATCCAGAAAAGAAAATTCAGCCATTTTTAGCCCAAAATAAAACTCTAAAAGAGTCAGCACAAAGAGCATTTGTTTCGTATATCAAATCAATATTTTTAATGAAAAATAAAGAAGTTTTTAATGTAAATGCTTTAGATACGAACGCCTACGCTCATTCATTGGGGCTAGAAATTCCACCTCGAATTCGATTTTTACAAAAATACAATAAGCAAAAGCAAAAAAATAACACAACAAACAATGAAATTACTTCTCTGGAAATGAAATCTAGTGATGAAGAATCAAATTCGGAAATGGATGAAGCAGAATCAAGCGAAAACGAAACCAAAAACGATTTGCTTTGTAGCGAAGAGAATGATGATCTTGATGTCGGAGACGTGTTTAAAATAAAACGAAAAAATGTTCAAGATGAAATCGTTTTGAACACAAATGAAGAAGAAGAAATGGCAATAACAAAATCGAAAAAGAAGCCACTGTCTAAAGCAAAATTAGCTAAAAAACTACTGAACAAAAAAGTTTCGATTAACACAAAAATTACGTTTGATGAAGAAGGTGAAATAATCAAAAATGAAAATGCAACGTTAAAATCGGAAGCTGCACAAGAATATGAACAAAGTGCTGAGGGTGGAATTGATATTGAAAAAGCAAAATTAGTTTTACGAGAAGAGGACAAACACGATAAGCAACGATTCCGAGAAAAAATTAAAGAAAAACATCGATTAGAGAAGAAGAAACTGAAACAAGCCCGAAAAGAGGAAGAAGAAGAAGAGCAGGATGATTTCGGTAGCGATAGTGGTGGAGAAAATCCAGACACTTCTTGGATTCCTGATCCTGATAAGAAATACGAACAAAATGAGAGTGAAATTTCTGAAGACGAAAATGATGACAGTGACGATAAATCAAGTGCAGAAAGCAGCGGGCAGAGTGAAGAGTCTGAAGATGAAGTTCAAGATCCTATTCATAGACCGAAACGAAAGTTGATTTCAAATAAAAATAAAAATATTCCTCATAAACGATTTAAGAGTTCATTGAAAGATATTAGTGCTGATTTTTCAGTTAATGAAGCTGAAGAACTAGCGTTACGATTGTTAGGTCAATAATAAAATTATGAATGAAATAAAATTTATCTTATTCAATCACATTGTTGTTATTCAACCCAATGGATTTTTATAATTATAAGAAACATTAGAATCCAAAAAAGGAGGAAAAAAATCTAAAAATGTCCAATCCGAAACTTCCAAATCCACTTTGTCCATATTTCCATAAAAATTGTTTTTGAAGGAGAGGACTTCCGTGAATTATAGGATCATTTGGTCAATTGAAACAAATAAGTGACACTTGTGTATTATTAGGATAAAAGGTATAAAATACTGAAACTGCGGTACTGGTAGGTAGTGTCCGACTGAAATTAGATGTTACAGCGGAAATCGATTTTCGGCCTCTCATTTAGTTTAAGCTAAAATAATAATACAAGATAATTTTTTGTATATTTTGAGAAATTACAAATCAGTTACTTTAAGAATGAAAATAGAATACACTCTACATTTCAAAGACAATTCATTTGGTTGTTGATATAAAGACAACAAATAAATTTATTTTACGCTGGAGTCTACTAAACCGATTACTTTCAGAGACCGTACGAACGCTAGTTTGGTCGTAACTAGTTTCGGCAGATTTGTTGCCGAAACGGAAAGTTCGATTCTTCAGTTGGAGACTACTAATAGATGTTGAATAGAGACCAGAAGGATCAGAAACTACAGGAAATCGGGTCACGTTTTGTCGCAGAAATACTGGATAGATCTATTCAAGATAACGGAATAGCCTGAAACGGAAATACCCGATTTGATATCCAACCGATAATTAACAATGACTTTATATTTCCCAATATTTAATTACAGATTAGTACTATGTTTGAATTTCATAATGAGCAAATATACAATATTTCCATACTTCTCAATTTCCAAGCTTTTATGAAACATGAAACTTATAGTCGCTGCAGCCCTTAGCATTTATAAAATGACGGTAAATAACCACTCAATCACTCAAAAAATAAAAGATTATATAGGCAGGTTAATTGGGGTAGATAATTATTAAACTTTATATTCTGGATTATTTATTTTACTGGTTATTTAAGTTACATTTACGCAATGCTGGTTACATAAGCAATATTATTAGTCAGGGTACTAAGCGTGCGATTTTTACTGTTTTATTCATTATAGGAACAATTTTTAGATGAAAAATAATAAATTTAAACCATTTAACTTTTTCCTTCATTTTTTTTAATACCTAATTAAATGAGATTTTTGATAAGTGTGGGTCAAAAATTGTTATCTAAGTAAGCTACGTAAGCTATATGAATAAAATAATTCCTGGAGCTAAAATCAGAAGCGTACGAAAGGTAGTGGGGCCTGGATTCGCCCCCTCTAACGAAATATGAAAAAAAAAACGATTATTAATATTATAATTTGTTCAGTTCAAAAGTTAGTTTATAATTAACATTAAAAATCACTAATGTATAGGATACTGTAACATAATACACGAATATACGTTAGTTGCACTATTTTCTCATCTATATTTAAAACTTATGCATTATTAAAACGTATCACTACCCTTTCCTCTTTGCTCCGATTTCTTCCTGCGTACGCACTGGGCTAAAACCAATGAAAATAAATCCTTATTTTGCTTATCCTAGAAAAATTTAATATCATAAAGATCATATAGATAATTTTAGTAAGTATATAGTATGAAAGTCCCAAAAAAAAAAACAGAACAGATAAAAACTAATTTTATATAATAAAGGGCGGCAAATTTACCAAATCGATGACAGAAAGCTTTATTTCTTCAGGGTTAGGGCACTTTTTCCCAAAGTTGCAATTTTACAGGAGAGTCAAATATTCAGCCAAAAATAATTATAAATGTCTAGATAAGCTTGTATGGGAATTTTCTTTCCGAATGTTATTTATTATTGTTAGGGTGATTTCTGCGAGTTACAATCTTCCGAAAGATTAAATTTTAAAAATTTAAATTAACTATTTTTCAGTAAATAGGGTTCCAGATTCCTTCAAACTTACCAGGCTAATTCGTGGTCATACAACAACAAACGATACAAAAGAATTTCATGATTTTGATTTGGTATTCATTAATTTTTAATACCTAGTTCTTGAAAAGTATGAGAAAATAAAAATATATTACATATTTGTAAATAAAACTTACCAACTTTCACAATTTAAAAAAATAAATACACATTAAATATTTTTAAATATATTTTATTGTATAAAGATACATGAAAAGTGAAGCAATTTTTACTTTTTACTCTAATGATAATTAAAGCTAATAATTACCTACCGTTTTACTATGTACCTATTTGCTATGAAAATTTCTCAGATATCTAAAGCAAGAACGGATTCAAATTGGCGATGTATTTGCAATTTTAATTAAAGAATTTAAATATATTTTAACTAATATGATCTTTCACCGATTATTTTACATCTATAGTAATTATACCGTCTTGTTCAATTAAATTTATAAATTAAAATGCTCATAAAATTAATATTGAGAATTTTCATAACAATATTTACCTACAATTATGAATATATACTTCTTATTTCATTAAAGTACGAGTACATAGAAAGGCACTATAATATTATTGAAGTAAAAATTAAATTGTGAATTATATAAAAAAAAAAATCTACAATACCTACAATAAAATTCAAATATATTATATAAAACTAAAATACGAATATTAAATAAAATTAACAATATATAAAAAAGTAATAAATACGCCCTCAAAATTATTTGAAAATTAATATGAGTTTGTTCAATTAGGAAGTTGAGTAAATATTGAAATCAAGTGTACTAATTTATGTGTAGTTATAGGATTTTGATTATTATTATCAGTGCAATCTTAGATCGTTTAAAGATATTTAAGTAGATTTTATTATATTTATCTATCGGACATTCTTTTAGTTTCGCTAAAGTTACGGTTTTGATTCGTTAACTTTTTTTTTAAATTATAAGCGACAGTTAAAAATAATAAATATTTAATTGATACTGTTTAGGTATTTGGGTATTGGGAGATGTGAACATGAAGATTGATTCCAAAAATTATGCATTTCCATTTAAAATGGCACCAACATGTCCATTGTGTCCGTTATGGCCATTATGACCGTTGAGAGCTTTATGTCCGTTCGAGAGTGGTTTAACTGGTGTAGTATGTCCATTTGTTCGGCTTGCTAATCCTTCTCCGGTTACAGGATTACGAGCTGTAAAATATTAAAAATTCAACAATCTATTTCTGCCATAAAGTAAAAATATAATTACAAATGCGTGGAGTTGTAGCACGGATAGCACTTTTCTTCGGCAAATCCCAACATTGGACTCCGTCTCCAGTAACGGGATTGCGGCTAAGAGAAGGACGACGTTCCATGTTGATCGGGGGAGCTGGTGCGATTGTTGTTGGTTCCGGTCCAAATAATCGAGTGAAAGAGTCGCTTAATCGTTGTTGATAGCTGTGCTGCTCCTTTAAAGGAGTGATATGGTTTCCGTAAGGAACTGCATTGGCAGGAGAGCGCGGCATTGGGCAAGCAGAACCCCCGAAAATATCCGTTGGTGGATTACGAACTCTGCAAAAAATAATGAAATTTAATATACAAATTGAAGGCTGAGAATCAAAGAAATTAATCGTGTAGTAGCCTATACCTTAATTACTACTTAAATATATATTTAAATAGAAAAAAACTGTTTTTTCCAATTACCATAGAAATGCATAAATCAGAATCCATGAATCATTTGTTAATTAACATAAAATCTAGGTTAATGCAGCAATCGTTTCTTAATAATTATAAACGTGTCTTTGAAATAATTGTTAACGCAATGCATTAACATTAACAATAATTTCTACATCTTCGCTAATAGTCTGTTCGAGATTGGAGTCGGAATTTAGTTTATCAGTACCACAATTAGATTGGTTCAGATCTGTTTCATCAATGTATTCCGCATCTAAATCTTCGTCCCCCATTAAATTCGAATCGTCTATCACAGTTTGCACATCATTATCGATGTCATCGTCATTTTCAACGTTAGAATTTAATCGATCAGTTCCACAAAACACTTCAATTTCTTCCGTATATTGCGAATCGTAATTCAGTTCTTCGCGAGAAGATTCAACACGATTCATATCTTCAGCTTCAGACATTGTGACAATAACTAAATGAATAAACTACAGTTTGTGGCTTAAATAGCACTGTGGTTTGTTTAATCACTGTCAAATACGGGCAAATGAATATCAATGATTCATATGATTAAATTTAGAAATTCCGCGTTGGATGTCTCATGAGTTTTAAATTTTTCTGCGAATTTATAAGGCAAGTGAAGGCTACGTATTTAAATGATACAGGAAGAACTAATTGTTAAAATAATGCGTTTCTATTTAATTAAAAACGACGGTAATACAAAACAATATTATATCTTTGTTTACTTAATATTGCTAATTATGAAGAAAAAAGTAATAATGATTACCAAAAAAATCAATTTAAATTAAGATATAAAGTATAATATTGAAGATTAATAATATAACTATACCACACCATTCGCTTAATTAAATTAATCATAAACTTTGCCAACTGTTTTTATTTTTTGTAATCGCCACAACGAACTAATTTCACTAACAATATTCTTTTCGGTATTAGTAGATATTCATAACACTTTGAATGAAGAATTGTATGCTTTTTAAAAGAAAGGCACAAACATCATCATATTTTACATTTTACTTTTGTCTTCTCTTCTTTTTTGTGAAATAAAATCTTAAAACCTCATTCATTGTTTGACAAAAAGGCATGGAAAACGGGTTTTAATTAAAAAGTAAAGAAAAGAAATTTAGAAACGGCCAAAATGGCCTAATTGGAAATAAAAAGGTACCAAAAAATGAATAAAAAATGCATTAGTTTTGCCGAAGAGTTCATCGTGAGTCAAGATATTAAACGCCTCATATGCGAATGTCTACAAGTATCAATGATATTTGTAATAATTGTGATAAATTTCCTGATCTGATGATATTCATGTTTGTTTTTTGTTATAGTACTTGAAAAAGTTCCGAAAAGGGACGAAACGTTGTCCGAATATAAAATAAAAATAGCTAAGAAAGAATTTGATTTCCAAGTCCATAAATCCCAGAAACTCTTTGCTCAATATCAATGACTGATGACATACACCAGTTATATCAGGGAAATCCGAAAATGTATTATTTTCCAAAAACTCACTCAAAATGAATATCAAGATTCAACGGTGATTATGCGCACAAATACATTTTAGGCAAATAATTTATGGATTTATAATGCATATGATCATGACTAGGGATGTAACATTGAGAAGAAAAAATCGATTTTTATTAGAAAAAATAATCGGAATTGGCAAAATCAATTTTTCCTTATTGTTTGAAAGAATGTTTGTTTTTTTTTGTCCTCTTTATACGTTATGATAAGTCTGATGAATTGAAAATTAATTATAGTTATTTACTAATATTAATAACTATCAAAAGTCTGAAAAAGTAAGTAGTTTTACCGCTCTGGTACTCCCTAATAAAAAAAAGCATTAAAAGGCATTTTTAATGTAATGATTTCGAAATGTCTCTAAAGGCCTGTCTTAACAGGACTCCATTTGTCTGAACTCAAGTGGATTGCGAACGTAAAAGCTTAATTAATCGATTTTTTTCGAATTAATCGATTATTATTGAAGAAATAATCGATTTTGTCAATAATTGATTATTTTCCTACCTCCCTAATCATGACCCGTTCACAAGACTATAAAATAGCTACGTTTTCATAATATGAAATGGACCAGGCTTTTATAGTAGGGTAGAGTTCGCCAAATATAGCGCCGGGTCTGGTTGTAATTTACGCTTATATAATTAAAGCAAATTACTGGAGCATCATAGGAAAGTTAACCATTTCAAAAATTAAACAGAACTATACTGTAATCTTACCAAAAACTTTATGGAATGGCTACTATAACATTATCAATTTCATTCAGATGGTGTACATGTCTAACACGCAGAAATGTGTTGGTAATATTTATTGTTAAAATATGCCCAACTTTTAAAATTTTATATTTCATCAACTATTACTATAAATGAAAATTCGAATAACCCAATGTTATCAAATTGATACTTATGATTCTCCATACGATTAAGTAGACTAGATTTAATTTATCATTGTGTTACTTAAATATCGGTTTGCAGGGGGTTTCTAATGAACTTTGTTTTTCTTCATAAAATTTACCCTTCAATGGGTGGAAATCAGTTCGATCTAAAGCAAATAAAATTAACAGTAAGTATTTTTGGGAATAAAACCACTCAACTAAATTTTACCAACAATTGTATTTATAGGTATCCTATCACAATGACGTCACTTGTATAATCGGGATTAGTCTATTGATTTTAGCCGCGTTAATTGTCCGGTCCATATCAACTATGTCGTTATGTTAACGGAAATCAAAAGGAACTTTCCAGTGTTGAATTTAAACGCGATATTACAAAATGTCAGCTTGATAATTGTTTTTACAAATATCTATTTAATAACCAAAAAAATGATTGCAATTTTGCTAATTTAATATAAAATTATCGTAATAATTTCTGCATTCATAAGAAAGCTACCTATAGGTTTTTTTTTATATTTTTTCTAATGTAAACGTTTCATGTTTTTTATAGTTTTACTAGCTGACCCGGCAAACTTCGTAGTGCCTAACAGGAATTGAACGTAGTGTTTTTTATGAACGAATATTTTAGCTACTCTTAATTTATAATTTTAATAACAAACTAATACGAATACAATTATGAAGTTCAATATTTAATTAGAACAATATTATATAATAATATTATATTATACAATGGGAGTAAAAATTATTAATAAAAAACAAAAATAAGTTAATTCAATGGCATGTCAACAATTCATTTAATTTATTGAAGCTATGAATTTTGGTGCATGCATTGCCCTCAGATTGATTCTCCTCATTGAAGTACGTTGCTATTACATTGACATACGATTTGTCAAATCAAATATCTTAAATATACTAAATAAAGTCAGGTTATTTAGATCATTTTTTAACTAAAAAATTACTGGACTGATTTTGATGATTAATGATTAGTTCAATTCACCATCGCTCCAAATAGCAGAGTAACTATTATTAACTATTAACATATCTTAATAATACACGGAAAAATATGAATAAAATCAGTTTTTAAATAATTAGGCTTGGAATTTTCCGTAGTTGGCAGTTCACGTGACCCACACTTTGATGTCAATGCTGTCAATTTCATACTGTCTGTAACTCTTTCTTAAAGGCATATAACGATAGTTATTGAAAGATCTATCTTCGCATTGACTCAATATGTTTTGAAAGTGCAATGATTTTATTGTTGGTGATTTCCCCCAAACAGTGCCAAGTATTCCAAGATGGAATTCTACCAATAAAATAAATACTTGCTTAAAATCATAAAATCTGTGGCACAATGTAAAGAAATTTCAGTTGGAGACATAAGGCATGCGTTGTGGAATGATCAATCTGCTCAAAAATTTCCCAAGCAAATGTTGAATATCGGTAATAACCATGTTCTTGTCAACGAATTGAGTGTATTGATTTCATTTCCTTTGAATTTTTGGGATTTCGTCTCATTCAATTTTTTTTACATAATTGCTAGCTTTTTCACAAAACCACTGAATAATGTTTTAATAAACTTAATTTAAATAAAAATTCAAACAATGAACACGGCCATTTATTAATTTCTTGGAGAAATCATCAGCAGAAGGATCGTTCAGCAATACAATTTTCTTGTTTTCTTCCATCTGAAGTTTATTTATATGGTACCAGATATTTGATAATTTAAAGCAAGCATTTATTTTATCGACAACAGTCGATCCTTAATGTCTGAAGTCGTCCACTGTATGGAAATATTTAAAAACAATCAAATTAAACTCGAAAATGTAATTCGAATTGCAGAATAACTAATTTAGAAAAGTGTTTTCCGAACAATTGATCGATGTTAGTAATGGCAAAATTTCTGTTGACACATTACCTGCATACATTACATTCTTTGCCATTTTTTTCACTTTACTAAATCAAAGACCGAACTCATCGAGAGGGTGTTCCCAAACTTGGTTACAAATTACAAAAATCATGTTTGGTTGAGAGAACGTGTTATATTGACCCCAAAAAACGTTGTCAACGAAAATGATATTAATGAAATAGATAGTTCAGATTCAAAATAGGAAAACTGGCGAATTAGAGACCTGCAATTCGGTTGATTGTGTTACTAATAAA
The DNA here is from genome assembly GCA_958496175.1 of Sisyra terminalis. Classification (NCBI taxonomy): domain Eukaryota; kingdom Metazoa; phylum Arthropoda; class Insecta; order Neuroptera; family Sisyridae; genus Sisyra; species Sisyra terminalis. The sequence goes on from OY292277.1 coordinate 24,772,846, forward strand.
GATGATGTTTTCAATTATGGATAGAATTTTAAATTCGCTGAAATTTTCCGGGTTACCGCCTCATAATCCAATTAAAAATTGGATCAGTAATCCTTATGTTGTGGAATATATAGATCAACCACGTTTTGGTCATAACACCCGACTTGCGGTGAAAAAATTAATGAGCAACCTTATCGAAGTTACAAATTGAATTGAAAATACAAAGCAGAAGACATTTTGATTCCACATATCTCAGTTTTCCGAACGACGTGTCGTGTGACTTTAATCGACTACAATTTTCTGCATTTTCAGATACCTCCGTAATTTTTGGACAATGATTCGTTTTATTGTTTATGTTTGCGGATTATGAATACAACGCCTGTCAATTTCTGTATCTGTATTGCTCATAAAATACATTTGTAAGATTTGATGATCTAGTAGTGGTCTAGTAGTGGTAACAGCGCTTCCAGTAAGTGATAAATTTGTTCTTGCCTGCATTTGTTTAAGATTTTCTTAAATTATTTGAAAAATAAAAATTAATTTAAATGTTATCCAAAAATTATTATGGAATTATACCTTGAAGGGGGACATGAATTTATCCAGCACAATATGCGTTGCCCCAAACGACGTTGTTTGTAATCAACTGTTATATTTTTGAGTTTTGGTCCAGAAATTTTAAGAATCATTTCCTAGCCTATAATCTAATGAGCGTAACGGATCTGGTGATGGGACCAATTGTGGCAATTTCACTTTTCCACCAGCTCAACATAACCCAGTATATTCACAGCTGTAGTTATGGTTGTTTAGAAGTGCGGTGGGGAAAATGAGAGTGAGGGCGGTTTCCCTATGCTTACACAATGGGCATTGTAGTTATATCATTTTGATAACAGAAATTTAAATAACGCCATTTCACTTAATTATTATGTAAGTTTATGTAGTAGGGGAACTTATACCAAATACCATAGAGGCGGTTTTTAATTTTTATTTGTTTCTTAACAAAGAAACTTTTTATAATCTTTTTTTTATGAACCAATCAACAATCAAACTTTTTAAAATCTAATTTTTATGAACTAATGATTGCAACCTGGAGAAATTATATATTCTGCAGAAAAGCATTATGGAAGCAATTTTTTGTCATATTTCATTATCATCAATAAATATATATATAAATATATATATATATATATATATATATATATATATATATATATATATATATATATATATATATATATATATATATATATATATGTATATTTTCTATGCTAACTCTTCTTCGGTATTTAGAACTATTTGAAAACCAATTGTTGTTATATGACAAAAAATTGCTTCCATAATGCTTTTTAGCAGAATATATAATTGCTCCAGTTCACAATTATTGGTTCATAAAAATTAGATTTTAAAAAGTTTGATTGTTGAAAAACAAACAAAAATTAAAAACCGCCTCTATGGTATTTGATATAAGTACCTACTACCTAAACTCTCATACTAATTAAGTGAAATGACGTTATTTAAAATGCTGTAGTTAAAATTATATAACAAAAACAGACACTTATTGTTAATTATTCATTTATTTGTAAATTACACTTATTAAATTCAAAATTTCGATTGTTGATTAACTTTACATTTTCTCAAAGAAACTTAATCACCCCAATTCACTCTTTTAGGGCAGGTTTTTTAAAAAAAAAATATTTTCACATGCCTACTTCTTATAAGGAACACACCGAATATTAAAATTTTATCTGGCAGAGGAGATATATAATTACACGATTTTATGTATGCACGGTTTTTAAAACGTATTTACTTTAAGCTTTAATAAAAAAAATTATTTTTTTACTACTACTGTTACTTTTTTCGTTAATATTTCGTTAAAATAGGGGTTGATCGTAGAAGGGTGAAAATTAAGAGTAATATGATTTTGTGTTATTCTAAGTCATGACAAAATAAAAATCTAGCCAAAAAAATTAAAGTTTTTAATTAATAAAAAAATAAGGGTTGATCATAGAGGGGTGAAAATTTAGGGTTGTATGTATTTTTGTATGATGTATCATAAAAAAATAAAAACAAAAAATTTTATCCAAAAAATAAAAAAAAATATTTAAGGGTGGACCACCCTTACCATTTAGGGGGATGAAAAATAGATGTTGTCCGATTCTCATGCCTACCGAATATACATAGAAATTTTTATGAAAATCGGTCGAGCCGTTTCGGAGGAGTTTAGCTACGCACCCCGTGACACGAGAATTTTATATATTAGACTAGCTGACCCGGCAAACTTCGTAGTGCCTAACAGGAATTGAACGTAGTGTTTTTTATGAACGAATATTTTAGCTACTCTTAATTTATAATTTTAATAACAAAGTAATACGAATACAATTATGAAGTTCAATATTTAATTAGAACAATATTATATAATAATATTATATTATACAATGGGAGTAAAAATTATTAATAAAAAACAAAAATTAGTTAATTCAATGGCATGTCAACAATTCATTTAATTTATTGAAGCTATGAATTTTGGTGCATGCATTGCCCTCAGATTGATTCTCCTCATTGAAGTACGTTGCTATTACATTGACATACGATTTGTCAAATCAAATATCTTAAATATACTAAATAAAGTCAGGTTATTTAGATCATTTTTTAACTAAAAAATTACTGGACTGATTTTGATGATTAATGATTAGTTCAATTCACCATCGCTCCAAATAGCAGAGTAACTATTATTAACTATTAACATATCTTAATAATACACGGAAAAATATGAATAAAATCAGTTTTTAAATAATTAGGCTTGGAATTTTCCGTAGTTGGCAGTTCACGTGACCCACACTTTGATGTCAATGCTGTCAATTTTATACTGTCTGTAACTCTTTCTTAAAGGCATATAACGATAGTTATTGAAAGATCTATCTTCGCATTGACTCAATATGTTTTGAAAGCGCAATGATTTTATTGTTGGTGATTTCCCCCAAACAGTGCCAAGTACTCCAAGATGGAATTCTACCAATAAAATAAATACTTGCTTAAAATCATAAAATCTGTGGCACAATGTAAAGAAATTTCAGTTGGAGACATAAGGCATGCGTTGTGGAATGATCAATCTGCTCAAAAATTTCCCAAGCAAATGTTAAATATCGGTAATAACCATGTTCTTGTCAACGAATTGAGTGTATTGATTTCATTTCCTTTGAATTTTTGGGATTTCGTCTCATTCAATTTTTTTTACATAATTGCTAGCTTTTTCACAAAACCACTGAATAATGTTTTAGTAAACTTAATTTGAATAAAAATTCAAACAATGAACACGGCCATTTATTAATTTCTTGGAGAAATCATCAGCAGAAGGATCGTTCAGCAATACAATTTTCTTGTTTTCTTCCATCTGAAGTTTATTTATATGGTACCAGATATTTGATAATTTAAAGCAAGCATTTATTTTATCGACAACAGT